>CM070718.1:35145351-35745351 GCA_036346275.1 Otatea glauca
AAGCTAGTAAGGTGTGCCGCAACACGCCTCACTTGTGGTGTTTTGACGATGACACACTACTACAGAATTAGTGATCTTTGTCACTATATCACTATCGATGGAAAATCGATAAAGAGCAGTTTTTTATGAACCGCAGTGATAAATCCCTTATTATCAGATTTGGACAAAACCGACGATAATACTATCACTGCCGGTTTAATCCTATATTAATTGAGGATTGAGTGATGGGTGAGATGGTAATGGGCACACGGTGAAGCAAAGAGGTCATGAGATCAAGTCTTAGCAACCGCAAATCGCGTGACAACTTACGCACGCACGGTTGTGCGTAGAATACGGGTGGTCGGTCCGGATGCAAATATTTTTTTTAATTTTACCGAGTGATTTACGAACCGGACTATCGCTGTCGGTTCGCATACAAACCGGCAGTGATACTGACATCACTGCCGAAAAATCACTGCCGGTTCCAATACCCAACAGTGATACTAATTTAGAACCGACAGTGATATGATATTCTATAGTAATAGCATCGCCGTGTGGCCCACTTTTGTATGGCACTAAGGCCACAGGCGACTGGCTGTCGCTGTACCAAAAGCGCAAATACCACTGTTTGACAAGATTTTGTCACACCAGAACAAAATGCACCGGGCACTTCCTGCTGCATTGATCGTGAAAAAAGTTCAAACCTTGGTAAACAAAACAAGTGGTTAACTATGGCATATTTACATGCACGCATAGTTCTCATAACTATGGCATATTTACATGTATGCATAGTTCTCATACTAAAGCTGTCTGTCGTATGTCTTGTATGCACGAATATATTTCGAATACTACTTCTATTCAAGCGCACCCTTGGCTTCACTGCTGCACAACCCTAATACGTCGATCCTGCCGCGCTCGGCCCCGCCACACCCTTGGCTTCACCGCTGCACCAAGCTGAGCTTCACCACTGCTCACATCACGCCTTTGCCACCATACTTGATTTGCACTTCATCCTTCGTTTCATCGCCATGCACTGCCTAGCACTACTACAGAAATGCTTATATTAGACGCCTCAATACAGACGGTTTGAAAAAACCGTCTATACTAAAGAACATCATAGACGGTTCTATAGTGAAACCGTCAGTGATATAATCACAGACGTTACTCTTCATGAACCGTCAGTGATATACATCCATATCACTTACGGTTTTAGTTAAAAACCGTCTGTGATAATATCACAGATGGTTTTAAATACGAGCCGTCTGTGATAATTTCACATCACAGACTGTTCTAACTATGAACTGTCTGTGATATGACCTCGAACCACGATATAAACATATCGATAGAGGTTCGTGGCGTCGACCTATGTGTTTCGCCTCCGCAAACCCTAGCTTGCCCCCAGCGATTCTCGACTCCTCCCGGCGCTCGCCTCCTCGATCAAACAAGGGACGCCGGGCGCCGCCGAGGGCACGTCTCGGATGGCATCTCCGGCGCTCCGCTCAATGACGCCGCTGGCGGCCTCGACGTGACCCTTTCGCCTCCTCGCGAGGCTCATCGGCGAGTCCCAGCGGTAGGTGTGCTATGCCGAGGGCCGGAGCAACGTCATCATCGGGTACCCGGCACCATCCTCGGCCTCATCGTCTCCTTCGTCGGTCATCACATGGACGTCGTCCTGTCCAACTCCAACGAATGGGTGGGTTGCAACCAGATTTTTCTTTGATGATATATATTGACTGATTAATATT
Organism: Otatea glauca; assembly: GCA_036346275.1. NCBI lineage: Eukaryota > Viridiplantae > Streptophyta > Magnoliopsida > Poales > Poaceae > Otatea > Otatea glauca. The sequence continues at coordinate 35,147,076 of CM070718.1, forward strand.
GATGTATGTTCTAAGATATACGGTTCTTGGGCGAAGAAAATCGCTTCTCATGTTTAATATTGATATATGTTGCAAGGATTGATACCATGTATCATTCGAAGGGTGACCAAAGTATATCTTAGAGCATACATGATTCGTGAAGATAAATATTTTTATACATGATTCTCAAGACAAATATCTCTTAGAAATTTGCATTTGTCTTGTCAATTTCACATGGATTATGTATACTCATGTACTTGAAAATAGAGCCATAGAACCAGTAGGTATATTTGTCGTTGTGTTTGATGATTGATCAAGAAAGAGGAGCTTGCTAAAGCATAGCTTTGTGTAAAACGGTAGAATTGAAATTGAAACTAATTGACAAGTATCAAATAATTGTTCGTAACATGCATTAAGCTAATGATTATGTGACCATGTGTTGTTGATGTGAATATGTGATCATGTGAAGTACATATTGTGTGAAGTAATCACAGAGGCAACCACATGTTAAGTTTTGGATTAAAACCTTTGACATATGGGTTGTGAGAAAGATTATTACATTAGCCAATTGTCCTCGTCGAAAAATAATAATGACGTGAAATCAAACTAGTTCAAGAATATAATTATTGTCGATCACCAAATTAATTTCTTGTAGCTTCTCTTCTCCTCTTCACATGGCTACTATTGCACTTCTTTCTTAACTAATCCAAAACTATCTTTCTTACCTAATCCAATTCTTTAGCACGCTACCGTCTGTGATCCTCTGTTTTTCCCTACACCCCGAGCAGAACTTCTATCATTAGTATATGTTGTTCGAAATTTTCTTCTACTTAGGTATTTCTGCAACAAAATTTACAAGGCACAACCAAGTTATAGATTTAGTAATTGAATATCTAAACTTCCTAGATGCATCGAGGCAACAGCTTGCCTGATCAAGATCATCTTAAAATATGAAGTTTTGTAGCACTTTCATCTCTTTCTTATTATAATATTGATGGATTCTAAGGTAAAATCTATTTCATTCCACGATTAAATCTCGAAGGTGTTGTACCGATTTATCGTTACCACTTTATCCTCATCTTCTAATGAGAATATCATTGTGACCATGCTTCTTGAACTATAGAGTTGATTAAGTCATCATATTGAGTTGATTAAATTATCGTATGACTCTATACGATAATTTAATCAACTCCATATGATGACTTAATCAACTCCAAAGTTCAAGAAGCATAACTGCCAATGATATTCTCATTCGGGGATGAGGATAAAGTGGAATCGATAAATCAGATCTTGACAGCGTTCATGACGAACTGTGGAATAAAATGGATTTTACCTTAGAATCCATCAATATTATAATAAGAAAGAGATGAAAGTGCTACAAAACTTCATATTTTAAGACAATCCTGATCAGATAAGCTGTTTCCTCGATACATCTAGGAAGTTTAGATATTCAATTACTAAATCTATAACTTGGTTGTGCCTTGTAAATTTTGTTGTAGAAATACCTAAGCTGAAGAAAATTTTGAACAACAGATACTAATGATGGAAGTTCTACTAGAGGATCACAGACGATTCTATTCATAAACCATCTGTGATGTTTATGTATCACAGGTGGTTCTACTTGAAAACCGTCTGGTATTGTAGGTCGTTGTCCTCGTGCCATGCTCCTAGCTTGCGGCCAAATTGGGCCTACTAAATCAAGGAACAAGGATGGAGGGAGCAAGAGAGACGGGGTTGATCGAGCTATAGATGCAAAAGCAGAAAAGGTGGGCTTATGCACCGACAATCTCGTCTCGCATACCTTTTCGCCTTGTACGCTATAATGACACCCTCCAACGGAGATTTCTCTCCTCAAGCTAGACTTTCATTAACCATTGTTGGGACTCGAATATGCAAATCTGGACCCTCTGTGTATACTGTAGTAGTCCAGAATCATGCTAGTGCACATAGTGGCAACACAGATGAAATATCACAATCATACATGGCAAAAACATAATAAAAGACTCTATTTATTCAATAAAAGACAATTGATTAACGATATGGTTGACTATACATTATTATGCCACACAAGACTTAAACTCTAAAAAAATGAAATAGTAGCAGAACGAAAGATTTGTAGATAACCCATCAATATGCCATAGACAAATAACAAGGTTCGCTCTCTAGTAACTCGCCTCCTCCCTCTTCAACTAACGATTATATTGTTGCAAGGGTGAGTACATGAAGTACTCAATAAGTTGTGCACAAAATACAATTCTATTATAACTACATGAAAGGCTCATTCCAAATGAATGGCTGATATGGCTATTTTGCAATAAAGCAGTATTTTTAATTAAATACAATAATTAGATTAAAATGACAGTAAAAAATAATAATAATAATAATAAATTTCTCAGATATTTCTCAAAGATAAACTTGCACACAACCCTAACCAATTCCATAACTTCAATTGGTGGCACGCAGCCACAATCCCTTCCCAAGTTTTTATTTTGTAAAATCTAATCTTTGACTAAAATTCCTCAGCATTGTCCATAACTGGAGACACGGATATCTGAATAGATTTACACTTTGCAGATGTTATACACTTTACTCACAAGATATGATTATGTTAGAATGTTAGTTAGACACACTTCCATAGGTGTGTGACAAAGAAAATAATAATAAAATCTTTCAAAAACTCTATCCGAATATAGACCTTCTTGATAAACCTGAACTCGCTATTCCTTTCCCCACACAGAGTAGAAAAATAGGAGAGACTCATCGTTGGACTAGGAATAATACTTGTTCGAGATTTGTAGCTACAGCGACACCTTTCCCAGACCACACATATAGTTTAGTCTTGCACTTGAGGCATCATATTGACGAGGATTAAAACTCTGTTTTTAATTATGCCCTCTAAAATAATTTGTGGCTATGCGCTGGCAATGGGCCCGTGAAATATAAGGCCTATAATAGATTAAAACAAAGCCCATCTCCATCCGAACGACTAGATCTCCGACCAGTTTAGTTAAAGATGGTCAAAACCTTGCTTCACACTGATCATTACCAACCAGTGAAATAGCCACCCCGACCAGCAAACTAGTTAGGGATGCGGACAGATATCTGATAGGTACACATAACCACCTAGAAGTTATCACAAGAAAAGGCACCCTTTGGCGAGAAGACACTGTTTGGCAGGAAGGCATCTCTAGATTACACGACACCCTTTCTGGAGGTCAACAGTTGCCTCTTCATCAAAAATAAATAGGGGGCCAAATCCCGTTGTTGAAGACATCTGGAAAAATCCAAGTTCAATCCCACAATCGCAATCAGAATCTTGTAACTTGTGATTAGCACTCTGTAATCACCTAGTTCACCTTGTAACTCTGTATTATGTCACAACAGTTTGACCAATAAAGAAACATTTCTCATTGTTTTCATTTTGATATCCTGATATGGACATCACATGGCTCAATGACCAATGTGACACAAACTCAAGTGTGATAAAACAAGATGATCACTCCAAAGTTCAAGATGGTCACATACCGACAACCATGTTTCAAGGACCAATAACTCGAGCACGAGCTAAACAAATTCATGATCAGGTGAACGCTAACTTAAGTCTCATTCCAAATTTTAACAACTTAATGGTGCTTCCAACTTCGACTTCTTTTGTTGAACTTAGGTGCATTGCAAGGGACGATGAAGATTGGTCGCATGAACAAGCAACGCGTATAGCACACGCCGACCGCCTACTTGGAAGCAACATCGAGATAACTGAAAGGTAACATGGCCATGGTCCACATGGATGGAAAGCCTATCAAGTCTACTTTCAACTCCAACAAACGGCTGTCATTTGCACTTCCAAGGAGGGAGAAATGGCCATTTTATCAAGACAGGCAGGATGATAATTGCTACGCGAGAAGTCAAGAGTCCTCTACTTTACAACTCGTGTTAGCCTTGGAACCTCCAATTAGACTCTTTAAAATCTTGATTGGTTTCACACCTAAACCATGGGGTTGTCCTAGTATAAATACTCTAGTACTCCATCTATTTTAGGACTTTTTTGAAAAACCATTTCACTATATGCTAGAATATTGCAGCAAGTCCGCTTGAGTGTTCTCCTCAACCTTTTCTCTTGTGAGTTCTCTTGGATTTGCGAGAAGGATCCTCACGGGTTCCCCCTAGTTCGTGCTCTACGGTCTCGGCCATTTTGTGTGGATTAGTTCCGGATTGTGGTTCTGCGATTCACGGACAGCGGGTTGAAGTTCTTGTGGCTTCAATTGCCTTCCCATCGCACGGGTTACATCCAACCTTGGTGTATAAACCTATTTACCCTTGTTCTATCCTACGACGTGAAGATCGGGCCACCCTCTTTCATACCATATCCAGGGGCCCACGATTTACTATTTTTCTATAAGTTTGATTAAGGGACTCAAAGTCTTGGACATCGATAGCTGGTGCTAGAAGGAGGGCCTCCAGACATCAAAATCAAGAAATTCTCTACAATTGATGATAATTGGTTTGACTTCACGACACGCCCATCTTATTGCCGATGATGAGCCAATAGAGGAGCAGTGTAAGTATGATTTTACTCTATAATACGTCTCAGAGTGGAGTTAGCAAAGATTGAGGTAGAGTTAGAGGCCAAGAACAATCATCCTACACGCTAAAAGGTAATGCTCGATAGCCCGGAACAAAGGTTTCTCCGAGTCATCCATCAAGCCCCAAAATTTACCATACTCTCACAAGACGATTCCCTCTCGCATCACGCAAAGATCATCGATCCCATTGTCATCCCGCAACCTATCTTTATGGGGAGCACAATTGATATCATCCGACATATCGTTCGACTTCGTCGGCGATGTTAATACTTCCTGCTTCCTATATAATTTACTCTTCACCGTGACTGGTCCAATATGTATACCCCTTTTGAACCCCGTTAGAATCAATGTGCTTCGATCTGGACTGAGTTGCCAAACATCCTCAGGTTATCGCAGTCAATGCATGGACAAGACATAAATTGGACCCCCTTATTAAGCATATCCTTCTCTGTAGCTCTTTTAAAAGCAGAGACGCCATTAATATACTCAGCACTCGCACGGTTCGCAGTGTACATCCAGCTTCGATCCATTTACATACGCTACGTATATAACAATAAGTGTTAAATAATGAAGTACACTAGAAGTGCATGCACATGCACACACTCTTAAATTGGAGCGCAAATTGACTAGCTAAACCCAACATAAATCATAAACCATGCTAGATCTAAATAATCTTCGCTCTGTACCAAGCTAGCTATAATCTAAACCAAGTATATATCTCGAATTTTCTCTTTACCAAACTAGCTACCTCTTAGATCACAAATAACAAATGAATCTAGCTACAAGCTACATCTAAAATATATATCCTCAAATTCTCTCTCTTTATCAAGCAAGCTAGCTAGCTTCTTACATAGAAAAGAACAAAATAGATCTTCAATTCTCTCTTTACCTAGCTAGCTAACTACATCTTTAGAATAATACCATTAGAACCAATTACTACTATAGAACACAAAGAACAAATGGATCTACACCAAGCTAGATCTAAACCAATATCTTCAAATATTCTCTCTTTATACCAAGCTAGATCTTCGATCAATATAATGCAATTAGAATCAATTACTAACCTTAGATCACCAAGAACAAAAAGATCTACAATCACTCCTCCAAATCCACAGTCTCCTTGCACCAGATCGTCTCACAATCACACCCACATAAAAAAAAGCTCGGGAAAACCTAAGTGGGTCGGGGGCCTCGTGGCTCTCTGTACTTATTTCCAGGAAATGCTCACACAAACGGTTCAAGCCAAAAACCATCTGAGATAACACCTCCTCACAGACGGTTCCAATCAAAAACCGTCAGTGTGACATCACTGACGATTTTTTGTTAGAAGAGTCAATGATGAAGACCACATCACAGACGGTTCTAGCCAAATAAAGTCAATGATGAAGACCACATCACAGATGGTTCTAACAAAAAAACCATCCGTGATGAGACCCTTCTAGCCGTAAACCGTCAATGATGAGTACCATTGTCATCACTGACAGTTTATGGCTAGAAGAGTCGATGATGACGAGTCTAACATAAGACTTTCTATAGTAGTGCAAGTCTGGTTTACAGTGATTTAAATTAAATCTAACATAGAGTTCAATGTAAATTGGGACATAATCTACACATGTTATGTTGTTGTACGAAGTGAAATTGAATAGGTAAGAATTTAAAATTCACATTTTAAATAACAAAAAGTTGTGTGATTTAGCAATTCTAATAAAAATAGAAATTAAGAGTTCCATAAAACTGTTGCATCCAAATAATCCAAACTAAAATTCCCAAAAATATTAAGAAATTTAAATATTTAAAATATAAAATAAAATTAAAAAATATGGTTAGAATATATATAAATTTAAATTTTAAGATTATAAAGTAGCCCATGCATACCATGCAAACCATAGAGACTATACGATGCACATGTTGATGACTAGTTTTAGTAATTGGTGGGATGTAACGTAATGTGTACGAAAGATATAATGTAGAGGTGCCATGAATATAGAATAAGAACTATGAGACTAAACTACTATAATGAGCCTAACAGGCCTTTAACCCCTCATGGACCTTTGTAAGTAAAGTATTCACACAAACAGGCTGAAATACAAAAAACATATCCGTGTTAGGGACGGTAATTTTATCCATGGGTTTGGGTAACTGTGGGTACCCGACCCGACAAGGATAGGCACGGGTAGCACTTCAGACCCAAGAGTTTTCGGGTTTGGGTACCCGATAAGGACACAGTATGGGTGTAGGTATTAATTTGTACCCATGTGTACCCGATAGATATCCTATGACATGCAAGCCCCACTTTTTATAAGATATATATTACAAAATTAAAACTATCACTCACTAACTCAATCTACTTGGGTCCTCCGCCGCGGCAATCTCCTCGCCTCCTCCGGAATCCCTTGAGCCCCCGCCGCAATCCCTAGCACACCCCTCCCTCTCGGCTCTCCCTCCCGCCGCCCTCTGCTTCCCGCCGCCGCCTCCGTCTACCCCTCCGGCCCCATCCGCCTTTGCCGTCGAGCTGCCCGACACGCTCAAGCGCTGTGTCGATCCGGCCAGGTTTGTGATGGACGCCATCTCCTAGGTGTTCCCTGTGGAAAACTGAGCAGTGAGGTTGCCCACCGACCTGGCGTGGGCGTTCGTTCTGATACTAGAGGCGGTGGTGCCGGTGCTTGTCGATCCGGACTCGAAAATCGGGGCAGCGCGCCCGATGGTGCCGCAGCGGCGCGAAGGGCGCTACTGGATGGCGACGGAGTCAAAGGAGGCGGCCGAGCGGAAGGGTGGGGTGGAGCGCACCAAGCCATCGAATGTGCACGCATTCCTGCAGCTTTTCTAGAAGGCTTGTTGTGAGCTTCTCTTTGCGCACGTAGATACCACGCCTCGCTCTCACGCTTGGCCTCGAGGATGAGATGGATGGTAAGGACTTAATTTGTGCCGACTTCTCTCTGGTTGTTGTTACATGTTGTCTAGATCAAGAAAGTGCTGAAATGATGAACCGAGCTAGGTGTTGGTAGATGAAAAATATATGATCGTTGAGTTAACTCAACATAGCCTGCTACCCATGGGTACTCATTGGGTATCAGGTACCCAGCAGGTTTGGGTATGGACGGCATGGTTTTGGGTTTTGGTTTGGGTGAGTGACAGTCGTACCTGGAGTTATTCATCCGATTGACAGTTAGCATGTCGTGTTAGAAATTATACTCAAACCAAGGAAATAGAAATCATCCTGGGAATGGAATGTCGTGTTGGAACATTTATCCAACCTTGCTACGAACCAACTTAGGAAGGATCAGATTGCAGGTGCGGTTTGGGTGCAGCTAGCGACTCTGTATGTACAACGTAGTCCAAGCAGTACGTGAGCATTTGAAACTACCCTTTGCCTACACCCTCACTTCGTCGAATACAATCACCATATCTGTCCGAGCACATGCTTGACGGCTTGCTAGCTAGCTACGTACCAATCCTGGGATGCGCAGAAAGCAAGTTGAAAAGTGTGGGAAAGTAAGCACGCGCCTCACTTCACGTGTTTTGAAGACGACATCGCCGCGCGGCATTCTGAAAGCACCACGCATTCAAATCATTCTGGAAGCACGACACTTGCTAGCTAAGCTAGCACATACACATATACAGGCACATTCACCATTTCAGATGCATCCCAACTTCTCAGTTTGGAGTTGTTGAGCAAGTATTGTACTTAATTCACAATCTTTGGCTTAATTAAAGCTGAGTGCATAACTGAAGGATCAAAAAGAGCGATCAGAGAGGGGTGAATTATCCATATTAATTTTTTCCCCAAAAGAACGAACCCCAAGCCCCACTTGATCAAATATAAGTGGAAATAAAAATTTCTAGAGAAACTAAGTCTAGGGCGGTATTACCGTTTCACAGAGAGCGGTAGTACCGGATGAACAATAAAAATACAGCATAAGTTCAAATCCAAAAATTAATGTAGCTTTTGATTAGATGATTCAAAACTTGTGAAACTTTGTATGCACCTTCCTATGGATGTCAGAACCTATCCCAATCTTCTTTAATCACAAAGATTGACGTCAAAGTTTTTACCTTTTTCGAATTTAAAGAAGGATGCATCGAACCAATTCAAATGCAAAAACTTAGCCTAAGCTTGCTCTTGGAGATTTGATGATTGAGATGATCTTAAATGATTTCCACCTGTCACAACAAACCCAAGAACCAACCTCAAAATCTCAAGAACATGATCTACCACTAGTTCTTTCTTCTCAAGCCAAAAATAGGTTTCTTGATAAAACTTTAATGATTAAAACTTCTCAAGCCAAAACTAGCCTAGATGATTGGGATATGATCTACAGAGGATTTATCTATCAACCATTCAACCTTGACAATACAAGATCAAGAAGAAAAGAAACCAACAAGAGAGATCAAGAATCAAGAAAAAAGGACATCAAAACAAGAGCAAGATCTTAAGCACGAATTTGATTTCATTTCAGATCCAGAGGGATGATTACAAAACCTCTTCAAAGAGGGCAAAACTTCCAAGGAGCACTCACACACACAAGAAACACAAAATATGTAATAAACATCACTTAATCACGGTTGACTGTTTATAGAAATTAGTTCTAGAAAAAATATACATCCAATTAGAGGCCGGTAGTATCGCCTGGTCGATGCTGCTGCCCCCAGGGGCTAGTAGTACCACCGGTCGGTAATACCGCCATTCATCGGTCGGTAGTTCTGCTGGCCGGTACTACCGCATTTGCAATGCCAGTAGTACCGCCCCCTAAAATCCCAAAAAGGCAATTCTTGGAAAATAAGTACCACCAACCTTGGCCCGGTCTACCACTCCCACGGGGCGATAGTACTGTCTTGGCCTGACAGCGACTCAAATTGCTTCAACTCCAAGGCAAACCCAAATGAAACCCAAACCCGAGCACAACAAGCTCAAAATGCCACTATAGCCAAGCAAGGCTATAATAAAGGAGTCGTTGAGAGATATTTTAATAAATTACCATACCCATGTTTTGCTTAAATAGTCGGTGAATTACATATAAAGCATCTGCATGTTTTATCATAGTTTTTCTTGAAATCATATCTTCTTACATTTTGTTTATGTAAGAATGGAGCTTTATTATCTTACCTCCTAAGGAAATATCTTCTTTTTGTCCTTATAGGATTTTTGCTCAGATTTGATAACTTGTAATACTGTCTTCCACCAAATATTCATCACAAACATGCATGATTAGATCACCATATGGTCTCAAGAACGTAGCACATCCTCCTCCCCCACCCCCACCCCTCCTGTCATCCAATTCAAATCCGACAAACACAAATGCATACAATAAAGACAATAATACATCTGGAATCTACTAATTAACACTCCAAATATCATATTTAAATTTTTCCAAGGAAACAAATTTTGAAAATACAATCTTCCCACAGTAAATTGCAAATAGAGAATAGGAATACCAGCAACAATGTGTGGACTCAATCCTACTAAGCGGTTGTATTGCTGATAACTACATGATATCAAATGTAAATCATATTTTAGTAAATCATGTCTGTCACCGAACCATTCCTAGTGCATCACTACTCATGCGAGTGTCCGTGAGCCCAGGAAGGCAACTCGAACCAGATAAGTACTTTTAGGGGAAAATAAACAAAAATATGTTGTACTACGAAAAGTGAAAATGAGGATGAATTGCGCGGGGGAGGGGGTGGTTGTTTTGGATTTCTCCCAAATATTTAACAGTAAATATGTATCCTCATCTTGGTTTTACAATAACACGGGATGTTCAAATTATACAGAGCACAGTAATTAAACTTTTATTCGATCGGAGGAATAATAATTTCTTGAAGAAGTCTTAGACAGTTGAAGTACTAGGCATCAATATCTTTCGCACACTATGTTTCTCTGAACTCTTACCAGTTATAGCAATTAATCGCTAACAAATGGGGGCCAAATAACCAATGGATCAACGGGAAGACTCTGCAGTTGTTCCGCTGAAGTTGTCCTGCTATCGGTGGGCCGCACCGTGTTTGTCGGTCAGCAGAACCGAGAAACAGTTTTGCTTTCTAAACGAGGCCTATGAGCGTGTCAAACGACCCTCCTGCCTTAACCTCACGTGGTCTCTTTCACCTGAAACAAGTTTTGTCGAAAAGAATCACGGCATCCCCGGTCGCTGGCCAGAAGTCCACATCCTCCATAACTTGTCCGAGCACATGCTTGACGGCTTGCTAGCTAGCTACCACGCTGGAACGTGTATATAAAGGCTGGTTCCCATTTTCGTTCATAAGGCAAGATAGCTAAGGCCACATACACAACACCAAACACATCCCCAGCAGACATAGATACATACATACATACATACATACATATATCTACATGGCGTCCTGCAATGCCGCCATTCCCAAGAAGGCATCTGGCTTTGAGCCCTCTGTGTGGGGTGATTTCTTCGTCAACTATGAGCCGCAACAGCTACAGGCATGCATATATATACTACTTGTCCCTTACCGCTATGCGATTCATAATTAGGGTCCATTTGGAACGTAGGATTAATTCCTCAGAAATTTATACGACACCTCAGGTTTAGTGAGGATGGATGAATCTTTTCCTCTGGAATTCGTATGAACTTTCCGTGTTACAAATATGGTCCTAAGAACCATTTTTTCTTCTTATGGCAAGGATTATAACACCATCTAGCAAGGAATTTATTTAAACTGCTAAAATTAGCCACTATAAATTTCATGTGTTGCTACTAATTTTGTAATGCTTTTGACATAACACTAGATGTTTTAAGGATCATGTACGTACGGGAAATGAAGAAGTCCACTACACTGTTCATTTCTGTATAAGATATATACACCGTCCCAATTGGCTAATCATAACAAATCCATGCATGCGTGCAGAGGTCGGAGGAATGGATGAAGGTGAGAGCTGATAAACTGAAGGAGGACATCCATAAGTTGTTTGAAACTTGCAACAATGTGGTGGGGAGAATGACCTTGGTGGATGCGCTCAAACGTCTTCAAATAGATCATCTCTTTGAACAACAGATAGCAACTGCATTAAGTGACATCCATCAGAGTGAATTAAGTAGCTCTAGCCTCCATGAGGTTGCTCTTCGGTTTCGTCTGCTTAGGGAGCATGCCCTTTGGGTATCTCCAGGTATCTATCTATATAAATAGGTGCAAGGGACTAATGCCCACTGATCTTAGAAAATGCAAATTATTAATTAATATGATTTGGATAGTTTGACGATATGTCACAATAATTTATCGTGCAGATGTATTTAACAAATTCAAGAGTGAAGATGGGAGCTTCAGCAAGGATATAACTAATGAACCAAGGGGACTACTAAGTTTATACAACGCAGCTTACCTTTTCATTCATGGTGAGCCGAACTCAAGAAGCCATAACTTTCGCAAGGTATCACCTTGAATCAATGAGGGTAGTCTCAAGTCCCTTTAGCTGAGCAAGTCGAACGCTCCTTCACTTACCACCGACAAGGACCTACAAGAGAGTGGAGACACTGCATTATATGCTGGAGTACGAACAGGAGGAAGGGCATAACCCAATTCTATTGGAACTCGCTAAGCTGGAGTTTAACCTTCTGCAGCGTGTCCACTTGGAGGAGCTCAAAGCTATTACCATGTACGTCTCTTTGATATTTATGAAGCATAAAATTATGATGAAAACAGTTAATGCCTTCATATATGATGTCATGCACATACTTTCACACTGTCCGTAATCTCACAGTCCATAGGACTTCAACAATCATAACCTCTTTTAATTAGATTATCTAAGTACTTCAAATAATTATTTTTAGGTGGTGGAATGATCTTTATCGATACGTGGGACTAAACTATGTTCGGGATCGTGCGGTGGAGGCCTACGCTTGGTCCTTCACAGTGTTCTATGAGAAAGACTTAGCGCGCGCACGAATGATCTTTACCAAGATAATATTACTGACTACACAGATGGATGACACATATGATGCCCATGCCACCATAGAGGAATGTCGGAAGCTGAACGCAGCCATACAAAGGTGGGTTAGTTTAACTTAGATATTTTGTTAATGGAGAATGTAACATGCAGGCAATAGTCCAATTAATACTAGTTTGTCTGGCCAATTTTGATGCAAACCAATTGCCCATGCAGATGGGATGAGAGTGCTATTTCTCTTCTACCAGAGTACCTGAAAAAGTTCTACAGTAAATTGTTGAGCAACTTTAAGGAATTTGAGGATGAACTGACAATCAATGAGAAATTCCGGATTGCGTACATCAAGAAAGCGGTACAACACTACGTACCTTATATCTCTATATCAGAAGATAATGCTGTTCTTTTTTCCATACTACTACTTTTGTGGTTAATTTCCTTTATATGTGTGCAGTTCCAAAACCTATCCACTTATTACATCCAGGAAGCCGAGTGGTTCAACCAAAATCAAAAGCCAAGATTTGAAGATCAAGTGAACTTGTCTACCATGTCCTCAACCTTGCCAATGCTATCTGTGGCTATGATGGTTGGCATGGGTGATGCAATAACGAAGGAAGCATTCGAGTGGGTGTCTGGTTGCACTGATGCTGTCATAACTTGCGCAAAAGTTGGGCGTTTCATGAATGACATTGCTTCATTCAAAGTAATCTCTCCATTATTTTTTATTTGATGTGATTGGAGTGAACGATGTTCTTTTTTATATGATGTTAAAGAATTTAGACAAGAAAGATACCTAAATCTTACTAAATTGACCCTACCTTATTTTGTGTATGCTACATTGTAAGAGGCTCAGCCTCTTTCGTCACTGGCCAGTAAGATTGTAGATCGGTGGTTAGTAGATAGAAAAATTGATGAATTAGTAAGAGACACAAATAAAATAGGGGCATGTAAATACCGTGTTTTTTTATTAATAAGTGTGCCCAAGTCTAAAACACCTAATAGCTAGAGAAAACGGACAGAGTGCAACTTAAATAGCTTAACTGTCACGTTTTATCATTGAGCATGGATGATAATGCATCTAATATATTAATCTTGTGTTACTGTTACACCCATGCAGCGTGGAAAGAACAAAGGGGATGTGGCAAGCTCTGTGGAGTGTTACATTAATGAGCACAAGGTCGCGGGTGAGGTCGCCATTGCCAAGATCAATGAATTGATGGAAGATGAATGGAAAACGGCGAACCAAACTCGCTTTGAGCATCGTGGGCTGCTCCCAGCAGTGCAGCGAGTTATCAACCTAACAATTACCAACATGTTCTTTTATGATGGTAGGAAAGACGCATACACATTCGGCACATACCTTCAGGAGGCTGTCGAGAGTCTCTATGTCAAGCCCATCCCCATCTAGACTCTAATATCTGGTACAACAATAGATATGTTTTGGCATATATGGATATATATATATATATATATATATATATATATATCCTAAAGTGGTAGTAAATAACGATGCCTCAATTTGTAGTTGTTGCACTATTAATTGTCGTGAGCGAGTACTGTATTCCCGATAAACAATGTATTGCTGAACATATATTTCATCATATGGAATGGAATGCTTGTATTTCAACTTACAACTTTATTATCATACAAAAATACACTTTCTCATGATTTGGTATATCATTTTATGTTGGTAGCTGGTTGACTACTTATGGATAAGTCAGATGAGTATGTGCTTGTGTTCTTATGTCTCTAATACATGGATGAATATGAAATTAAGTATCAAAACATCCTAGTGAACAGTTTTTTAAACCACAAGAAAATATTTAGTGTCAAGACCCCCACCTAGACGTAGGGTCTCATATGTATACCATACTAGTCCTATGATCAATGGCTATTACACACATTCACAACATTATCATCACATTTATACATATTATGGCATAGATATTAAAGCATAGGTCTTATATACAACAGGTACTTTATTCTTACAACAAGGGGGCCATGGGCCGAATGGAAAGAACATGTCAAGGCCCTCCCTTCTAGCGCGAAATACTAGAGGGTCTCATGTGTATACTATACTAGTTCTATGATCAGTGGCTAGTACACACATTTACATCTTGGTGATCACTTCCATACACAATACATTCCATAAATACGATTGTCGGTGATACATGGTTCTTACAGTAAGGCCTTAAAGGCCAAACAAAACACAGCACAAAAAAAAGGCATGGAAGCAAGATCTCGTGATACGCTTTAGCCCAAAATATCCACACGCAACAAACAAGAAGTAAGCCCTGGAAAAGCTCATCACTGTAGTCCTTATAACCTACGGTAAAGTAGGAATCGTTGGGGATTGCGGGATCCTCAACCTTTGAATATCAACAAGCCTAGGTGAGTACATTTGTACTCAGCAAGACTTGTAGTGTATCATAAATATAAGTATATGCATCGCTTATCAATGGTAAGACTCTATGCATACAAGCATAAAGCGAGGCTATCTCAAAGAATTGCTATCCTACAATGTTCTTTGGCATAAAGAGAAATTTGTTTTTTTAAATTGGCCAGGAGCACTGACATTCATTAAAGTAGAAGAACAACAACAGCCGGGCTACAAACACACACACACACACACCCACACACGCACACCCCACACACTCACCATGTCTGCACCCAGCCCTCGCAAGCACACGGGTGGAGCGGAGCTCGAACCCGGGTGGGTGAGGTGCACACCGCGCTTTTTGCCAATCGAGCTGAGCTCAATCTCGTGATAAAGAGAAATTTGATCATTAATAACAATTAATGGATTGCAAATGGAATTTATAAAGAGCAGTTGGATGAGTATGTAAATAATAATTATATAACATTTATAAGGGCAACTCACAATTGTCGGGGACTGGTTACCCCCGCGCAGACAATGGCCCACTAGCTCGAGTTCGCTCGACCAAGGACCCAACTCGCCAACGAGGTCGGGCTCGGAGGACCTGGTTGGATTGCAGAAGCCGGCGGTTATCGAGTCAAAGGGGTCCCTAAAAAGCGGAGTCAAGCGAACGTGGGCGCAACCTCGGTGCAATTATCACCCGACTCACCACGCATTACCTCCGAGTTTGACGCCACGCCCCGAGAATCTCTTCACGCACGCTCTCAGAACGAACTACGCGGTAGACGATAAAAGCCTTCCCGCATGGGGTAGAAAGAAGGAAAAACAAAACACAAGACACTCAAGTCGGAGCTTGACCGAGCTCGAGCACCCCTGATATGACAACAAAGGCATCATCTTCCACCTTTCACCTCCGGGCAAGACCGAGTAGAGTCATTACTCGCGCTGTGGCTCAAACTAGTATAACTCCTCGTGTCGTCTCTCTCTTTTCTCTCTCTCAAAGCGGCGATAACGACCCCCATTTTCACATCGATGCAAAAATGGAAATCTAATGTGCATACAAGATTAGTCCCATGATCATGGCTAGTACGCATATTTTCAACAATTGGAATCACATCCATACATTATTTTATTCAAGCGAAGCTATTGGTATAATATATTCTTACAATTCAAAGTATATAAATATAGCAATGAAGAAGCTAAGTCTTGTAGTGTGCCCATCCAATCCCTCAGCAACCGACAAGGCATAATCCTTAGAAAGGTCGCTTATTGAAAATCCTACATCCTGCGATTTAAAAGAGATTTTTCAAGCTTCGCTATCTTTTAATAAAGCAAGTTTGACTGATAAGAAATAAGTAAAGCATAAGTAATACTCACAGTCCTTCACGAGCATTGAATAATTCAATGATCCAATAATCCACTCGACATATCCATTCCTTGCCAACACGTGGCGAACCATAATCTTTGCCAAAACAAGGCACATCGTGAAAATCATCCCATTTTGAAAATAGTAAAACTTCTAACCATGTGTTTACGTTACAAGTGCCCTTGACCGTAGGTGCGTCTAATTAATTAGATTTACACTCTGCAGAGGTGTACAGCTTTACCCACAAGAAATGATCACTCTTTGTGCAAGCTATTAGCACATTTCCTTTGGTGTGCCGCAGAGAGATCATAACATAACCGTTACATTACCTAGACCTAGCTTTGCACTAGCCCAATGACGTTGAATCCTTGTTATGGAAGAAGAAACATAATTAAGTAAGACATAACAGTCCATCTCTGTATGTAGATCATTAACATTGACAGTCCATCTCTACCAGAAACAGTTTCTTCTCATAATAAGGCGTACATCGTTGTACCGATATGCATTTACCCACACCTCGGTGTGCAAGCCCCTCATAAGCAAACCTAGAAAAGATTGCTCATACTATCTCCCGCCTACCAATGTGCAAAGCCAAACTTAAGCAATTTAATAGGTTATGGCTGTCCCATACCAGCACTCGTGGTTGTACGATTTTCTTGGCTTGAAAACAACCCATAGCTCGGTCCTTAATCCGACACGGGCAATAATCTCCCCCTACACTACGTACAAGTCCATCTCTTGCACAATCGGCTATTGCCACTAATTGCCTGCATCTAAACCATAGTTTTATTTTGGGGTTTTTAGTCAAAATACCAACAATTGACATCATGTCATAACCAACCTTTTTCATATACCCAAGTTGACATTATACCCAAGTTGACATTATGTATTGTCTAACCCATTTATATGGTTATCAAGGTTCACATGTCCATACTTATCAAGAAAGTTTCATGAGACAACTGATATATCTACCAGTAACACAAAATAGCGTATTTACGTAGAAAATAAATGCATGCATGAAACATTTTGATAAACACAATGAAAAATTAAATACGGGATCAATATGATTAAAGGGGTGCTTGCCTTGCTTAATTGTTGTTTACGACGAAGTCACGGTCAAGCTCGTGTTGTCGATTTACGGAATTTATAACGTCGGGTTCTACACGCCGCTCAATGGAAATTTAGCGAAACAACAATTTCAATAAGGGCAAAAGAAGATGATGTAAAATCAAATAAAACATGCTATAAGAAACAGATGAATATTCTTTCATAGATTATTTATTCTTGTTTTACTTAATTCAAGAGGCTAAATTTATGTATTCTTGTATCTATAACTTCAATTCTAGATGCTAAAATTATTTGGATTAATAGGATTAAAACATTAGTTATCATATCATATATGAGTAGTACTTAATCTTTAACTAACTTTGTGTAAAAATTGCTTTGATATATATATATATATATATACACACACTAGATCCAAGTAGGTTGGGCTATTGATTATGTATCCTGGTTTGCAAGAAGATCTTGGTTAAAACAAATATCTTAACCATTGATTTCTTATTTATTATTAAAGCTCGCTTATGGATATGGAGATCATTACTTAGGTTATTTGGATGACAGGATTTATATGCAAAACATGATAAAAGAAGATTATTTCTTCATAATAAGGTGGTCTATACTTTGGGTAGCAATCCTAAGCTAATTTCATAAATTTTAGGATTTAGACGAGATGCTTTATTCATTGTGAAATAGCTTAAATGGCATTAAGTTTTTGATGACCATAACAGTTAAGGGTATTGAGCTAGCAAGATATCGATGAAAAGCAAGATATAAAAAGAATATTTTTCTATATTGTGGTAGTCCATATTCTAAATAATATTTTTAGGCTGTTCTTCATAATATTTGCATTTAGACGAGTTGTTTTATGTGTTGCCGAAAAGGCTTAAATGTTTCTAAAGTCCAGAAATCATAATACTTAAGGTTATATCACAAGCAAGATTTATATGCAAACCATGATGTAATGAACTTCTTTCTTCAGAACGTGGTAGTATGTACTTTGGAGAGTATTTCTAAACTAATTTTATAAATTTTAGCGTCTAGACGAGATATTATATTTGCTATTGAAATAGATAAATGATCTTAAAGGTAACGTTATAACGGGTCGGATTTCGTTTTAAGTTTGCGACTACACTAAACATGATTACTTAGTCATTTTTCTGGCATTAGCAGGGGATGATCCTAGAAGTGTTTTAGAACTGGTTTGGCATTATTTTGATTTTGGCCGTGGTGTTTTGTATGCATATGAAGTATGAAATCTATTATGAATGTAATCCAGATTAGTTCTTTTTGCCGATTATTATGAGCTTATCTCAAAGAGTATACTAAGATTAACTTTTCCTAATCTGATATTTAATTTATGATGTTTTACGCATATGCAAACTACTGTTGTTGTATTCAAAACAGTTTAATAGCAAATAATCGGTTTCATGATTATTCTAGAATATATTCACATTTGACTTATTTCCAATTATTAGGCTTATTCTAAATCAAGCTCCTAAGCATTTTGTTGCTGTCAAATAAATCTCTTTCATGGTCCATTCTACATATTCATACATGTATATTACTACTGCTTAGTATATTATTTCTTATATGCACTTGTACTTCTACTTATGCATATGCCTATATACATCTTTTTCATTTAGGTTATATTCTCAAGTTGAGTCTATTATTTAAACATTGTGATATACTCTGGAGTCATACTGACACATTTATATAATCATCAATTCTTCCTTATTTAAGATTTCTTTTGCACAAGGTATATCCTATTTAATGTATTGAGGATAACCTTTAATAGAAAATGATTCAAGCAAAGATTATATTTAAATATTTTTATACATTTAGGTTGCTGGAAGTCTAAGGGTTCTAATAAAATTGGTTTCACTCAATTCTCAGTTCATTTGCATCATTTATATATATAGCCTATCTTTCATCCTTTTCTTTAAATCTGAATTTCAAATTTACCCATTAATATTTTTGCAAATATTTTTGCATATTCTGAATGAACTTGATTTTACATGAATATAGAAATTTATTTCATTCAATTTGGTTGGAAAATTCAAAAGTTACAACTATTTGATTATTAATCGGCTTGGAAATTAGATGAAAATGGAAAATACGCTTACATTGGAAGCGCATTGACTGATTTGTTTGCTTGGGCTTTGCTCGATCGATGTCGAGGCCGCACCGCCGCCACACAAAACAAAGGGAAACAGGCGTTGTCGGCGGCGCCAATGACGCCGTAATCGACAAATGGGAGCAAAGAAAGTGGCCCGACCAAGAGCAGTAGTGTATGAGGCACATGGGTGCCAATTTTTCTCGTAGTTCAGAACAAGGAGCTTATGAACATGTTCAAACGGCTGTGCAAACAGAACCAATGGGGAAGTTCGACGCTTTGGAGAACATTGGATGAACTAACGAAGAAGCAATTAATGAATCCAAGAGATACCGCTAGTTCATCAAGGAACCCGATGGTCTACAACGAGCAAGGAGAGGACCCCACAGCCTTGTGTGCGCTCCCGACAAACGCTCCAAACATTCGGCGAGGCCGGGACCAAAGATAAAGAGTTTCACCGATTGGATACCACACGAGCCTTTGGAGAAATGGTCCTTCGCATGACGAGGGCGGTTCGCTATGGAATCATGACAACGAACCTGTCGACTGACTACCTCGCCCCCTCTTAGCTCTCTGAGCACCGCCCCAAAGACACGCCGGATCGCCACCACACCACTCTACCCCACGCCGCAGGTCGGTCCGGGAGGGACGGCCGTCCGCCGTTGCCACTCACGCACTCCCATGGGCCGATCAGAAGCATGGCCGTGATTGACTTGTTGTACGATGTATTTTTGTAATGTCTTTACATTCAGCACCATATTGTATAACTTCTAAGTTAGTAACATGAGTGCCTTATCACTTCAAATTGTAAACATCCATGTATGTTTCATTAATTGTGCTATCATCACTTTGACTTTCTCACACGACGTGACAACAAACCACCGCCATAACGACCGAGAGGTTGACATTAACGCCATTAACTGGGTGCACCTATCGCCTATATAGGGGCGATCACCTCTAATTGGGGCGATCGCCCTAATATTGGGTGATCGCTCCATATCCTGGCGATATCTACCCTTTATAACATTCGCTCTCGCTAGCGGTCTCACAAAGGCAGCAGCGAAAGAGGAAGAAAGTACAGAAGAGAGGAGGGAAGGAGGGAGAAAAAAAATAAGTACAAGATCAATCGAAAATGCCGAGGCGTGCAAGTGGAAAGGGAAAGGGGAAAACAATGGAAGAAGGAAGTGCATGCCCACGCAATTTAGCATACCAAGATCTCTTCCTACCTCGTGGAGCTGTAGTACCGATGTGTATGTGCGGAGATCCTTGCAAGCTTGTCCGCTCTTGGGAAATGCCAACTTGGAAGAAGAGATATTGAAGTGCCGCAATTCACGCCTTCGATCCGCCAAGAAGAGCTCAAGGATCGCCAGATGGTAACAATCGTATGTGTTACGTAATATTTGTACATGAAACTTTGGTAATTTACATTTTATGCAGTCACTTCCGCTACTATGTGAATTTGAGCAGTGTTTTGATATGGAGATCGACCCCGAAGACCAAAGGCCCCTTGATCAAGCCAACCGGAAGGAGGAGTTCAACCGCAGCTTCAAGAGCAGCGTAAGACCGCACGCAAGGAGGCACGTAGGAAGGAAGCGGAGGAGAAGGAGGCCGAGAGAGAGAGAGGAAACGAGAGAGGGCGCGGCGTGCGAGAAGCCCCACCGAGGCATGGGCGAATGAGAAGTGGTCTCAAAGCACTCGAGACGCCTAGTTTTAACTATTATTTTCTTTGTTCGTGGTACTTCTTTCGCTTTTAAGCCGTAATAAAGAGTGTGGCCTACCTTATTTTCTGCAAGAAACTTCGCTTTGTCAATCGACCGCTCTCTAACCTCCCTCTCACCCTCGTTCTGCAATACTTACGGTTATTGCACTAATAAAATTAGGATGCAAGCAAGGTGTAAATAAAATATTTTCCCACCATACGGTAGTGCATATATCAAAGAGCAATCCGCCCGTTCTCCCTACATATTACATTTAAACATGATATTTCACGGTCATTTAAAAGGCTTAAGCGTTTCATTGTTGCCTCGACCGTAATACTTAGGGTTATTGCACCGGTAGAATTAATATGTAAAGCAAGGTGTAAATAAAATATTTTCTCACCATATGGTAGTGCATATATCAAAGAGAAAATCTGGCCCATTCTTCCTACAAATTACATTTAAACATGACATTTCACGGGCTGCTGAAAAGGCTTAAGCATTTCATTGTTGCCTCGACCGTAATACTTTGGGTTATTGCACCGGTTGAATTAATATGCAAAGCAAGGTGTAAATAAAATATTTTCCCACCATATAGTAGTTCATATATCAAAGAGCAAATCTGGCCCGTTCTTCCTATAAATTACATTTGAACATGATATTTCACGGGCTGTCGAAAAGGCTTAAGCGTTTCATTGTTGCATCGACCGTAATACTTAGGGTTATTGCACCGTAGAATTAATATGCAAAGCAAGATGTAAATAAAATATTTTCCCACCATATGGTAGTGCATATATCAAAGAACAAATCTGCCCATTCTTCACTGATTACATTTAAACATGATATTTCATGGGTCAAAAGGCTTATGTTTCATTGTTGCCTCGACCGTAATACTTATGGTTATTGCACCGGTAGAATTAATATGCAAAGCAAGGTGTAAATAAAATATTTTCCCACCATATGGTAGTGCATATATCAAAGAGCAAATCCGCCCATTCTCCCTACAGATTACATTTAAACATGATATTTCATGGGCTGCCGAAAAGGCTTGTGTTTCATTGTTGCCTCGACCGTAATACTTATGGTTATTGCACCGATAGAATTAATATGCAAAGCAAGGTGTAAATAAAATATTTTCCCACTATATGGTAGTGCATATATCAAAGAGCAAATCTTGTCTGTTCTCCCTACAGATTACATTTAAACATGACATTTCACGGGCTGCCGAAAAGGCTTAAGCGTTTCATTGTTGCCTCGACCCTAATACTTAGGGTTATTACACCGGTAGAATTAATATGCAAAGCAAGGTGTAAATAAAATATTTTCCCACTATATGGTAGTGCATATATCAAAAAGCAAATCTGACCCGATCTCCCTACAGATTACATTTAAACATGATATTTCACGGTCGCCAAAAAGGCTTGCGTTTCATTGTTGTCTCTACCGTAATAATTAGGGTTATTGCACCGGTAGAATTAATATGCAAAGCAAGGTGTATTAAAATATTTTCCCACCATATGGTAGTGTATATATCAAAGAGCAAATCTGCCCCGTTTTCCCTACAAATTACATTTAAACATGATATTTCATGGGCTGCTGAAAATGCTTAAGTGTGTCATGCAAGGGAGGCTACTTACAGTCATTTGGTTTATTCAACTGAGTTTATTCCTAAATTGTTTTGAAAAAATGGGACACCTAATACCCTATGAACAAGACATATTTATTTCAGGATTTTTTGAGTATGGTTTGTATACTTTGTTCATAATACACTAAATAGTCTTTAAGTAAAATTGATTTATACAATTTAAATTTGCACGGCACATAGTTCTTTTCACAACATAATGTAAATCCTTATATATTAATAAATACTTTAAATTTTATCTTGTTCTAATTGGACCTTGCTAGTAATGCGACTGCCCCTAATCGCCTGTTGGTCGGTATTGACGATACTTAACGGTAGTTCCATATATTTTCATAGCCCTATTATACCATGCGCGTTGGATCAGTGCGCGGCACATGTCGGATGTAGTCGGGCACGACGGTAGCGTGTGTGTGACTGACGAGATAAATCGTGTGACTTGTGACTACTTACGACGCGCGTCGCATGGTGAGAATACGGCGGTGGTCGGTTCGATAATAATCTTTTTATCGAATAATTTACTTAAATCGACTGTCACTATCGGTTCGCACCGGTTCTAGAACCGGTCGTGATAGTCCGTCGGTTCCAATATCCGACAGTGATGCTACTTTGGAACCGACGGTGATATAGTATTATGTAGTAGTGATATCGCCGTGTGGCCCACTGTTGTATGGCACTAAGGCCACGGGCGACTACTGGCTGTCCCTATACGGAAAGCACAAGTACCACTGTTTGACGAGATTTTGTCACACCAGAACAAAATGCACCGAGCACTTCCTGCTGCATTATTCGTGAAAAAAGTCCAAACCTTGGTAAACATAACAAGTGGTTAACTATGGCATATTTACATGCACGCATAGTTCTCATAACTATGGTATATTTACATGTACGCACAGTTCTCATACTAAAGCTGTCTGTATATATGTATATATCATATGTCTCTTTAGTTGAATGCACGAATATATTTCGAATACTTCTATTAAGCACACCCTTGGCTTCACCGCTGCACACTACTACAGAATGGTATATCACTATCGCTTATCCGGATCGGTTCTAAGTTTTTAAAAACGATTGTAATAAATGACTTAGGAGGATGCTAATAATAATCACTATCGGTTCTCTGCTAGAAGTGATTGTGATGAAGATCGAGCACATCACAATCGATTCTTATACGAGAATCGATAGTGATGACAACCTATAGTGATGTGACGCCGTCATCACTATCGCTTCTCACATAAGAAACGATAGCACATCACTATCGTTTCTTATGTGAGAAGCGATAGTGATGATCGTGCACATCACTATCGTTACTCACATAAGAATCGATAGTGATATGCACGTAGTCATCATTATCGCTTCTTACGTCAGAAACGATAGTGATGAGAATGCACATCACTCTCGCTTCTCACATGAGAACCGATAGTGATGTGCATGATCACATCACTATCGTTTTTCAAGTGAGAACCCATAGAGATGTGTGTGTATATCACTATCGCTTTTTAGGTGAGAACCAACTGTGATGTGTTTCGCTAGGTTATTTATAACCCTCGGGCTGAACTCTCCTCTGTTGTTGTTCCAAAGGATATTTCTACGGCACCACCCGAAAAAACAGCTCATATTCTGTGGTTGTAAGCAATACTTGGGTGAGAAAAATTGAAATCCTCAAGTGTGGGTGTTGAGATGGTAAATTTGAAGCCTAGTCTAAGGAGATTTCCCCTCATTTTACAGAATTTGTGGTTTTCTTCAAAATGTGAGCATTCTTTCAAACCCCTTCAATTTTTCACTATGTATTTCGATATGTCGTGAAGAAAGTTTAGGTTGCATTGGTATTATGTATATCCTCTCAGATTTCGCACCCTTTATTTAACAAAGCACACATGTATTTACTTATCTTAATTTGTAGTGCTCTCGTGTTAATCTGGACTGTACGATAGCCATCAGCATTTCGACTGTATGATCCTGGATGCTGTGAGTATCACACCATACAACACGAGCTTATGACTTCTAGAGGATTTTGTATTATGTTTTTTAACATTCAACACAAGTTGTAGGGCAATGTTTGTGTTCTATGAATGTGATATGTGCATAATGTGTGTAATTTATGTTGTGTGAATATGATATGTGCATACTGTGTGAAATATGTGCTGATTTAGGAGGGTGAATTAAAAAAAAACAGGAACCCCCCTCATCTCTATCGGTTCTCAAAACTAAGCGATAGAGATGAGGGATCTATCTCTATCGTTCTTTAGAAGATGTGATAGAGATGGGTGGATTATCTCTATCGGTTCTCAGAAGGAAGCGATAGAGATGAGATGGGTCATCTCTATCGGTTCTTTCTAAGAAGTGATAGAGATGACACACTCATCTCTATCGGTTCTTATAAACAAGCGATAGAGATGACGCCATCATCTCTATCATTTCTTTATAAGAACCGATAGAAATGAGTGTGTCATCTCATCTCTATCGCTTCCTTCTGAGAACTGATAGAGATGATGTTGTTAATAACCTTATTTTCCTAACATTACTCAGTTCTGATTGGTTTCATGTCAAATTGTGATTTCCTTTTTACTATCGGATTGAAATGGACTAGATGGAACAACTGTGTCGGTTCAACTAAAAAAAACCGATAGGAATATACAATTCATCTGTATCAGTTCTAGTGTAAAAACCGATTGCTAAATATTTGTGAGATTAAAAAATTGTGTCGGTACTTATTTAAAAACTGACTGAAAGTGCATCTAGGCAGTTATGTTATTTTGGTGATTAATGACAAACGCACATAATGACAATCTATGTAATTGAGTAAATGCTTAACTTAGTGCTTAACAAATTACAAACCTCTAATATGATTATATTGGTATGAGACTAACTTGTTATTGCCTAGTTGAGTATCGCCTCATCTATTTAGAGGAAAATCAAGTGGGATGGTTAAGCAAAGATAAAGTATGCAACTTTGGTATCTATTCTATATTTGTTATTGCATTCCTTTCGTGCAAATGCATAGTGAACTCCAAGTAGCATGTTGATTATATATCTGCACATTGGTTCATATCATATTTATTTGTGCATATATATTCATTTGAGTTCATTATGTGCTTTGTTTTTAGTATGCATATATTAACTAGAGTTAAACTTCATATTGCTATAGATTGACTTGGTGCATGCATGTTTTAGTTGTATATCTTCTCATGCAATTCTCTTAATGAAGTTTAATCTAGTGTTGGATCACATATTTACTCTTATTCAAAATATTATTTGCACATGTACAATTCGTGTACATTCTATCATGTGCTTCATTTAAGTAAAGACTGTGATCCTTGCCATGATTTTAATTGATTCATCATATTGGCAATTATCTCTAGTGCATATAGATCAATTACATATTCATCATGATGTACTTAGTAGAGAACATTTCTTATGTCAAGTGTTTCCATTTATGTTGTGCTTCTTTATATGAAACATTTGTGGTAATCAACTGCTCACAAATATCAATTTATTCATATCTATTGAGCTTTTGGGACTAATGTCTATCATAGGTGGATTGGAAAGACTTAGGTCCCGTGATGTGTATGATGACCAAGGTATCTTGGAGGATGATCGTTAAGCCGAGGTCAACAAGACGGCGGTGTCACCAAGAGTTGAGGACTAAGTCAAGATCGACTTGGCGTGGAGATCGTCAGAGAGGATGATCAAGTCAAGGTTGATAGGACGAGAGTCTTATGAGGTGAATCGAGTCGAGTTGGACAAGGCGAAGATGTCATCAATTATATGGTGAAAGTCTTCATGCATCGACATTAAGAAAGAAGACGGCAAGTGACTATTTCTAGACTTATATTATCTTTGATTTAATTTGAGTCTAAGGATTGCCGTATTATTAAGAGGGATGCGATGTCGAATGACTTTTAGATGTGTCAAGTGCTCAAGTGATCCATCCATGTGAAACTTAGAAAGAGAGTGGTGTTGGTGATGTTGGAAAGTGAGAGTTGTAGGTCTCCTTTGGATTCTTTGTGAAACCTTGTGTTTTGGGTAGTGAGACCTTGTTGGTTGTGTATCCCTCGTTCTTAGCTTTCGATAGAGTCTGAGATCTCTGAAATCGGAGTCCGGAGTCAAAAGTTATGCACGCTGGCTCGGGCTGCCAAGGTAATCCGGAGTATCCGGATATTCAATCCGACACTCCGAGTTGACACACTCGGTGGCTGTTCTCAGATAATCCGGAGTATCCGGGGTTTTTTCCGGAGTCTTCGGGTTGTGCACAGCTGTTTCCAACGGCTAGTTTTGTTGAGACATCTATTTAAAGCCCCCTTCTTCCCCACTTCAAAGAGGCTTTTTACCCTGATGATTAGAGGTGCTATACCCTTGTTCTTGAGCCTCCAAAACACCTCTTTACCCTTAGATCTAAGTGATCCCCTTTGTGAGAAGGGTTGGGAAGAGTTTGAGGAGTGAGGTGCTAGGTTGAGTGAGTTTTGAGTTGATTGAGCACTTGATTTCATCTCCAAGCTTGTTCTTCGTGAGCATTTGTTACTCTTGGAGGTTGAGGACTCCTAGACGGCTAGGAGGTCGCCACGAGCCACCGAGCTTTGTGTGGTTGGCCGTGGGAAGTTTGTGAAGGCCGGTTCCACCTCCGTAAGGGAAGGAATCAAAGGAGGAAGACCGCGAATGCATTTGTGCACACACCGAGGAAGAGGGTTGAAAGAGACCCCGCTCAGTGTGACCGAGCCGCCTCAACGGAGACGAGGATCCTCAAGGATCCGAACTCGGGTGAAAAATCATCGCTCCAAGTTTGCTTCATACTCTTGCTTTAGTATTTGATTTTGTATCTTGAAATTGCCCGATCTACTCTTTTGTTGTGTTTGGCTCCGGATCTACAATATCTCCGTGTACTGTAGCATTTAGATCTTTTGTATTCAAGTAGATTGTTGAAAATTGCAGGATTTCAAATCTCATTTCGAGGTCTTAAACCGAGTATCCGGACTTCAACCCGGATAGTCCGGACATTTCGAGTATCCGAGATAAGTCCCGACACTCGGCCCGAGTCCTCGGATCCAATCCGAGTATCCGGACTCAACTCTGACAGTCCGACATTTCGAGTATCCTGATAAAATCCCAACACTCCGGACTTAGACCCTCGGGAGATTTTATTTAGCTGCAAATATTTTATTCCGCTGCATTTAGTTTTAAATATTTTAATTCGCCTATTCACCCCCCTCTAGGCGACATCCCCTGTCCTTTCACTGACACAGATACTTTAATTAATAGTGTCAGTTCTAATGTAAAAACAGACATAGATATATACATTAATGGTATCGGTTCTTAATTAAAAACCGACACAGATAGTTCAATTAATCGTGTCGGTTCTAATGTGAAAACCAACACAGATATATAAATTAATGTTTTCGGTTCTTGAGTAAAAACTGACACAGTTACTTATTAATTGTGTCGGTTCTAATGTCAAACCGACACAGATGCTGCTTATTATAGTCGGTTAGTAACTAAAACCGATACAGATGTTGCATGACCTTATTTCAGTCGGTTAGCTACTAAAACTGATATAGAAGTGCGCCTAATTGCAGTCGATTAGCTTTTAAAACGACATGTATGTGGCTATCACCGCTTAAAAGTCACCTGCTTTTCAGATCGACCTAAATCTAGCGCACACTACTCCCGAGCTCAGTCTGCAGCTAGCACTCCCCAATTCCGACGACGTAGCCTCCCACACACCTCCGCCGCCGATGCCACCGACACAGCCCTTCTCCTGCTGGGGCCGCCACTCTCGTTGCTAACCGCCTCGATTTCTTCGGGCCACCACTCCCGCCGGTCCATTTGCGATGAACATCGGCGTCTAGGCGATGAACGCCGCCACCCGTCAGCATCATCATGGCCACCAAGCAACTCATGTCCTCTTCCACCACGCCTTTAGCTTCGTACCACTCGCGCCCTTCCTCCTTCCTCCCTTCCGGATCCGATCCGCGCTTTGGATTGTTGCAACAAATCGCGGATCCGATTCTTGCTTCTTTGCGAATGCCGCCACCACGCTGACGGGTTCCACTTCACCGCCACGACGCTTGCCTGATTGATCTCCAATGCCACCACTACTCCGCCTCCAAGCACATACCCCTCTAGGAGCTCGTGTGGTTCTCGCCATCGCTAACATGTCCATCACTAGGATGAACTTTAGCCTCATGCTCAACTCGGTCGGATTCTATCGATACATGATGTTGGTTTTTATGTCTACACCGCCATTGGCGATGGGTGTATGGTCAGTTGTGTTGCTGAACATGCAAAACTCGCAAATTTGTAGATGCAAAACATGCAAAAGCTAGTTTGTTGTAAGCGGAAATGTCTGATATATTTTAGGTGTTATGCAAGATGAAGTAACGTGCAACACATGGAACAAAGCAGCAAGAAATTGATAATAGCAGTACTAAAATTATTAAGGAGCAAATTTTGGGCTATATCCTGGTAGCCGAAAACGATAGCCATAAGCATTCCGTAGGCGTAATGAACAAGATGTACAGAGTGAATATATTTCCGTATGTTGTTGGCCATTCTGTAAAGCGGGTTTAAACACCCTTCTTATTCCTTTTATTGAGCTGAAGAACATATGAGCGACAGAATAAGTTCAAACGAGAGCTGTTATTTTTGGTCATGAAACTATCAAAGTAGCTAGCTTGTTCTACTGGAATCATCATTTCCTAGCACAACTGTATTATGGCTGTTAGTTTTTTGTATTTCATCTGCATTGTCCTCTATTGCCCAGCCGCACCTTATTTGTCTGCATGAGGTGGAGAGCCATCTGGGGAGATGCATGGATGCAAGGAAAATCAGAAATTGGAAGAGTGCTCTAAGGGAATCAACTATTTCAAGCTTGTTGAAATCGAAAAATGCATCACTATCTTTAATCTCAACCAAACTATCAAGCATGGTAACAAATTCATATGTACATGTTGTCCAAGCTCAGGTCAACAAGGCATTTGGAAGGTGCAATTCTCACACCTTGAGAATCATGACCATTTTTCTTCTTTTTCTGGGTTCTAGCAGCATAAGTATTCAAGTTGTTTTCTGTAGGTTTGATGCAGCTGTTGCCATGGCTGAAAAGGCTAGACTTATTGATCCTGGAAACACAGAGGATGGAATAATTCTAAATAACGTCAGGCTAGTTGCACGGGCTCGAGCAACTATATCATCTGTTGTGTTAGCTTGTGAACAAAAAAACTTTGTAGCTTTACTTGTGATCTAAACTTGGCGTTGATTAATCTAGTAACTTGCTTTTTAGTTATGTGGAATTTACAGGAAAA
Source organism: Otatea glauca (assembly GCA_036346275.1). Lineage (NCBI taxonomy): Eukaryota > Viridiplantae > Streptophyta > Magnoliopsida > Poales > Poaceae > Otatea > Otatea glauca. Next base: position 35,177,093 of record CM070718.1, read on the forward strand.
GCATGTTTGAGTTATATTTTGTGAACGAATTTGATATGAGTTATAATAAAGTGTTCGTGTTCTGTGAATGTGATATGTGCATAATGTGTGCAGTTGTTGTGTGAATGTGATATATGCATATTGTGTGAAATATGTGCTGATTGGAGGGTGAATTGCAAAATAGCACACTCTCTCATCTCTATCGGTTCTTAGAAGAAAAGGATAGAGATAAAAATATTATCTGTATCAGGTTTTTTTTAAAAAGCGATAGAGATGACAGCCTCATCTCTCACGACATCTCTATCGATTTATTAGAAGAAGCAGCGACAGAGATAGCATATTATCTCAACGGCTTCCTTATAATAAGCTATCAACGTCGATTACTGGTCTCCGCACGCGGAGTACAGTGAGCAGCCTTGTGCTTTCGCTCTCTCTCTTACGAAGTCCAATGACTGCACCGGTCCAAAATTTCAACTCAACTGCTCCATAACTTCCAACAGACAAGCCTGACCTGAACACACGAGCGTGAAATAAAATCAACAACCCGTAACCAGCGTGCCGTGTTAGAAAACTTAAGGAAAGGAATAGGAGTCATTCTAGGAATGAATTGTCGTGTTGGAAAGCCTGATCTGTCCGGCGCTGCATCTCCATCCGTACTAGCCCAAGCACAAGTGCGAAATTTCCTGACCCCGTCTCGCGTTTTCCACGCCGCATTTTGACGGCTCGACGCCACGTAGCTATCAGGAGGCTTTTGGCGCTTCTGTTGGCTAGTTAGTAGTGGAATGTGCAGCGCCGGGGACAGCCGCACTGCTCGACCGGGGGAAGCTTGTAAGCAGGTGCCGCAATACGCCCTCACTTGTGGTGTTTTGACCATGGCACACTGCTATAGTATTAGTGATCTTTATCATCATATTACTGTCGATTCATTAAAAATCAGTAGTAATAAATTTATCACGGACGGTTCGATGGAAAATCGCGTAAACGGCTTTTTCTCGATGAATCGGCAGTGATAATTTTTATTACCGCCGTTAGATAAAACCGGCAGTAATACTATCACCGCCGCTTTTTAGAAAACCGACAGTGATAAATCTCTTATTATTATCGGTTCAAACAAGAACACACAGTGATAATGGACAACACGAATCGATAGTGCTGATATTTTCAAAAATCATAACTTTTTCATAAAGAGTTGGATGGAGATAAAATTTATATGAAATTGTAGCTCTCGACGAGATCTACAACTTTGTAGTTGACAACATTTTTATTTAATGTAATGTGGATATCCAAATAATGGTATCACTATGATTGACGGTTCAGATACCAACCATCAACCATTTTTCGAAAAATCATAACATTTTCATACGGAGTCGGATTGAGATAAAATTTATATGAAAATTGTAGCTCTCGACGAGATCTACAACTTTGTAGTTGACAATCTTTCCATTTGAAGTCATTTAGATATACAAATAATCATCAAAAATTTCGGAGACAAAGGATTAAAAGGAAAATATATCTTATATTAATTGAGGATTGAGTGATGGGTGAGATGGTAATGGGCACATAGGTGGAGCAGCAGGTTATGAGTTTGAGTCCTAACAGCCGCACGCGCGCGAAAATCGTGTGACTTGTGACTACTTACGACGCGCGGTCGTGCGTAGAATACGAAGTGGTGGTCGGTTCGGATAATAATCTTTTTTATCGAATAATTTACGAACTGGACTGTCACTATCGGTTCGCACCGGTTCTAGAACCGGTCGTGATAGTCCGTCGGTTCCAATATCCGACAGTGATGCTAGTTTGGAACCGACGGTGATATAGTATTCTGTAGTAGTGATATCGCCGTGTGGCCCACTGTTGTATGGCACTAAGGCCACGGGCGACTACTGGCTGTCCCTATACCGAAAGCACAAGTACCACTGTTTGATGAGATTTTGTCACACCAGAACAAAATGCACCGAGCACTTCCTGCTGCATTATTCGTGAAAAAAGTCCAAACCTTGGTAAACATAAAAAGTGGTTAACTATGGCATATTTACATGCACGCATAGTTCTCATAACTATGGCATATTTATATGTACGCATAGTTCTCATACTAAAGCTGTCTGTATATATGTATATATCGTATGTCTCTTTAGTTGTATGCTCGAATATATTTCGAATACTTCTATTCAAGCACACCCTTGGCTTCACTGCTGCACACACTACTACAGAATGGTACATCATTATCGCTTCATCTGGATCGTTTCTTAAGTTTTTAGAAAAAAACGATTGTAATAAATGACTTAGGTGGGGGCTAATAATAATCACTATCGGGTTCTCGTGTTAGAAGTGACGTGATGAGCTTTAAGACATCACAATCGATTCTTATGCGAGAATCGATAGTGATGATTGTCGTCATCACTATCGCTTCTCACATAAGAAACGAGCAAGTGATGTGCACGCCGCCATTACTATCGCTTATGCGACATAAGAACCGATAATGATATCGACGAATATCATTATCGCTTCTTACGCGAGAAACGATAGTGATAGACGTATATCACTATCGCTTCTCACATGGGAACCGATAGTGACGTGCATGATCACATCACTATCGCTTTTCAAGTGAGAACCCATAGAGATGTGTGTGCAAATCACTATCGCTTTTTAGGTGAGAACCGACTGTGATGTGTCTCGCTAGGTTATTTATACCCCTCGTGCTGAACTCTCCTCTGTTGTTGTTCCAAAAGATATTTCTTCGCCACCACCCGAAAAAACAGCTCATATTCTGTGGTTGTAAGCAATACTTGGGTGAGAAAAATTGAAATCCTCAAGTGTGGGTGTTGAGAGGGTAAATTTGAACCTAGTCTGAGGAGATTTCCCCTCATTTTACAGAATTTGTGATTTTCTTCAAAATGTGAGTATTCCTTCAAACCCCTTCAATTTTGCACTATGTATTTCGATATGTCGCAAAGAAAGTTTAGGTTGCACTGGTATTATGTATATCCTCTCAGATTTCGCACCCTTTATTTGACAAAGCACACATGTATTTACTTATCTTAATTTGTAGTGCTCTCGTATTAACTGGATCAGACGATAGCATCAAAGATTTCGATCAGATGATCCCGATGCTGTGAGTATCGCACCATACAACACGAGCTTATGAGTTCTAGAGGATTTTGTATTATATTTTTTAACATTCAACACAAGTTGCAAGGCAATGTTTGTGTGCTATGAATGTTATATGTGCATAATGTATGTAATTTATGCTGTGTGAATATGATATGTGCATACTATGTGAAATATGTGCTGATTTAGGAGGATGAATTAAAAATAACAGAAAACCCCTCTCATCTCTATCGGTTCTCAGAACTAAGCGATAGAGATGAGGGATCATCTCTATCGTTCTTTAGAAGAAGTGATAGAGATGGGTGGATTATCACTATGGGTTCTCAGAAGGAAGCGATAGAGATGAGATGGGACATCTCTATCGGTTCTTTCTAAGAAGTGATAGAGATGACACACTCATCTCTATCGGTTCTTATAAAGAAATGATGGAGATGATGGCGTCATCTCTATCGCTTACTTAAAGAACCGATAGAGATGACACATATCTCTATCGGTTCTTGTAAGAAGCGATAGAGATGACGCCATCATCTCCATCATTTCTTTATTAGAACCAATAGAAATGAGTGTCATCTCATCTCTATCGCTTCTTTCTAAGAACTGATAGAGATGATGTTGTTAATAACCTTATTTTCCTAACATTACTCAGTTCTGATTGGTTTCCTGTCAAATTGTGATTTCCTTTTTACTGTCGGATTGAAATGGACTAGATAGAACATCTGTGTCGGTTCAACTAAAAACCGATAGGAATATACAATTCATCTCAGATCGATTCTAGTGTAAAACCGATTGCTAAATCTTTGTGAGATTAAAAATTGTGTCGGTACTTATTTAAAAACTGACACGGATACTTTAATTAATAGTGTCGTATTTAATGTAAAAATGTATATAGATATATACATTAATGGTGCCGCCTAATTAAAACCGACACAAATAGTTCATCTAATTGTGTCGGTTCTAATGTGAAAACCGACACGTATAGTGGAATGTGCAAATACGAGCACACCAAGACCGCTTCGACGGGAAGCTTGTAAGTGTGCCGTGAACACGCTCACTTGTGGTGTTTTGACGATGGCACACTACTATAGTATTAGTGATCCTTATCATCATATCCCGCTCGATTCATTAAAAATCAGTACTAATAATATTATCACTGCCGGTTCGATGGAAAATCGACAAGAATTCATTTTTCCTAATGAATCGGCAGTGATAAACCTTTATTACCGCAAGTTCGATAAAAACCGACAAAGAATACTATCACTATCGCTTTTTAGAAGAACCGATGCTGATAAATCCCTTTATTACCGCCGGTTCAAACAAGAACACACAGTGATAATGGACAACACGAATCGACGGTGTTGATATTTTTGAAAAAATTATAAATTTTTCATAAATAGTTGGATGGAGATAAAATTTATATGAAAATTATAGCACTCGACGAGATCTACAACTTTGTAGTTGACAACTATTTCATTTAAAGTAATTTAGATATCCAATAATGGTATCACTGCCGCTGTTGATTCGTCATTACCAACCAGCAAGTAATAATGCTATCAACCATTTTTTCAAAAATCATAACATTTTCATAATGGAATTAGATGAAGATGAAATTTATATGAAAATTGTAGCTCTTTACTAGATCTACAACTTTTAGTTGTCAATCTTTCCATTTGAAGTAATTTAGATATCCAAATAATCATCAAAAGTTTCGAGACAAAGGATTAAAAGAAAAATATATCCTATATTAGTTGAGGATTGAGAGATAGGTGAGATAGTAATAGGCACATGGGTGGAGCAAAGAGGTCATGAGTTTGAGTCCTAGCAACTGCACGCGGCGCGTAAAATCGTGTGACTTAGATTTGTGACTTACGACGCTGTGGTCGTATGTAGAATACTGAAGTGGTCGGTTCGGATGCAAATAATTTTTTTACCGAGTAATTTACTAAACCGACTATCATTACCGTTCGATCTGGTTCTAGAACCGACAGTGATTGTCCGCCGTTCCAATATCCGACATGATGATGCTAGTTTAGAACTGACAGTGATATAGTGTTATGTAGTAGTGGCATCGCTGCAGTGGCCCACTGTTGTATGGCACTAAGGCCACAGGCGACTGGCTGTCCCTGTACGGAAAGCGCAAGTACCACTGTTTGATGAGATTTTGTCACACCAGAACAAAATGCACCGGGCACTTCCTGCTGCATTGTTCGTGAAAAAAGTTCAAACCTTGGTAAACAAAACAAGTGGTTAATTAACTGTGGCATATTTACTTGCACGCATAGTTCTCATAACTATGGCATATTTACATGTACGCATAGTTCTCATACTAAAGCTATCTGTATATATGTATATATCGTATGTCTCTTTAGTTGTATGCACGAATATATTTCGAATACTTCTATTCAAGCAAACCCTTGGCTTCACTGCTGCATACCCCTAATACGTCGATCCTGCACCATGCAATAAACTCCACTGTGGGGCAGGCAAACCTCCACCTTTGCTTCACCGCTGCACCAAGCTGAGCTTCACCACTGCTCACATCACGCCTTTGCCACCATACTTGATTTGCACTGCATCCTTGGTTTCATCGCCATGCACTGCATCCTTGGTTTCATCGCCATGTACTACCTAGGTCGTTGTCCTCGTGCCATGCTCCTTGCGTCAAAATTGGGCCTACTAAATCAAGGAACAAGGATGGAGGGAACAAGACAGACGGGGTTGATCGAGCTATAGATGCAAAAGCAGAAAAGGTGGGCTTATGCACTGACAATCTCGTCTACATACCTTTTCGTCTTGTACGTTATACGTGACACCCACCAACGGAGATTTCTCTCCTCAAGTTAGACTTTCATTGACCATTGTTGGGACTCAATATGCTAATCTGACCCTCCGTGTATAATGCACTATACCGTAATCACGCTAGTGCACATAGTGGCAATACGATGAAATATCACAATCATGCATAGCAAAAACATAATAAAAGACTTTATTTATTGAATAAAAGACAATTGATTAACGATATGGTTGAGTATACATTATTATGCCACACAAGATTTAAACTCTAAAAAATAAAATAGTAGCAGAATAAAAGATTTGTAGATAACCCATCAATATGCCATAGACAAATAACAAGGTTCGCTCTCTAGTAACTCGCCTCCTCCGTACTCCTCTTCCATAAAGGTGTAGACCTCTTCAACTAATGATTATGTTGTGGCAAGGGTGAGGACATGAAGTACTCAATAAGTTGTGCATGAATACAATTCTATTATAACTACATGAAAGGCTCATTCCAAATGAATGGTCGATATGGCTATTTTGCAATAAAGTAGTATTTTTAATTAAATACAATAATTAGATTAAAATGATAGTAAACAAATAATAATAATAAATTTCTAAGATATTTCTCAAAGATAAACTTGCACACACTCTAACCAATTCCATAACTTCAATTGGTGGCACGCGCCACAATCCCTTCCCAAGTTTTTATTTTGTAAAATCTAATCTTTGACTAAAATTCTCAAAGATTGTCCATAATCGAGACACAGATATTTGAATAGATTTACACTTTGCAGAGGTTATACACTTTACCCACAAGATATGATTATGTTAGAATGTTAGTTAGACACACTTCTATACGTGTGTGACAAAGAAAATAATAAGAAAATCTTTCAAAAACTCTATCCGAATATAGACCTTCTTGATAAACCCAACTCGCTATTCCTTTTCACACAGAGTAGAAAATAGAGAGACTCATCGCTGCAATAGGAACAATACTTATTCGAGATTTGTAGCTACAACGACACCTTTCCCAGACCGCACATATAGTTTAGTCTTACACTTGAGGCATCATATTGACGAGGATTAAAACCCTGTTTTTAATTATGCCCTCTAAAATAATTTGTGGCTATGCGCTGGTAATGGGCCCGTGAAATATAAGGCCTATAATACATTAAAACAAAGCCCATCTCTATCCGAACGATTAGATCTCCGACCAGTTCAGTTAAAGATGGTCAAAACCTTGCTTCAGACTGATCATTACCGACCAGTGAAATAGCCACCCCGACCAAAGAAACTAGTCGTGATGTGGACAGTATCCGAGAGGTACACATAACCACCTAGAAGTTATCACCGAAAAGGACCCTTTGTTGAGAAGACACCGTTTGGTGGGAAGGCGTCTCCCGGTTACGCGACACCCTTATCTCATCCTTCTACTCTCATCCTTGCTAAATTACCTTCTTTTCGTGCCGCTTCGAGTGGAGATCTTATTCAAAATTTTGTTTTGAATAGATGCCGATCTTCCGCCTTCGAGTCAAGACAGGTGGCTATGCCATGGAGTCGTGGAGAGTTCTTCAAGTGATTGGAGGCTTTGATCGTCCGCTCACCGAGGAAGCAATCGAACGCCAACGGTGTGCATCGGGGTTCTTTCGCAAGCCGATCATCTTCGCCGAGAGTGCGACGAGACCACTGCACCGATCCACATCACCGCCCGGAGGTTCACTTACGAGACCGAGTTCGTGAGGTCGCTAGACTTGTTTCACGACGGATCCGCCACGACTACGCCTACGAAGCCGCGACACCGCAGTTTCGACTTCACCCGACAATGCGAAGCGCAAGGCCACGACGGATCGTGGAGGGAGAGTGTGCTACCGCAAGACACCTTGCCGAAGTTCGCCACCGCCAGAGGATCACCCGAGGACACCGCGCAGAGCCGGAGACAAAGCGCGGTGAGGCGCCGAGAGTGGCGGAGCGAGAGCTTCAAAGACCTGTGACGCCGCAGCCCGAGTCATCGGCGAGCCGGAGGAAGCCTTGCGGTGGTCGAGGAGCTAGCGGACCAGTCGCCCAGAGCCGGATGAGGTCGCCAGAGGAAGAAGAAGACCCTAAGAGCGTGAGTGGGAGCCCGAGGAGCCAGCAGAGGGTCACTGTGATAGGTTCGCACCCATGCCACCACCCACCCGGTGTATGCACGGACGCGATCTCACCAGGTGGCTGGATGAGTGAGAGTTGGTCTTAGAGTTGTGTTGAGACTCGAGTGTTGAGACGCTGCTCTAAGTTATCCTTTACCTTTAGTAGACGTTAAGGTTGCATATTTAGTTTGGTTCTTAATTGTTTGTCGAGTGTGCAAGATGTGTTGCAAAGCCCTTAGGCATTGTAAGCAACCATACCAAGTAATAATAATAAAGGTTCTTAAGTTGGGTTTAACCTGTTTCCGCCTTAGAAATTCTTGCATCTTATCTATGCTACATCTATCTTTCCTAACCCAAGAAGCAATCAAGCGTATAGTGAACACTGCAAAGAACAATGGGGCTTCAGAAGTGGTCCAAGGCCAGCAACAATCCCAATGAAGGAGCACCACCGCAGCAAGCACCGCCAAGGATATGCGTAACTTGGGAGCTTTTCTCACAAGCAAACTCGGTTGATGCGCACTATGATGCAACAGATGACCAATATGGCTGCACCAACAACCCCCACGCTCGAACAACAATGGCGGGCCTCGCCTTACTCCAAGTTGTCGGACTTCATGAGGACCCGACCACCAACATTCTCGTGAAATGTCAATCCCTTGGAAGCGGATGATTGGTCGAGAACCATTGAGAGGAAATTGTACATCACTCAATGTGAAGGCCATGAGAAGGTTCTTACGCATCCCATCGCCTAGAGGAACAAATTGCAGAATGGTGGGAGAACTATTGTGTCGCTCATGAAGCACCCATGGAAATCGCATGGGAAGAGTTTGCAACGGCCTTCCGCCAGCATTACCATGTAACGGAAGGGATGATGGACTCAAAAAGGAAGAGTTCAGGGCGCTTACAAGGAAGCCAACCGTGGCCGATTACTTAAACAAATTCACGCAGCTTAGCTCGCTATGCTTCGAGGACGAGCGACGGACAAGGCCAGCATCCCGCTTCATGAAAGGACTAAACTCGTGGCCGCAAGTGGGCCGACATCTACACTTTTCCGATTTCCAAGAATTGGTAAACAAGGCTTTGATTCGAGGATAAGCGCAAGGAGCTTGGGGAAAATCGCAAACGCCGATGACTAACCTGTGGACGCCTAACCACCGCGAATGAGGATGACACCGCAACAGTTTGCTAGGTTCCAACCACAAGCTGTTAACAAGCCAGCAACACCTGCACCGCGACCATCAGGACAAGGTTATCAGACGCCGGCCCAAGGTAACAATGCTCAAGGGGGAGTGCAGCAGTCACCGCCGTAAGGTGCATAGATTGCAATGAGTCAGCATTATGCTAATAGATGTCCCGAAAGGAGGAATCACGCCGGTGCTTTCAACCTTGGAACGACACCGCTAAGGCACCGATGACGGAGCGAATCGAGGAGCCGACAGCAGGAGTGACGCCTCATGCTACTATTCGAGGCAGAGTCAACCACATCACCGCCGATGGAGCCTGTGAAGCATCGACGTCGATCGGGTAAGTTTTTGTAAACTCGCGACCAAGCAATAAAGATTATTTGATTCAGAGCTTCGCATTCCTTTGTCTCTCGAGCTTTTGCATCTGAAAATGGTTTGAGCATGAAAAATCTTAAGTGTGTGATGCTAGTACAAGCCCCAGGATCTGAGTTAAGATCTAACCTTGGGTGTTTGGGGGTGAAGCTAATAATTAATGGGGTAGAGTTCCTAGCGAACTTGATTATTCTAGATGCCCAAGTTTTAGATGTCATTTTGGGAATGGACTCGTTAACCAAGCATAAGACTGTTTTGGATTGTGGTCGAAGGGTTGTATCCATTGAGAGCCCTAGAGGAGAAAAGGTGGAATTCGAGCGACATCGCTCGTAAGGGTCAATCAATGGTTAATAGCATGAGAACCGTCGTCATAGAGGACGTGCGATGAGTCGAGGAATATCCGACGTATTTTAAGATCTCGCCGAATGCCGCTGCACCGTGACATCGAGTTCGCTATTGAGTTAGCACCGGAACCGCACCAATAGCAAAAGACCTTATCGGATGCCTACCGATGAGTTAGTAGAGATGAAGAAATGATCGACGAGTTATTAGAGAAAGGTTTTATAAGACCAAGTTCGCCGCCATGGGGAGCGCCATTTTGTTTGTCGGAAAAAGGATGGAAGCCTTAGAATGTGTATTGATTACCGTGCACTTAATGAAGTGACGATTAAGAATAAGTATCCGCTGCCAAGGATTGATGATCCGCTCGACCGAGTTGAGAGGAGCCGGAGTGTTCTCCAAGATAGACCTTCGTTCGGATATCATCAACTAAAGATTCGCGGAGATGTTCCAAAGACCGCATTCTCTTCAAGATATGGACATTATGAGTTCACGGTCATGTCTTTTGATTGACCAATGCGCCAAAGATATTTCATGAACTTGATGAATAAGATTTTCATGGAATACTTGGACAAGTTTGTTGTTGTGTTCAAAGATGATATTTTGGTATATTCAAGACCGAAGCAGAGCACGCAAATCATCCGAGGCTAGTGTTGGAAAAGTCTGCGTGAGCAACAATTGTATGCTAAATTCAAGAATGCGACTTTGGAAGGAAAAGGTGGAATTTCTCGGTCATGTCATGATCGCGGAAGGAGTTGTTGTCGACCCAAGCAAAGTGGAGGCAAGTGTTGCATTGGGAGCAACCAAAGTCCGCCACTCAAGTCCGAAGTTTTCGGGAATGGCAGGATATTATCGCCGTTCATAGAAGGATTTTCGACGATTGTAGACCTCTTACTCAGTTATTGAAAAGGAAAAGAAATTTTCATGGACGCCAGATTGTGATAAGAGTTTTGAGGAATCAAAGAAGTGTTTAACAACAGCCCAGTGTTGGTTTTGCCTAATGTTCGTAATACTCGATATATATGTGATGCGTCAAGACAGGTCTTGGATGCGATTGATGCAAGAGGGTAAAGTGGTCGATATGCGTCAAGGCGCTTAAGACCACACGAAGGAAATTATCCTACGCATGACTTGGAATTGGTCTGCCGTGGTGCATGCCTTGAAATTGTGGCGCCATTATCTCATTGGAAATAGATGTGAGATATATACGACCATAAGAGTTTGAAATATATTTTCACTCAATCGATCTCAATATGAGGCAAAGGAGATGGTTGGAATTAATCAAGGATTATAACATGGGAATTCATTACCATCCGGAAAAGCAAATGTGGTAGCCGATGCCTTAAGTCGCAAGAGCTACGTGGCTAATATGATGGTGCAGAAGGACAATGTAATCGTGCAGAATTGCAAAATTTAAAATTGGAAGTAGTTTCGTATGATTCCTAGTCGCTTTGAAGTGAAGCCAATGCTCAAGATCAAATTCGGGAAGGACAAAAAGATGATGAGAAAGTCAACCAATCAAGGCTAAAAAGGATGAAGGATTAGCAAAGGACTTTACCGTGGACTACCAAGGTACCATGTGGTTCAAGGGTCGATTTGTGTGCCAAACAGACTAGAACTTAAGCAGTTGATTTTGGAAGAGGCTCATGATTCCAAGTATTCAATTCATCCAAGAAGCGCTAAGATGTACCAGACTTAAAGGAGAGGTTTTGGTGGCGAATATGAAGCGTGAAGTCGCCGAGCACGCTGCCTTGTGCGATGTATGCCGAGAGTTAAGGCAATACATCGAGACCAGCAGGTTTGCAACAACCGCTAAAAGTCCTGAATGGAAGTGGGAAGAAATCGGTATGGATTTCATCACCGGATTGCCAAGAACTCAAAATGGGTATGATTCTATATGGGTCATTGTGGATCGATTGACCAAAGTTGCTCACTTCATTCCACCAAGACAACTTACTCAGAGAGACCGGTTAGCGTAACCATACATTGCCGTAATCGTGTGTTTGCATGGTGTACCAAAGAAAATAGTGTTAGATGAGGTACCAGTTCACCTCGAGATTTTGGGATAAATTGCATGAAGCCATGGAACACGCTTGAACTTTAGCACAAGATATCATCCTCGTAATCGATGGTCGGCTGTAAAGAGTAAATCGATTTTGGAAGATATGTTAAGAGGTTGTGCTTTAGCCTACACTACATCATGGGATAAATGTTTGCCATATGCAGAGTTCGATTATAACAACAATACCGAGCTAGTTTGCGATGTCGCCATTTGAAGCTTTATATGGTCGTGCTCATTGCACTTCGCTAAATTGGAATGAGACAGGAGAGCGTATGATATTTGGCCCTGATATTCTCAAGGAAGCTGAAGAGCAAGTTGCTATGATAAGAGAGAGGTTGAAAATCGCGCAGTCAAGGCAAAAGAGTTACGCTGATAATCGACGTCGTGATCTAAGTTTCGAGCCCGATGATTTCGTGTATCTTAGGTTACCTCTCGAAAGGAGTTAAAAGGTTCCACGCTAAAGGAAAGCTCGCCTCAAGATATGTTGGACCGCTCAAAATTTTGAGCCACGAGGAGGTTGCTTATCGCTTGAATTGCCGCAGCTTGTCGGGCAAAGCGGCATGATGTGTTCCATGTGTCACAACTCAAGAAGTGTCTTCGGGTGCCAGCAGAGCAGACACCTATGGAAGAGATTGAGTTGCAGAAGGATTTGACCTACAAAGAACATCCAATGAAAATTTTGGATGTCATGGACCGCAGAACTAGGAACAAGTCAGTTCGTTTTTGCAGAGTTCAGTGGAGCAACCATTCTGAGAATGAGGCAACCTGGGAGCGTGAAGAGGACCTGAAGATGGAATTTCCAAACCTATTCCCTAGTCAGCCTTGAATCTCGGGGTCGAGATTCTGTTAAGGGGGGGAGGTTTGTAACATCCCAAAATTTGGCTTATAATTTCGCTCACGTGCATTTTTGTGATTTTCTGAATTTATTGGATTTTTCCAGAAATTATCTAAATTTATTTTAATTAAGTATATTGAACCTTTGGTGAAAACTAAATATATATAGATAAAGTTAATATAAAGTTTTACCAAAAATATTTTATTTGAGCTCAGAATGTCTCAAAGTATTTATGAGAATTTTCTGGGTTTTTTCCTGATATTTAATTACTTAAAATAGATTAATCTAATTTCGGAATTATTTTAAATCAAAAAGCTTTTGAAAATCGAGTGAAAAAGATCTTGGGCCAAGCCAAAGATCGGCCAAGCCAAAGATCGCGCGGCTGCCCATTCTTTCGCGGCCCGTCACCGCTACCGCCGCCGCGCGTGTGACCGTTGGATGAAGATCGATGGTCGCTTCTTTCGCGAAACCCTAGTGCCGCGAGCCGCTGGATCGAGATCAAGTGGTCGGACGCTTCGCGTTGTTTTGGTAAGTTTAGATCTCGTCCGTTGGATTTGGAAAGAGCGGATCGGATCGGATCGCCGGATCTAATCTTGGCCGCCATCTTGGATCGGACGGTCTCGATTGTCGCCTCCGATTCGCTTTCGAATCCGCCGCCGCTTGCCGCCGCCGCCGCGTGATTTAGGTTTCTTCCTGCGCGCATGCCGAGGCTATAAAGCCGCAGCCCGCTCCGATGTTCCTCGTTCCTTCGCGCAGCGAGAGCTCTAGCCTCTTCGCCGCTTTCGCCGCCATCATCGCCAGAGCTCGCCGTAGTTCTTTGCAAATGCCGCCGCGAGTTTTTGCGCCATTCGCCGCCGCCGAGCATCCTCCCGCCGAATCGGTTCCAGATCCGAGTTCCTCGCGTCGTGTGGCCGAAGTCCGCCCCTTCTTTCGCCGAGTCGCGCCGAAACGCCGCTCGGGTGGTCGTCTTCCTCCGCCGGTGCAAGCCCGCCGCCGTGTCTCGAGCCGCGGCGCATCCGCTGGATCTTCGCCAACCGCCCGATCAAGCCACGCCGCTTCTTCATCGTGTTCGCGCCGTAAATTTCTAACCGTTAGATCCGAATAGACGATCGGGATTGAGCCACGTAGGGTAGATCGGTGGCCGCCGATCGTCGCGCAGATCGCGCCGCGCGTGTCGAGCATCGGCACGCGCGGTGTCGCAGCCTAATCGATGCGCCGCGCGTGTCGGCGCGCGTGGCGAGGCGCCGTGGGCCGCGCCCACAAGTGGACAGAGGCGGTTCCGTGGACCGAGTCCATGGACCAGCGACGCGGTCACCTGATTGGTCCGAGTCGTGGCTGACGTCGCCGTTGCGCAATAAAGATCTTTTCCAATAGAAAATAATTCAGAAAAATCGAAATTCTATTTTTCAGATTTTCGATTTATTCAAACTTCAAAAGGCTATATCTTTTGCATTTTAACTCGGATTTGAGTGATTCAAATTTCTAAAAATTGTAAAATCAATATCTATTTATTGGTGAATTTTATTTTATTTTTGGAGTTTGTTTGCTCTCTGGTTTGGTGTTTATTTGCTATTTTGGCATCGTTTAGCGTAGACGTTGAACCGCCGGTGATCCGGAGGAAGATTCGTCGCCCAAGACCCAAACTCAGATCAAGACCAGCACCTACCCAAGGCAAGTTGTGCTTTGATCATGTTGCACCTAATTTTCACCAAATCGCTATTTTGTCTTTTAAACTTTATGCATGATATTTTATGTGTATAAATGATTTCAATTAACTGGGAATTAGATAATATGCCTATTTGAATTAAACCATACCTTGTCAATTATATGCCATGATCTATTTGTCACCCTAGGATGTGGAATTATAGTTGATAATCAACATGGGCTAGTTAGATCGTCATAGATTGCTTAGCCATGCCACGTCATCACATGTGTCCGAATGTCGATACTTAATCTTGACTAATGGAATATGGAACAATGTTTATGAATTGGTGTGTCATGTGTTGTCACACAATGATATCAAGTTGTCGTGGCGAGGAGGTCACACATCGGGATTGAAATGTTGATGGCATGTGGTGCTTGGTAATCAACCGGGTGGTAATGATTTTAGATTGAGGCAAGTGGCAAGGCAGGTGTGCCAAGGTGGGCCAGTTTGGTGGGTATGTGGAAGTCTTGCCTTAATCACTTTAAGGACTTAACCTTGCAAGCCTTTGACCTAAGTCTCTCGTGCAACCACATGTCTCGAATGGGACAAATTAGCTGAATAATTTGTGAAACCTAGATTTGCATCTTGTCGTGGTGAATAGTGAGTCCCGGTTACGTTTAACTCACATGGCGCAAGAGGGGCCCTGTTGTGGTGGTTTAACCCTTCAGTGTTGAAACCTTAGCGAGCAAAGATCGGGTCTAGGTGTAGCATTGTAAAGGCTTTGTTATGATCACTCGCCTTGGTGGTGTTTGGTTGTATCGTGTGGGTAAAGTGCATAACCTCCGCAGAGTGTACAATCTATTGAATAGCCGTGCTCACGGTATTGGGCAATGCTAGGAATTACAGTTAAGGGTTAGACTTTTGTTAAACAAAAACTTGTTGGGATGGCAAGGTGCCATGGAAAGTGGAAAATTAATTTAGAATTGGAAACTTGGTGTATTTGAAATCTTGAATTTATTAATTCTTGTATTTGTTTTATCGCTTCCAATCTATTTATTGTATTCTTGTTAAATGTCGCTTTATTGCAAAATACCCTTACTAGCCATTCCTTTGGATTAAGCCAAGCATATAGAATATTAGACTTGCATTGTTGTGCACAACTTGTTGAGTGCTTTATGTACTCACCCCAACAACAACAACTTCGTAAGAAGAGGAATCTATACCATTCATGGAGGAGGATTACTTGGATGCGAATGCTTAGGGTCCGAGCCTCGCGGTTGCTCGTGACGAATGGAGCGCCACTGCGTTTATTCTATTTTCGCCGCTTCTCATTGATACTCTTTTTAAGCCCCGTGAGGCATTATTCATGTAAGACAACAGTTATTATTAATTAATGAAGTTTATGCTATATTTCGCTGTGTGTGACTATGATAGCATCTATGTTGAGCCTGTGTGCACTAGCGTGATCCTGGACTAGTGCGGTTTACACAGAGGGTCCGGATTTGCAAATTCGGGTCCCGACACTCAACATCTTCATCTTCCTCATCCGAGTTATCGTCGTCTTCCACTTCTACTTGTTCATATTCAAGGTCTTCCTCTTCCATATGTGCTATTACTTCCTCAATTTCCTCACCTTCGTCTACTTGCCCCCGCGCATCTTGCCCAATGTTTCCATCATCATCCCCAATCTCAACTTGCTCACCAGTCTGGTAGCCAATATCCTCATTGCAACCCTGAACATGCGGCTCCCGACTAGACTCTCCAATTTCAAAGGTCGCCATAAGTGAACTCATTTTGAGGCTCACTACACTCACCGGCATCCAGTGGTGTCTTTGGGCAACAACCCTTTCATACGCTTGCACTAAAAGCACCCGACACCATCCCGTTGTTGTTCCCCTCACATATGACCTCCAAGCTGCAGTTCCCTTCAGCTCAATTAACTCCCAATAAACAGGATCATCTCGCATGGTGCAAAGGCAAGATAACTTCAGCTGGCACTTCTCTTGTTCCATCCGAAACGTGTAATACAACCAATTCAACACAGCAGCAAATGTACGCTCTTCAACCCTACTTAAACTTCTATCCACATACTGAAAGTTACTCAGATCCGCACCCTCCGAACCATACATGACAACCCCTTCTCCATAAAAGATTCTAAAAAGAACTCGTTCTGACATATCTGCGAACCTATTCATTAACACACGAATTAATTACTAGGAGAAATATAAATCGATCTACATGCATTTCGCAAACCGACTAAAAATATAACTAGATTTAACTACATTTTATTCCTAAACACTGCCATGATTTCTTGCTATACACTAAATCTAACCATAACTATAACCCTAAACACTAAACAAAATAAACCGCGAAAATAACTATATCTAACCCTAACCCCAAACACTACACAAAATAAATCGTGAAAATAACTAGATCAAACTCTAACCCTAACCCTAAACACTAAACTAAACCAACCGCGAAAATTATCAGTTCTAACCTTAGCCCTAACCCTAAACCTAAACACTAAATAAAATTAGCAAAGAAACAAAATTACTGCGTCTTGGCGCCGCTCTTCTTTTCTTCTCCCTTCCTTTCTTCTTCTTCTCCTCCTTTCTTCTTCTTCCTCCCTCTTCTTTTTCTTCTCCTCCCGCTTGTTCTTCTCGGCCGAGGCAGCCGCTTTATTCGGCAATGTCGCCTCGGTCGGGCGACAAGGGGGAGCCGCGCGCCGCTCGGTCGGGCGATTTTTGGTGTCGCCTCTGGGAGCGAGCCGCCACTAATCGCCGAATGGTTGGGCGACACGTGGAAGTCGCCAACCAACGGCGAAGAGCATACTTTTGCAAAAAAAAAATTCATAGTATATTTTTCAAATTTGAATTTTAAAATATATTATTTAAAAAAAATTCTAGTTAGTAGTGGAATGTGCGCCACGCAGACACAACCAAGATCGCCGACCGGGAAGCTAGTAAGGTGTGCCGCAACACGCCCTCACTTGTGGTGTTTTGACGATGACACACTACTACAGAATTAGTGATCTTTGTCACTATATCACTATCGATGGAAAATCGACAGTAGCAGTTTTTTTTATGAACCGCAGTGATAAATCCCTTATTACTGTAGATTTGGACAAAAACCGACAGTAATACTATCACTGCCGGTTTAATCCTATATTAATTGAGGATTGAGTGATGGGTGAGATGGTAATGGGCACACGGGTGAAGCAGCAGGTCATGAGATCAAGTCTTAGCAACCGCAAATCGCGTGACAACTTACGACACGCGGTTGTGCGTAGAATACGAAGTGGTCGGTCCGGATGCAAATATTTTTTTTTAATTTTACCGAGTGATTTACGAACCGGACTATCGCTGTTGGTTCGCATACAAACCGGCAGTGATACTGACATCACTGCCGAAAAATCACTGCCGGTTTCAATATCCAACAGTGATACTAATTTAGAACCGACAGTGATATGATATTCTATAGTAATAGCATCGCCGTGTGGCCCACTTTTGTATGGCACTAAGGCCACAGGCGACTGGCTGTCGCTGTACCAAAAGCGCAAATACCACTGTTTGACAAGATTTTGTCACACCAGAACAAAATGCACCGGGCACTTCCTGCTGCATTGATCGTGAAAAAAGTTCAAACCTTGGTAAACAAAACAAGTGGTTAACTATGGCATATTTACATGCACGCATAGTTCTCATAACTATGGCATATTTACATGTATGCATAGTTCTCATACTAAAGCTGTCTGTCGTATGTCTTGTATGCACGAATATATTTCGAATACTACTTCTATTCAAGCGCACCCTTGGCTTCACTGCTGCACAACCCTAATACGTCGATCCTGCCGCGCTCGGCCCCGCCACACCCTTGGCTTCACCGCTGCACCAAGCTGAGCTTCACCACTGCTCACATCACGCCTTTGCCACCATACTTGATTTGCATTTCATCCTTCGTTTCATCGCCATGCACTGCCTAGCACTACTATAGAAAGGCTTATATTAGACGCCTCAATACAGACGGTTTGAAAAAACCGTCTGTGCTAAAGAACATCATAGACGGTTCTATAGTGAAACCGTCAGTGATATAATCACAGACGTTACTCTTCATGAACCGTCAGTGATATACATCCATATCACTTACGGTTTTAGTTAAAAACCGTCTGTGATAATATCACAGATGGTTTTAAATACGAGCCGTCTGTGATAATTTCACATCACAGACTGTTCTAACTATGAACTGTCTGTGATATGACCTCAGACCACGATATAAACATATCGATAGAGGTTCGTGGCGCTGACCTATGTGTTTCGTCTCCCGCAAACCCTAGCTTGCCCCCCAGCGATTCTCGACCTCCTCCCCGGCGCTTCGGCCTCCTCGATCAAACAAGGGACGCCGGCGCCGCCGCTCGAGGGCACGTCTCAGATGGCATCTCCGGCGCCTCCGCTCAATGACGCCGTTGGCGGCCTCGACCGTGACCCCTTCGTCGCCCTCCTCGCGAGGCTCATCGGCGAGTCCCAGCGGTAGGTGTGCTATGCCGAGGGCCGGAGCAACGTCATCATCGGGTACCCGGCACCATCCTCGGCCTCATCGTCTCCTTCGTCGGTCATCACATGGACGTCGTCCTGTCCAACTCCAACGAATGGGTGGGTTGCAACCAGATTTTTCTTTGATGATATATATTGACTGATTAATATTGATGTATGTTCTAAGATATACGGTTCTTGGGCGAAGAAAATCGCTTCTCATGTTTAATATTGATATATGTTGCAAGGATTGATACCATGTATCATTCGAAGGGTGACCAAAGTATATCTTAGAGCATACATGATTCGTGAAGATAAATATTTTTATACATGATTCCTGAAGACAAATATCTCTTAGAAATTTGCATTTGTCTTGTCAATTTCACATGGATTATGTATACTCATGTACTTGAAAATAGAGCCATAGAACCAGTAGGTATATTTGTCGTTGTGTTTGATGATTGATCAAGAAAGAGGAGCTTGCTAAAGCATAGCTTTGTGTAAAACTGGTAGAATTGAAATTGAAACTAATTGACAAGTATCAAATAATTGTTCGTAACATGCATTAAGCTAATGATTATGTGACCATGTGTTGTTGATGTGAATATGTGATCATGTGAAGTACATATTGTGTGAAGTAATCACAGAGGCAACCACATGTTAAGTTTTGGATTAAAACCTTTGACATATGGGTTGTGAGAAAGATTATTACATTAGCCAATTGTCCCTGCTCGAAAAATAATAATGACGTGAAATCAAACTAGTTCAAGAATATAATTATTGTCGATCACCAAATTAATTTCTTGTAGCTTCTCTTCTCCTCTTCACATGGCTACTATTGCACTTCTTTCTTAACTAATCCAAAACTATCTTTCTTACCTAATCCAATTATTCAGCACGCTACCGTCTGTGATCCTCTGTTTTTCCCTACACCCCGAGCAGAACTTCTATCATTAGTATATGTTGTTCGAAATTTTCTTCTACTTAGGTATTTCTGCAACAAAATTTACAAGGCACAACCAAGTTATAGATTTAGTAATTGAATATCTAAACTTCCTAGATGCATCGAGCAACGACTTCTCGATCAAGATCATCTTAAAATATGAAGTTTTGTAGCACTTTCATCTCTTTCTTATTATAATATTGATGGATTCTAAGGTAAAATCTATTTCATTCCACGATTAAATCACGAAAGGTGTCAAGCGCTGATTTATCGTTACCACTTTATCCTCATCTCCTAATGAGAATATCATTGGCAGCCATGCTTCTTGAACTATAGAGTTGATTAAGTCATCATATTGAGTTGATTAAATTATCGTATGACTCTATACGATAATTTAATCAACTCCATATGATGACTTAATCAACTCCATAGTTCAAGAAGCATAACTGCCAATGATATTCTCATTCGGGGATGAGGATAAAGTGGAATCGATAAATCAGATCTTGACAGCGTTCATGACGAACTGTGGAATAAAATGGATTTTACCTTAGAATCCATCAATATTATAATAAGAAAGAGATGAAAGTGCTACAAAACTTCATATTTTAAGACGATCCTGATCAGATAAGCTGTTTCCTCGATACATCTAGGAAGTTTAGATATTCAATTACTAAATCTATAACTTGGTTGTGCCTTGTAAATTTCGTTGTAGAAATACCTAAGCTGAAGAAAATTTTGAACAACAGATACTAATGATGGAAATTCTACTAGAGGATCACAGACGATTCTATTCATAAACCATCTGTGATGTTTATGTATCACAGGCGGTTCTACTTGAAAACCGTCTGGTATTGTAGGTCGTTGTCCTCGTGCCATGCTCCTAGCTTGCGGCCAAATTGGGCCTACTAAATCAAGGAACAAGGATGGAGGGAGCAAGAGAGACGGGGTTGATCGAGCTATAGATGCAAAAGCAGAAAAGGTGGGCTTATGCACTGACAATCTCGTCTGCATACCTTTTCGTCTTGTACGTTATACGTGACACCCTCCAACGGAGATTTCTCTCCTCAAGCTAGACTTTCATTAACCATTGTTGGGACTCGAATATGCAAATCTGGACCCTCTGTGTATACTGTAGTAGTCCAGAATCATGCTAGTGCACATAGTGGCAACACAGATGAAATATCACAATCATACATGGCAAAAACATAATAAAAGACTCTATTTATTCAATAAAAGACAATTGATTAACGATATGGTTGACTATACATTATTATGCCACACAAGACTTAAACTCTAAAAAAATGAAATAGTAGCAGAACGAAAGATTTGTAGATAACCCATCAATATGCCATAGACAAATAACAAGGTTCGCTCTCTAGTAACTCGCCTCCTCCCTCTTCAACTAACGATTATATTGTTGCAAGGGTGAGTACATGAAGTACTCAATAAGTTGTGCACAAAATACAATTCTATTATAACTACATGAAAGGCTCATTCCAAATGAATGGCTGATATGGCTATTTTGCAATAAAGCAGTATTTTTAATTAAATACAATAATTAGATTAAAATGACAGTAAAAAATAATAATAATAATAAATTTCTCAGATATTTCTCAAAGATAAACTTGCACACAACCCTAACCAATTCCATAACTTCAATTGGTGGCACGCAGCCACAATCCCTTCCCAAGTTTTTATTTTGTAAAATCTAATCTTTGACTAAAATTCCTCAGCATTGTCCATAACTGGAGACACGGATATCTGAATAGATTTACACTTTGCAGATGTTATACACTTTACTCACAAGATATGATTATGTTAGAATGCTAGTTAGACACACTTCCATAGGTGTGTGACAAAGAAAATAATAATAAAATCTTTCAAAAACTCTATCCGAATATAGACCTTCTTGATAAACCTGAACTCGCTATTCCTTTCCCCACATAGAGTAGAAAAATAGGAGAGACTCATCGTTGGACTAGGAATAATACTTGTTCGAGATTTGTAGCTACAGCGACACCTTTCCCAGACCACACATATAGTTTAGTCTTGCACTTGAGGCATCATATTGACGAGGATTAAAACTCTGTTTTTAATTATGCCCTCTAAAATAATTTGTGGCTATGCGCTGGCAATGGGCCCGTGAAATATAAGGCCTATAATACATTAAAACAAAGCCCATCTCCATCCGAACGACTAGATCTCCGACCAGTTTAGTTAAAGATGGTCAAAACCTTGCTTCACACCGATCATTACCAACGGTGAAATAGCCACCCGACCAGCAAACTAGTTAGGGATGCGGACAGATATCTGATAGGTACACATAACCACCTAGAAGTTATCACAAGAAAAGGCACCCTTTGGCGAGAAGACACTGTTTGGCAGGAAGGCATCTCTCGATTACGCGACACCCTTTCTGGAGGTCAACAGTTGCCTCTTCATCAAAAATAAATAGGGGGCCAAACCCCGTTGTTGAAGACATCTGGAAAAATCCAAGTTCAATCCCACAATCGCAATCAGAATCTTGTAACTTGTGATTAGCACTCTGTAATCACCTAGTTCACCTTGTAACTCTGTATTATGTCACAACAGTTTGACCAATAAAGAAACATTTCTCGTTGTTTTCATTTTGATATCCTAATATGGACATCACATGGCTCAATGACCAATGAGACACAAACTCAAGTGTGATAAAACAAGATGATCACTCCAAAGTTCAAGATGGTCACATACCGACAACCATGTTTCAAGGACCAATAACTCGAGCACGAGCTAAACAAATTCATGATCAGGTGAACGCTAACTTAAGTCTCATTCCAAATTTTAACAACTTAATGGTGCTTCCAACTTCGACTTCTTTTGTTGAACTTAGGTGCATTGCAAGGGACGATGAAGATTGGTCGCATGAACAAGCAACGCGTATAGCACACGCTGACCGCCTACTTGGAAGCAATACCGGAGATAATCTGAGCGTGTAACATGGCCATGGTCCACATGGATGGAAAGCCTATCAAGTCTACTTTCAACTCCAACAAACGGCTGTCATTTGCACTTCCAAGGAGGGAGAAATGGCCATTTTACTGAAGACTGTGCAGGATGATAATTGCTACGCGAGAAGCTGAAGAGTCCCTCTACTTTACAGCTCGTGTTAGCCTTGGAACCTCCAATTAGACTCTTTAAAATCTTGATTGGTTTCACACCTAAACCATGGGGTTGTCCGTAGTATAAATACTCTAGTACTCCATCTATTTTAGGGCTTTTTTTTGGAAAAAACCATTTCAGCTATATGCTAGAATATTGCAGCAAGTCTGCTTGAGTGTTCTCCTCAACCTTTTCTCTTGTGAGTTATCTTGGATTTGCGAGAAGGATCCTCACGGGTTCCCCCTAGTTCGTGCTCTACGGTCTCGGCCATTTTGTGTGGATTAGTTCCGGATTGTGGTTCTGCGATTCACGGACAGCGGGTTGAAGTTCTTGTGGCTTCGAATTGCCTTCCCCATCGTACGGGTTACATCCAACCTTGGCAGGTATAAACCTATTTACCCTTGTTCTATCCTACGACGTGAAGATCGGGCCACCCTCTTCCATACCATATCCAGGGGCCCACGATTTACTATTTTTCTATAAGTTTGATTAAGGGACTCAAAGTCTTGGACATCGATAGCTGGTGCTAGAAGGAGGGCCTCCAGACATCAAAATCAAGAAATTCTCTACAATTGATGATAATTGGTTTGACTTCGCCGATTACGCCCATCTTATTGCTGATGATGAGCCAATAGAGGAGCAGTGTAAGTATGATTTTTACTCTAAATACGTCTCTGTAGTGGAGTTAGCAAAGATTGAGGTAGAGTTAGAGGCCGAAGAACAATCATCCTACACGCCAAAAGGTAATGCTCTGATAGCCCGGGAACAAAGGTTTCTCCGAGTCATCCATCAAGCCCCAAAATTTACCATACTCTCTGTCAGCACGATTCCCTTCTGCATCACGCAGCATCTGATCCAGATTGTCATCCTGCAACCTATCTTTATGGGGAGCACAATTGATATCATCCGACATATCGTCGACTTCGTCGGCGATGTTAGTACTTCCTGCTTCCTATATAATTTACTCTTCACCGTGACTGGTCCAATATGTATACCCCTTTTGAACCCCGTTAGAATCAATGTGCTTCGATCTGGACTGAGTTGCCAAACATCCTCAGGTTATCGCAGTCAATGCATGGACAAGACATAAATTGGACCCCCTTATTAAGCATATCCTTCTCTGTAGCTCTTTTAAAAGCAGAGACGCCATTAATATACTCAGCACTCGCACGGTTCGCAGTGTACATCCAGCTTCGATCCATTTACATACGCTACGTATATAACAATAAGTGTTAAATAATGAAGTACACTAGAAGTGCATGCACATGCACACACTCTTAAATTGGAGCGCAAATTGACTAGCTAAACCCAACATAAATCATAAACCATGCTAGATCTAAATAATCTTCGCTCTGTACCAAGCTAGCTATAATCTAAACCAAGTATATATCTCCAATTTTCTCTTTACCAAACTAGCTACCTCTTAGATCACAAACAACAAATGAATCTATCTACAAGCTACATCTAAAATATATATCCTCAAATTCTCTCTCTTTATCAAGCAAGCTAGCTAGCTTCTTACATAGAAAAGAACAAAATAGATCTTCAATTCTCTCTTTACCTAGCTAGCTAACTACATCTTTAGAATAATACCATTAGAACCAATTACTACTATAGAACACAAAGAACAAATGGATCTACACCAAGCTAGATCTAAACCAATATCTTCAAATATTCTCTCTTTATACCAAGCTAGATCTTCGATCAATATAATGCAATTAGAATCAATTACTAACCTTAGATCACCAAGAACAAAAAGATCTACAATCACTCCTCCAAATCCACAGTCTCCTTGCACCAGATCGTCTCACAATCACACCCACATCAAAAAAAGCTCGGGAAAACCTAAGTGGGTCGGGAGCCTCGTGGCTCTCTGTACTTATTTCCAGGAAATGCTCACACAAACGGTTCAAGCCAAAAACCATCTGAGATAACACCTCCTCACAGACGGTTCCAATCAAAAACCGTCAGTGTGACATCACTGACGATTTTTTGTTAGAAGAGTCAATGATGAAGACCACATCACAGACGGTTCTAGCCAAATATAGTCAACGATGAAGACCACATCACAGATGGTTCTAACAAAAAAACCATCCGTGATGAGACCCTTCTAGCCGTAAACCGTCAATGATGAGTACCATTGTCATCACTGACAGTTTATGGCTAGAAGAGTCAGTGATGACGAGTCTAACATAAGACTTTCTATAGTAGTGCAAGCTGGTTTACAGTGATTTAAATTAAATCTAACATAGAGTTCAATGTAAATTGGGACATAATCTACACATGTTATGTTGTTGTACGAAGTGAAATTGAATAGGTAAGAATTTAAAATTCACATTTTAAATAACAAAAAGTTGTGTGATTTAGCAATTCTAATAAAAATAGAAATTAAGAGTTCCATAAAACTGTTGCATCCAAATAATCCAAACTAAAATTCCCAAAAATATTAAGAAATTTAAATATTTAAAATATAAAATAAAATTAAAAATATGGTTAGAATATATATAAATTTAAATTTTAAGATTATAAAGTAGCCCATGCATACCATGCAAACCATAGAGACTATACGATGCACATGTTGATGACTAGTTTTAGTAATTGGTGGGATGTAACGTAATGTGTACGAAAGATATAATGTAGAGGTGCCATGAATATAGAATAAGAACTATGAGACTAAACTACTATAATGAGCCTAACAGGCCTTTAACCACTCATGGACCTTTGTAAGTAAAGTATTCACACAAACAGGCTGAAATACAAAAAACATATCCGACGGCAATTTTATCCATAGGTTTGGGTAACCGTGGGCACCCGACCTGATAAGGATAGGCATGGGTAGCACTTCAGACCCAAGAGTTTTCGGGTTTGGGTACCCGATAAGGACACAGTATGGGTGTAGGTATTAATTTGTACCCATGTGTACCCGATGATATCCTATGACATGCAAGCCCCACTTTTTATAAGATATATATTACAAAATTAAAACTATCACTCACTAACTCAATCTACTTGGGTCCTCCGCCGCGGCAATCTCCTCGCCTCCTCCGGAATCCCTTGAGCCCCCGCCGCAATCCCTAGCACACCCCTCCCTCTCGGCTCTCCCTCCCGCCGCCCTCTGCTTCCCGCCGCCGCCTCCGTCTCCCCCTCCGGCCCCATCCGCCTCTGCCGTCGAGCTGCTCGACACACTCAAGCGCTGCGTCGATCCGACCAGATTTGTGACGGACGTCGTCTCCGAGGTGTTCCTTGTGGAAACGTGAGCAGTGAGGTTGCCCACCGACCTGGCGTGGGCGTTCGTTCTGATACTAGAGGCGGTGGTGCCGGTGCTTGTCGATCCGGACTCGAAAATCGGGCAGCGCGCCCGATGGTGCCGCAGGCGGTGCGCGAAAGGGCGCGCTGGATGGCGACGGAGTCAAAGGAGGCGGCCGAGCGGAAGGGTGGGGTGGAGCGCACCAAGCCATCGAATGTGCACGCATTCCTGCAGCTTTTCTAGAAGGCTTGTTGTGAGCTTCTCTTTGCGCACGTAGATACCACGCCTCGCTCTCACGCTTGGCCTCGAGGATGAGATGGATGGTAAGGACTTAATTTGTGCTGACTTCTCTCTGGTTGTTGTTACATGTTGTCTAGATCAAGAAAGTGCTGAAATGATGAACCGAGCTAGGTGTTGGTAGATGAAAAATATATGATCGTTGGAGTTAACTCAACATAGCCTGCTACCCATGGGTACTCATTGGGTATCAGGTACCCAGCAGGTTTGGGTATGGACGGCATGGTTTTGGGTTTTGGTTTGGGTGAGTGACAGTCGTACCTGGAGTTATTCATCCGATTGACAGTTAGCATGTCGTGTTAGAAATTATACTCAAACCAAGGAAATAGAAATCATCCTGGGAATGGAATGTCGTGTTGGAACATTTATGCAACCTTGCTACGAACCAACTTAGGAAGGATCAGATTGCAGGTGCGGTTTGGGTGCAGCTAGCGACTCTGTATGTACAACTTAGTCCAAGCAGTACGTGAGCATTTGAAACTACCCTTTGCCTTCACCCTCACTTCGTCGAATACAAGCACCATATCTGTCCACAAGCACCATATCTGTCCGAGCACATGGTTGACGCGCGGCTTGCTAGCTAGCTACGTACCAATCGATCAGGTAGTAGTTGTGCTTTCGTTGCCTATCCTGGGATGTGCAGAAAGCAAGTTGAAAAGTGTGGGAAAGTAAGCACGCGCCTCACTTCACGTGTTTTGAAGACGACATCGCCGCGCGGCATTCTGAAAGCACCACACATTCAAATCATTCTGGAAGCACGACACTTGCTAGCTAAGCTAGCACATACACATATACAGGCACATTCACCATTTCAGATGCATCCCAACTTCTCAGTTTGGAGTTGTTGAGCAAGTATTGTACTTAGTTCACAATCTTTGGCTCAATTAGAGCTGAGTGCATAACTGAAGGATCAAAAAGAGCGATAAGAGAGGGGTGAATGTTCCATATTAATTTTTTCCCCAAAAGAACGAACTCAAAGCCCCACATGATCAAATATAAGTGGAAATAAAAATTTCTAGAGAAACTAAGTCTAGGGCGGTATTACCGTTTCACAGAGAGCGGTAGTACCGGATGAACAATAAAAATACAGCATAAGTTCAAATCCAAAAATTAATGTAGCTTTTGATTAGATGATTCAAAACTTGTGAAACTTTGTATGCACCTTCCTATGGATGTCAGAACCTATCCCAATCTTCTTTAATCACAAAGATTGACGTCAAAGTTTTTACCTTTTTCGAATTTAAAGAAGGATGCATCAGAACCAATTCAAATGCAAAAACTTCGCCCTAAGCTTGCTCTTGGAGATTTGATGATTGAGATGATCTTAAATGATTTCCCACCTGTCACAACAAACCCAAGAACCAACCCTCAAAATCTCAAGAACATGATCTACCACTAGTTCTTTCTTCTCAAGCCAAAAATAGGTTTCTTGATAAAACTTTAATGATTAAAACTTCTCAAGCCAAAACTAGCCTAGATGATTGGGATATGATCTACAGAGGATTTATCTATCAACCATTCAACCTTGACAATACAAGATCAAGAAGAAAAGAAACCAACAAGAGAGATCAAGAATCAAGAAAAAAGGACATCAAAACAAGAGCAAGATCTTAAGCACGAATTTGATTTCATTTCAGATCCAGAGGGATGATTACAAAACCTCTTCAAAGAGGGCAAAACTTCCAAGGAGCACTCACACACACAAGAAACACAAAATATGTAATAAACATCACTTAATCACGGTTGACTGTTTATAGAAATTAGTTCTAGAAAAAATATACATCCAATTAGAGGCCGGTAGTACC
Organism: Otatea glauca; assembly: GCA_036346275.1. Taxonomy (NCBI): domain Eukaryota; kingdom Viridiplantae; phylum Streptophyta; class Magnoliopsida; order Poales; family Poaceae; genus Otatea; species Otatea glauca. Next base: position 35,205,480 of record CM070718.1, read on the forward strand.
GCCTGGTCGATGCTGCTGCCCCCAGGGGCTAGTAGTACCACCGGTCGGTAATACCGCCATTCATCAGTCGGTAGTTCTGCTGGCCGGTACTACCGCATTTTCAATGCCAGTAGTACCGCCCCCTAAAATCCCAAAAAGGCAATTCTTGGAAAATAAGTACCACCAACCTTGGCCCGGTCTACCACTCCCACGGGCGATAGTCGCATCTTGGCACGACAATGACTCAAATTGCTTCAACTCCAAGGCAAACCCAAATGAAACCCAAACCCGAGCACAACAAGCTCAAAATGCCACTATAGCCAAGCAAGGCTATAATAAAGGAGTCGTTGAGAGATATTTTAATAAATTACCATACCCATGTTTTGCTTAAATAGTCGGTGAATTACATATAAAGCATCTGCATGTTTTATCATAGTTTTTCTTGGAATCATATCTTCTTACATTTTGTTTATGTAAGAATGGAGCTTTATTATCTTACCTCCTAAGGAAATATCTTCTTTTTGTCCTTATAGGATTTTTGCTCAGATTTGATAACTTGTAATACTGTCTTCCAGTCAAATATTCATCACAAACATGCATGATTAGATCACCATATGGTCTCAAGAACGTAGCACATCCTCCCCTCCCCCCACCCCCACCCCCTCCTGTCATCCAATTCAAATCCGACAAACACAAATGCATACAATAAAGACAATAATACATCTGGAATCTACTAATTAACACTCCAAATATCATATTTAAATTTTTCCAAGGAAACAAATTTTGAAAATACAATCTTCCCACAGTAAATTGCAAATAGAGAATAGGAATACCAGCAACAATGTGTGGACTCAATCCTACTAAGCGGTTGTATTGCTGATAACTACATGATATCAAATGTAAATCATATTTTAGTAAATCATGTCTGTCACCGAACCATTCCTAGTGCATCACTACTCATGCGAGTGTCCGTGAGCCCAGGAAGGCAACTCGAACCAGATAAGTACTTTTAGGGGAAAATAAACAAAAATATGTTGTACTACGAAAAGTGAAAATGAGGATGAATTGCGCGGGGGAGGGGGTGGTTGTTTTGGATTTCTCCCAAATATTTAACAGTAAATATGTATCCTCATCTTGGTTTTACAATAACACGGGATGTTCAAATTATACAGAGCACAGTAATTAAACTTTTATTCGATCGGAGGAATAATAATTTCTTGAAGAAGTCTTAGACAGTTGAAGTACTAGGCATCAATATCTTTCGCACACTATGTTTCTCTGAACTCTTACCAGTTATAGCAATTAATCGCTAACAAATGGGGGCCAAATAACCATTGGATCAACGGGAAGACTCTGCAGTTGTTCCGCTGAAGTTGTCCTGTTGTCGGTCAGCAGAACCGAGAAACAGTTTTGCTTTCTAAACGAGGCCTACGAGCGTGTCAAACGACCCCTCTGCCTTAACCTCACGTGGTCTCTTTCACCTGAAACAAGTTTTGTCGAAAAGAATCACGGCATCCCCGGTCGCTGGCCAGAAGTCCACATCCTCCATAACTTGTCCGAGCACATGCTTGACGGCTTGCTAGCTAGCTACCACGCTGGAACGTGTATATAAAGGCTGGTTCCCGTTTTCGTTCATAAGGCAAGATAGCTAAGGCCACATACACAACACCAAACACATCCCCAGCAGACATAGATACATACATACATACATACATACATATATCTACATGGCGTCCTGCAATGCCGCCATTCCCAAGAAGGCATCTGGCTTTGAGCCCTCTGTGTGGGGTGATTTCTTCGTCAACTATGAGCCGCAACAGCTACAGGCATGCATATATATACTACTTGTCCCTTACCGCTATGCGATTCATAATTAGGGTCCATTTGGAACGTAGGATTAATTCCTCAGAAATTTATACGACACCTCAGGTTTAGTGAGGATGGATGAATCTTTTCCTCTGGAATTCGTATGAACTTTCCGTGTTACAAATATGGTCCTAAGAACCATTTTTTCTTCTTATGGCAAGGATTATAACACCATCTAGCAAGGAATTAGCCACTATAAATTTCATGTGTTGCTACTAATTTTGTAATGCTTTTGACATAACACTAGATGTTTTAAGGATCATGTACGTACGGGAAATGAAGAAGTCCACTACACTGTTCATTTCTGTATAAGATATATACACCGTCCCAATTGGCTAATCATAACAAATCCATGCATGCGTGCAGAGGTCGGAGGAATGGATGAAGGTGAGAGCTGATAAACTGAAGGAGGACATCCATAAGTTGTTTGAAACTTGCAACAATGTGGTGGGGAGAATGACCTTGGTGGATGCGCTCAAACGTCTTCAAATAGATCATCTCTTTGAACAACAGATAGCAACTGCATTAAGTGACATCCATCAGAGTGAATTAAGTAGCTCTAGCCTCCATGAGGTTGCTCTTCGGTTTCGTCTGCTTAGGGAGCATGCCCTTTGGGTATCTCCAGGTATCTATCTATATAAATAGGTGCAAGGGACTAATGCCCACTGATCTTAGAAAATGCAAATTATTAATTAATATGATTTGGATAGTTTGACGATATGTCACAATAATTTATCGTGCAGATGTATTTAACAAATTCAAGAGTGAAGATGGGAGCTTCAGCAAGGATATAACTAATGAACCAAGGGGACTACTAAGTTTATACAACGCAGCTTACCTTTTCATTCATGGTGAGCCAGAACTCGAAGAAGCCATAACTTTCGCAAGGTATCACCTTGAATCAATGAGGGGTAGTCTCAAGTCCCCTTTAGCTGAGCAAGTCGAACGTTCCCTTCACTTACCACTGACAAGGACCTACAAGAGAGTGGAGACACTGCATTATATGCTGGAGTACGAACAGGAGGAAGGGCATAACCCAATTCTATTGGAACTCGCTAAGCTGGAGTTTAACCTTCTGCAGCGTGTCCACTTGGAGGAGCTCAAAGCTATTACCATGTACGTCTCTTTGATATTTATGAAGCATAAAATTATGATGAAAACAGTTAATGCCTTCATATATGATGTCATGCACATACTTTCACACTGTCCGTAATCTCACAGTCCATAGGACTTCAACAATCATAACCTCTTTTAATTAGATTATCTAAGTACTTCAAATAATTATTTTTAGGTGGTGGAATGATCTTTATCGATACGTGGGACTAAACTATGTTCGGGATCGTGCGGTGGAGGCCTACGTTTGGTCCTTCACAGTGTTCTATGAGAAAGACTTAGCGCGCGCACGAATGATCTTTACCAAGATAATATTACTGACTACACAGATGGATGACACATATGATGCCCATGCCACCATAGAGGAATGTCGGAAGCTGAACGCAGCCATACAAAGGTGGGTTAGTTTAACTTAGATATTTTGTTAATGGAGAATGTAACATGCAGGCAATAGTCCAATTAATACTAGTTTGTCTGGCCAATTTTGATGCAAACCAATTGCCCATGCAGATGGGATGAGAGTGCTATTTCTCTTCTACCAGAGTACCTGAAAAAGTTCTACAGTAAATTGTTGAGCAACTTTAAGGAATTTGAGGATGAACTGACAATCAATGAGAAATTCCGGATTGCGTACATCAAGAAAGCGGTACAACACTACGTACCTTATATCTCTATATCAGAAGATAATGCTGTTCTTTTTTCCATACTACTACTTTTGTGGTTAATTTCCTTTATATGTGTGCAGTTCCAAAACCTATCCACTTATTACATCCAGGAAGCCGAGTGGTTCAACCAAAATCAAAAGCCAAGATTTGAAGATCAAGTGAACTTGTCTACCATGTCCTCAACCTTGCCAATGCTATCTGTGGCTATGATGGTTGGCATGGGTGATGCAATAACGAAGGAAGCATTCGAGTGGGTGTCTGGTTGCACTGATGCTGTCATAACATGCGCAAAAGTTGGGCGTTTCATGAATGACATTGCTTCATTCAAAGTAATCTCTACATTAATTTTTATTTGATGTGATTGGAGTGAACGATGTTCTTTTTTATATGATGTTAAAGAATTTTGACAAGAAAGATACCTAAATCTTACTAAATTGACCCTACCTTATTTTGTGTATGCTACATTGTAGGAGGCTCAGCCTCTTTTGTCACTGGCCAGTAAGATTATAGATCGGTGGTTAGTAGACAGAAAAATTAATGAATTAGTAAGAGACACAAATTTAATAGGGGCATGTAACTACCGTGTTTTTTTATTAATAAGTGTGGCCAAGTCTAAAACATCTAATAGCTAGAGAAAACGGATGGAGTGCAACTTAAATAGCTTAACTGTCACGTTTTATCATTGAGCATGGATGATAATGCATCTAATATATTAATCTTGTGTTACACCCATGCAGCGTGGAAAGAACAAAGGGGATGTGGCAAGCTCTGTGGAGTGTTACATTAATGAGCACAAGGTCGCGGGTGAGGTCGCCATTGCCAAGATCAATGAATTGATGGAAGATGAATGGAAAACGGCGAACCAAACTCGCTTTGAGCATCGTGGGCTGCTCCCAGCAGTGCAGCGAGTTATCAACCTAACAATTACCAACATGTTCTTTTATGATGGTAGGAAAGACGCATACACATTCGGCACATACCTTCAGGAGGCTGTCGAGAGTCTCTATGTCAAGCCCATCCCCATCTAGACTCTAATATCTGGTACAACAATAGATATGTTTTGGCATATATGGACAATATAATATATATATATATATATCCTAAAGTGGTAGTAAATAACGATGCCTCAATTTGTAGTTGTTGCACTATTAATTGTCGTGAGCGAGTACTGTATTCCCGATAAACAATGTATTGCTGAACATATATTTCATCATATGGAATGGAATGCTTGTATTTCAACTTACAACTTTATTATCATACAAAAATACACTTTCTCATGATTTGGTATATCATTTTATGTTGGTAGCTGGTTGACTACTTATGGATAAGTCAGATGAGTATGTGCTTGTGTTCTTATGTCTCTAATACATGGATGAATACGAAATTAAGTTTCAAAACAGCCTAGTGAACAGTTTTTTAAACCACAAGAAAATATTTAGTGTCAAGACCCCCACCTAGACGTAGGGTCTCATATGTATACCATACTAGTCCTATGGTCAATGGCTATTACGCACATTCACAACATTATCATCACATTTATACATATTATGGCATAGATATTAAAGCATAGGTCTTATATACAACAGGTACTTTATTCTTACAACAAGGGGGCCATGGGCCGAATAGAAAGAACATGTCAAGGCCCTCTCTTCTAGCTTGAAATACTAGAGGGTCTCATGTGTATACTATACTAGTTCTATGATCAGTGGCTAGTACACACATTTACATCTTGGTGATCACTTCCATACACAATACATTCCATAAATACGATTGTCGGTGATACATGGTTCTTACAGTAAGGCCTTAAAGGCCAAACAAAACACAGCACAAAAAAAAGGCATGGAAGCAAGATCTCGTGCTACGCTTTAGCCCAAAATATCCACACGCAACAAACAAGAAGTAAGCCCTGGAAAAGCTCATCACTGTAGTCCTTATAACCTACGGTAAAGTAGGAATCGTTGGGGATTGCGGGATCCTCAACCTTTGAATATCAACAAGCCTAGGTGAGTACATTTGTACTCAGCAAGACTTGTAGTGTATCATAAATATAAGTATATGCATCGCTTATCAATGGTAAGACTCTATGCATACAAGCATAAAGCGAGGCTATCTCAAAGAATTGCTATCCTACAATGTTCTTTGGCATAAAGAGAAATTTGTTTTTTTAAATTGGCCAGGAGCACTGACATTCATTAAAGTAGAAGAACAACAACAGCCGGGCTACAAACACACACACACACACACCCACACACGCACACCCCACACACTCACCATGTCTGCACCCAGCCCTCGCAAGCACACGGGTGGAGCGGAGCTCGAACCCGGGTGGGTGAGGTGCACACCGGCGCCTTTTGCCAACTGAGCTGAGCTCAATCCTCGCATAAAGAGAAATTTGATCATTAATAACAATTAATGGATTGCAAATGGAATTTATAAAGAGCAGTTGGATGAGTATGTAAATAATAATTATATAACATTTATAAGGGCAACTCACAATTGTCGGGGACTGGTTACCCCCGCGCAGACAATGGCCCACTAGCTCGAGTTCGCTCGACCAAGGACCCAACTCGCCAACGAGGTCGGGCTCGGAGGACCTGGTTGGATTGCAGAAGCCGGCGGTTATCGAGTCAAAGGGGTCCCTAAAAAGCGGAGTCAAGCCGAACGTGGGCTGCAACCTCGGTGCAATTATCACCCGACCTCACCACGCATTACCTCCGAGTTTGACGCCACGCTCCCGAGAATCTCTTCACGCACGTTCCCTGTAACGAACTACGCGGTAGACGTATAAAAGCCTTCCCCCTGCATGGGGTAGAAAGAAGGAAAAAACAAAACACAAGACACTCAAGTCGGAGCTTGACCGAGCTCGAGCACCCCCTGTATATGACAACAGTGCATCATCTTCCACCTTTCACCTCTGGGCAAGACTGGAGTAGAGCTGTTACCTGCGCCAGGGGCTCAAACTAGTATAACTCCTCGTGTCAGTCTCTCTCTTTTTCTCTCTCTCTCAAAGCGGCGATGTAACGACCCCCATTTTCACATCGATGCAAAAATGGAAATCTAATGTGCATACAGTACTAGTCCCATGATCAGTGGCTAGTACGCATATTTTCAACAATTGGAATCACATCCATACATTATTTTATTCAAGCGGAAGCTATTGGTATAATATATTCTTACAATTCAAAGTATATAAATATAGCAACAGAAGAAGCTAAGTCTTGTAGTGTGCCCATCCAATCCCTCAGGCAACTGACAAGGCATAATCCTTAGAAAGGTCGCTTTATTGAAAATCCTACATCCTGCGACGAAAAGAGATTTTTCGAAGCTTCGCTATCTTTTTAATAAAGCAAGTTTGACTGATAAGAAATAAGTAAAGCATAAGTAATACTCACAGTCCTTCACGAGCATTGAATAATTCAATGATCCAATAATCCAATTCTGACATATCCATTCCTTGCCAACACGTGGCGTAACCATAATCTTTGCCAAAACAAGGCACATCAGGTGAAAATCATCCCATTTTGAAAATAGTAAAACTTCTAACCATGTGTTTACGTTACCAAGTGCCCTTGACCGTAGGTGCGTCTAATTAATTAGATTTACACTCTGCAGAGGTGTACAGCTTTACCCACAAGAAATGATCAGCTCTTTGTGCAAGCTATTAGCACATTTCCTTTGGTGTGCCGCAGAGAGATCATAACATAACCGTTACATTACCTAGACCTAGCTTTGCACTAGCCCAATGACGTTGAATCCTTGTTATGGAAGAAGAAACATAATTAAGTAAGACATAACAGTCCATCTCTGTATGTAGATCATTAACATTGACAGTCCATCTCTACCAGAAACAGTTTCTTCTCATAATAAGGCGTACATCGTTGTACCGATATGCATTTACCCACACCTCGGTGTGCAAGCCCCTCATAAGCAAACCTAGAAAAGATTGCTCATACTATCTCCCGCCTACCAATGTGCAAAGCCAAACTTAAGCAATTTAATAGGTTATGGCTGTCCCATACCAGCACTCGTGGTTGTACGATTTTCTTGGCTTGAAAACAACCCATAGCTCGGTCCTTAATCCGACACGGGCAATAATCTCCCCCTACACTACGTACAAGTCCATCTCTTGCACAATCGGCTATTGCCACTAATTGCCTGCATCTAAACCATAGTTTTATTTTGGGGTTTTTAGTCAAAATACCAACAATTGACATCATGTCATAACCAACCTTTTTCATATACCCAAGTTGACATTATACCCAAGTTGACATTATGTATTGTCTAACCCATTTATATGGTTATCAAGGTTCACATGTCCATACTTATCAAGAAAGTTTCATGAGACAACAGATATATCTACCAGTAACACAAAATAGCGTATTTACAGAAAATAAATGCATGCATGAAACATTTTGATAAACACAATGAAAAATTAAATACTGGGATCAATATGATTAAAGGGGGTGCTTGCCTTGCTTAATTGTTGTTTACGACGAAGTCACGGTCGAAGCCTGTGTTGTCGACGACGGAATTTATAACGTCGGGTTCTACACGTCGTTCAATGGAAATTTAGCGAAACAACAATTTCAATAAGGGCAAAAAGAAGACAGACAGAAAATCAAATAAAACATGCTATAAGAAACAGATGAATATTCTTTCATAGATTATTTATTCTTGTTTTACGAATTCAAGAGGCTAAATTTATGTATTCTTGTATCTATAACTTCGAATTCTAGATGCTAAAATTATTTGGATTAATAGGATTAAAACATTAGTTATCATATCATATATGAGTAGTACTTAATCTTTAACTAACTTTGTGTAAAAATTCGTTTTGAATATATATATATATATATATATATATATATATATATATATATATATACACACACTAGATCTGTAGGTTGGGCTATTGATTATGTATCCTGGTTTGCAAGAAGATCTTGGTTAAAACAAATATCTTAACCATTGATTTCTTATTTATTATTAAAGCTCGTTTATGGATATGGAGATCATTACTTAGGGTTATTTGGATGACAGGATTTATATGCAAAACATGATAAAAGAAGATTATTTCTTCATAATAAGGTGGTCTATACTTTGGGTAGCAATCCTAAGCTAATTTCATAAATTTTAGGATTTAGACGAGATGCTTTATTCATTGCTGAAATAGCTTAAATGGCATTAAGTTTTTTGATGACCATAACAGTTAAGGGTATTGAGCTAGCAAGATATCGATGAAAAGCAAGATATAAAAAGAATATTTTTCTATATTGTGGTAGTCCATATTCTAAATAATATTTTTAGGCTGTTCTTCATAATATTTGCATTTAGACGAGTTGTTTTATGTGTTGCCGAAAAGGCTTAAATGTTTCTAAAGTCCAGAAATCATAATACTTAAGGTTATATCACAAGCAAGATTTATATGCAAACCATGATGTAATGAACTTCTTTCTTCAGAACGTGGTAGTATGTACTTTGGAGAGTATTTCTAAACTAATTTTATAAATTTTAGCGTCTAGACGAGATATTATATTTGCTATTGAAATAGATAAATGATCTTAAAGGTAACGTTATAACGGGTCGGATTTCGTTTTAAGTTTGCGACTACACTAAACATGATTACTTAGTCATTTTTCTGGCATTAGCAGGGGATGATCCTAGAAGTGTTTTAGAACTGGTTTGGCATTATTTTGATTTTGGCCGTGGTGTTTTGTATGCATATGAAGTATGAAATCTATTATGAATGTAATCCAGATTAGTTCTTTTTGCCGATTATTATGAGCTTATCTCAAAGAGTATACTAAGATTAACTTTTCCTAATCTGATATTTAATTTATGATGTTTTACGATATGCAAACTATCGTTGTTGTATTCAAAACAGTTTAATAGCAAATAATCGGTTTCATGATTATTCTAGAATATATTCACATTTGACTTATTTCCAATTATTAGGCTTATTCTAAATCAAGCTCCTAAGCATTTTGTTGCTGTCAAATAAATCTCTTTCATGGTCCATTCTACATATTCATACATGTATATTACTACTGCTTAGTATATTATTTCTTATATGCACTTGTACTTCTACTTATGCATATGCCTATATACATCTTTTTCATTTAGGTTATATTCTCAAGTTGAGTCTATTATTTAAACATTGTGATATACTCTGGAGTCATACTGACACATTTATATAATCATCAATTCTTCCTTATTTAAGATTTCTTTTGCACAAGGTATATCCTATTTAATGTATTGAGGATAACCTTTAATAGAAAATGACTCAAGCAAAGATTATATTTAAATATTTTTATACATTTAGGTCGCTGGAAGTCTAAGGGTTCTAATAAAATTGGTTTCACTCAATTCTCAGTTCATTTGCATCATTTATATATATAGCCTATCTTTCATCCTTTTCTTTAAATCTGAATTTCAAATTTACCCATTAATATTTTTGCAAATATTTTTGCATATTCTGAATGAACTTGATTTTACATGAATATAGAAATTTATTTCATTCAATTTGGTTGGAAAATTCAAAAGTTACAACTATTTGATTATTAATCGGCTTGGAAATTAGATGAAAATGGAAAATACGCTTTCTTACATTGGAAGCGCATTGACTGATTTGCTTGCTTGGGCTTTGCTCTGACTGATGTCGAGGCCGCACTGTCGGCCACACAAAACAAAGGGAAACCAGGGCAGTGTCGGCGGCGGCCAGCGACGGCCAGAATCGACAAATGGGAGCAGCAAAGTGGCCCGACCTGAAGAGCAGGTAGTGTATGAGGCACATGGGTGCCAATTTTTTCTGGTAGTTCAGGAACAAGGAGCTTATGAACATGTTCAAACGGCTGTGCAAACAGAACCAATGGGGAAGTTCGACGTGCTTTGGAGAACATTGGATGAACTAACGAAGAAGCAATTAATGAATCCAAGAGATACCGCTAGTTCATCAAGGAACCCGATGGTCTACAACGAGCAAGGAGAGGACCCCACAGCCTTGTGTGCGCTCCCGACAAACGCTCCAAACATTCGGCGTAGGCCGGGGACCAGCATAAAGAGTTTCACCGACTGGATACCACACGAGCCTTTGGAGAAATGGTCCCTTCTGCATGACGAGGGCGGTTCGCGTTATGGAATCATGACAACGAACCTGTCGACTGACTACCTCGCCCCCTCTCAGCTCTCGGGAGCACCGCCCCAGCACACGCCCGGATCGCCACCACACCACTCTACCCCTACGCCGCAGGGCCGGTCTGGGAGGGACGGCCGTCCGCCGTTGCCACTCACGTACCCCATGGGCCAGATCAGGAAGCATGGCCGTGATTGACTTGTTGTACAGATGTATTTTTGTAATGTCTTTACATTCAGCACCATATTGTATAACTTCTAAGTTAGTAACATGAGTGCCTTATCACTTCAAATTGTAAACATCCATGTATGTTTCATTAATTGTGCTATCATCACTTTGACTTTCTCACACGACGTGACAACAAACCACCGGCCATAACGACTGGAGAGGTTGACATTAACGGCCATTAACGGTTGGGTGCACCTATCGCCCTATATAGGGGCGATCACCTCTAATTGGGGCGATCGTCCTAATATTGGGTGATCGCTCCATATCCTGGCGATATCTACCCTTTATAACATTCGCTCTCGCTAGCGGTCTCACAAAGGCAGCAGCGAAAGAGGAAGAAAGTACAGAAGAGAGGAGGGAAGGAGGGAGAAAAAAAATAAGTACAAGATCAATCGAAAATGCCGAGGCGTGCAAGTGGAAAGGGAAAGGGGAAAACAATGGAAGAAGGAAGTGCATGCCCACGCAATTTAGCATACCAAGATCTCTTCCTACCTCGTGGAGCTGTAGTACCGATGTGTATGTGCGGAGATCCTTGCAAGCTTGTCCGCTCTTGGGAAATGCCAACTTGGAAGAAGAGATATTGGAAGTGCCGCAACTACGCCTTCGATCTGCCGAAGAAGAGCCTGAAGGATCGCCAGATGGTAACAATCGTATGTGTTACGTAATATTTGTACATGAAACTTTGGTAATTTACATTTTATGTAGTCACTTCCGCTACTATGTGAATTTGAGCAGTGTTTTGATATGGAGATCGACCCCGAAGACCAAAGGCCCCTTGATCAAGCCAACCGGCAGGAGGAGTTCAACCGGCAGCTTCAAGAGCAGCGTGAGACCGCACGCAAGGAGGCACGTAGGAAGGAAGCGGAGGAGAAGGAGGCCGAGAGAGAGAGAGGAAACGAGAGAGGGCGCGGCGTGCCAGAGAAGCCCCACCCGAGGCATGGGCGAATGAGAAGTGGTCTCAAAGCACTCAGTAGACGTCTAGTTTTAACTATTATTTTCTTTGTTCGTGGTACTCCTTTCAGTTTTAAGCCGTAATAAAGAGTGTGGCCTACCTTATTTTCTGCAGTAACTTCAGTTTTGTCAATCGACCGCTCTCTAACCACCCTCTCACCCTCGTTCTGCAATACTTACGGTTATTGCACTAATACAATTAGGATGCAAGCAAGGTGTAAATAAAATATTTTCCCACCATACGGTAGTGCATATATCAAAGAGCAAATCCGGCCCGTTCTCCCTACATATTACATTTAAACATGATATTTCACGGGCTGTCGAAAAGGCTTAAGCGTTTCACTCGACCGTAATACTTAGGGTTATTGCACCGGTAGAATTAATATGCAAAGCAAGGTGTAAATAAAATATTTTCTCACCATATGGTAGTGCATATATCAAAGAGCAAATCTGGCCCATTCTTCCTACAAATTACATTTAAACATGACATTTCACGGGCTGCTGAAAAGGCTTAAGCATTTCATTGTTGCCTCGACCGTAATACTTTGGGTTATTGCACCGGTTGAATTAATATGCAAAGCAAGGTGTAAATAAAATATTTTCCCACCATATGGTAGTTCATATATCAAAGAGCAAATCTGGCCCGTTCTTCCTATAAATTACATTTGAACATGATATTTCACGGGCTGTCGAGAAGGCTTAAGCGTTTCATTGTTGCATCGACCGTAATACTTAGGGTTATTGCACCGGTAGAATTAATATGCAAAGCAAGATGTAAATAAAATATTTTCCCACCATATGGTAGTGCATATATCAAAGAACAAATCTGGCCCATTCTTCATACAGATTACATTTAAACATGATATTTCATGGGCTGCCGAAAAGGCTTATGTTTCATTGTTGCCTCGACCGTAATACTTATGGTTATTGCACCGGTAGAATTAATATGCAAAGCAAGGTGTAAATAAAATATTTTCCCACCATATGGTAGTGCATATATCAAAGAGCAAATCTGGCCCATTCTCCCTACAGATTACATTTAAACATGATATTTCATGGGCTGCCGAAAAGGCTTGTGTTTCATTGTTGCCTCGACCGTAATACTTATGGTTATTGCACCGATAGAATTAATATGCAAAGCAAGGTGTAAATAAAATATTTTCCCACTATATGGTAGTGCATATATCAAAGAGCAAATCTGGTCTATTCTCCCTACAGATTACATTTAAACATGACATTTCACGGGCTGCCGAAAAGGCTTAAACGTTTCATTGTTGCCTCGACCCTAATACTTAGGGTTATTACACCGGTAGAATTAATATGCAAAGCAAGGTGTAAATAAAATATTTTCCCACCATATGGTAGTGCATATATCAAAAAGCAAATCTGACCCGATCTCCCTACAGATTACATTTAAACATGATATTTCACGGGCTGCCAAAAAGGCTTAAGCGTTTCATTGTTGTCTCTACCGTAATAATTAGGGTTATTGCACCGGTAGAATTAATATGCAAAGCAAGGTGTATTAAAATATTTTCCCACCATATGGTAGTGTATATATCAAAGAGCAAATCTGCCCCGTTTTCCCTACAAATTACATTTAAACATGATATTTCATGGGCTGCTGAAAAGGCTTAAGTGTGTCAAGCAAGGGAGGCTACTTACAGTCATTTGGTTTATTCAACTGAGTTTATTCCTAAATTGTTTTGAAAAAATGGGACACCTAATACCCTATGAACAAGACATATTTATTTCAGGATTTTTTGAGTATGGTTTGTATACTTTGTTCATAATACACTAAATGGTCTTTAAGTAAAATTGATTTATACAATTTAAATTTGCACGGCACATAGTTCTTTTCACAACATAATGTAAATCCTTATATATTAATAAATACTTTAAATTTTATCTTGTTCTAATTGGACCTTGCTAGTAATGCGACTGCCCCTAATCGCCTGTTGGTCGGTATTGACGATACTTAACGGTAGTTCCATATATTTTCATAGCCCTATTATACCATGCGCGTTGGATCAGTGCGCGGCACATGTCGGATGTAGTCGGGCACGACGGTAGCGTGTGTGTGACTGACGAGATAAATGCTCGCTTTTAACTTCTTGTGAATGATACGACTTCGAGTCACTTACATATGAAATATGTAAGTAAATCAGTACTAAGAGGTATCAAAAATTTAAAGATTAGTGCATTTAACTTATAGTATATTTTGGCCAATACATATAAAATATTACAGTAAATCAATAGTAAGAGGTATCAAGTATTTAAAGATTAGTGTTTTTAACTTATGGCTATTTTCGTTAAAATTTATTTTTAATCAATACTAAGAGGTATCAAGTATTAAAATATATAAAATATTAAAGGAAATCAGTACTATGGCCATTTTCGTTATTTTTTCCTATTGATTATTTTTAACCGAAAGTGATAAATCCCTTATTATTATCGGTTCGAAACAAGATCACACAGTGATAATGGACAACACGAACTATAGTGCTGATATTTTCGAAAAATCATAACTTTTTCATAAAGAGTTGGATGGAGATAAAATTTATATGAAATTGTAGCTCTCGACGAGATCTACAACTTTGTAGTTGACAACTTTTTCATTTAAGGTAATGTGGATATCCAAATAATGGTATCACTACTGATTGACGATTCGTATTACCAACCATCAACCATTTTTTGAAAAATCATAACATTTTCATACGGAGTCGGATGGAGATAAAATTTATATGAAAATTTTAGCTCTCGACGAGATCTACAACTTTGTGGTTGACAATCTTTCCATTTGAAGTCATTTAGATATCCAAATAATCATCAAAAATTTCGGAGACAAAGGATTAAAAGGAAAAAATATCCTATATTAATTGAGGATTGAGTGATGGGTGAGATGGTAATGGGCACATAGGTGGAGCAGTAGGTCATGAGTTTGAGTCTTAACAACCGCACGCGCGCGAAAATCGTGTGACTTGTGACTACTTACGACGTGCGGTCGTGCGTAGAATACGAAGTGGTGGTCGGTTCGGATAATAATTTTTTTTACTGAATAATTTACGAACTGGACTATCACTACCGGTTCGCACTGGTCCTAGAATCGGCAGTGATAGTCCGTCGGTTCCAATATCCGACAGTGATGCTAGTTTGAAACCGACAGTGATATAGTGTTCTGTAGTAGTGACATCGCCATGTGGCCCACTGTTGTATGGCACTAAGGCCACAGGCGACTGGCTGTCCCTATACGGAAAGCACAAGTACCACTGTTTGACGAGATTTTGTCACACCAGAACAAAATGCACCGAGCACTTCCTGCTGCATTATTCGTGAAAAAAGTCCAAACCTTGGTAAACATAACAAGTGGTTAACTATGGCATATTTACATGCACGCATAGTTCTCATAACTATGGTATATTTACATGTACGCACAGTTCTCATACTAAAGCTGTCTGTATATATGTATATATCATATGTCTCTTTAGTTGAATGCACGAATATATTTCGAATACTTCTATTAAGCACACCCTTGGCTTCACTGCTGCACACTACTACAGAATGGTATATCACTATCGCTTTATCTGGATCGGTTCTTAAGTTTTTAGAAAAAAACGATTGTAATAAATGACTTAGGAGGGATGCTAATAATAATCACTATCGGTTCTCGGGTTAGAAGTGATTGTGATGTAGCACTGGACACATCACAATCGATTCTTATACGAGAATCGATAGTGATGACAACCTATAGTGATGTGCACGTCGTCATCACTATCGCTTCTCACATAAGAAACGATAGCACATCACTATCGTTTCTTATGTGAGAAGCGATAGTGATGATCGTGCACATCACTATCGCTTCTCACATAAGAATCGATAGTGATATGCACGTAGTCATCATTATCGCTTCTTACGTCAGAAACGATAGTGATGAGAATGCACATCACTATCACTTCTCATATGAGAACCGATAGTGATGTGCATGATCACATCACTATCGTTTTTCAAGTGAGAACCCATAGAGATGTGTGTGCATATCACTATCGCTTTTTAGGTGAGAACCAACTGTGATGTGTCTCGCTAGGTTATTTATAACCCTCGGGCTGAACTCTCCTCTGTTGTTGTTCCAAAGGATATTTCTACGGCACCACCCAAAAAAACAGCTCATATTATGTGGTTGTAAGCAATACTTGGGTGAGAAAAATTGAAATCCTCAAGTGTGGGTGTTGAGATGGTAAATTTGAAGCCTAGTCTAAGGAGATTTCCCCTCATTTTACAGAATTTGTCGTTTTCTTCAAAATGTGAGCATTCTTTCAAACCCCTTCAATTTTGCACTATGTATTTCGATATGTCGTGAAGAAAGTTTAGGTTGCACTGGTATTATGTATATCCTCTCAGATTTCGCACCCTTTATTTAACAAAGCACACATGTATTTACTTATCTTAATTTGTAGTGCTCTCGTGTTAATCTGGACTGTACGATAGCCATCAGCATTTCGACTGTATGATCCTGGATGCTGTGAGTATCGCACCATACAACACGAGCTTATGACTTCTAGAGGATTTTGTATTATGTTTTTTAACATTCAACACAAGTTGTAGGGCAATGTTTGTGTTCTATGAATGTGATATGTGCATAATGTGTGTAATTTATGCTGTGTGAATATGATATGTGCATACTGTGTGAAATATGTGCTGATTTAGGAGGGTGAATTAAAAAAAAACAGGAACCCCCCTCATCTCTATCGGTTCTCAAAACTAAGCGATAGAGATGAGGGATCTATCTCTATCGTTCTTTAGAAGATGTGATAGAGATGGATGGATTATCTCTATCGGTTCTCAGAAGGAAGCGATAGAGATGAGATGGGTCATCTCTATCGGTTCTTTCTAAGAAGTGATAGAGATGACACACTCATCTCTATCGGTTCTTATAAACAAGCGATAGAGATGACGCCATCATCTCTATCATTTCTTTATAAGAACCGATAGAAATGAGTGTGTCATCTCATCTCTATCGCTTCCTTCTGAGAACTGATAGAGATGATGTTGTTAATAACCTTATTTTCCTAACATTACTCAGTTCTGATTGGTTTCATGTCAAATTGTGATTTCCTTTTTACTGTCGGATTGAAATGGACTAGATGGAACAACTGTGTCGGTTCAACTAAAAAAACCGATAGGAATATACAATTCATCTGTATCAGTTCTAGTGTAAAAACCGATTGCTAAATATTTGTGAGATTAAAAAATTGTGTCGGTACTTATTTAAAAACTGACTGAAAGTGCATCTAGGCAGTTATGTTATTTTGGTGTAATGACAATCTATGTAATTGAGTAAATGCTTAACTTAGTGCTTAACAAATTACAAACCTCTAATATGATTATATTGGTATGAGACTAACTTGTTATTGCCTAGTTGAGTATCAGTCTCATCTATTTAGAGGAAAATCAAGTGGGATGGTTAAGCAAAGATAAAGTATGCAACTTTGGTATCTATTCTATATTTGTTATTGCATTCCTTTCGTGCAAATGCATAGTGAACTCCAAGTAGCATGTTGATTATATATCTGCACATTGGTTCATGTCATATTTATTTGTGCATATATATTCATTTGAGTTCATTATGTGCTTTGTTTTTAGTATGCATATATTAACTAGAGTTAAACTTCATATTGCTATAGATTGACTTGGTGCATGCATGTTTTAGTTGTATATCTTCTCATGCAATTCTCTTAATGAAGTTTAATCTAGTGTTGGATCACATATTTACTCTTATTCAAAATATTATTTGCACATGTACAATTCGTGTACATTCTATCATGTGCTTCATTTAAGTAAAGACTGTGATCCTTGCCATGATTTTAATTGATTCATCATATTGGCAATTATCTCTCTAGTGCATATAGATCAATTACATATTCATCATGATGTACTTAGTAGAGAACATTTCTTATGTCAAGTGTTTCCATTTATGTTGTGCTTCTTTATATGAAACATTTGTGGTAATCAACTACTCACAAATATCAATTTATTCATATCTATTGAGCTTTTGGGACTAATGTCTATCATAGGTGGATTGGAAAGACTTAGGTCCCGTATGTGTATGATGACCAAGGTATCTTGGAGGATGATCGTTAAGCCGAGGTCAACAAGACGGCGGTGTCACCAAGAGTTGAGGACTAAGTCAAGATCGACTTGGCGTGGAGATCGTCAGAGAGGATGATCAAGTCAAGGTTGATAGGACGAGAGTCTTATGAGGTGAATCGAGTCGAGTTGGACAAGGCGAAGATGTCATCAATTATATGGTGAAAGTCTTCATGCATCGACATTAAGAAAGAAGACGGCAAGTGACTATTTCTAGACTTATATTATCTTTGATTTAATTTGAGTCTAAGGATTGCCGTATTATTAAGAGGGATGCGATGTCGAATGACTTTTAGATGTGTCAAGTTCTCAAGTGATCCATCCATGTGAAACTTAGAAAGAGAGTGGTGTTGGTGATGTTGGAAAGTGAGAGTTGTAGGTCTCCTTTGGATTCTTTGTGAAATTTGTATTTATCCTTTGTGTTTTGGGTAGTGAGACCTTGTTGGTTGTGTATCCCTCGTTCTTAGCTTTCGATAGAGTCCGAGATCTCTGAAATCGGAGTCCGGAGTCAAAAGTTATGCACGTTTTCGTCGGGCTGCCCAGTGCAATCCGGAGTATCCGGATATTCAATCCGGACACTCCGAGTTGACACACTCGGTGGCTGTTCTCAGATAATCCGGAGTATCCGGGGTTTTTTCCGGAGTCTTCGGGTTGTGCACAGCTGTTTCCAACGGCTAGTTTTGTTGAGACATCTATTTAAAGCCCCCTTCTTCCCCACTTCAAAAGGCTTTTTACCCTGATGATTAGAGGTGCTATACCCTTGTTCTTGAGCCTCCAAAACACATCTTTACCCTTAGATCTAAGTGATCCCCTTTGTGAGAAGGGTTGGGAAGAGTTTGAGGAGTGAGGTGCTAGGTTGAGTGAGTTTTGAGTTGATTGAGCACTTGATTTCATCTCCAAGCTTGTTCTTCGTGAGCATTTGTTACTCTTGGAGGTTGAGGACTCCTAGACGGCTAGGAGGTCGCCTACGAGCCACCGGAGCTTTGTGTGGTTGGCCGTGGGAAGTTTGTGAAGGCCGGTTCCGCCTCCGTAAGGGAAGGAATCAAAGGAGTGAAGACCGGCGAATGCATTTGTGCAACACCGGGAGGAAGAGGGTTGAAAGAGACCCCGGCTCAAGTGTGACCGAGCCGCCTCAACGGAGACGTAGGATCCCCTCAAGGATCCGAACTTCGGGTGAAAAATCATCGTCTCCAAGTTTGCTTCATACTCTTGCTTTAGTATTTGATTTTGTATCTTGAAATTGCCCGATCTACTCTTTTGTTGTGTTTGGCTTCAGATCTACAATATCTCCAGGTACCTGGTAGCATTTAGATCTTTTGTATTCAAGTATATTGTTGAAAAATTGCAGGGATTTCAAATCTCATTTCGAGGTCTTAAATCCGGAGTATCCGGACTTCTGAACCCGGATAGTCCGGACATTTCGGAGTATCCGGAGATAAGTCCGGACACTCGGCCCGAGTCCTCGGATCCAATCCGAGTATCCGGACTCTGAACTCTGACAGTCCGGACATTTCGAGTATCCGGATAAAATCCGAACACTCGGACTTAGACCCCGGGAGATTTTATTTAGTCGCAAATATTTTATTCCGCGCATTTAGTTTTAAATATTTTAATTCGCCTATTCACCCCCCTCTAGGCGACATCCCCTGTCCTTTCACTGACACAGATACTTTAATTAATAGTGTCAGTTCTAATGTAAAAACAGACATAGATATATACATTAATGGTATCGGTTCTTAATTAAAAACCGACACAGATAGTTCAATTAATCGTGTCGGTTCTAATGTGAAAACCAACACAGATATATAAATTAATGTTTTCGGTTCTTGAGTAAAAACTGACACAGTTACTTATTAATTGTGTCGGTTCTAATGTCAAACCGACACAGATGCTGCTTATTATAGTCGGTTAGTAACTAAAACCGATACAGATGTTGCATGACCTTATTTCAGTCGGTTAGCTACTAAAACTGATATAGAAGTGCGCCTAATTGCAGTCGATTAGCTTTTAAAACTGACACAGATGTGGCTACTGCCTGCTTTTAAAAGTCACCCTGTTTCGCACTGACCTAAATCTAGCGCACACTACTCTCGAGCTCAGTCTGCAGCTAGCACTCCCCAATTCCGACGATGTAGCCTCCCACACACCTCCGCCGCCGATGCCACCGACACAGCCCTTCTCCTGCTGGGGCCGCCACTCTCGTTGCTAACCGGCCTCGATTTCCTTCGGGGCCACCACTCCTGCTGGTCCATTTGCGATGAACATCGGCGTCTAGGCGATGAACGTCGTCAGCTCCGTCGGCATCATCATGGCCACCAAGCAACTCATGTCCTCTTCCAGCTACGCCTTTAGCTTCGGTACCACTCTCGTGCCCTTCCTCCTTCCCCCTCCCTTCCGGATCTGGATCCGCCGCTTTGGATTGTTGCAGCGAAATCGCGGATCTGATTCTTGCTTCTTTGCGAATGCCGCCACCACGCTGACCGGGTTCCACTTCACCGTCACGACGCTTGTCGGATTGATCTCCAATGCCACCAGCTACTCCGTCTCCAAGCACATACCCCTCTAGGAGCTCGTGTGGTTCTCGCTCATCGCTAACATGTCCATCACTAGGATGAACTTTAGCCTCATGCTCAACTCGGTCGGATTCTATCAGATACATGATGTTGGTTTTTTATGTCTACACCGGCCATTGGCGATGGGTGTATGGTCTGGTTGTGTTGCTGAACATGCAAAAACTCTGCAAATTTGTAGATGCAAAAACATGCAAAAGCTAGTTTGCTGTGCGGAAATGCTGCATATATTTTAGGTGTTATGCAGTATGAAGTAACGTGCAACACATGGAACAAAGCAGCAAGAAATTGATAATAGCAGTACTAAAATTATTAAGGAGCAAATTTTGGGCTATATCCTGGGTAGCCGAAAAAACGCATAGCCATAAGCATTCCGTAAGGCAGAATGAACAAGATGTACAGTAGTGAATATATTTCCCGTATGTTGTTGGCCATTCTGTAAAGCGGGTTTAAACACCCCTTCTTATTCCTTTTATTGAGCTGAAGAACATATGAGCGACAGAATAAGTTCTGAAACGAGAGAGCTGTTATTTTTGGTCATGAAACTATCAAAGTAGCTAGCTTGTTCTACTGGAATCATCATTTCCTAGCACAACTGTATTATGGCTGTTAGTTTTTTGTATTTCATCTGCATTGTCCTCTATTGCCCAGCCGCACCTTATTTGTCTGCATGAGGTGGAGAGCCATCTGGGGAGATGCATGGATGCAAGGAAAATCAGAAATTGGAAGAGTGCTCTAAGGGAATCAACTATTTCAAGCTTGTTGAAATCGAAAAATGCATCACTATCTTTAATCTCAACCAAACTATCAAGCATGGTAACAAATTCATATGTACATGTTGTCCAAGCTCAGGTCAACAAGGCATTTGGAAGGTGCAATTCTCACACCTTGAGAATCATGACCATTTTTCTTCTTTTTCTGGGTTCTAGCAGCATAAGTATTCAAGTTGTTTTCTGTAGGTTTGATGCAGCTGTTGCCATGGCTGAAAAGGCTAGACTTATTGATCCCGGAAACACAGAGGATGGAATAATTCTAAATAACGTCAAGGCTAGTTGCGGGCTCGAGCAACTATATCATCTGTTGTGTTAGCTTGTGAACAAAAAAACTTTGTAGCTTTACTTGTGATCTAAACTTGGCGTTGATTAATCTAGTAACTTGCTTTTTAGTTATGTGGAATTTACAGGAAAAGCATGTTTGAGTTATATTTTGTGAACGAATTTGATATGAGTTATAATAAAGTGTTCGTGTTCTGTGAATGTGATATGTGCATAATGTGTGCAGTTGTTGTGTGAATGTGATATATGCATATTGTGTGAAATATGTGCTGATTGGAGGGTGAATTGCAAAATAGCACACTCTCTCATCTCTATCGGTTCTTAGAAGAAAAGGATAGAGATAAAAATATTATCTGTATCAGGTTTTTTTTAAAAAGCGATAGAGATGACAGCCTCATCTCTGTCGACATCTCTATCGATTTATTAGAAGAAGCAGCGACAGAGATAGCATATTATCTCAACGGCTTCCTTATAATAAGCTATCAACGTCGATTACTGGTCTCCGCACGCGGAGTACAGTGAGCAGCCTTGTGCTTTCGCTCTCTCTCTCTTACGAAGTCCAATGACTGCACCGGTCCAAAATTTCAACTCAACTGCTCCATAACTTCCAACAGACAAGCCTGACCTGAACACACGAGCGTGAAATAAAAATCAACAACTCCGTAACCAGCGTGCCGTGTTAGAAAACTTAAGGAAAGGAATAGGAGTCATTCTAGGAATGAATTGTCGTGTTGGAAAGCCTGATCTGTCCGGCGCTGCATCTCCATCCGTACTAGCCCAAGCACAAGTGCGAAATTTCCTGACCCCGTCTCGCGTTTACGCCACGTAGCTAATGGCAAAGAATATTTGTGCATTGTGAAGCACGCGGTATGTGGAAAAATAGTATTAGAAAATGTCCTCATATGAATCTGGGTTGTACTACACGAATATTCATGCACCCAAAGTATACTTCCTTGAAGACTGTGTTTTTAGAAGCTCTGAATTATTTTCTTTATGGCATGGTAGATTAGGTCATCCTGGTCTTAGAATGATGAGAAATATAGTGAACAACTCACAAGGTCATGGCATTAACGTTAAGAATTTCCGAATCATGAAGATTTTGTGTGCCCTGCATGTGCCACCGGAAATTAATAACTAGACCTCTGTCATGAAAGTGCAAAGTGAAATCCCTGCATTCCTGGAACGCATCCAGGGGGATATTTGCGGTCCGATTCAGCCGCCGTCGAGGGCGTTCGATACTTTATGGTGCTCATCGATGCTTCCTCGAAATGGTCGCATGTATGCTTGTTGTCAACAAGAAACCATGCTTTTGCAAAGCTGATCTCGCAGATCATAAGAATTAAGAATGCTTTCCCTGATCATCGCGTGAAGTCCATTAGAATGGACAATGCCGGAGAATTTACTTCAAAGGCATTTGATGATTATTGCACGGCAACAGGGATAGCAGTTGAGCACTCCGTACCGCACGTCCATACGCAGAATGGACTAGCAGAAGCACTAATAAAGAGGATTAAGTTCATTGCCAGAACGCTTTTGCAGAGTTGTAACTTGCCCAACACTTGTTGGGGACACGCGATCCCGCACGCACAGAAGACTTATCAATTTTGCACCATCGCCTACAACATCCATTCTCCTATGCAACGTGCACGGATCATCCCAAGATCTCCCATCTTAGAAAATTTGGGTGTATGGTATATGTACCTATACCACCCTCGTGATCGCAATGGGCCCTCTCCGCAAGTCTCGATATACGCTGGTTATGGGAGTGCATCCATAATCGTATTTGGAACCCATGATCGAGACTTGCATACAGCCGATTGGGTCGATTGCATCTTTGACGAGGATCGCTTTCCGTCATTAGGGGAGGAAATCAACCTTTGATGAAAATGCCGGAAATCATATGGCATTCCACCGATCCCCGCACATGACCCTAACTAATGAAGCAAATCAGAAGTCTAGAAGATAATCGATTTGCGAATTTAGCAAATGAACCGCCTGATCATTTTGTGATCCGAAGGCGTGGTTAAGTCGCATGTACCGCAAGAAATGCACCAGAGAGGGTGGAAATACCAAAGAAAATAGAAGGTATCCCTCAACCTGCTCGAGGCCTCAAAGAAAAGAACAGTAACTGCGGCTCCTCAAACCCAAAGTACCCGGAGACGCGTCTCAAGAAAAGCGGGCGAGAGGACTTACCACAACCAATCGAAAATGCCCCAAGGAAAGAAGGGAGCCAGTTGAGACACAGCACCGAAAGAAGCCAATGGAAAAGGCAATTCTGCATTTGAATCTTCCATCGCAGAAGCCACGGAAATAATGTGTGCGCACACATAGGCGATGAAAAGCTAAAGGAACTTGCTCTCGCGATAGGGAAAAGCAAATAAGAGTAAGTAGAAGTGCATGAAGCACCCCATGAAGAAATGGCCATAAACTTTGTAATAACAGGAGAATCCCTCGAATAGAGCAACACCAACATTGATGCATACTTTGCAAAGAAGATTGCCTCGATCATTGATCATGATCCGAGCTCGCATCTCGCATGAGTGCAAGAAAAGGCTAGATTGGGAAGAATGGAAAAGGCAATCATCGGCAGAGTTAGTCTCTCCGAACAAGAGAGAGGTGTTTGGGCCCGTATGTCGCACACCTCCCATATAAACCCGTGAGGTCACAAATGGGTCTTTGTTCGAAGAGAAATGAAAACAACGGTTGTAAGGTACAAAGCAAGGCTTGTAGCTCAAGGTTTCACTCAACGCCCGGAGTTGATTATGAAGAAACCTATTCTCCGGTCATGGGAGGAATTACCTTTAGATATTTGATCTCAATGGCGGTCAACTTGAAGTTGAGAATGAAGCTAATGGATGTTGTCACAAAGATATTTAGATGGAAACTTGGATTCGAGATATACATGAAAGTAGGAAGGAATTCCTATCCCCTGAACACACGAGCGTGAAATAAAAATCAACAACTCCGTAACCAGCGTGCCGTGTTAGAAAACTTAAGGAAAGGAATAGGAGTCATTCTAGGAATGAATTGTCGTGTTGGAAAGCCTGATCTGTCCGGCGCTGCATCTCCATCCGTACTAGCCCAAGCACAAGTGCGAAATTTCCTGACCCCGTCTCGCGTTTACGCCACGTAGCTATCAGGAGGCTTTTGGCGTTTACGCCACGTAGAAAACTTAAGGAAAGGAATAGGAGTCATTTTGACGGCTTGACGCCACGTAGCTATCAGGAGGTTAGTAGTGGAATGTGCAGCGCTGGGGACAGCCGCACTGCTCGACCGGGGAAGCTTGTAAGCAGGTGCCGCAACACGCCCTCACTTGTGGTGTTTTGACCATGGCACACTGCTATAGTATTAGTGACCTTTATCATCATATTACTGTCGATTCATTAAAAATCAGTAGTAATAAATTTATCACGGACGGTTCGGATGGAAAATCGGCAGAAACGGCTTTTTCTGATGAATCGGCAGTGATAAATCCTTTATTACTGCCGGTTAGGATAAAAACCGGCAGTAATACTATCACTGTCGCTTTTTTAGAAAAACCGACAGTGATAAATCTCTTATTATTATCGGTTCGAAACAAGAACACACAGTGATAATGGACAACACGAACTGATAGTGCTGATATTTTCGAAAAATCATAACTTTTTCATAAAGAGTTGGATGGAGATAAAATTTATATGAAATTGTAGCTCTCGACGAGATCTACAACTTTGTAGTTGACAACATTTTCATTTAATGTAATGTGGATATCCAAATAATGGTATCACTACTGATTGACGGTTCGTATTACCAACCATCAACCATTTTTCGAAAAATCATAACATTTTCATACGGAGTCGGATTGAGATAAAATTTATATGAAAATTGTAGCTCTCGACGAGATCTACAACTTTGTAGTTGACAATCTTTCCATTTGAAGTCATTTAGATATACAAATAATCATCAAAAATTTCGGAGACAAAGGATTAAAAGGAAAATATATCTTTTATTAATTGAGGATTGAGTGATGGGTGAGATGGTAATGGGCACATAGGTGGAGCAGCAGGTTATGAGTTTGAGTCCTAACAGCCGCACGCGCGCGAAAATCGTGTGACTTGTGACTACTTACGACGCGCGGTCGTGCGTAGAATACGAAGCCGCAACACGCCCTCACTTGTGGTGTTTTGACGATGGCACACTACTATAGTATTAGTGATCCTTATCATCATATCACTGTCGATTCATTAAAAATCAGTACTAATAATATTATCACGGTCGGTTCGGATGGAAAATCGACAGTAACGATTTTTCCTAATGAATCGGCAGTGATAAATCCCTTATTACTGCAAGTTCGGATAAAAACCGACAGTAATACTATCACTATCGCTTTTTTAGAAGAACCGACAGTGATAAATCCCTTATTACTGTCGGTTCGAAACAAGAACACACAATGATAATGGACAACACGAACTGACAGTGTTGATATTTTTGAAAAAATTATAAATTTTTCATAAATAGTTGGATGGAGATAAAATTTATATGAAAATTATAGCACTCGACGAGATCTACAACTTTGTAGTTGACAACTATTTCATTTAAAGTAATTTAGATATCCAAATAATGGTATCACTGCCGGTTGACGGTTCGTATTACCAACCAGCAGTAATAATGCTATCAACCATTTTTCGAAAAAATCATAACATTTTCATACGGAATTAGATGAAGATGAAATTTATATGAAAATTGTAGCTCTCGACTAGATCTACAACTTTTTAGTTGTCAATCTTTCCATTTGAAGTAATTTAGATATCCAAATAATCATCAAAAGTTTCGGAGACAAAGGATTAAAAGAAAAATATATCCTATATTAGTTGAGGTTTGAGAGATAGGTGAGATAGTAATAGGCACATGGGTGGAGCAGCAGGTCATGAGTTTGAGTCCTAGCAACTGCACATGCGCGAAAATCGCGTGACTTGTGACTTACGACGCGCGGTCGTGCGTAGAATACGAAGTGGTCGGTTCGGATGCAAATAATTTTTTTTACCGAGTAATTTACGAACTGGACTATCATTACCGATTCGCACTGGTTCTAGAACCGACAGTGATTGTCCGCCGGTTCCAATATCCGACAGTGATGCTAGTTTAGAACTGACAGTGATATAGTGTTATGTAGTAGTGGCATCGCCGTGTGGCCCACTGTTGTATGGCACTAAGGCCACAGGCGACTGGCTGTCCCTGTACGGAAAGCGCAAGTACCACTGTTTGATGAGATTTTGTCACACCAGAACAAAATGCACCGGGCACTTCCTGCTGCATTGTTCGTGAAAAAAGTTCAAACCTTGGTAAACAAAACAAGTGGTTAATTAACTGTGGCATATTTACTTGCACGCATAGTTCTCATAACTATGGCATATTTACATGTACGCATAGTTCTCATACTAAAGCTATCTGTATATATGTATATATCGTATGTGTCTTTAGTTGTATGCACGAATATATTTCGAATACTTCTATTCAAGCACACCCTTGGCTTCACTGCTGCATACCTGTAACATTCCAAAATTTGGATTTTAGAATGTTTGAATTTCAAAATTCACCATTTGCAATTTCTTTGAATTAATTTCAGCTTAATATGAATTTTCTATTTTCAAAAGGATTTAATTAGGCGAATCTATCCATCAAACATTAGATTTTCAGTTTTTGCTCGGTTCATTACGCTGCAAGGAATTTTTCTGTATTTTTGCAGATTTTTCTGAATTTATTTGATATTTGTTTGAATTTATTTGCTTTTATTTGAAGTTCTGGAATTTCTTAAATTCGGAAAATGATTTTATTCGGATTCCTCCTCGGGCCGAATCCTTTTCCCCGCCCGCTTTCCCGCCCATCTCCTTCGCTCGCCCGCTCCGCTCCTCTCCCTCGCCCGCTTCCGGCCGCCCGCCTTCCGCCGCCCGGCCCGCTTCGCCTCCGTCGTTCGACACGCGCCGCGCGCGGCTCGGATGTTGCCACGTCGCCGCGTCGCGCTGCGCCGCGAAACCCTAACCGCCTCGCGCCGTTTTGGCGTCCGTCGCGCGCCCGCCTCCGAGGCTATTTAAAGCCTCGCGGACCCCATCCCGAGGTTCGCCTCCTCGCGCCGCACCGCCGCCTCAAGCCCCGCCGCCGAAGTCGCCTCCGTCGCGGAGATCTCGCTCGCCGAAGTTCCGCCGCCGTCCGGCGCGAGCGCGCTTTTCTTCCTCGCCGGTGAGCCTCGCCGTTGGTTTTGGTCCCGCCGGACTTCGCGCCGCCTCTTCCTTTTCCCCAAAACCCGAGCGATCCATTTCTCTTCCGCCGCATTCGCGTCGTCTTCCCGCCTCCGGCCTTCTGCGCCGCTTCGCCGCCGCTCGCGCGTCGCTCTCCGTCGATGAGCCGTGGCCGTCGGATCTTCGCGGCGCGCGGATCGCGCCACGTCGCAGCCGCCCGCGCTTTGCGTCCCGCCGTCCGATCCGGTCGGGCGGCTGGATGCGCGACCGCGGCAAGTCCACGTCGGCCGCCACCTCGGCCCCGTGGCGGCCAGCGTCGGTGGCTGCGTGGCCCGCCCACGTCGACCCTAGCCGCCGCGTGGACGCCTCGTCGGCCGATCGCCACGTCGCCCAGATTGCCTCGGTGAACCCGGTTCACCGTGGATCGAAGTCTCGACTCGTGGGCCCCACGTGTCGGCGGCTTTTTTTTCTTTTTCGATTTTCGAGAAAACCGAAATTCCAGCCAATCACGTGTCGCCACGTGTCGACCTCTCGATTTTTCGATTTTACGATCCGAAATCTTCCAGAGCCCGTTCTCCTTTGTTCGAGCTCCGATTCCGAGTGATTCAAATTTCTAAATTCATCTAAATTCAAGATCTATCTTCCAGTACCATTCTTTTCAATTTTTGAATTTTATTTGAATTTGTTTTATTTATTTGCCTCGTTTGGCGTGTAGGCAGCCTTGATCGAAGATCGATCGAATCAACGATGAGGTAGAACCGGCAAGAGAAGCGAAGGCAAGTCTTCCTTGAACATATTGATCCCAAATTTTACAAAATGCCTATATTGTTTTAAATTATGCATGCTTACTTTTATGCAATGTACTTTAAACATAGTTTTAGAGTATAGTTAAATTCCAGTTTGTTATACCCTCATTGGTATTGATCATGTCGAACCTTTGACACCCTAGATGATATATACTAGCTACTTTATTTGGTGATATCCAGTAGATTAGCATGGAACGGTAGAATTGCTTAGTCCAGCTTAAGCGTTTCGGTATTGTGCCATTATGGGAATCATTTCAATTGTTGTTTATACTTATTTGTGGAATTGCGGCAATTGGTGTTACTGCTGTGATTTAAACGAAATAAAGTGGAAATGGTTTAGACCGGGGCGGGTGGATGTGTGGCGGGTGCAGAAAGCACGAGACCTTGGTATATGAATGTTCCGCCCTAGTCAATTAAGGACCGAAGCGTGTGTTACCATGGACCGAGCACTACCGTACAACCACAAGTCTATATGGGTACGACCTGGCTAAATAATTTGTGCGTCTCATTATTAGCCGCGCGGTTGGAGAGTGCGGATGTTGGCAGCGCAAGAGGGGCTTCATCTTGGCGGCTAGAACCCTAACGGTGAAACCTTAGCGGCGAGGTTAATAGTGGGGTTGTGCATTGTAAAGGCCTTGTCATGATCTCTCTGCCGACACACCAAAGGAAGTGTGTTAATTGCATGGCAACAAGAGTCGATCATGTCTTGTGGGTAAAGTGTACACACTCTGCAGAGTTAAAACTACTTAAGTAGCCGTGCCCACGGTCAAGGGCAAAGTAGGTACGCTTGCACATTGTAGATTTTATGGTTTTGTTTTAAAGGAAAATGATGGTTTGGGAATCCGAGAGCGGATGGAACTCTCGGGTTATGGTTTGGCGGATGGAGCCAGTCAGGTAGATGGAACCTGCTTTAATTGTCATATCAAATTCAATTACTATGCTTTTACATTTTGTTCAAATGATGCTTTATGAAATTACTATTGGTATTTACAGATAAACTTTGCTTTATGCTAAAAGAGCCATATTATGCCTTCAATTGTTTAGCCTTGCATATAGTTATCATGCATCATGTTTCCAAGACTTGCGGAGTACATTTTGTGCTCACCCTTGCAACATCCCCAACTTTCCACAGAAGAGTGTCGTGTCTGAAGCTGACTGACGATTTCTACGCTTGTGGTTATGATGAAGGCGACCGGAATGCTAGGACGCGAACCCAGTCGATTACTGTTGGGCAAATGGATGGGCTTACTTACTTTGCTTTTGTTAATTCGTTTCCGCTGTTTCTTATTGAACTCTAGCTATGATGCTTCTTATTTGTAATAATTGGCCATAAGGCTAATACTCTTTTGCTTAATGAATATTATTTGATTCGTGATATGGATGTGTTGTCATCACTGTTTCACTGTGTGTGCTAGCTTTTCCTGGACTAGCACAGGTTATACACAGAGGGTTCGAATTTGGAAATCCGGTCCCGACAATACCCCTAATACGCAGGGTTTCGGATTTCGTTTTCGGATAAAATACCGTCGTGGGCGGATACGAGATTTCGCGAAATTCGTAATTTCGAGAAATCTCGTCCAGAATTTCAAATTTAAAATTTGAATCCGGCTTGTTTGAAACCGAGAAATAGCGAAATTGGCGAAATTGGGCGAAATTTCGGGCGAAATTGCCGAAATTTCGGGTTTTTGCACTGGCAGAAAAGTGGTCCAAACGTTAACGAACAATTTTGAAATTTTTTTGGAGGTTCCTGACACATTGATGATGTTCTCATAAAATTTCATCTGATTATCACATCTGAGGAATTTTAAAAATTCAGAGAGTGGTACTGTCCTGATTAAACACTGACCGACAAATTTGATCCGAACGAAAAATGGTAAAAATCAAGTTATAAACTGCTCAAATTTTTTTTGAAGAGTCATTACACATTTATTATGTTTCCATAAAAATTTCAGATTATTATGAAGTGTGTGTAATTTTTAAAAATTCAAACATTAGAACTGTCCAGATAAAACGCTGACCGGTAATTTTGAACCGAATGCAAAATGGTTCAAACCATGGTAAAAACATTTGAATTTTTTTTTCATGGTTATGATGTATCTATAATGCTCTCATAAAATTTTCAGATGATGATCAAACTGTATGAATTTTTAAAAATTCTAACAGTACTACTGGTCTCATCGCCTGTTAAAATGCTTACTGTAAAATTGAAAAACATGAAAAATTATGTAAACCATGTTAAAAACTTTTGAAATTTTTTGTGAATGGTCCTGATATAACATTAATGTTTTCTTAAAATTTTTAGATGATGAGCATTCTCAAATAATGTTTGAAAATTCAGACAGTGCTACGTCCTGATAAAAGTCTGATGATCAATACATAGATTTGATTTAGCAGTAAAAAAAAGTTTAATTTTTTTTAAAATTTACAGAATGGTGATAAGGAAGTTCTTAATATCCCATAAAAATTTTGATTCATGATCACACTCCAGTGAATTTATAAAATTCTTACAAGGGACACTACCATTTATGTTTTTTTCTTTTTGTTTTTAGAAATATAATATAACAAACAAAGTTCAATGCTTACATTTGGAACAAAGTTTTAAATGTTCTGTTTTTTACCTAAGATTTTTACCTAAGTTTTTTACCTAAGTTGCATTTAGAACAAAGTTTTAAATGTTCTGTTTTTTACCTAAGTTTTTACCTAAGTTTTAGCAATTTCAATTTTTTCCGGATTTTTCCATCCGCGCAAAACCTCGTTCACGCCGGACCACTTGGAAGTAGTCCGGCGCAAAAGGTCGTTCACGCCGGACTACTTCCAAGTGGTCCGGCGTGAACTGACTTTTATCCTATTTCTGATTTTTATTTTTAAAACATAACAAATGATGTTAAAATATTTTCATAAATTTTATGTATTATCCTACATATCTTATGATACTCACATAAATTTTTCATAGCATGAAAATGCATTCTCAATTTTTTAAAATTCAGAGAGTGTTTCTGCCGAAATGCCAAAAAGTCTAAAAAATAAACTTTTTCGAAACATTATCATTGAAGATCACTTCCTGAGAACTTATTGATATAATTCGGTCGATCCGCCAAAAAATTCAAATTCTGTTTAAAATTCGAAATCTCGTAGCTTTTTGCGAAATCTCGCCGAAAAATAAAAATTTGAAATTTATCTGTAGTAATTTCAATTTTTTCCGGATTTTTCCATCCGCGCAACAGCTTCGTTCACGCCGGACCACTTGGAAGTAGTCCGCGTTAAAGTCGTTCACGCGTGGACTACTTCCAAGTGGTCGGCGTGAAATCGATTTTTATCCTATTTCTGATTTTTATTTTTAAAACATAACAAATGATGTTAAAATATTTTCATAAATTTTATGTATTATCCTACATATCTTATGATACTCCCATAAATTTTTCATAGCATGAAAATGCATTCTCAATTTTTTAAAATTCAGAACGTGTTTCTGCCGAAGTGCCAAAAAGTCTAAAAAATAAACTTTTTCGAAACATTATCATTGAAGATCACTTCCTGAGAACTTATTGATATAATTCCGGTCAGATCCGGCCAAAAAACTTCAAAATCCGGTTTAAAATTCCGAAATCTCGGCGGTTTTTGGCGAAATCTCGCCGAAAAAATAAAAAATCAAAAATATACTGTAGCAATTTCAAATTTTTTCGGATTTTTTACATCCGGCCGGTCTATGCAAACTCGCTGGGGTCCGAAATCCGAGATTTCGGCGAGATTTCGCCGAATTTCGGCGGTTTTTGTAACCTTGCTAATACGTCGATCCTGCACCATGCAATAAACTCCACTGTGGGGCA
Source organism: Otatea glauca (assembly GCA_036346275.1). Taxonomy (NCBI): domain Eukaryota; kingdom Viridiplantae; phylum Streptophyta; class Magnoliopsida; order Poales; family Poaceae; genus Otatea; species Otatea glauca. The sequence goes on from CM070718.1 coordinate 35,238,031, forward strand.
GGCAAACCTCCACCTTTGCTTCACCGCTGCACCAAGCTGAGCTTCACCACTGCTCACATCACGCCTTTGCCACCATACTTGATTTGCACTGCATCCTTGGTTTCATCGCCATGCACTGCATCCTTGGTTTCATCGCCATGTACTACCTAGGTCGTTGTCCTCGTGCCATGCTCCTTGCGTCAAAATTGGGCCTACTAAATCAAGGAACAAGGATGGAGGGAACAAGACAGACGGGGTTGATCGAGCTATAGATGCAAGAGCAGAAAAGGTGGGCTTATGCACTGACAATCTCGTCTACATACCTTTTCGTCTTGTACGTTATACGTGACACCCACCAACGGATATTTCTCTCCTCAAGTTAGACTTTCATTGACCATTGTTGGGACTCAAATATGCTAATCTGGACCCTCTGTGTATAATGCACTATACCAGAATCACGCTAGTGCACATAGTGGCAACACAGATGAAATATCACAATCATGCATAGCAAAAACATAATAAAAGACTTTATTTATTGAATAAAAGACAATTGATTAACGATATGGTTGAGTATACATTATTATGCCACACAAGATTTAAACTCTAAAAAAATAAAATAGTAGCAGAATAAAAGATTTGTAGATAACCCATCAATATGCCATAGACAAATAACAATGTTCGCTCTCTAGTAACTCGCCTCCTCCAGGTACTCCTCTTCCATAGCAGGTGTAGACTCCTCTTCAACTAATGATTATGTTGTGGCAAGGGTGAGGACATGAAGTACTCAATAAGTTATGCACAGAATACAATTCTATTATAACTACATGAAAGGCTCATTCCAAATGAATGGCTGATATGGCTATTTTGCAATAAAGTAGTATTTTTAATTAAATACAATAATTAGATTAAAATGATAGTAAACAAATAATAATAATAAATTTCTCAGATATTTCTCAAAGATAAACTTGCACACAGCCCTAACCAATTCCATAACTTCAATTGGTGGCACGCAGCCACAATCCCTTCCCAAGTTTTTATTTTGTAAAATCCAATCTTTGACTAAAATTCCTCAGCATTGTCCATAACTGGAGACACAGGTATTTGAATAGATTTACACTTTGCAGAGGTTATACACTTTACCCACAAGATATGATTATGTTAGAATGTTAGTTAGACACACTTCTATACGTGTGTGACAAAGAAAATAATAAGAAAATCTTTCAAAAACTCTATCCGAATATAGACCTTCTTGATAAACCTGAACTCGCTATTCCTTTTCTCACACAGAGTAGAAAAATAGGAGAGACTCATCGTTGCAATAGGAACAATACTTATTCGAGATTTGTAGCTACAATGACACCTTTCCCAGACCGCACATATAGTTTAGTCTTACACTTGAGGCATCATATTGACGAGGATTAAAACCCTGTTTTTAATTATGCCCTCTAAAATAATTTGTGGGTATGCGCTGGTAATGGGCCCGTGAAATATAAGGTCTATAATACATTAAAACAAAGCCCATCTCTATCCGAACGATTAGATCTCCGACCAGTTCAGTTAAAGATGGTCAAAACCTTGCTTCAGACTGATCATTACCGACCAGTGAAATAGCCACCCCGACCAGCAAACTAGTCAGGGATGTGGACAGGTATCTGAGAGGTACACATAACCACCTAGAAGTTATCACCAGAAAAGGGACCCTTTGTTGAGAAGACACCGTTTGGTGGGAAGGCGTCTCCCGGTTACGCGACACCCTTTCTGGAGGTTAACTGCCGCCTCTTCATCAAGAATAAATAGGGGGCAAACCCCATTGCTGAAGACATCTGGAGAAATCCATGTTCAATCCCACAATCAGAATCAGAATCTTGTAACTTGTGATTAGCACTCTGTAATCACCTAGTTCACCTTGTAAATCGTTATTATGTCACAACCGTTTGACCAATAAAGAAGCTTTTCTCATTGTTTTCATTTTGATATCCACAGGCCCATGATTTACTATTTTACTGTAAGTTCAATTAAGGGACTCAAAGTCTTGGACATTGATAGCTGGTGCTAGAAGGAGGGGCCTCCGGACATCAAAATCAAGAAATTCTCTACAATTGATGATAATTGGTTTGACCTCGCCGATTACGCCCATCTTATTGCTGATGATGAGCCAATAGAGGAGCAGTGCAAGTGTGATTTTTACTCTGAATACGTCTCTGCAGCGGAGTTAGCAAAGATTGAGGTAGAGGTAGAGGCCGAAGAACAATCATCCTACACGCCAAAAGGTAACGCTCTGATAGCGCGGGAACAAAGATTTCTCCGACTCGTCAATCAAGCCCAAAATTTACCATACTCTCTGTCAGCACGATTCCCTTCTGCATCACGCAGCATCTGATTCAGATTGTCATCCTACAACCTATCTTTATGGGGAGCACAATTGATATCATCCGACATATCGTCGAGTTCGTCGGCATGTTAGTACTGCCTGCTTCCTGTATAATTTGCACTTCACCGTGACTGGTCCAACATGTATACCCCTTTTGAACCCCCTTAGAATTAAGTGTGCTTCGATCTGAACTGAGTTGCCAAACATCCTCAGGTTGTCGCAGTCAATGCATGGACAAGACTTAAATTGGACCTCCTTATTAAGCATATCCTTCTCAGTAGCTCTTCTAAAAGCAGAGACGCCATTAATGTACTCGGCACTCGCACAGTTCGCGGCGTACATCCAGCTTCGATCCATCTACATACGCTACGTATATAACAATAAGTGTTAAATAATGAAGTACACTAGAAGTGCATGCACATGCACATATTCTTAAATTGGAGCACAAATTAACTAGCTAAACCCCAACATAAATCATAAACCATGCTAGATCTAAATAATCTTCGCTCTGTACCAAGCTAGCTATAATCTAAACCAAGTATATATCTCCAATTTTCTCTTTACCAAACTAGCTACCTCTTAGATCACAAACAACAAATGAATCTAGCTACAAGCTACATCTAAAATATATATCCTCAAATTCTCTCTCTTTATCAAGCATGCTAGCTAGCTTCTTACATAGAAAAGAACAAAATGGATCTTCAATTCTCTCTTTACCTAGCTAGCTAGGTACATCTTCAGAATAATACCATTAGAACCAATTACTACTTTAGAACACAAAGAACAAATGGATCTACACCAAGCTAGATCTAAACCAATATCTTCAAATATTCTCTCTTTATACCAAGCTAGATCTTCGATCAATATAATGCAATTAGAATCAGTTACTAACCTTAGATCACCAAGAACAAAAAGATCTACAATCACTCTTCCAAATCCACAGTCTCCTTGCACCAGATCGTCTCACAATCACACCTACATAAAAAAAAAGCTCGGGAAAACCTAAGTGGGTCGGGGGCCTTGTGGCTCTCTGTACTTATTTCGAGGAAATACTCACACAAACGGTTCAAGCCAAAAACCATCTGAGATAACACCTCCTCATAGACGGTTCCAATAAAAAACCGTCAGTGTGACAACACTGACGGTTTTTGGCTAGAAGAGTCAATGATGAAGACCACATCACAGACGGTTCTAGCCAAATATAATCAATGATAAAAAGGGTCAATGATGAAGACCACATCACAGATGGTTCTAGCAAAAAAACGTTGCGTCAGCCGCCAGGTTCGTTGTCATGATTCCATAACGCGAACCGCCCTCGTCAGGTTCTCGCGTTATCCAAACATTCGGCGCAGGCCAGGGACCAGCATAAAGAGTTTCACCGACTGGATACCACATGAGCCTTTGGAGAAATGGTCCCTTCTGCATGACGAGGGCGGTTCGCGTTAAGGAATCACGACAATGAACCTGTCGACTGACTACCTCGCCCCCTCTCAGCTCTCGGGAGCACCGCCCCAGCACACGCTAGGGTCGCCACCACACCACTCTACCCCTGCGCCGCAGGGCCGGTCTGGGAGGGACGGCCGTCCGCCGTCGCCACTCACGTACCCCATGGGCCAGATCAGGAAGCATGGCCGTGATTGACTTATTTTATAGATGTATTTTTGTAATGCCTTTACATTCAACACCATATTGAATTACTGTCTAAGTTAGTAACATGAGTTCCTTATCACTTCAAATTGTAAACATCCATTTATGTTTCATTAATTGTGCTATCATCACTTTGACTTTCTCACACGACGTGACAACACACCACCGGCCATAACGGCTGGATAGGCCGACATTAACGGCCATTAACGGTTGGGTGCACCTATCGCCCTACATAGGGGCGATCACCTCTAATTGGGGCGATCGTCCTAATATTGGGTGATCGCTTCATATCCTGGCAATATCTACCCTTTATAACATTCGCTCTCGCTAGCGGTCTCACAAAGGCAGCAGCGAAAGAGGAAGAAAGAACAGAAGAGAGGAGGGAAGGAGGGAGAAAAAAAATAAGTACAAGATCAATCGAAAATGCCGAGGCGTGCAAGTGGAAAGGGAAAGGGGAAAACAAAGGAAGAAGGAAGTGCATGCCCACGCAATTTAGCATACCAAGATCTCTTCCTACCTCATGGAGCTGTAGCACCGATGTGTATGTGCGGAGATCCTTGCAGGCTTGTCCGCTCTTGGGAAATGCCAACTTGGAAGAAGAGATATTGGAAGTGCCGCAACTACGCCTTCGATCTGCCGGAGAAGAGCCTGAAGGATCGCCAAATGGTAACAATCGTATCTGTTATGTAATATTTGTACATGAAACTTTGCTAATTTACGTTTTATGCAGTCACCTCCGCTACTATGTGAATTTGAGCAGTGGTTTGATATGGAGATCAACCCCGAAGACCAAAGGCCCCTTGATCAAGCCAACCGGCAGGAGGAGTTCACGCGGCAGCTTCAAGAGCAGCGTGAGACCGCACGCAAGGAAGCACGTAGGAAGGAAGCGGAGGAGAAGGAGGCCGAGAGAGAGAGAGGAAACGAGAGAGGGCGCGGCGTGCCAGAGAAGCCCCACCGGAGGCTTGGGCTAATAAGAAGTGGCCTCGAAGCACTCAGTAGACATCTAGTTTTAACTATTATTTTCTTTGTTCGTGGTACTCCTTTCAGTTTTAAGCCGTAATAAAGAGTGTGGCCTACCTTATTTTCTGCAGTAACTTCAGATTTGTCAATCGACCGCTCTCTAACCTCCCTCTCACCCTCGTTCTGCAATACTTACGGTTATTGCACTAATACAATTAGGACGCAAGCAAGGTGTAAATAAAATATTTTCCCACCATATGGTAGTGCATATATCAAAGAGTAAATCTGGCCCGTTCTCCCTACATATTACATTTAAACATAATATTTCACGGGCTGTCGAAAAGGCTTAAGCGTCTCATTGTTGCCTCGACCGTAATAGTTAGGGTTATTGAACGAGAAGAATTAATATGCAAAGCAAGGTGTAAATAAAATATTTTCTCACCATATGGTACTGCATATATCAAAGAGCAAATCTGGCCCATTCTCCCTACAAATTACGTTTAAACATGACATTTCACGGGCTGCTGAAAAGGTTTAAGCGTTTCATTGTTGCCTCGACCGTAATACTTAGGGTTATTGCACCGGTTGAATTAATATGCAAAGCAAGGTGTAAATAAAATATTTTCCCACCATATGGTAGTACATATATCAAAGAGCAAATCTGGCCCATTCTTCCAATAAATTACATTTAAACATGATATTTCACGGGCTGTCGAAAAGGCTTAAGCGTTTCATTGTTGGATCGACCGTAATACTTAGGGTTATTGCACCGGTAGAATTAATATGCAAAGTAAGATGTAAATAAAATATTTTCCCATCATATAGTAGTGCATATATCAAAGAACAAATCTGGCCTATTCTCCATACAGATTACATTTAAACATGATATTTCATGGGCTGCCGAAAAGGCTTGTGTTTCATTGTTGCCTTGACCGTAATACTTATGTTTATTGCACCGGTAGAATTAATATGCAAAGCAAGGTGTAAATAAAATATTTTCCCACCATATGGTAGTGCATATATCAAAGAGCAAATCTGGCCCATTCTCCCTACAGATTTCATTTAAACATGATATTTCATAGGCTACCGAAAAGGCTTGTGTTTCATTGTTGCCTCGACCGTAATACATATGGTTATTGCACCGGTAGAATTAATATGCAAAGCAAGGTGTAAATAAAATATTTTCCCACTATATGATAGTGCATATATCAAAGAGCAAATCTCGCCCGTTCTCCCTACAGATTACATTTAAACATGACATTTCACAGGCTGCCGAAAAGGCTTAAGCGTTTCATTGTTGCCTCGACCCTAATACTTAGAGTTATTGCACCGGTAGAATTAATATGCAAAGCAAGGTGTAAATAAAATATTTTCCTGCCATATGGTAGTGCATATATCAAAAAGCAAATCTGGCCCGATCTCCCTACAAATTACATTTAAACATGATATTTCACGGGCTGCCAAAAAGGCTTAAGCGTTTCATTGTTGCCTCGACCGTAATAATTAGGGTTATTGCACCGGTAGAATTAATATGCAAAGCAAGGTGTATTAAAATATCGTCCCACCATATGGTAGTGTATATATCAAAGAGCAAATCTAGCCCGTTCTCCCTACAAATTACATTTAAACATGATATTTCATGGGCTGCCGAGAAGGCTTAAGTGTGTCATGCAATGGAGGCTACTTACATTCATTTGGTTTATTCAACTGAGTTTATTCCTAATTTTTTTTAAAAAAAATGGGACACCTAACACCCTACGAACATGACATATTTATTTCAGGATTTTTTGAGCATGGTTTGTATACTTTGTTCATAATACACTAAATGGTCTTTAAGTAAAATTGATTTATACAATTTAAATTTGCACGGCACATAGTTCTTTTCGCAACATAATGTAAATTCTTATATATTAATAAATATTTTAAAATTTATCTTGTTCTAATTGGACCTTGCTAGTAATGCGACTGCCCCTAATCGCCTGTTGATCGGTATTGACGATATTTAATGGTAGTTCTATATATTTTCATAGCCCTAATATACCATGCGCGTTGGATCAGTGCGCGGCACATGTCGGATGTAGTCGGGCACGGCGGTAGCGTGTGTGTGACTGACGAGATAAATGCTCGCTTTTAACTTCCTGTGAATGATACGACTTCGAGTCACTTACATATGAAATATGTAAGTAAATCAGTACTAAGAGGTATCAAAAATTTAAAGATTAGTGCATTTAACTTATAGTATATTTTGGCCAATACATATAAAATATTACAGTAAATCAATAGTAAGAGGTATCATGTATTTAAAGATTAGTGTTTTTAACTTATGGCTATTTTCGTTAAAATTTATTTTTAATCAATACTAAGAGGTATCAAGTATTAAAAGATATAAAATATTAAAGGAAATCAGTACTATGGCCATTTTCGTTATTTTTTTCTATTGATTATTCTCGAAAAACAAATTACAAATGAACATTACAAAAAAAAAACATTCGGTCGCCCTTGTATGGGGCGATTACTTCCCCTCCCGTTAAGTAACGGGCACCATTTTTTGCAATTTTCATACCATAACGACTAGTTTGGAAAAAAAGATTAAATAAATATTAAAGAAAAAAATCCCAAATTGCAAGTGCTTGTGAAAGGCAGATTTTTAAAAAAATAACAATATACCAAATCAAAATTTTATAAAAACACACATCTCGCCATCTGAATTGGCAACAGTCAATCTAATGCATCCACGGCAAAATAACCCATCGGTCAATTAAAACCATAAAGTATTTAAAGATATAAAATATTAATGGAAATCAGTACTATGGTCATTTTCGTTATTTTTTTCCTACTGATTATTCTCGAAAAACAAATTAGAAATGAACATTAAAAAAAAGAACCGGCAGTGATAAATCCCTTATTACTGTCTGTTCAGATAAAAATCGACAGTAATACTATCACTGTCGCTTTTTTAGAAGAACCGACAGTGATAAATCCCTTATTATTATCGGTTCGAAACAAGAACACACAGTGATAATGGACAACACGAACTATAGTACTGATATTTTCGAAAAATCATAACTTTTCATAAAGAGTTGGATGGAGATAAAATTTATATGAAATTGTAGCTCTCGACGAGATCTACAACTTTGTAGTTGACAACATTTTCATTTAATGTAATGTGGATATCCAAATAATGGTATCACTACTGATTGACGGTTCGTATTACCAACCATCAACCATTTTTCGAAAAATCATAACATTTTCATACGGAGTCGGATTGAGATAAAATTTATATGAAAATTTTAGCTTTCGACGAGATCTACAACTTTGTAGTTGACAATCTTTCCATTTGAAGTCATTTAGATATACAAATAATCATCAAAAATTTCGGAGACAAAGGATTAAAAGGAAAATATATCTTATATTAATTGAGGATTGAGTGATGGGTGAGATGGTAATGGGCACATAGGTGGAGCAGCAGGTTATGAGTTTGAGTCCTAACAGGCGCACGCGCGCGAAAATCGTGTGACTTGTGACTACTTACGACGCGCGGTCGTGCGTAGAATACGAGGTGGTGGTCGGTTAGGATAATAATTTTTTTACTGAATAATTTATGAACTGGACTATCACTACCGGTTCGCACCGGTTCTAGAACCGGCAGTGATAGTCCGTCGGTTCTAATATCCGACAGTGATGCTAGTTTGGAACCGATAGTGATATAGTGTTCTATAGTAGTGACATCGCCGTGTGGCCCACTGTTGTATGGCACTAAGGCCACAGGCGACTGGCTGTCGCTATACCGAAAGCACAAGTACCACTGTTTGACGAGATTTTGTCACACCAGAACAAAATGCACCAAGCACTTCCTGCTGCATTATTCGTGAAAAAAGTCCAAACCTTGGTAAACATAACAAGTGGTTAACTATGACATATTTACATGCACGCATAGTTCTCATAACTATGGTATATTTACATGTACGCATAGTTCTCATACTAAAGCTGTCTGCATATATATGTATATATCGTATGTCTCTTTAGTTGTATGCACGAATATATTTCGAATACTTCTATTCAAGCACACCCTTGGCTTCACTGCTGCACACACTACCACAGAATGGTACATCACTATCGCTTCATCTGGATCGGTTCTTAAGTTTTTAGAAAAAACGATTGTAATAAATAACTTAGGAGGGGTGCTAATAATAATCACTATCGGTTCTCGGGTTAGAAGTGATTGTGATGTAGCTACTGGGCACATCACAATCGATTCTTATGCGAGAATCGATAGTGATGTGCACGTCGTCATCACTATCGCTTCTCATATATGAAACGATAGTGATGTGCACGTCGTCATTACTATCGTTTGTTATGTGAGAAGCGATAGTGATGATATAATGCACATCACTATCGCTTCTCACATAAGAACCGATAGTGATATGCACGTAATCAACATTATCGCTGCTTACGTGAGAAACGTTAGTGATGAGAAGCACATCACTGTCGCTTCTCACATGAGAACCGATAGTGATGTGCATGATTACATCACTATCGATTATCAAGTGAGAACCCATAGAGATGTGTGTGCATATCACTATCGCTTTTTAGGTGAGAACCGACTGTAATGTGTCTCAATAGGTTATTTATACCCCTCGGGCTGAACTCTCGTCTGTTGTTGTTCCAAAGGATATTTCTTCGCCACCACCCGAAAAAACAGTTCATATTCTGTGGTTGGAAGCAATACTTGGGTGAGAAAAATTGAAATCCTCAAGTGTGGGTGTTGAGAGGGTAAATTTGAAGCCTAGTCTGAGGAGATTTCCCCTCATTTTACAGAATTTGTGATTTTTTTCAAAATGTGAGCATTCCTTCAAACCCCTTCAATTTTGCACTATGTATTTCGATATGTCGCGAAGAAAGTTTAGGTTGCACTAGTATTATGTATATCCTCTCAGATTTCGCACCCTTTATTTGACAAAGCACACATGTATTTACTTATCTTAATTTGTAGTGCTCTCGTGTTAATCTGGATTGTACGATAGACATCAGCATTTCGACTGTATGATCCTGGATGCTGTGAGTATCGCACCATACAACACGAGCTTATGACTTCTAGAGGATTTTGTATTATGTTTTTTAACATTCAACACAAGTTGCAAGGCAATGTTTGTGTTCAATGAATGTGATATGTGCATAATGTATGTAATTTATGCTGTGTAAATATGATATGTGCATACTGTGTGAAGTATGTGCTGATTTTGGAGGATGAATTAAAAAAAAACAGGAAACCCCCCTCATCTCTATCGGTTCTCAGAACTAAGCGATAGAGATGAGGGATCATCTCTATCGTTCTTTAGAAGAAGTGATAGAGATGGGTGGATTATCACTATGGGTTCTCAGAAGGAAGCGATAGAGATGAGATGGGTCATCTCTATCGGTTATTTCTAAGAAGTGATAGAGATGACGCACTCATCTCTATCGGTTCTTATAAAGAAATGATAGAGATGATGGCGTTATCTCTATCGCTTCTTACAAAGAACCAAGAGAAATGAGTGTGTCATCTCTTTCGGTTCTTTGTAAGAAACGATAGAGATGACGCCATCATCTCTATCATTTCTTTATAAGAACCGATAGAAATGAGTGTGTCATCTCATCTCTATCGCTTCCTTCTGAGAATTGATAGAGATGATGTTGTTAATAACCTTATTTTCCTAACATTACTCAGTTCTGATTGGTTTCCTGTCAAATTGTGATTTCCTTTTTACTGTCGGATTGAAATGGACTAGATGGAACATCTGTGTCGGTTCAACTAAAAAAACCGATAGGAATATACAATTCATCTGTATCAGTTCTAGTGTAAAAACCGATTGCTAAATCTTTGTGAGATTAAAAAATTGTGTCGGTACTTATTTAAAAACTGACACAAATACTTTAATTAATAGTGTCAGTTCTAATGTAAAAACAGACATAGATATATACATTAATGGTGTCGGTTCTTAATTAAAAACCGACACAGATAGTTCAATTAATCGTGTCGGTTCTAATGTGAAAACCGACACAGATATATAAATTAATGTTTTTGGTTCTTGAGTAAAAACTGACACAGTTACTTATTAATTGTGTCGGTTCTATTGTCAAACCAACACAGATGCTGCTTATTATAGTCGGTTAGTAACTAAAACCGATACAGATGTTGCATGACCTTATTCCAGTCAGTTAGCTACTAAAACCGATATAGAAGTGCGCCTAATTGCAGTCGATTAGCTTTTAAAACTGACACAGATGTGCCTACTGCCTGCGCGGTTTGTTTTGCCGTTTCAGTGATTAATGTGGCCGGTTTATGACCAGTAACGGATGTGGTTGATGGCTGGGTCATAAACGCCGTCAGTTACTAGTAACGGACGTCTTGATGGCCTCTTATTAATCGCCGTCAGTTACTCTGCCGCAAGCCTATATAAGGAGGGCTGTGCCTTTCTCCACCTGCAGAACTCTCCCACAATACTCCATCCATCCATCATAGCTGCTTCTGTCTTTGCATTCCCGACTCCGTTTTCTTGCGCGCACATGTAGCGGAGGGAGCAGGTCTCTGAAATCTCGTCCTTCTTGAGATCTTGCTCGAGATAGAAGGCCGATAAGGTTTTTGGGAAGCGTACCACGCGACTGCTCGAGTTTTTGTTCCAACCAGAAGCATCGACGTCGAAAGGAGCCCTTCTGCACTGCATCAACCTCTCCACTGCATCAAAGGCTTCTCTGCGACAACTTGTGATCCTCTACTCTGACCGTTATGGCGAACGAAACAGTTCCGCCTGCGCCTGTGCCTATGGTGGCACCGGCTGAAGGGTATATTTTCTTAACCTTGTTTTAATCATGTTGATTTCTTGTTCATTAGCCTTTGCGTTTGAGATAGATAGTTTGTTATCTAGAACCTGTCGCTTTGAACTAGAATGGTGCAAATGTTTAATCATGATTTACATAATTTTGTGGATTAAAATATTGAGAAAATTCCTAATATTTCCAACATAGTTCTCATAACTATGGCATATTTACATGTATGCATAGTTCTCATACTAAAGCTGTCTGTATATATGTATATATCGTATGTCTCTTTAGTTGTATGCACGAATATATTTCGAATACTTCTATTCAAGCACACCCTTGGCTTCACTGCTGCACACCCCTAATACGTCGATCCTGCACCATGCTATAAACTCCACCGTGGGGCAGGCAAACCTCCACCCATGCACGAGTCATGCCTCCACTGTCGCGCTCGGCCCCCCGCCACACCTTTGGCCTCACCGCTGCACCAAGCTGAGCTTCACCACTGCTCACATCACGCCTTTGCCACCATACTTGATTTGCACTGCATCCTTGGTTTCATCGCCATGTACTACCTAGGTCGTTGTCCTCGTGCCATGCTCCTTGCGTCCAAATTGGGCCTACTAAATCAAGGAACAAGGATGGAGGGAGCAAGACAGACAGGGTTGATCGAGCTATAGATGCAAAAGCAGAAAAGGTGGGTTTATGCACTGACAATCTCGTCTGCATACCTTTTCGTCTTGTACGTTCACTACGCCAAAATCTGCAATAGGTGACGGTCTATTTGTGACGGGTTTTTCCGAACCGTCACAAATATAATTATCAGTGGTGGTTCTATATTGAAAATGGCGGGAAGAATATCAGTGGCGGTTCTATCCTCGAACCGCAACTGATAATGAATTATCAGTGGCGGTTCGAGGATAAAACCGCCACTGATAACAAATACATTATCAGTGGCGGTTGGAGGATAGAACCGTCATCGATAACTAAATTATCGATGGCGGTTCTATCCTCCAACCGCCATCGATTCTATTGATTATCCGTGGCGGTTCTATCCTCGAACCGCCGCGATAATAATTATCGATGGCGGTTCGAGGATAGAACCGCCACAGATAATGTTATCGATGGCGTTCTAGTTAAAAACCGCCCGCGATAATATTGCCTATAAATAGGTGGTCGATGCAAGACTTTGGTCTTCTTCCTCCCGAGAGCAAACCAAAACTTCTAAATTTGATTTCGTTTTCTCCAATTCTTGTGCTTGTACTTCCTCTAGTTGTTCCTTGGTGAGTTATTTTTTCTCCTCTCTTGATTTGTGTTAATCTTGTTGCAATTTAATTTTTAAACCAAGTTTAATTAGGGTTTACATGTAGATAAGATGAAAAGTTTAGATTTTGTTTATTTTTATTTAGCTACCATTTTGTAGTTGATGAATTTATTTCCTAGCTAGGTTCATTAGATGATGTTGTGTTCCTTTTATAGATGATGAATTATGATTAAGCATATATTTAATATTAATTGCATTTTAAGTTAATTTGATACATGATGAATTTATTATCTAGCTCCTTTAGATGATAAGTAATTAGATTGGTTTTTAATTACTATTAATTGGGTTCTATTAGTGTACGGACATATACATCTCGCATATATATGAATTTATTATCTAGCTCTTTTAGATGATAAGTAATTAGATTAGTTTTTTAATTACTATTAATTTAGTTCCATTAGTGTACGGACATATACATCTTGCATATAATAAATTTATTTAATTAAGATTATTGGGTATTAATATAAATGAAATTTTAGTTAATTTTGTAGGTGGGTGCTCATCATTTTTAGATGATGAATTTATTATCTAGCTTCTTTACGGAAAAGTATTGATTAGTTTTTAATTACTATTAATTTGGTTCCATTAGTGCGGACATATATTAAATTTATTTAATTAAGATTATTGGATATTAATATACATGAAATTTTAGCTAATTTGGTAGGTGGATGCTCATCATTTTTAGATGATGAATTTATTATCTAGCTCATTTAGATGATAAGTAATTAGATTAGTTTTTAATCAATTTTTATATTTTAATTAATTTTAGATGGATAGGAGATGGATGTACAATGCGAACCGTTCTGGTAGAGATTACATCGATGGGGTATCTGCTTTTCTAAGAGCATTGAGGAGAACAAGTTGCACAAGAAGATGGAGTACATACATTGTCCATGCATTGATTGCAAGAATGAGAAAATGTTTTCGGACAAAGAGCACATCCACTTGCACTTGATTGAAGAGGTTTTGTACTTGGCTATACACGTTGGACAAGTCACGGTGAAGAGGAAAACATACATGAAGGTGATAACGTATTGGATGATGGAGAAGGCATTATGGCGGTGACATCGATTATGGATCGATGAGGATAGGTTGGACATTGATGGCGATAATAATCTTGCTCGGATGTTGCGCGATGCGAGAGGAACTACACTAGTCGAGAGAGTTTAATCAATTCAAGGGTTTGTTGGATGACTCGGACACACCTTTGTTCCGGGTTGCAAGGAGGAATACACAAAGTTGCACACCGTGCTTTCACTTCTAAAATTGAAGGCAAGCAATGGTTGGTCCGATAAAAGTTTCACGGCGCTATTACAACTCTTAGCGGACATGCTTCCAGATGGAAACGTATTGCCGATAACCACTTATTTAGCTAAGAAGGTTGTATGTCCATTGGGATTGGAAGTAGAAAGAATACATGCATGTCCAAGCGATTGTATACTCTATCGCAAAGAGTATCTGAGACATGCATGTATTTCCGATGTGCAAATCATCACGATACAAGCGTAAAGGCCATGACAGCGAGGGCACCGTGGTGAAGAAAGGGGCTCCCGCTAAAGTGGTGTGGTATTTACCGGTAATACCTAGGTTGAAGCGTTTATTTGGAAACAAAAAGCATGCCCAACCGATGCGATGGCACTCGGAAGAGCGTAAAAGGATGGAAAGTCGAGACACCTGCCGATTACGCGATGGAGAACCATCGATAGGCTCTTTAGGATGGACTTGGGAATGAACCGAGGAATGTAAGGTTTGGGTTGAGTACGGATGGAATGAATCCTTTCGGTAACATGAGTAGTATTCATAGCACTTGGCCGTAACTCTCTGTATCTACAACCTTCCTCCTTGGTTGTGTATGAAACGAAAGTACATTATGATGTATTTGCTTATCCAAGGGCCGAGACAACTGGCAATGATATTGATGTATACCTACAACCATTGGTGGAAGATCTTGTGATCTTGTGGAGCGAAGGTGTACGGTATGGGATGAGTACAAGAGAGTACTTCATCCTACGGGCATTGTTGTTTTGCACCATCAATGATTTCCCTGCCCTTGGTAACCTATCCGGTCGTACTATAAAAGGGGCCAAAGCATGCCCCCAGTGCATGGATGAAACCGCTAGTGTGTGGCTCAATAACTCGAGGAAAACCGTGTACATGCATCACCGTAGGTTCCTTCGCAGGAATCACCCCTACCGCAATATGAAAAAACAATTCGACGGGATAAAAGAGGATGGTATAGCCCCAAGGCCTCGTCGTGGGGAAGAGGTATATGATATGGTTAAGGATATTAATGTCGTCCTTGGAAAGGGAGATAGTAATAATACATCGAGGTCTCGTACTGGGAAGACCACATGGAAGAAGAGATCGATATTTTGGAACTTGCCCTATTGGAAGGACTTAGAAGTTCGACATTGCATAGACGTCATGCACGTAGAGAAAAATGTATGTGATAGCTTGATTGGTCTTTTGCTGAACATTCCTAGCAAAACTAAGGACGGACTAAAGGCACGGGACACGGAAGATATGAAAATCGAGTGAGCTACATCCTCGGGACACCGGAAAGGCGACTTTACCTTCCCCGACTTGCTACACTCTTTCGAAGAAAGAGAGAATGTAACTTTGCAAATGCTTGCATGGTGTGAAAGTTCCGTCGGTTACTCGCAAGCATCAAGAAACCGGTCTCGATGAAAGATTTGAAGTTAAGCGGCATGAAGTCTCATGATTGTCATGTGATGATGACACAAATGCTTCCTATTGCAATTAGAGGTATTTTGCCCGAAAAGGTCCGAGAGGCAATCATGAGGTTGTGTTTCTTCTTCAACACGATTTTCACGAAGGTCATCGATCCCATCGGACTTTCGAATCGCAGAATGATGTGGTCAAGACACTATGCCGCTAGAGATGTATTTACCTCCATCATTTTTCGATATAATGGTTCATCTCATTGTTCACCTTGTGAATGAGATAAATGTATGTGGCCCGTATTCTCGCATCGGATGTACCCGTTCGAAAGGTACATGGGTATCTGAAGAAGTTTGTACGTGACGATCTCTACGGAGGGCTGCATTGTGGAAGGTTATGCAACCGAGGAGGTTATCGAGTTTTGCGTGGATTACATGGAGGGTGGAACCGGTAGGAGTGCTGTATCCCGACATGAGGGTAGGCTGGTGGGAAAGGGCGATTGGAAGGAAATCAACAAATTCTTACGATCATGGATTATTCGAAAAGCTCATTTCACGTTTTGCAATGATCGGTTGAGGTGTCCTCGTATATGGGCATGCACAAGGATAAGCTACGAGAGGAAAATCGTGGACGATCGAGGTTTGGGTAACAAAAGAGCATAACCGTTTGTTCAATCATTGGTTCAAAGAGCATATGACTGGAAAGAAACGAGTGTCATGTTGAGGTGGTGGCAAAGGGCCATCGGTACAATCTTGACATGGCAAGGATACGACATAAATGGATATACCTTTTACGAGATCTCGGGATAGCAAAGCACTTACCAAAATAGTGGTGTTAGCATAGATGCCTATGACAACACAGAAAGAAGAAGAGTAGCTTCTACGGGTTCATAGAAGAGATTTGGGAGCTCGACTCTCGTATTTTTAAGATCCCAATGTTTGGTGTCGTTGGGTACAACTCCCAAAGGGTGTCAAGGTGGACAAATGCGGCTTCACTACTTTGGACATCGAACATGTCGGATCTGAGATGAACCATTCGTACTTGCGAAGCAAGTAGCACAAGTCTTCTATGTAATCGACCGGCAGATAAGAAGCGCCATGTAGTTCTTGAGGGAAAAGAAGGATCGTCGGAGTTGAGAATGTCATGGATGAGGAAGAGTACAACCAGTTTGATGAGTTGCCTCCTTTCGTAGATGGCAACATCGGGCTCGAGGAAGAAACCACTCAGAAGCTACCTATCATCGTGACGATCATGAAGAAGGGCAAATTGTGAAAGAAAATAATTAGCTATATACGAGTAATGGCAAAATATCGAGGCGGAGCTAGCTCTGGGCAAATTATGACCAGGCCGCACAAGTCTTCCTCTATGTAATCAACCCTAATGATAACCACTGTTGAAGATAATCTTGTGCATGGTAGTTTAAAGTCATTTTGGTTTTGTTTCCTAGCTATGTGCTAGTTTTTTGGTCTTTGAGTCGGTTTGGACTTTGCTAGTTTTGGTGATTGTTTGATTGTCGAAGAGTACTTGTTTGTTTTCTTGGGATGATAAAATAGTGTTCTATCCGATTGAAAGTTTGGAAAGTTTGTTGAGTCCGTCGGTGAAAGGAGTCAGATTCTTTCACAGAATCGCTTATGTATTTGCTTTACAAGTAATACACAAAATCGTAAAACGCGCAATTGCGCGGCACCAAAAACTAGGTCTTCGAACTCGTGCTGCTATTCGACAATACCGTATAAGATTGAAACAAATTTCAAGGAGGCACATCGATGGCGGTTCTTAAAAAGAACCGCCATCGATAATATTATCTCGTGGCGGTTCGTATACGTAACCGCCACAGATAATACATTATCGATGGCGGTTACGTATACGAACCGTCACAGATAGTATATTTATCGTGGCGGTTCTTAAAAATAACGCCATCGATAACATTATCGTGGCGGTTCGTATAAAGAACCGCCACAGATATATGTTGATCGATGGCGGTTACGTATAACGAACCACCGCGATAATACTCCATCTATAAATAATAGATCCACCGCTTGTACCCTTTACCCTTAAAACTCCCGCCTTCTCTCTTCTACCCTAAAACCCTTGAGCTTCCGTGCTTGACACCGTCCCGCCACCCCGCCGCGCGCCGACGCCGTCCCGACCCGACGCCCGACGCCGTCCCCAACGACGCCGACCAGCCGACGCCGCCACGGTCGCCGCCCCGACTCGGCGCCCTCGACGCCGTCCCAACGACGCCGACCCCGCCGACACCGCCCCCAGGTGCCACATTTTCTGCTGTGCTCTACTCGTCATGTTCTTGTGATTAGCATGCATGGACAGTACATCGTATTATTCTATATGATAAAATTATTCACTTATCACACCACATAGTTAATACCACTATGTGAAACCGATCATTTTACTATGTGAACCGAGTTGCGAAGTAAGAGAAGCCAAATAACTTGTTTTATACTTCAAAGTACTAGACGTATTTTTAAGTAAAGTTTAAAATGTTATATGAACTTTTTGGCCAAACCGCTCTATGCCAAGTAGGCACGTGTCAAAGCGCTCCGATGAAATGTCGACTTCACGCCGCTTGACCCATAAATCATGTCGGCCTGTAATAGCCATTTAGTTCGTCGTCGATCTATTTTGCTCGGAAATGCAATTCTGAACTGTTACACATGTGAGGTATCTAATTGAAGAAACGGATAAAGGAAAACTCTGCAAGCCTACGCCTAGGCATACAAAAACTTTGGTCACGAAGCCATCCAAAGTTGCCGGTTGTCGAAAACTCAACTACGCACTAGATGTGTTAGAAGATACTAGTCATCAACCCATGCATCCATGTGACCTATATTTTTTAAAAGATGATATTTTTAGTGTAACACAAAGTTATAAAAATCACACCGAAACTACTCAACCTTTTTCACAGTAAGAATATTGTAAGAAACTACGTTCTTAGTTTGTTCAATGGACTTACATTATAAATGTTTTATAAGAAAATAGAGTTATATATATTGTGGAACAGAGGGAGACATACACATAGAAATTCTTTTTCTTTTTTTTGACTCTTAAATTATGAATATGCATTTGTGGTATATTGGAATCTAGCACAATTAACATCTGCCAATTGGCAGGTGAAAGTATTTTTGGTTCCTTGTGCACTCGTCAACATAATTACTCCGAACAGCTAAACCAAATAATTAATTTTTGATATGTCCGCTAGATTGCATGTGAATTTGTTCTCATTTCCTCTCGTGAACCTATCAGCGTCGTGATTACGAGTAGCTAAACTTAACTATTAACGTTGGATGCGCGTGGCTAGCTTCGTGGCGTGATTCTTTTCTCCGATTCTGAGTCTGTACACGGAAGTTTTAATTATATGAATCTGATTAGGACTTTGGCATCTTTCTTATTTTCTCTCCTGATATACTGTATCGGGTTGTGTTAATTACAAGATTGGACACTCATCTGCCTTTGAAGAAAATCACACTACTACATAATATCTCATCACAGATGGTTCAAAATCGTCATCTCAGACGATTTAGTGAACCATCATAGTTCAAGGCCAGAAAACACTATTTCATAGTTCAAGGCCAGAAGACCTTACCACAAATATGATAACAAAATATTTCATAGTTCAGGTAGCAATACATTAACAAAATATGATATATACCACAAATATCAATAAGTGTTAAGCTAGAAACCACATTATTTCGTAATTCAAGACAACAAAACCTTATAGTTTTTCATGTCTTCCATCATATGTGCCATAGCTTCTGCAATAGAGGCTTCTCGGTTCTCTCTGAAGTTTCATAACTCCAGTATAGTGCCGATTTGTTTGACACCAATAACCGATTGATCTTTAGTCATATCTCTCAATCCCTACAAATTAAAAGCGATCATGTTGTTGTGAGAAGGGCAGTAACCACATTGAATTCAGTACTAGAAACTTTCATATTACCTCATACTCGGAAGCTCTTCAGTTTTGTTCTGAGCTAATTAAGTATCTTGCTCTTGCAAAATCATTTTCATCTTAGCAACACACAATATTACACAGGGACAGTACATACATGCTTTGAAATTCCATGAGATGATTCTGTAATAATTGTGAAAATTATGTTTGGGTTGAACTGTAGTTATAATGGAGCCCAAACCGAGCCTATAGTGGAGGAGAGCCCGGCAGGTACCTTACCCTCCACACAACCACCGAATGTGCGAGGCCTCCACCGCTGTTGCGAGATGATGCTCTGTTGCAAGACGCCGAGGACGAGGAAAACTAAGAAGCTCAAGGCGGTACACCATCTCGGAGGTCTTAGATCTGGGGCCCTGTTGCACCGAGAAAATCGTGACAAAATACGAGTCAACATGCGGGTACATCGTAAGGGATAAAGTGCCAATCACCTATTCGGATTGGCATAAAGTGCCCCGAGCCACCAAAGAGGATCGTGGATGAGCTCAAAGAAACCTTGAATTCCCGAAGGAGCCGAAGATCTTGTGCGTCGTGGACGCATTGATGACCATGGATGCGGCGTGGAGAAACTTCAAGGCGGTGAACACAAATTATGTGAAGCAAAACCGTCGACCATCGGAGAGTACCCAAGATTGGAGCCATATTGGGATGAGTTTGTGGCGATGAAGCAATCGGAAGCGACAAGGAAGTCCGGTGAGGACCACATTAGCATCGCAAGAAGGAATACTCACCCCACGGACTTGGCACGAGTGGGTGCGCGGGTAAAATTGCTCAATGGGAGAGGCAAGAATTAGAAGCGGTCAATTGGTGGCACAAGTCCCTTGATCGGACTACGGACGAGTGAAGCACTACGTGCTAGCGAGGCGATATGTTGTCTCTTGGGGTTTATCATTCAAGAGCGGTGAAGGCGAAGCAATGGCGCAACGAGTTCACGAGTTTCACGCCCGATCCTCCCAAGGATCTTTTCACCCAGACAGGAGAAAGACGAGCTAACGGCCCTAGGAAACAAAGAGCACCACAGTGGGACACGAGGCGTCGGGTCAAGGTTCCATGGAGGAGTGGATTCCTCGAGCACGGAGACTCTTATAGGAGTCGGAAGAGAGCTAAAGATGAGCGGCCGAGAAGGAAATGGAAATGATGAAGGAAAGGGTTCTGCGAGAAATACAAGGCACCATTGAAGAACAAGTTGAGCGACAAGTACAACAAGCTTTGAGTCGATCGCGAGCCCACAACGCGTTTTCTCGATCCTACAGTCGTCGCGATGAGTTGCGCGTCCACGCCATTGGCGAGCGGATAACAACCATTATCTGTGGGCGACATACAGGACCCCACACCTGTCGACTCAACGTGCCCATGATGAACATATTTATGCAGCCGCTACTGGGGTAGTCTATCCGTGCCAAGAAGGGGTGTCTGCACAATACCCGATAGCGCCGAGTTATGCAAAGGTCCAAGTGGACACGGTATTTGCACGATTCTTTGAGATCGGATGGAAAAACCCACCAATGATGAGATAACTACTCTAGGAAGTGCCGTCCACTCATTCATCCAATGGCGCAAGCGTGACATCGTCTTGGACCATGCAAGTGCCATGCTCTCTGCAGATACAATCCTCGCATCCGTCACAAACACGAGAGTGAAGCGGGAAGAAGCAAAATGAGGTAGAAAAGAAATGCATTGAGGACCCCATCAAGATGGCCACCGTTAGTACTCCAAAGCGAAACCTATAACACGGTACTTCAAATGACAAACCTACAACCTCTGATCCCAAAATTGGCACATTAGATAAGTCAGATCGGCCGGATCGAGCGAGGCGGGACCGAGTATGATGTCGTGCGACAAAAAGTAAGGGCAAGGCGAAGTCGATGACCAAGATGATCAACAAAGATTGAAATTCGAGGTAGGAAGCCCTTGGTCACCGCTTGAAGTTAAAAGTCTAACACCCATGATCGGCGATTACATGCATGGTACTTAGATCGATCCAACCAAGGCGTACTCCCAAAGATGATCACTGCAATTTTCCGTGAGGAACATTTTCACCATGAGGGCCATGGCTACTTCTTAATAGAATTCGATAACTTGCACAACTTGTTCTATCACGGCGCCCTCGACATATCTTTTTGAGATCTTTGGTCTTTGTAAGTGTCTAATATATTAATCTTGGCCTACATTCACGTAATACCGATAAATTTCATGTCTAACTAATTCGTTATATAGATACGAGATGATTGAAGTCACGAAGAACCAAGGGGCGATGGGATTCCTCGACCGAGAACGGTTTGCCAACATGAAATCAAAAGAGTACCAAAGGAGGTCGAGGAGTGCGTATATAAAGTTTTGATTAAACTACAAGACAAGGAGTTTATACTTTTGCCATACAATTTTAAGTAAGTTGCTCACTAGCTAGTTAAATTACTCGTTTATTTCGTTATTTACTCTGATGTAAGGACTAATGACTAGCATCATGCATGTGTATGTAGCTTCCATTGGATTCTCGTAATAATTCATCCAAGAAAAGAGCAAGATCTTGATCATGGATCCACTAGATAAACCTAAAAAGACTTTGAAGAGATGACACATTTAGTGAATGAGGCGTTCAAAAGATATTGTCAGAAGAGCTCGAGATACCGCCCATACCATAAATCCCTTACAATCCGCACGAAGTTTCGTGAGTGCATACGAAGGAATACTCTTATATCATATTTCATAGTAAATAGCTCCTTCGACGACATCTTAGTTCATTCGATTTTTGCGATCACAAGCGGTAGAAAGGAACAAATTTATGTGGGTACTTAGTGTGCGATACATGCGCGAAATCTTATCATGCACAATAAAAGACAATGGCGTAGAGGTCGTCATCATGCCGACATGACACATTGATTCACACCACTCAATTTCTATATTCTCTCTTAATTTTGTTTTTATACTTACAGCGCCTCAAGTTGTCTCTGGTAGGACTGCTTCCTTCAAATCCAAGGCATTGAGGCCGGCTCGCCTACTTCATCATGAAGGAAATAATCAACAAAATGGCGAGTTTTATGATGAAGACAACAACGATCCAATCATCCATACTATTGTCCCAAATCACATGTCTTCAACCTCCAAGACCAGTAGGCTTCTAGTTTACCTCCACTAGTTTAGGCTTTTTACTTCAATTTGTTTCATTACAAAGTGTAAATAACTCTTTGTTCCTTTCAAATGGGAACCCCTCCTTTTGCATCTTTACCTTCCATTCATAAGATATTTGATTACATGGTCCTTATATTTTTAGATGGTGTGTTTTACTCTAATGTATGATAGTAAATGCCATTAAAAATAGCTAAATGGAGATTATAGAAGGAAAAATAGTAAAAGTAGGATCAAAATTGTAGAATGATATGTATTTAGGAATAAAAATTGAAAAATAGAATGTCACATATTCAAAAATAGAGGAGTATAAACTAGCTAATGCATGTACAATATCCGGAGGATGCCACGGAATTCACATGGAATAAGGCGGCAATGGATCGGCTAGATTTGTGATACAACAAAAGTGATCTATTTAGCTTTCCATAGTATGATATATAATGACTTCATTTACATACTCGAGAAATATTGATGCAAAGATAGTGAGCTGGAGGAGAAGGGGCGAGTCCAGTGGGAGGCATGCCCTACACCATCACCATGATCGAGCACCTCATGCATGAGACACTTTAATTGTACATTGTAATTGTGTATATTGTAATTGTGATATGCAAAATCTGTGATTGTAATTGTGATTGATGTATTATATGTAATTGTGATTGATGTATTATATTGTAGTTGTGTATATGCAAAATCTGTGATTGTTGTACATTATAATTGTGCATATGCAAAATTGCAATTGTGATTGATGTATTATATTGTAGTTGTGTATATGCGAAATCTGTGATTGTTGTACATTGTAAGCGTGTGTATGCAAAATCTGTGATTGATGTATTATATGTTTGAGAGGGCATGGCTAGCAACATCGAGGCTAGCCCAAAATGCGTTTTTATTTTTGATCGGGCACTATCTGTGGCGGTTGGTGGATAGAACCGCCACGAGATAATATAGATCTGTGGCGGTTGATGTATAGAACCGCCACGATAATATAGTTATCTGTGGCGGTTGGTGGGAAGAACCGCCACGAGATAATATTGTTATCTGTGGCGGTTGTAGGAAAGAACCGTCACGAATAGTGTAGTTATCTGTGGCGGTTGGTGGATAGAACCGCCACGAATAGTATTGTTATCTGTGGCGGTTAGTATGTAGAACCGTCACAGATAACACTTATCTGTGACGGTTAGAAAACCGCCACTGATAATCCTCGATTATCAGTGGCACTATATCTGTGGCGGTTCAATAACCGCCACTGATGGCGGTTATGAACCGCCACTGATGACGTTTTTTAGTGTAGTGGTTATACGTGACACCCTCCAACAGAGATTTCTCTCCTCAAGCTAGACTTTCATTGATCATTGTTGGGACTCGAATATGCAAATCTGGACCCTCTGTGTATAATGCACTAGTCCAGAATCACTCTAGTGCACATAGTGGCAACACAGATGAAATATCACAATCATACATGGCAAAAACATAATAAAAGACTCTATTCATTGAATAAAAGACAATTGATTAACGATATGTTTGACTATACATTATTATACCACACAAGACTTAAACTCTAAAAAAATAAAATAGTAGCAGAACGAAAGATTTGTAGATAACCCATCAATATGCCATAGACAAATAACAAGGTTCGCTCTCTAGTAACTCGCCTCCTCCTGGTACTCCTCTTCCATAGCAGGTGTAGACTCCTCTTCAATTAATGATTATGTTGTGGTAAGGGTGAGGACATGAAGTACTCAATAAGTTGTGCACAGAATACAATTCTATTATAACTACATGAAAGGCTTATTCCAAATGAATGGCTGATATGGCTATTTTGCAATAAAGTAGTATTTTTAATTAAATACAATAATTAGATTAAAATGATAGTAAACAAATAATAATAATAAATTTCTCAGATATTTCTCAAAGATAAACTTGCACACAGCCCTAACCGATTCCATAACTTCAATTGGTGGCACGCAGCCACAATCCCTTCCCAGGTTTTTATTTTGTAAAATCTAATCTTTGACTAAAATTTCTCAGCATTATCCATAACTGGTGACACGAATATTTGAATAGATCTACACTTTGCAGAGGTTATACACTTTACCCACGAGATATGATTATGTTAGAATGTTAGTTAGACACACTTCCATACGTGTGTGACAAAGAAAATAATAATAAAATCTTTCAAAAACTCTATCCGAATATAGACCTTCTTGATAAACCTGAACTCGCTATTCCTTTCCTCACACAGAGTAGAAAAATAGGAGAGACTCATCGTTGGAATAGGAACAATACTTGTTCGAGATTTGTAGCTACAACGACACCTTTCCTAGACCGCACATATAGTTTAGTTTTGCACTTGAGGCATCATATTGACAAGGATTAAAATCCTGTTTTTAATTATGCCCTCTAAAATAATTTGTGGCTATGCACTGGTAATGGGCCCGTGAAATATAAGGCCTATAATATATTAGAACAAAGCACATCTTCATCCGAACGATTAGATCTCCGACCAGTTCAGTTAAAGATGGTCAAAACCTTGCTTCACACTGATCATTACTGACTAGTGAAATAGTCACCCGACCCGACAAACTAGACAGGATGTGGGCAGTATCTGAGAGGTACACATAACCACCTAGAAGTTATCACCAGAAACGGGACCCTTGGGTGAGAAGACACCGTTTGGCGGGAAGGCGTCTCCCGGTTACGCGACACCCTTTCTGGAGGTCAACTGCTGCCTCTTCATCATGTATAAATAGGGGGCCAAACCCCATTGCTGAAGACATCTGGAAAAATCCAAGTTCAATCCCACAATCAGAATCAGAATCTTGTAACTTGTGATTAGCACTCTGTAATCACCTAGTTCACCTTGTAAATCGTTATTATGTCACAACCGTTTGACCAATAAAGAAGCTTTTCTCATTGTTTTCATTTTGATATCCACGGGCCCACGATTTACTATTTTACTGTAAGTTCAATTAAGGGACTCAAAGTCTTGGACATCGATAGCTGGTGCTAGAAGGAGGGGGCCTCCAGACATCAAAATCAAGAAATTCTCTACAATTGATGATAATTGGTTTGACCTCACCGATTACGCCCATCTTATTGCTGATGATGAGCCAATAGAGGAGCAGTGCAAGTGTGATTTTTACTCTGAATACGTCTATGCAGTGGAGTTAGCAAAGATTGAGGTAGAGGCTGAAGAACAATCATCCTACACGCCAAAAGGTAACGCTCTGATAGCGCGGGAACAAAGGTTTCTCCGACTCGTCAATCAAGCCCAAAATTTACCATACTCTCTGTCAGCACGATTCCCTTCTGCATCACGCAGCATCTGATTCAGATTGTCATCCTACAACCTATCTTTATGGGGAGCACAATTGATATCATCCGACATATCGTCGAGTTCGTCGGCGATGTTAGTACTGACTGCTTCCTGTATAATTTGCTCTTCACCGTGACTGGTCCAACATGTATACCCCTTTTGAACCCCCTTAGAATCAAGTGTGCTTCGATCTGGACTGAGTTGCCAAACATCCTCAGGTTGTCGCAGTCAATGCATGGACTAGACATAAATTGGACCCCCTTATTAAGCATATCCTTCTCAGTAGCTCTTCTAAAAGCAGAGACGCCATTAATGTACTCGGCACTCGCACAGTTCGCGGCGTACAACCAACTTCGATCCATCTACATATGCTACGTATATAACAATAAGTGTTAAATAATGAAGTACACTAGAAGTGCATGCACATGCACACATTCTTAAATTGGAGCACAAATTAACTAGCTAAACCCAAACATAAATCATAAACCATGCTAGATCTAAATAATCTTCGCTTTGTACCAAGCTAGCTATAATCTAAACCACGTATATATCTCCAATTTTCTCTTTACCAAGCTTGCTACCTCTTAGATCACAAACAACAAATGAATCTAGCTACAAGCTACATCTAAAATATACATCCTCAAATTCTCTCTCTTTATCAAGCAAGCTAGCTAGCTTCTTACATAGAAAAGAACAAAATGGATCTTCAATTCTCTCTTTACCTAGCTAGCTAGCTACATCTTCAGAATAATACCATTAGAACCAATTACTACTTTAGAACACAAAGAACAAATGGATCTACACCAAGCTAGATCTAAACCAATATCTTCAAATATTCTCTCTTTATACCAAGCTAGATCTTCGATCAATATAATGCAATTAGAATCAATTACTAACCTTAGATCACCAAGAACAAAAAGATCTACAATCACTCTTCCAAATCCATAGTCTCCTTGCACCAGATCGTCTCACAATCACACCCACATCAAAAAAAGCTCGGGAAAACATAAGTGGGTCGGGGGCCTCGTGGCTCTCTGTACTTATTTCCAGGAAATGCTCACACAAACGGTTCAAGCCAAAAACCATCTGAGATAACACCTCCTCATAGACGGTTCCAATAAAAAACCGTCAGTGTGATATCACTGACGGTTTTTGGCTAGAAGTGTCAATGTTGAAGACCACATCAGAGACGGTTCTAGCCAAATATAATCAATGATAAAAAGGGTCAATGACGAAGACTACATAACAGATGATTCTAGCAAAAAAACCATACGTGATGAGACCCTTCTAGCCAAAAACCGTCAGTGATAAGTACCATTGTCATCACTGACTGTTTATGACTAGAAGGGTCAGTGATGATGGGTCTAACATAATACTTTCTATAGTAGTGCAAGCTTGTTTACATAGATTTAAATTAAATCTAACATAGAGTTCAATGTAAATTGGGACATAGTCTACACATGTTATGTTGTTGTACGAAGTGAAAATGAATAGGTAAGAATTTAAAATTCACATTTTAAATAACAAAGAGTTGTTTGATTTAGCAATTCTAATAAAAATAGAAATTTAGAGTTCCATAAAACTATTGTATCCAAATAATCCAAACTAAAATTCCCAAAAATATTAAGAAATTTAAATATTTAAAAATATAAAATAAAATTAAAAATTATGGTTAGAATATATATAAATTTAAATTTTAAGATTATAAAGCAGCCCATGCATACCATGCAAACCATAGAGATTATACGATGCACATGTTGATGACTAGTTTTAGTAACTGGTGGGATGTAACGTGATGTGTACGAAAGATATAATGTAGAGGTGCCATGAATATAGAATAAGAACTATGAGACTAAACTACTATAATGAGCCTAACAGGCCTTTAACCCCTCGTGGACCATTGTAAGCAAAGTATTCACACAAACAGGCTGAAATACAAAAAAACATATCCGTGTTAGGGACAACAGTTTTATCTATGGGTTTGAGTAACCATGGTACACGACCCGACAAGGATAGGCACGGGTAACACTTCGGACCCAAGAGTTTTCGGGTTTGGGTACCCGATAAGGACACAGTATGGATGTGGGTATTAATTTGTATCCGATGGGTATTCCATGACATACAGGTCCCACTTTTTATAAGATATATATTAGAAAATTAAAACCATCACTCACTAACTCAATCTACTCGGCTCCTTCGCCGCGGCAATCTCCTCGCCTCCTCCGGAATCCCTTGAGCCCCGCCACAATCCGTAGCACACCCCTCCCTCTCGGCTCTCCCTCCCGCCGCCCTCTGCCTCCCGCCGCCGCCTCCGTCTCCCCCTCCGGCCCCATTCGCCTCAGCCGTCGAGCTGCCCGACGCGCTCAAACGCTGCGTCGATCCGGCCAGGTTCGTGATGAACGCCGTCTACGAGGTGTTCCTTGTGGAAAAGTGAGCAGTGAGGTTGCCCACCGACCTAGCGTGAGTGTTCATTCTGATACTATAGGCGGTGGTGCTGGTGCTTGCCGAGCCTGACCCGAAAATCGGGGCGACGCGCCCGATGGTGCCGCAGGCGGTGCGTGAAAGGGCGCGCTGGATGGCGACGGAGTCAAAGGAGGCGGCTGAGCAGAAGGGTGGGGTGGAGCGCACCAAGCCGCCGGATGCGCACACGTTCCTGCAGCATGTCGCGACCTTCACGGTGGCAGAGAAGGAGGACAGGTAGTTGTACAGAAGGCTTGTTGTGAGCTTCTCTTTGTGCTGGTAGATACCACGCCTCGCTCTCACGCTTGGCGTCGAGGATGAGATGGATGGTAAGGTCTTAATTTGTGCTCACTTCTCTCTAGTTGTTGTTACATGTTGTCTAGATAAAGAAAGTGCTGAAATGATGAACCGAGCTAAGTGTTAGTAGATGCAAAATATACAATCGTTGGAGTTAACTCAGCATATCTTGCTACCCATGGGTACCCATTGGGTATCGGGTACCCAGCGGGTTTGGGTATGGACAGCAAGGTTTTGGGTTTGGGTGAGTGACAGTGTACCTTGAGTTACTCATCCGATTGACATCCCTAATCCGTGTTAGCATGTCGTGTTAGAAATTGTACTCAAACCAAGGAAATAGAAATCATCCTGGGAATGGAATGTCGTGTTGGAACATTTATCCAACCTTGCTACGAACCAACTTAGGAAGGATCAGATTTCAGGTGCGGTTTGGCTGCAGCTAGCGACTCTGTATGTACAACGTAGTCCAAGCAATACGTGGGCATTTGAATCTACCCTTTGCCTTGACCCTCACTTTGTCGAAAACAATCTCGGCATCCCCCGGTGGCCGGGCAGAAGTCCACAAGCCCCACTTAATCAAATATAAGTGGAAATAAAAATTTCTGGAGAAACTAAGTCTAGGGCGGTATTACCGTTTCACGAGAGCGGTAGTACCGGATGAACAATAAAAATACAGCATAAGTTCAGATCCAAAATTAATGTAGCTTTTGATTAGATGATTCAAAACCTGTGAAACTTTGTATGCACCTTCATATGGATGTCGAACCTATCCCAATCTTCTTTAATCACAAAGATTGACATCAAAGTTTTACCTTTTCAAATTTAAAGAAGGATGCATCAGAACCAATTCAAATCCAAAAACTTCGCCTAAGCTTGCTCGTGGAGATTTGATGATCGAGATGATCTTAAATGATTTCCACATGTCACAACAAACCCAAGAACCAACCCTCAAAATCTCAAGAACATGATCTACCACTAGTTCTTTCTTCTCAAGCTAAAAATAGGTTTCTTGATAAAACTTTAATGATTAAGTTGAAACTTTCCTAGATGATTAGGATATGATCTACAGAGGATTCATCTATCAACCATTCAACCTTGGCAATACAAGATCAAGAAGAAAAGAAACCAACAAGAGAGATCAAGAATCAAGAAAAAAGGACATCAAAACAAGAGCAAGATCTTAAGCACGAATTTGATTTCATTTCGGATCAAGAGGGATGATTACAAAACCTCTTCAAAGAGGAGCACTCACACACACAAGAAACACAAAATATGTAATAAACATCACTTAATATCGGTTGATTGTTCATAGAAATCAGTTCTAGAAAAAATATGCATCCAATTAGAGGCCGGTAGTACCGCCTGGTCGATGCTGCTGCCCCTAGGGGCTAGTAGTACCACCGGTCGGTACTATCGCCATTCATCGGCCGGTAGTTCTGCTGGCCGGTACTACCGCATTTTCAATGCCTGTAGTACCTCCCCCTAAAATCCCGAAATGGCAATTCTTGGAAAATAAGCACCGCCAACATAACCATTCATGGTGCATCACTACTTATGCGAGTGTCCATGAGCCCAGGAAGGCAACTCGAACCAGATAAGTACTTTTAGGGGAAAATTAATAAAGAAAAATATGTTGTACTACGAAAAGTGAAAATGAGGATGAATTGCGCGGGGGAGGGGGTGGTTGTTTTGGATTTCTCCCAAATATTTAACAGTAAATATGTATCCTCATCTTGGTTTTACAATAACACGGGATGTTCAAATTATATAGAGCACAGTAATTAAACTTTTATTCGATTGGAGGCATAATAATTTCTTGAAGAAGTCTTAGACAGTTGAACTACTAGGCATCAATATCTTTAGCAACTTAAATAGCTTAACTGTCACATTTTATCATTGAGCATGGATGATAATGCATCTAATATATT
Organism: Otatea glauca; assembly: GCA_036346275.1. Lineage (NCBI taxonomy): Eukaryota > Viridiplantae > Streptophyta > Magnoliopsida > Poales > Poaceae > Otatea > Otatea glauca. The sequence continues at coordinate 35,268,883 of CM070718.1, forward strand.
AATCTTGTGTTACACCCATGCAGCGTGGAAAGAACAAAGGGGATGTGGCAAGCTCTGTGGAGTGTTACATTAATGAGCACAAGGTCACAGGTGAGGTCGCCATTGTCAAGATCAATGAATTGATGGAAGATGAATGGAAAACGGCGAACCAAACTCGCTTTGAGCGTCGTGGGCTGCTCCCAGCTGTGCAGCGAGTTATCAACCTAACAATTACCAACATGTTCTTTTATGATGGTAGGAAAGACGCATACACATTCGGCACATGCCTTCAGGAGGCTGTTGAGAGTCTCTATGTCAAGCCCATCCCCATCTAGACTCTAATATCTGGTACAACAATAGATATGTTTTGGCATATATGGCCAATATAATATATATATCCTAAAGTGCTAGTAAATAATGATGCCTCAATTTCTAGTTGCTGCACTATTAATTGTCGTGAGCGAGTACTGTACTCCCGATAAACAGTGTATTGCTGAATATATATTTCATCATATGGAATGGAATGCTTGTATGTCAACTTACTACTTTATTATCATACAATAATACACTTTCTCATGATTTGGTATATCATTTTATCTTGCTACCAGGTTGACTACTTATGGATAAGTCAAATGAGTATATGCTTGTGTTATTATGTCTCTAATACATGGATGAATATGAAATTAAGTATCAAAACAGCCAAGTGAACAGTTTTTTAAACCACAAGAAAATATTTTGTGTCAAGACCCCCACCTAGACGTAGGGTCTCATATATATACCATACTACTCCTATGATCATTGGCTAGTACACACATTAACAATATTATCATCACATTCATACATATCATGGCATAGATATTAAAGCATAGGTCTTATACACAACGGTACTTTGTTCTTACAACAAGCGGGCCATGAGCGAATGGAAAGAACATGTCAAGGCCCTCCTTCTAGCGTGAAATACTAGAGGGTCTCATGTGTATACTATACTAATCCTATGATTAGTGGCTAGTACACATATTTACAACTTGGTGATCACTTCCATAAACAATACGTTCCATAAAATATGAATGTCGGTGATACATGGTTCTTACAAGAAGGCCTTAAAGGCCAAACAAAACACGGCACAAAAAAAGGCATGGAAGCAAGATCCCGTGCTATGCTTTAGCCCAAAATAACCACAAGCAACCGATAAGAAGTAAGCCCTGGAAAAGCTCATCATTGTAGTCCTTATAATTAACCTACGGTAAAGTAGGAATCGTTGGGGATTGCGGTATCCTGAACTTCTGAATATCAACAAACGAAGGTGAGTACATTTGTACTCAGCAAGACTTGTAGTGTATCATAAATATAAGTATATGCATCACTTATCAAAGGTTAGAATCTATGTATAAAAGCTTAAAGCAAGGCTATCACAAAAGATAGCTATCCTACTAGGTTCTTTTAAAAAAAAGAGAAATTTGTTTTTTATAAAAAATTGGCCAGGAACATTGGCATTCATGAAAGAAGAAGAACAACAACAGCCGGGCTACAAACGCTCACACACCCACCCACACACGCACACCCCACACACTCACCATGCATGCACCCGGCCCTCGCGAGCATGTGGGTCGAGTGGAGCTCAAACCCGGGTGGGCGAGGCGTACACCAGTGCCTTTTGCCAACTGAGCTAAGCTCAATTGTGAGACCCCGTTCTGATGAACAGGAACCTCCATGTGATTATTGTGCCATTCCCTGGATCAGTAGCTAGCACTCACATGTTTACAACAATTGGAATCACAACCATACAACATAATATTAAGCGGAAGCTATTATTTAAAGAAAATCTTACAACTCAGAGATATAGCAGCAAAAGAAGCAAGGTCTTGTAGTGTGCCCATCCAAAACCCGCAGGCAACTGACAAGGCATAATCCCTAGAAAGATTCGATGAAGGAAAATCCGCAACTGCGATTTAAAGAAACCTCGAAGCTTAGCTAAATTATCCACCTAAAAACAACATATAAGCAAGGGTGAGTACTTTCGTACTCATAAGACTTAGCAAAACCTATATAATATGCAGGCCATTTCAAAGGAGGCTACTACGTTAATTTGCATAAAGCGAAATTGACATTGTAAAACAAGTTATTTACAAGCGGAATTTGTAAAAGCATAATTGGTGATATGAAATAAGTAAAGCATAAGTAATACTCACAACCCATCGTGAATATCGAATAATCCAGAAATGGAATCCAATAATGTCGATCCTTTGACATGAAACAAAAGCTGATAAAACAGGTTCCAAACCAAAACCCAATTTTGGAAAATACCAAAGCATTCTAACATTGGAATGACTTCACCAAGTGTCCATAACCGTGGACACGGCTAATCGATTAGATTTACACTGCAGAGGTGTACTGACTTTACCCACAAGGAATGATCAACCTCTTTTGCCAGATCAGTTAACACACTTCCTTTGGTGTGTCGGCAAGGAGATCATACAGAGCCGTTACATTATCTAGATGTGGCTTTGAACCAGCCCGGGACGTTTGACCCTCGCCATGGAAACAGAAACACTCACCCAAGACGTGGCTCCTTTCACATCACACCCAACACCACGTTTCTGTCCACGGCAAGGCGTACACCGTTGCATTGGTAAGTAAACCCCCTACAGACAGACCAAACCGGAATGCCTGTGCATAACTCCCGCCTTCCTTAGATGCAAAGCCACACCTAAACAACTTAATAGGCTAAGACCCGCCCATACAAGCCCTCGTGGTTGTACGAAAATCTTGGATCTATAGCGTCCCATTGCTCGGTCCTTAATCCGACACGGGCGATACTCCACCCTAACTACGTGCAAATCCCTTTGCACCTCCGGCTATTGCCAATAATCGCCCGCATCAAAACCATAGTTTTATTTTGGGTTTTTAATCAAAATACCCATAACCAATGACTTTATTTCCAACATTTTCCATTTCTCAAGAAACAAATTTTGATCTGATCCTCATTCTCATTTGTTCTAAAAGCATGGCTAAGCATGGATAAAAGTAATCGCATATACCCACAATGACATTAAGTAATTGTCTAAGCTCAATCTATGGGTATCAAGGTACACATGTTCATACTTATCAAGGAAGTTTCATGAGACAACAGGTATAACTACCAGCACCACAAAATAGCGAATTTACAGAAAGTAAACGCGTGCATGAAACATTTTAATAAACACAATGCAAATTAAATCTGGGATCAAGATGGTCAAAGGGGTGCTTGCCTTGCTTATTTATTGCTTACGACGAAGACACGGTCGTAGAATTGACGGAGGCAACGACGGAGGAAGGGACGTCGAATTCTACGTCGATCAATCGGAAAATAGCAAATATCCAACTTTAATAAGGGCAAAAGAAAATGCAGAAAATCAAATAAAGATTCATTGCAGAAAACAGGGATGATTTAGGGTTTGGATTATATGATTTTGAGATCTCGTGATTTAGATAAACACACATTTATATACTTAATGGCTTTTTATTATGAATAAAACACGTTTCTTTTATAGATTATCTTTTATTGATTTACGAATTCAAGAGGCTAAAATTATCTGGATTAAAAGAATTGAAACACTAACTAAGGTTAGGCTTATGCAATTAGCACTTAATCTTAAGCGATTTTGCATAAGAAGGGTTTTCGAATAAGTTGGATCTATTAAGCTAGGTTACTAGATTAATTTATGGTTTTTAAGAAGGTTCTGGTGATACAAATATATTAACTACAAACTTCTTCATTAATACAATGCTCACTTATTCATTTTATAAGGTTCATTAAACATAATATTTAGGGCTATTTAACCAACATGATTTATGTGGAAAACATGATGAAATATGATTATTTCATCATAATAGTGTAGTATATACTTTGGATAATGATTCTAAACAACTTTTATGAATTATAATGTTTAGCTGAAAAGCTAAACGCGTTGCTAAAAAGCTATCATGACACTAAAGTTTAAGTTGAACGAAATCGGCTAAAAAGGGCTACAACTATCCTTATCATATTAGGGTTTTGCATAAGCGAAAACTATATGAATCATTAGTTATAAATAAAACATTTTCTCAGAACATAATAGTACATATCCTAAACATCATTTCTAAACTGATTTCCATAGTATTTGCATTTAGACTAGGGGTTCTATGGGCTGTTGAAAATGCTTGATAGTTCAATTTACTACTCGACTACAGCTCAGCTTTTGGTATAAGGTTGCGACTACACCGCCTAGGATAATTTATCCATTTTTCAGGCATTAATAGGGCATGACACTAGAAGTGATTTAAAGTTGGTTTCGCGACAAATGGCTTTTATCGCGATGTTTTTCCTATAAACGATCATTAGGGTCTAACATTATTTTATTTCAACCTAGCACTAACATAAGATATTTTTGCCTAATCAGCAAGGGTACTATTTTTCAAAGCTACAGGATTTGGTTTCATCAAATTCGAGTTCATTTTGAAAGTTACAACTATCCCAATTACGCAAGTATATACATTTTGACTATTAAACATTAACTGTTTTATATAGCAAACTTTAAATGTTATTTTATATCTGGAAACCTTGTACTGCTGGGAATATAGCAAAACTATTTTGGTGATCATTTGAATTCATTTGATCTATATATTGACTATTTGATTCTATATGCATATGCATATACATTTTATACTTAAGTTATTTCACATTTTTCAAGATAGTTCAAATCAAATTCATATATTAATTATTTTGGTAAATTAAGGTATTCTACTGCTATGACAATATTTAGAAATAAATTTTACTTATTCCATATTTCTTTTACTCAAATTATGTATTTTTTTTGAATTTCCAATGCATTGAATACTATCTTTTAATAAAAAGTATTTCAAACAATAATGAAATTTAAATATTTTTATATATTTGAACTCCTGGAAACATGATTACTTCACTAAAATTGGTTCCACTCATTTTTAAGTTTATTTACAACTTTTTAACATGAAGTGTGTTTTTAGCCCTTTTCTTTAAAATTTGAATTTCAAATTTACCCAGTGAACATTTTCAAAATATTATTTTATATTCTGAAAGAACTAGATTTTAGATGAATTTATAATTTTGTTTCACTTCATTTGGAGCTACAATACAAAAGTTATAAAGGTTTGAGTCAAATCGGTTATATAAAATAAACTGAAAAGTAAGAATTACGTTTTCAGAATTGGAAAGCGCATTTCACCTCTGCACTGAAATTTGCTTGACTGGCTGACATAGCGGGCCCGCGGGTCAGTGAGGGAAAACAGGGGCGCGGCTAGGTCTCAACGGCGACGGCGAGGGAGCGGCGGAGGGGTTCGGCCGAGGGCCCGACGAGCATCAGCGGGTCATGGCGCGCCTGGGGGAGGTATCGATCATCGGCGGGGACGACCGGAGAGGGCTGCCACCGGCGGCATGCGGCGGCAGGAGGTGCGGCTCGACGGAGAAGAAGAGCAAGCTAGCTCGGCCGAATGGGTAGCATTTTAGGCATCCATGAGGCTAGAGCGTTCCATTTTCGATTGGCCGAGGCGGAAAAGGGTCAGGAAGCGCCACCGTGCGGCCGGGTTGGAGAAGAAACGGGCATGGTGGGAAGCTCACGATGAAAAGAGATGAAATTTCAGGGTGCTTAGTAATCTACGATGTCGAGTGAAGCTAGAGAAAGAATCGATTTGAGAATTGTTACCGATTTTGCTCAATTCCTTGATTCCCCTCTTTCGGTTTTTCCGTGAAACAATGAAGATCCTGAGTTTCGCTTGATTGCTTGGTTCTTGGAGTAACTGAAGAGGAAGGGAGGTTCAATGCGACGCTCAGGTGCTATTTATAGCTAGAGCAAAGAGGTTGCACCAGGGTTTGAACGCACGGCAATGTTGCGGTGGATTTTGGCGGTTTCGGTGAAATGGCGCACGTCTTCCGCCGGCAAGGAATGACGTGAGATGGCAGGGTATGGCGCACGAACTCCAAGGATGAACGTGGCACCATTCGATTGCTTGGGTGGTGGAGTCGGCACGAGATGCGATGGGCGGTGAAGTCTCGGGCGCTCGGTCGGCAGGGCAGCACGCGCGAGAGAGAAGAAGAAAAGGGAAAAGAAGGAAAGGGCGCTGACGAGCGGGTCCGGGACCACAGGGCAGAGAAAGGGGAAGGTTTCCCGTTGCTTCCAGCGCGCCGTTACGGAAAAGCGATGGCCCACACGTCAGTGATTGAAAGTGAGTCAAAGCGATAAGTATGGCAGAGACAAGCACCATGTGAGCAATAAATCTCCCTCTATTCGCTGTCTAAATTTTGTGAAACTTTTTGACCAACCTCTTCTGGTAGTCTTCTTACTTCAGTAAAAATTTTGGACCAAAATATATTACAATTAATTAATTAAAATTCTGACACTCTGGTCTTGTACAGGACTTGAATTTCGGTTTTGTATTTATTTAAAGGTTCAAACCTTATTATTTATTTTTTTAACTTTTATGAGGTGTTATATACAGGTCAAGGATATCTATGTAAAAGTTTCAACTCAAAATATTGGGTAGTTATTTTATAGAAATTCTGACATGAGAATTTCCAGTTTTTGATGGTCTCTGATTCTGAATTATTAGAGGGCTCTGCTTACATGATAAAATCCTGATATTTTTACCAGGTGTAAAAACTACACTGAGGGTTCTTTGGTAATTTTTCCAGCTCCAAATAAGTTTCGGATATTTTACAAAAATTCTGACTTGTACTATTTCTAGTCAAAAGTGGTGACATTAATTTTATTTACCCATTTTTCTGTGCATAAAATTTTACTTCTTGATTTTACTGACTTACCAGATTGGTTAAGGTTCTATGGTAATTTTTCCAAAATTTATCTTTTACCATTTTATCTTTTCACCATTATCCATTCTTTAATTCCATTTCTTTAATTTTTCATTCAATACAAAAATCCAAAGAAATCCAAATAAATTCCAATCATGTTAGGAAAAATCAGAAATAAATATATTCAAATTCAAAATATGAATTTTTATATTATTGCATTTTTCGGGATGTTACATCAATCCTCATATAAAGAGAAATTTGATCAGTAATAACAATTAATGGATTGCAAACAGAATTTATAAAGGGCAGTTGGATGAGTATGTAAATAACAATTATATAACATATATAAGAGCAACTCACAATCCTCCATGATTGTGTTCATCGAACTATTCCCTACCATACTTGGCACAACATCAACAATATGACTACCCAACATTTTTCCATTTCTAGCCATTTTATTAAAATACAAAATCTAACTAGTGTCAAAGCAGTAGAGCCACCCTTAATTGTGGGTGTGGCATTTCAAAAATATTTACACACTGCAGAGGTGTACAACTTTACCCACAAGACATGACTAACTCTCTGATGCGAACGGTGGCCCAATCTTCCGACAGGTAGTACTAAATCGATTGGTGGAGAACTCAACGTTGACGATCTGGCTACACCACGACTCCTTTGGTTACCAACCAAGCACAAACACGGTTGACCTCGCCAAGAAGGCTTATCCCTGCATATGAATCTAGAACACAAGCAAGAACGTAGAAGATGCAATATGAAATTACGAATAATATTAAGCACACGAGTTGGGGTTCTACAAACTGATATACGGTGAAAAACTGACAGAGTGTCTAGTTGTAATCTAAGCAAAACCCATCTATTCTAGCGACGGCTACTGAATATATATGAGGATGAAGACAAGGAAGGCGGCCAAGGGGATGGCCGTGCAACCCTAGGTCATACAAGGCCTTTGGGCCCAAGTGAAGGTGTCGCAGCACTTGGTAGATTTTGTTCGTCCTATTGATTTGACGATTCCCATCGATCTAGAAGGATTTTGGATGTGAAACCACTTCCATTGGAAATTTCTCATCGTGGGCTTGTCCGTAGAGTCCAAGAACACCTCAAACGCACTTTGTATGACCCAGATATGGTCATTTTTAGTTAGACTACTCCTGAGGGCCAAACTGGACTCGTGAACGAATTGGACTTGATCTCGGGCTGGGCTTGGAGCGTCAGAAGTTGTTGGGACCTTGTCTTGGCATGAGGTAGAAATATGGCTTGCTGGGCCGGCATGATCACATCTTCCTCCCCTTCTTGATTTTGAGTCCTCCTCGACTCAAGCTCATCGGCTTGCAGAACGTTAGTAACAAGAGGTGGCAAAGAAACCAACAAATTCTTTGGTTGTTGATAGTGTGGTACATTAAAAGAAGATTTCAAATTGGTATAAATATAAACTCAATGCACCATGTACTTTACTTTATCATTATGTTTGCCAACAACATGAAAACTAACACTCGATGACCATAACAAATTAGCAGGCATAGAAAATCTCTCCTCTAAACAATTGATATCAAATATGACATCAAATTCACCGTAACCCAAAGTATTCAAGGAAGATAACAGTTTAATCACATCCTTTTAATTAGCAAGATGAATAACATTTTTATTTTCAGCACACGTGTTTAGATCAGAAATAAAACTAACATGTTCATTCACTAGTTGAGGCATAGATATAAATGAGACATTATCACACAACTCTTCTTTATCACTAGGGACAGCAAGACAATCATATTGTGACAAAGGTGATTCAGTTTGAGTGTCCACTAACTGCTATTCTAGCATAGTACTAGTAGTGACCAAATTTAGCACATCAGCATAATTCTCTCCTCGTGTGAAAATAGCACCTATGTCGTTACCTTTATTTTCTATCTCTAACGATTTAGACATATCATGATCTGTACATTCTTGAGGCATGCATAGGATAGCAAGTATCTCCTACTCCTCCTTCTCTGGCGTGTTTTCCTTCTCGTTCTTGTTCTCAACGTCCTGTGAAAAGTTAGTAGCAAGTGGAAACTCGACAAGATGCCATTCTTCCAAAGAAAATTGCTCACTTTTGCAATTATAGACATTAATTTCAGTAAGATGTCTTTCATATTCAATTTGAGTTTCAACCTCACAAGCAATATTAAATAAACTAGAGATATAATTGTATTCCCTATCAACAAGAATATATGAATTTTCTTGTCAAGTCCATTTAAGAATCTTATTTCCTTAGCTTCTTCAGATGCATCTAAACTACAACGCAACAACAAAGTTTCTAATTCCTTATAATATTCCTTGACAGTTTTATCACATTATTATAAATATTGCAATTCATAAAGTAACTTTTCAGAATGATAAGAAGGAACAAATTCATCTCTCATAAGTCGTTTCATATCTTTCCATGTTTGTGGTGCTGTATTATAAGCACAAAAATCATTCCATCAAATTGACGCACAGCGAGTTAAAGCACTAGTGACAACTCTAATTTTTCGTTTATTACATAGGTTACATTGCGAAACAATTTTATCTACCTCTATTTCCCAATCAATATAAGTATCAACACCAAATCTGCTATAAGAAGGAAGAACTGGAAAATTCTTACCCTTACCAGTAGAAGGAGATGAATTAAAGTTGGTTGGTGCTTATGCTCTTTTCTATCAAGTGCATTCTCTATGTTTTGAATTTGCTTGTTCATAGTCTCATTCATTTCTCGAAGCATCTCTTCGAGCTCATTATGAAGAGCACACTGGTTACTGTTCTGGTCCTTCAGTACCCTTGACATTGCTAGTAGAAAACAAAAGATAGCACATAGTATTATCCCTATCAACTTCTATGTACTGGACAGTGGGATCACAAACTCTCACACATCTTACCATACCCTTACAAATGTTCTTACCAAAGCAGTAGGTGGTACAACCGGTGACTGGTTCGTGATACCGTGACCGAAGTGTGAGCGAGGCAATTGCAAAGGAGAACCTGAATTGATAAGAAGTATATGGAGCTCGAAAGGCAATGTTAGGTAGCAAGGAAAAAGCAATATCGAAATCAGATTAGCAAGCGGAATAAATGTCCAACATACTTGTCACAGTTGCTGGCCTAACCGTGTTCTTAGAACTAGTTCAACCTAGAAAGGGATATATCAAAGCAAATAGTACTCAAAGGATTCAAGCAATTCTGATTATCTGCTTCTCTTCCCTCTTTTTGCTTCTTTTATTCTCTTTGATTATTTTTTCAGTGCGGCTCTTCTGTTTTTTTGGCACTTGCCTTTTGTTTTCCTTTCTTTTAACTCAAAGTCAAAACAAAAATCTCATATTTTGGAATGAGAGAAAACGTTAAACAGATGACCGAAAAATTGGCAAAAACAGCACTGGAAACTTCTGGGTTCCAGAACTCGGTCTTAGAAGCCGATTTTGTGGGTAAAAAATTGCACAAGTCTTTTGATCTGTAGTATTTTCACATGCGCCTCGTCGTCCTATTCGAAACAAAAAAAGAACGCCCAATCGGAGTTTGTATGCAAAAGTTATGCCAGTTTTACTGAACACTGCACAAACTATAATTGCTTGCGACTTCACTTCGTCCTTTCGGATTGGGCTAAAATAGCAATAGAATCGCGGGTGAAAAAGGGTGGCCAGCGGTGTAGGGCAATTGACACAATGCGGCTCATGACCTATCTAGGGCTTGCGAAGCAGGATATATAATGCAAAGCGGCGGCAAGGACAAACCGAGTAGGACTCAGTTCGGTTCTGGGTTTGGCAGTGGTGGGATGACTAACGGTGCAAACAAGAACTAGGGCAATAGAAAGGGACAACTAGAAACTAGGATCACGACCTCAAACCAGCAACAAAACGATGATGATGGACACAAATTCAACAAAGCGAAACTGAAACAAAAATTGCTAAGGCACAAGGGGTTGAACGACAGCGAAATCGATGATGAATTTTTTGTGATGCAATTTTCCTGGACTCTAGGATGATGGCAAAACAAAAGTGGGATACAATAATTACCTATTGGGCAACCGAGGCTCTGATACCACTTCATGCGAACGGTGGTCCGATCTTCCGACAGGTAGTACTAAATCGATTGGTGGAGAACTCGACGCTGACAATCCGGCTTCAAATCAGAATGGATTCGAACCCTGCAATCGCTACACCACGGCTCCTTTGGTTATCAACCATGCACAAACATGGTTAACCTCGCCAAGAAGGCTTATCCCTGCATACGAATCAAGAACACAAGCAAGAACGTAGAAGATGCAATCTAAAATTGCAAATAATATTAAGCACACGAGTTGGGGTTCCACAAACCGATGTACGGCGAAAAACTGATAGAGTGTCTAGTTGTAATCTAAGCAAAACCTATCTATTCTAGCGATGTCTAATGAATATATATGAGGATGAATGCAAGGGAGGCGGCCAAGGGGATGGTCGTGCAACCCTAGGTCGTACAAGGCCTTTGGGCCCATGTGGAGGTGTCGCAGCACCTGGCATATTCTGTTCATCGTATTTATTTGATGATTCCCATCAATCCAGAATGAGTTTGGAAGTGAAACCACTACCATTGGAAAGCTCTTGTCGTGGGATTTTCCATAGAGTCTAAGAATGCCTCAAACGAACTTTGTATGACCCAGATATGGTCATTTTTAGTTGGACTACTCCTGAGGGCCGAACTAGACTCGTGAACAAATTGGACTTGATCTCGGGCTGGGCTTGGAGCGTCAGAAGTTGTTGGGCCCTTGTCTTGGCTTGAGGTAGAAATATGGCTTGCTGTGCCGGCATGGTCACGTCACTCTCGTTGCCACTATTTACACGCTTCCTTTGGCGTGTGGTAGAGAGATCATGATAAGAACTGTTACATCACCTAGACCTAACTTTGCACCAGCTTAGTGATGTTTGACCCTATCTATTGTGGTGGAAATAAAATTCACATTCTCATAATAGCAATGATAATACACCCTGTTGTAACTATCGGGACCCGAATATGCAAATTCGGACCTTTCAGATATTCAACACTAGTCCAAGATCACGCTAGTGCACATAGGCTCAACATAGATGAATATCATAATCATACTCATCGATATCAAAATAAAGACTATCAAATTAAATATAACTTGTTAGATGACCTTATAGTCCACCTTACATGAATACGCCACGCAAGGCTAAGACTGAAAAATAAATAAACTGTAGCAGAGATAAATTTATTCGTAGTAACCGTTCAATTTGCCACAGGCAACTAACAAGGTTCACACCCTAGTTGTCCTCTCCTTCCTGAAACTCCTCCTCAAAAGCTGGCGTAGCTTCTTCTAAAACTGATGATGTTTTGTTGCAAGGGTGAGTACTTAAAGCACTCAACAAGTTGTGCACAAAATGCATGTCTAATATACTATATGCATGGCTTATTACAAAGGAATAGCTGACATGGTTAATTTGTATAAAATAGCGTTTATAAAAGAATAGCATAAATAGATTGAAAGATAGTAAAAAAATAATAACAATATTAAATTTCTCAGTTATTTCCCAAACAAACCAACTCATAACCTTAAATCATATTCCAACCTACATAGGCATACATCCTCTATAACCACATTTATTTTAATAAAAGCTAACCCTTGACTGTTATCATCGAGCAATACTCAATACCGCGAGCACGACTATTCAGATAGGTTTGACACTCTGCAGAGGTTATACACTTTTCCTACAAGGTATAACTATACACCACAAAGGCGAGTGATTATAACAAAGCCTTTCCAATGCCCTATCTAAACCCAGTAGTACCCGCTAAGGTTTCAACACTGGTGGGACTGGTTACCACATCCAGGACCCCCTTCTTGCGCCATGGAGACTACTCGTGCAAGGACTGGTTACCACAACCCGGGACTCACACCACCACTAGTAGTACCAAAGCATAGACATAAGAAATTAATCAGCTAGGTCTATCCCAAACCAGACTTGTGGTTGTATGAATGACTCAGTTCAAATTCTTGCAAGGTTAAGTCCTTAATTGACCAAGGCAAAACTAACCAAACACCATCATTAACAAAAACCATCATATACCATTAAAAAGTGTCGGGACCCGAATCTGCAGATCCATACCCTCTGTGTATCCTGTGCTAGTCCAGGATCACGCTAGCACATACTGATCTTTCTGAGGTTGCACATCACAGACATTCACAGCGATATAAGAATAAATAGTGCAAACATTTATATAAACTGAGTTGTACGACCTTATGATCTCCTTACATAAAATCAGCCACGCAGGGCTTACATTATTCAGAGTAAAAGAAATAGCAGCGGAATAAAATAAATGTCGTGGAAGCCTTCATCTTGCCACAGGCAACCGACTGGGCTTGCCCCCTAATTGCCTGAATCCTCAATGTACTCCTCCTCCCATGCGGGTGTCGACTCCTCCACTGATGTTGGGGTTGATAAGCAAGGAGGGGTGAGTACACAAGGCACTCAAAAAGTAATGCACAGAATGCAGCGCTATTACTATATGAAAAGCTCATTCCAAAGGATTGGTTTAATTGGTTCTTTTGCATCAAACAGCATTTTTAAACGAATATCTTATTTAGATTAAAGCAGTGAAACAGTTATAAATAATACTAATTTCTTCAAATGGTTTTTCTTCAAAGATTCTCGCACACACCCTAATCGTTCATTTTAACAACGCATACACCACCCATTCCATATTTTGTTTTTGAAGATCTACCCTTGACTGTAATCCCGAGCAATGCCTGCATGCGGACACGCTATTCGAATAGATTTGACACTCTGCAGAGGTTGTACACTTTACGCACAAGATACAGCCATTCACCACACAGGTGATCGTCCATAACAAAGCCTTTCAGGAACCTCTACCTTAACCAAAGAACCTCTCCGGTATTGCTTTCACTATCACTTCCCTCACACAGAGCCGAGGTATAGGACAGGCCAACACCGTTGGATGGGTACTGTTGTAGGTGTAAAAACCGAACATGAGAGAGGGGGTGGACGTCGGTCGTTTAACGGGCCATCGTCCACGAGAATAAAAATGACACAGGGGATTTATACAGGTTCGGGGGTCCGAGAGGACCGCCCTACTCCTGTCGACGAGCCTACGGGGGTTAGTCTCCGGAGAGTAGGGCCCCGAGGGCTCGTCAATTTTAGTCTTCCTTCATATTGCTCAAGAGAGCTCTCCTACAAATGAGAGGAGGATGGGGTATTTATAGGCTCTTGGCTTGTACAAATGACTGAAATACCCCCCATTGAGACAACTAGCTTACAAGTACAAACAAGGGGTAATGTTGTCTTTTTAGGAGTAACTGCAATTGTTGATCTGTATGCTTTACAATTAGTAGCTCTTCAGGTATTCTCCAACAGCAGCGCCCCTACCCCTTGGCGCTAAGGAAAGCGCCCGAAGGGGTAGTATTGGATAGCATGCATGCTTGCAAAGGTTGTGGGAGAAGCGCACCGAGCTTGATCAAACTTTGAGAACCATGCATAGAAAATTCTTGCACTTAGCCAAATTCATGCCATGGGAAATTTGCATAGAAAAAGCCAAATTCATACCATGGGAAAATTGAACACTCGGCCATAGCAAATTTGGACAATTTGATACCATAGCAAATTTATCTTTGCCATGGTAAAATTAGTGTCAACTTTCATGGCAAAATTGAGCACTCGGCCAATTTTGGAGCCATAGCAAAATTTGAGATATTACATGCCGTGAGATTTGGGCTGGTCCAGGTCATACTTGGTTTGACCGGCCTATGACTTTGGGCAACCCAAATCGATGGAGGGATGGAAAAACTGAGCTTTTCTTTCTCCTCAGGCTTGGGCTTCACCACCCTTACTACTTGTCCTAGTAGCATGCCAGCACAACTGCTGTTTGTTGAGAGCAACTACATAAATTCGTTGAGGCAACAAAGGATCAAGTCCTTGGAAGTTGGAACTGGTCGGCCTCCAGATGAGTCCTCTGCTTTTCTCCTTTGCTCCTCAAACTGTGCAAAGCTGGCTGCAAGGCGCGGGCGCAAAAAGCCTAGCCGCAGGGCGCAGGATTGGCTGTAGGGCACCGTGGAGCGAGGGCGTGGGGCGCCACCCAGGGCCGCTTGGGCACGAGCACGAGCGCATAGCGCCCAGATGCATCTGCAGGGCAGCAGGACCCAGCCTGGGCGCAGGGCGCTGCCTCTGGGTACTGGTCTACTAGGCGCTAGTCTACAGGACGTCTCGGGTCCGCAGGGCGTAGGGTGCTACCAAGGGGCACTTGGGCACGAGCACGAGCGCACAATGACCAGATGCATCTACGGGACCACAGGACCTAGCCCGGGTGTAGGGCGCTGCCTCTGGGCGTTGGTCCACTGGACGCTAGTTTGTAGGGCGCTACCCAGGGGCGCTTGGGCATGAGGCTGGGCGCATGGCCACCAGGTCTGGCCACAAGGCCGCAGGATGCTGAAGCCAAGAAGACGGGCATGTAAAGCGCCGAGGGCACGAGCAGGGATGCTGGGGCACGCAAGGGTGCGGCTCTGAGTGCAGACGGCGGGGGCACGCGGACCCAGGCGCTCTGGCACCTGGGCATCAGTCGGAGGGGTCCTCGAGTGCTGGGCACAAGGGCGTTGCGCAGAGGCGTAGAGGAGCAGGGCGTTGGGGCTCGCCGTCCTTGGGTGCTGGGCACAAGGGCGTTGCGCAGAGGCGTAGAGGAGCAAGGGCTCATGGCTTCAGTCTGAAGGGTGCGCCTATGGGCATTGTCGTAGGGCGCGGGCGCCGTAGCACCGGGCTGCAGGCCACACAGGGCGCTTCTTCATGCAGCCAAGGAGCGCAGAGGTGAGGGCGCGAGGGAGTTAGTGCCCTGGCCGGGGGCAGGGCGCGGGATGTCCTGTTGGGCGCAGGTATGGACTTAGGTGTGGAGCGAGGCTTTGGTCCCCCCGGCCGTAGTGCGCTCTAGAGCGCAAGGAGCGACATGCGTGGGCGCAAGGGCACGGGTTGCCAGTTGCCGTCGCGCAGGTGCAGGAGAGGGGCGCCGCACGCTTGCTGGCAGGGCGCCGTGCACACAAGGCTCGCAGGTGCCGAGGCCTCAGATGCAGGGCGCGAGGGACCTCGACAGGGCCCCGGGCCCCGAAGACGATGCGCGAGACGCTCAGGCGCGCGGGAGCCGGAGCCTCAGCTAAGGGAGATGGGCCACAGCTGACGTCTGCATCGGTCGCCCTGCCGTGCCCCTGGTGGGTTGGGCACACACAGCGGCGCGACTCCAACACCAAGATCGAAAGGCCGCAGGACGACGAGTTGGACGAAGCCGCCACGAGCAGGCGGAGCATCATCTCGTGGCTAGGGAGATCCGCGAGTGGGGAGGAGTCGGCCGTTGTGGGGGGAGCAGCGAGCGAGCGGGGGGCCCTTCGCGAGGGCGTCGATGGGCCCCGGCGGCCGCCTCCTAGCGCTGTGGAGAGCAAAGGCGGTATTTCAGAGGGATGGACTTCGCAGAATGAGTCATGAGCACAGTGCTGGTGCCTGTTGGACTTTCTAGAATGCCCCCTCGGTTGCAGGGTGCACGCAGCTGCCGCAGCAGGGCGCGAGGCATCAATTGGCAGGGCGCGCGAGGCCCGGCCGCAGGGCAGACGCGGCCATGGCAACAGGGAGCGGGGCACCGAATGATAGGGCGTAGGCGAGGATTCACAGCCGCGGCGGGTTCAATGCCCTCGATGTGCCTGTTGACGCCATCATCCCAGCCGCCCTCTGCGCCCGCTGATGCAGTTCTCCGCAAGCCACGGGGCTTCGCAGAGTTGTGCTTTTGTGGGAAGGTGTCACTCAACTGTAGAGTCGACGCCGACACCGGCTGCCTACCGTGCTCCGGTGGCCCAGGTCGAGAGGCCGTGGTACAGCGAGGGAGGCGTGCTGTACAAGGCCGCCTCAAGCAGGAGGTGCAACATCGCGGGATTGGCGAGGCGGAGTGTGCACTGCCACCGATTCGAGATGCGGTCTCCACTCTCGGCCTGAAGGGTGGACTAAGAAACTCCTTGCGTGATCCTGAGCCATATGGCACCTCTTGCGCAGGAGGCCTATTGAGGGGGCGCATGCACCGGTGCCTTCGCACATGCAAGGTGCCCTTCGTGTGGCCGCCGGGTGGCTAGGCATGGCATGCACGCTTGTAGGACAACAGGGCGCAGGGATCCTGACCGCGGCATGAGGGCCATCGGGACAACGCAGCGTAGCATCGCAGGGCGCAAGACCATGAGGGGCCAGTTGCGACTTGAGAGGTGCGGGCGGAGCAGCCGCTAAGGCGCATGCGCAGGGCCGCGAGGGGCTAGCTACGAGGCGCAGTTGTAGCGGCTGCCAGGGCGTAGGCGCCTAGTACCTCTGCAGGGCACCAGGGGTGTAAGAACTTGAGCCATGGCACAGGGGCTAGGACGGGGCACCAGGGTGCAGACGTTGGGGCCACAGAGCACACAAGCCGGGGCCATAGGGCGTTGCTGTGGCGTGCGAACATGAGGTGTGACCGTGGCAGTCGCAGGGCACAAGCACAGCTGCTGCCAGACGCTCGGCGCTAGGGCACTTGGCGTCGTGCCCGTGGACGCAAGGGCACGAGGCCGTAGGGCTCAGCCGCCGCGGGACTTGGACGCAGGGCGGCCAAGTGTGGGTGCGGGGCTATCACTGAGCCCAAGGCACGGGCGCAGCCGCTGCAAGGCGCACGAGACCGGGCACGGGGTGCAGGGCACCTAGCAGTGGGGGCGCCTGCATGGTTGGCCATGGCGCTACCTCTGCGGGGCTACTACCGTCGCGGGACGCGAAGCCGTAGGTCGAGTGGGCACAGGGTGCCGTTGTGCAGTTTCACACAGCTCAACCATAGGGCGCAAGGGTGCTTCAGCAGGGTGCCATGCGCTGGCGCCCGGGTGCAGCTACAGAATGCCTTCTCGGGGTGCACGGATTCAGCCCAAGTGTCGAACTTGGATTTCTTCTTTCGCTTCCCAAATCTGAGGGCGTGACGTGTCGTCGCTGCAGGGCACGGGCACGAGGCTTGAGGAATCCATGAAAGGGCACTCATGACTCAACCACACAAGTGCTTGCGAGGGATGAGGCCTCTGTGCGACGTACGAGGCTCGAAGGATTTGCCCGAGCATACCCATGACTTATCTAAATTTTGGCTTCATATCACACGAGGGGCAAGGCCTCCGTGCGAGGCACGAGACTTCAGGAATTTGCTCGAGTGCACCCACAACTTAGCCAAACTTCGGCTTGAGAGGCACACGGGCGTCCAATACTTTGCCAAATTCTCAGACTTCCCTTCCTTGGCCTCATTGGACGCCGCCGTCACTGTTGCTTCATTGGGCGCAGGCACGGTACAGCATGCGTGGGTACTGGACGAAGCTCGAGTGTCGAGCATAGGATGCGGCTGCAGGATGTAGGCCGCGCGTGGCAGGATGTTGGGCATAGAGTGCACGGGCATAGAGGACTAGGACTGGACCAATAGGTCACAACTGTAGGGGCGTTGACCATGGGGCCCTTCTCTCACGGGTTGGAGAGCGCGACGGTTGACATTGGCAGGGGCATTGTCAGAGTGGATGGCACCGAACTTCTTGGTGTAGTCGGTCTTTGGAGTTGATGAGGATGTTATCCGATTACCGGGATGGCCCTTGAGAAAGCCCGGAACCAACATTTGTTCACCATGCCCATGAGGCGCGAGATGAGCTTCTCTGACTTGGTGTTCATGACTTGATGGAGATGACATTTTTGGATGCCAGCCTCTTGCAGAGAGACAATCCGAAGAAGGCAAGAGGCCGACTAGATTCTTGCGAAGATGAATGTCCTCGAACATGAGGCACTTCAGAAGGCGGGTATCTCTAATGGCTAGGGATGCAACAACATTGTTAATAGTCTAGCGTTGGAACACTCTTCGAGGCTTAGCTAAACTTTGGCTCGATGCTGTGCGAGTGCTTCTCACGAGGAGCGTTTGTGTGAGCCACGAGGCTTGTGGCATCCTTACAAGGGCACCCATGATTTATCCAACTTTTGGCTCAATGGGCACGCGATCGCCCAAGACTTAGCCAAATTTTGGCTTGATGCCACGCAAATGCTCCTCGCTAGGGCTGAGGGGCGAGGGCTCCGTGTGAGGCATGAGCCTCGAGGGACCCACGTGAGGATACCCATAACTTAGCCATATTTTGGCTCAATGGGCACGTGGACGCCAAAGACTTGCCAAATTTTGGCATGATGCCAAATGCTCCTCGCCAAGGCTGAGGGGTGAGGGCTCCGTGTGAGGCACGAGCCTCGAGGGATCCACAGAGGACGTGCTCCATGTGAGGGATGAGGCCTCTGCACGAGGAACGAGGCTCAAAGGATTTGCCCGAACGCACCCATGACTTCGCCAGATTTTGGCCTCGCACCACGCAAGGGGCGAGGCTTCTGCGTGAAGCAATAGGCCCGAGGGATCCTCGCAAGGATGCCCATGACTTAGCCAGATTTTGGCTTCATACCACACGAGGGACAAGGCCTCCGTGCAAGGCTCGATGCTCAAGGGATTTGCCCGAGCGCACCCATGACTTAGCCGAATTTTGGCTTCATGCCGCGCGAGTGCTCCATGTGATGGATCTGTGAGAAGCACGAGCCTCGAGGGATTCACTTGAGAGCACCCAGGACTTAGCCCGATTTTCGCTTGATGTTGTGTGCGTGCTCCACTTGAGGGTTGAAGGCTTCTTGAGAGGACGGGTGCAAGTCGGCATGTTAGCTCGGCAATTGTTTTGCCCAAGCACGGCAAGCTGAATAGGATGGACATGCCAGATATTTGAAGTAAGGCCCAAGTGAGCGATGTGCAGGTGCTCAAGGCCAGCTACCCGGGCAAGGTTTTGAGTGTCATGGTGTCTTCTTGTCGATTGCACCACTAGCTCCCCTGTCCTTGGATGTGATAGTGGAAGCATCGAGGGACAAGTGGGATAATCTATTACCACAGAACGTGATGAAGCCCGATCTCTTATGCCGAGGATTGAAATATAATTGATGCTTTAGTAGTGATTGCCCCTAATTGTTAAGGGGAGCCCCTGTGAGACTAAGTCATGGAGCACATTCGAGAGGTGCTCATCAGGCTAAGTTATAAGCACCACATGGCCACAGAGGGGCGAAGGCTTTGAGGTGCTCATTCGAGAGGTGTCGTAAGACTGAGTCATGGAGCATATTTGTGGAGCGCTCGCGAGACTAAGTCATTAAACACCACATTGCCACTAGGGGTCAAAGCCCCCAGTGGGCTTCAAGGGTGCTCATGAGACTAAGTCATGGAGCACCTTTGAAGCACTGTAGGGAGGCACAATAATTTTTTGGCGCCAAAAGCCCTCGAGAGGCAAACTTCCTGCATGCCCCACACCTCTGATGGGCGAGTGAAGAGTTCTTTCTTAGTCATCCCATTAGTGCGTGGGCATTTGACTTGGTTGGGTGCATGCTTAGTGCCGCATGCTAGCTTCCTGTTGTGGAGGCCATAGCATGAATGTGAACTTGATAAGGGCCAATGCCTAAGCCCCTTGTGAGAAGCATATCGTGGTCTCTATGAAATATGCGGGCAGTGGAGCCCTTTTACCCAATAGATGGGGGTTTACTCGAGGAGATTGGGAGTGCACGGGAGTGTTTAACCCTTGCCAAGCAGCGGGGCAAGGCGAGGGGTGACCCAGAGGTCATTCGGCGCATGGCCTGGAGGCTGAAAGGGGGACTAATCCTTAGCACATCCACCAACTTGGCCACTTGACCCAAGTTGTCACTAATGCCCTGGGTCCAGCAGGATATTAGCTACCATGGTGGGGGCTACGGACGCCCAGGCCACCTTGGACTTTTATTAGGGGAGACCACGGGGGTCGTACGCCCTACGCACCATGAGGGTGAAAATCTTATACAATGAATATGTAGAGGAACTGCCACGGTTGGAGCGACGGACGCTCAGGCCACCTTGGGCTTTTGTTAGGGGAGACTGCGGGGGTCGTGCGCCCTATGCACCACGAGGGTGAAATCTCATACAAGGAAAATGTATAGAGCAGCCATGGTGGAGGCGACGGACGCCCAAGCCACCTTGGACATTTTCTAGGGGAGACCACGAGGGTCGTGCTCCCTATGCACCGTGATGGTGAAGTCCTATACAAGGAAAATGTATAGGAGCCGCCATGGTATACAATATGACTTAGATGTAAGTCTTGTGGAGCCTGTCTGTATTTCGCGTGTGCTTCAGTTGCTTGCCTTCCAAAGTTGAAAATCAGTAAGAATCCGAACCCAAAGCTGAGAAGATGCAATAAGGGCCTTTTCACTTTGGATGAAGTTTTCCATGAGCTCTGCAGGGAGGATAGCCTTTGCCCCATTAGTCTTTGGATGAGCCGCTGAAGTGCAATGTAGTACCGACGGAACTGCAGAAGTCCCTTAAGAAAGATGCATCAAATTGAGTTTTATTGTCCACTATGAGCTCCTTTGGGATCCCACAATGGCACACGATGATCCTCTAGAAGAATTTATGTATAGAATGGGACATAATGGAGATGAAGGGTTCTGCCTCTATCCACTTAGTGAAATAATCCCCAGCTACCGCCACGTGCTCATAGCCCCCTCGCCCGATGAGAATGGTTCAAGTAGGTCCATTCCCCATTGGGCAAAAGACCAAGTGATTGGTATAGAGTGTAGAGGAGTGGCAGAGTATGGTGATTGAATGCTATCTTTTGGCATCCTCCGCATGTCTTGAGGGTGTTGACAGCGTCTTGCACCATTATAGGCCAATAGAAGCCTTCTTTTCTTGTGATGCACTTGATTAAGACTGATGCTCCACGCTTGTAGAGCCTTCCTTCAAGGATTACATTTGACTCAGCCTAGGATAGCAACCTGCGAGCCATTACTGTGCCTTAAGGTTCCTCCTCCCCCTGAATGCATTTTATGATGGGAGTCATCCAAGAGGGAGGCGAAATCGAAGCCGCATTGTCCTCGAGAGGTAACTCTGGGCCTGATGTTTCCTCCTTCATTGATGGCATAGTTAAATCTTCGAAGAAGACTTCTATAGAGAATGACTCTTGAGAGCCCGCGGCTCGGGCTAGACTATCCACCCGATAATTGTCTCCTTGAGGAATCCAACGAGTCTCAAGCCCAGCAGAGTGGTGTTCCATCTTTCATACTTCTTTCAAGTACTTAGCCATTCTAGGGTTGAGGCATTGGTATATTTTGCAATGGTATAGGAGTAGTCTCCGAACCACAGTATTCGGGCGGCGTAGCGGCGGAAGGGTGCCCTGTTTGATACTGCGATGTGGGCGAGCGGGGGGAGGTTGTATGGATTCCCCCCTTTCTTGCCCCAACGACAAATGTTCGGTCTCCACGCGCCCCTGGGTCGGTGGTTACTTGGACTGAGGTTGGTGGCAGGAGCGGTGAGAAGTGTGGAAGGCCACCGTGAGGACGGTAAGAGGCCATTATGTAGCTCACAGTTCACATCGCGGTCGCCTCCACCATGGCCTACCACTTGGTTACGTCCAGCACCTTCGGGATAATGGTCAGCTCCGGAGCTCCCAACTCCACGGCAACAAGGGTACCTCGAGCCTCCTACCCTGGGCCTGAGGAAGCTAGCTCGAGGGAGGAGGGCGCGACCGGGGGGCCGAAACTTGGAGGACATTGTCGACCCCAGGACGGATGGTGTCGATCTATGAGTGCGGCATGTGCCTAGGGTTTTGTCGGGGAGGATGATCATTCTTGTGCTCCTTGCGCTTCGAGGCTAGAGGAGGCTTAGGGTGTTTCTTGGTAGGAACCATAGCTTAGTATGAGTTAGCTACGGTCCCCACGGACGGCGCCAAATGTTGTAGGTGTAAAAACCGAACATGAGAGAGGGGTGGGCGTCGGCCGCTTAATGAGCCATCGCCCACGAGAATAAAAATGACACAGGGATTTATACAGTTCGAGGGGTCCGAGAGGACCGCCTACTCTGTCGACGAGCCTCACGGGGTTAGTCTCCGAGAGTAGGGCCCGAGGGCTCGTAGAATTTTAGTCTTCCTTCATATTGCTCAAGAGAGCTCTCCTACAAATGAGAGGAGGATGGGGTATTTATAGGCTCTTGGCCTGTATAAATGACTGAAATACCCCCATTGAGACAACTAGCTTACAAGTACAAACAAGGGGTAATGTTGTCTTTTTAGAGTCTTGCAATTGTTGGTCAGTATGCTTTACAATCAGTAGCTCTTCAGGTATGCTTTACAATCACCCAAATCCGAGTTAAAATGCAAAAGTTATAGCCGTTTGAAGTTTGAATAAAATCTGAAAATACAGAAATTAGAAAATCCGATTTTTCCAAATTATTTTTATACTAAAAAATCGCATTTATGATGTCAGCATCGCATCATGATGATGTCAGCACATAAAAGAATTTCAACCGAAATATTTTTCTAGAGAAATGACGTCAGCATGACGTCATTTGACACGTGGCTTGCTCTGGGGCTGCCACATCGCCTCGGTCCATGGACTGGGTCCACGACCGGGCTTTGGTTCATCGCGGACTGGCGGCACTGTGCCCGTGCACCAGCTGACGCAAGCCGTGGCGTCAGCGACGATGCACAACCAATCAAGACGCGACACGCGGCAACATCCAGACCGTTCGCTCAACCAACGGTCAGATCTCACTCCTTCACGGCTCAGCGATGCCTCGGAGATCGTGCGCCACGCGTCGGCCATCCATCGGTTCTCACAGATCCAACAATCGAATCCACACGCACTAGCGATGCATCGATCTCCTGCGTACACACGCGACGGGATCGCAACGGTCAATTTGGAATCAACAGCTGAGATCTGGTCATTGCCTCAGTCGATGTGCGCACGCGTCCGCACGTGATTCGGCGAGGGCTCGGCGCAATCTCAGCCGCACGTTTAGGAATGAACGGTGCCGATTCAATCGGCAACGCAGCCAACGGCCGACGCGTGTACGCATCACAGCCGCGCATCTACGATCGAACGGCTACGGCAAAACTACGCGACAACGCTTAGATCTCTACCGCACAGATCCGATCTGACGGTGCACGTTATCCGAGCGGCTTACTAAGCAACCGAGCGACGCGGCGCCATCCTATGCGTCCAAAGATGATCCAAGGGTCCAGATCTATTCTAAGCACAGACATTTGATCTAATCCAAGCCGTCCAAAGAAAGATCTACGGTTACGATCTAAACAAGGCTAGAACAGGAAAGGGGCGACGTGGACTTACCGCAGCGGTTGGATGAAGATCGGATGGCTGATGAAGCTTGCGAAGGTCGGCGACGGCGTAGCGGATAGAAGTGGCCGGAGCTGAGGAAGACGATGCGGTCAACGGCGCTCCGGTGGTTTTCCGACGTGAAGAAGTGGTTCACTCGACGCGGTTCGACTCGGCGAGTACTCCGGTGACCTTGGCGACGGCGAAGATGGACCGACGGCGAAGGAAACGGCGAAGAACAGCGGCGGTGCAAAGGAAACAACTACGACGAGCTTTTGTGGGAAAACGGAGGCGTTTCGGGAGGCGTGAGCTAGTGCTACGGGAGCATCTTGAAATGCGCAGCACGGGGGTGACAACGGTGCACTAAATAGCGCCTCGACATGCGCGCTACAGGCGGCGAAAATGGCGGTAACGCTCGGCGGCGTTTCCTCCGGCGATGGTGCTCGGCCGAGTCGACGTGGCTCCATCACGACCGTCCAAGCGTGACGATCCGAGGCGCACGCGCGCGGGTGATGTGGCGCGACGACAACAGCTGAATCCCGATCCAACTGTTCGAATGCGCGGCGGCTAGGTTTTCGCATCTGGGCGGCTGAGCGCGATCTTGGGCGACCAAAGATTATTCATTTGCGTTTTTAAAACCCTTTTTAATTAAAACAATAGAGATAATTAAACAAAGCCAAAATAAATAGCAAAAATACCCGGAAAAATTCAGAAAAATTCTGGAAAATATTTTGGAACATTTAGAACTCAGGTAAAATATTTCCAATAAAAATTTACATGAATTTAATGAAATTCAAGAAAGGTCAAAAATGAATAAATCCAATTTAAATTCTAATAAGTTCTCAGAAATTCTTTAAAAATAAAAAATACTCAAAATTTAAATTAGAGCAAATTTTAGGGTGTTACAAAAAGCAATGCGACTGCCCAAGTGCCACATTGGCCCACCACAAATACTTGCCACTTGCCTCAGTCTAAATCATTTTACCACCCGGTTGTTTTACCATGCACCACATGCCATCAACAACAACAACATTGTGTGACAACACCCGACACACAAGTTAATAAACATATTCCATAATTCATTAAGCAAGATTAACCATTTTCTCATAAAATGATGACTCGTTGCACGGCTAAGCATACTACAAGCATTCTAGCTACCCACATTGGCATTTATAGCTACCAACTAATATGAAACCATTATAGGGTGACAAATAAAATATGACATATAATATCGCAAGGTGAATATATCACAATTAGATGAATAACTATACCCAATATAATTGAAACAAGTAATAATTGAATTAATATGCAATACTTTGAAACAATATAATATTTTAAACACGGGTTCAACATGATCAAAGTACAACTTGCCTTCAAAGAGCTCTGGATCGTGGTCTGGATTTGGTTTTTGCGCTGGCTCCTCGATCACAGACTCACCAGACAACTCGACGTCTACGCCAAATGAAATAGAAAGCAATAAATACCAAAAATAGATACCAAAATCAACTCCAAAAATTAAATAAATTCACCATTAAATATAGCTTGATTTTACAAATTTTTAGAAAACTGGAATCACCTCAATCGGAGTACGTATGAGCAAGAACGTGCTAGTTTAAGTTTGAAATGAAATACAATTCAGAAAATAGAAAATCCGAATAAAATGAATTATTTTTGTACTGAAAAATAGCATTTATGACGTCAGCACAGAAATCCATTTCAGCCGAATATTTTTCTGAAGAAAAATCGATTTATGATGTCATGCTGACATCACGGGACAAGTGGTAGCTTTACAACGTGACACGTGCGCAACCAGAGGGCGACACGTGTGCGGCGCATGGACTTGGTTCACGACTGGGCTCGGGTCTACGGTGGAATCGATGCACTGTGCTCATGCGTCGACTGATGCAGGCAGCCCACGTGGCATCACCAGATCGATGACATGTGGCACAAGATCGACGACTGCGATGAGGACACGTGGCGGTGAAATCTCGATCTTTCATGCTAGATCCGACGGCGGAGACTAACAGTGGTGACATCATCAGGACTGGCGGCGGTGACTCCTCAATTCTCACATGACACACGGCAGCAAGAGACTGGCTTTGTGCGCGGTGCTATCGTGGCCACACGGTTCCAAATCGACAGTCAGGATCCTTCGACACAGCAGCAACGGCGGAGGACACGCGGCACCAAATTGGATCGCTTAGTGCATATCCAACGGCGGACGGTGGGCGGCGTGACGCGGAAAGATCTGATCTGATCAATAGGATCCAATGATGGGCAGGCGAAGCGGCAGCGCATACGCGGCAAGATCAGGACTGCAAAAGATTGATCGGATAGCTTAGAAGGCTTGCGGGGACGACGATGGCGCGGCGGCTCAGAACGGTGAAGTTCTCACAAGAGAGGCAGACGATGATCACGGCGGCAACGTTCTAGGGCTCTCCGGTGATGCTTCCTCCTTGGTTCGACGCGACGTGATGAGACGGCCTCAACTCTGGACTCGAACGCGGTGGAGGACGACGGACATCGACGGTTCAGCGGAGAAACGGTGGCGGCTTCAACACAACTCTGGTGAGCCTTTGCGGAACAACAACGGTGTCTCGATGAGAGCAACTTGAAGCAAAAGATGCGGCGTAGGGTGGAGAAAATGAGGGTGGCGGCGGCGCATTAAATAGAGGCCTCGGCTTTCCCGTATCTCGTGCGAATCCAGGTTCACTCGAATATGGCAGTGAAATCCGGTGGCGACTCAGAAAGGTGACTTGCGGCATCGCAGACATCCAAGAAGTGACGATTCGACGGCTCACACGCGCAAGCGACGCTGCGCAAAGGCAGCCAATGGATCAAGATCCAATGGTCGCCAAGCTTAGGGTTAGGGTTTCGAACGTAAGGGGCTGGGATGGGTGGCGACGCTGAGGGAAAATTGGTTGGGTCCACTGGGCTCGGCTCAGAACTATTCAAGCGAAGTTTTAAATCTTTTCCGAATAAATTAAATACCAGAAACTAGAAATAGCCAAATAAAATAGCAAAAATATCAAGAAAATTCCAAAAAATATTTTAAGGCATTTAGAACTCAAATAAAATATTTCACCTAAAATTGTATTTAAACTTTTCACATTTTCCAAATAACTTTATAAATAAGCCATAAGTCAAATAATACCATTTTAATTTAAATAAATTCTGGAAAATTCATAAAAATATAAAATGCATATTAAATTCAAGAAATAAAAAAATTCGGATGTTATAGTAACCCAACAGCAATAACAATATACCCTATCATAACTATTTCTCCCTATAGCAAAGCATATACCGTCGAATAGATGTCTTGGATTATACAACACTATGTTCAATCCTTTTTCAACCTGAGCAAGAAATCCCCTATACTACATACAAGTCCATTCCTCGCACTTCATAGATTATATAGATAACTTGCCCATGTCAAAACTTTAGTTTTTTAGTTTTGATTTTAATACCAAAATATCTGAGACAAACTTGTGTTCTTACTTGCTGTGACATGTGGGAGGTCCACCAAGGTCATCTTGATCATCAAAACCCCACGATCAAGAATTAGATCGAGTTCTTGAGTTTTGCTCAAACTTTGTGTGTTCTTCCTTCACGGGTAAAAAGGTCGGAACTTTGATGTCAATCCTTGTGATTGAAGGTTGAAATGAGTTCCTGACTTCCTTAGGAGTACATCTACCAAGTTTCTTAAATTTTTGTCCAACCAATCAAAAGATTCCTCAAAATTTTCTTTCGAGTCGTGCTGTTTTCATACTCTATTCTTGTGGCTATTCTTGAGCCCGGTGCTACCGCCCATTGTGCGGTACTACCGGCCTCCGGTGCTACTGGTCTTTCTGCAGTAGAACCGCCCATATAGAGCATTTGCTTCTTCTCATTTACTCCCTTTTTGAGTATTCTTTTTGAGGACTTGGGTGGATTGTTTTGTGTGGGTGAAATTTTTATTTGGGATCATTCACCCCACTCTAATCACCATCTCGGTCCTTCACTAACAAGAAAGCCTAGCTCATTAGAGAGAGAGGGAGAGAAAAAGGAAATAGTATTATGTAGGAGCATGCTTTCTTGCTGAGAAAATAGCTTCTCGACTAGGTCCCTTCCTTTTTGCTATTAACTAGATTTTATTTTAACATTTCATTTTGAAGTCGAGAGTTTCTAGAATTTGTAAAGCTAACAAACAAGCTACAAATTTTATGAAAAGTTTTGAGGTTGATGCAAAGACAATGCTGATGATTCTATAAAATATTTAGAGCGTAAGCTATCCCATAATTTTCTAAATAATTCTTTTAGTGTTTTAGCCTATAATTAAGTATGTAGTTTTTTATTTTTCATAATCAGCAAGCTACTTTTAAAATTCATGAAAGTTTTCAAAGATGATCCTCGGACCATCTGAGATAAAAAAAAATATTTTTGGACTTTGAACTGATGTAAATTTGAAGTTAAAAAATTAGAGGCAATAACTAGGTTATTGAAAATCATTTTCTTTAAATATCAAAAATACAAACAAATCTAGGAAAAAATAAAAAAATTCATATTAACCCACAAAAGCCAACTTGGCAACTTCATTATTTTAATTTGGCAAAATTTAGGCTGCTATAGAACACTAGTAAAACACAAACAAAATTAGCAAAATAAAACATTAAAATCCAGCGGTATGCCTCTACACAAAATAGCTATAGGAAACCATCTAGACCAAGCTGTAGAAGAGATTGTTATCATATTCTCCGAAACCTACGGTAAAATGTGAATCTTCGGGGGCGACGATTCCTTAATCCTCTGAATATCAGCAAGAAAGGGTAAGTACATTTGTACTCATCAAGATTTGTAGTGTATAGCAAATATAAGTATATGCATGGCAATGTCAAAGGATTGGCTACCTTACCATGTTCATATTTTTCAATAGGCAAGATTTATTCAACAATAACAAGTAGTAGATTCCCTCTATCTTTAGCCGATCCATGAGCCTTTAGTGGCCATAGCTTGCTACTTCTGGTCAGACACTCTAAACACTTTTATGTTTAGGACAACCACATCGGCCCAACACTACTAGACATCGCCCAACTCTGTTGTTTGAGGCTGGATAGAGAGCAAATATCGGTCTTTAGTGCCAAACCCCAACATAAGCTAATCCATACCAAGGGGGAAGGATGGGGCAAGTACATCGAAAATAACAAAGCTACTGGTCCAATATCGGACATAGAACACGTTGCTTTCCTCAATCTATAGCTTGACCAATTTGTATTTTGTGGGGCTTCTCTTGGACCGACCCAAGTTTATCAAGTGTTGATCGAAAAATTGATAGAAGGTCATCGGCTAGCGTTAGGAAAATATGTATCTCATGAGTCTTGAGCCGGGAGTAAAGCCAGTCAAGTGTCAAGGTCGATAAGTCTGTGGTTTCCTTGATGGTGGTCACCTTCATCTCCTAAACCTGAAGATCGAGTGCAGTAAGAAGTATTGAGTATTCTCTGAGTCAGTGTATGTGCAACCAACTGCACGGAGATCGCTCAACATCCTTGTAAAACGACCAAAGAACTCATCAAGGGTCTCACTAGCGTGTTGTTCAAATTTGTTGTAGTCACGCTTTCATTCATCCTGTCTCACCGTCTTGATCTTCGGGGTGCCCTCATGGTAAGCATCGAGGGTCACCCAGATCTGGTTAGCAGATCATAGGTTAGAGATCCTGTTGTACCCAGTGTGGGTAAGGCCCTATATGAGGATGTTCCTTGCATTAGCATTCACCTCAACGTCAGCCATATTACTGGCCATGGCATTCTCATCGGCAGGAACCTCATACGGGAGCTTCACCTTCTGCCAAATCAGGAAGCCTTGGGCAGTGATGTACGACTCCATTCTCGATTTGCAAAAAGGAAAAGCAACTCCAGAAAAAATCGAAGGCTTGATGGAATACTTGTCCATCGCGATGGCTCTTGAGACCGGTCAAGATCTATTAAAGAGCAAAATCGGGTTCTGATACCAATTGAAGGACCGAAGTGGCGATCAGAGGGGGGTAAATGATCACAATTAAATTTTTGCCCCACTCAATGGATCCAACCAAAACCTCACTTGAAACACTCAAGCACAATGGAGCAAAATAGAGAAAATCTTGGTCTTGAACATGCTCGTGGAGTTGTGATGATAAAGTTGATCTTGGATATTCTCCCACTTGTCACAGAAAGCAAGAACACAAGAAACAAAAACCTGAAATGCGATCTACAAATATTTCTCAAAGATTAAGCAAAGAGATCGAGTTCTTGCAAAAGATTGCCTAGAAGATGACGATATGATGTAAAGAAGATTCATCCATCAATCAATCATCCTTGGCATAAAATCCACAAGCACTTAGAAGGAGAAGAGCGGAATTTAAATGCTGAACTCAAGACATAATGTAAATGCTGAAATTAATTTCAGCAAAGTAAGGAAATAAAATTTTCTTGGGAAGATGGTTTACAAAGCCTCACAAAAAGGTGGACAAAGCTCAAAGGAGCACACTAAACCTTCGAGAGGGGAGAATTACCCCTACTCCTCTATTTGTACTATCTTGAGTCATTCTCCACCCTTGGATGAGTTCTACTTGGCCCTTAAGTAACCTCATCAAGGGTTGGGATTGATTTATCCTTTACCCTTGGATGTGTTCTACTTGACCCTCAAAAAACCTCATTAAGGGTTGAGATTCACTCAAGCTAACTTGACCGTTACTCTATCCTCTAAACCGCAATCCAATGACTCTCCTCGATCCGAGCAACCCCAAGTTAGCATCTCAGCCGTTCACTTGTCTTCTAGGCTCGGAGTGACTCCGTCTCCGGTCATCCTCCGGCGATCCCCGACCGTCTGGATCTCTGACGCACCTTGAGTAGTCCTGATCATCCTTCGCCTCACCAAGACTTAGCACCGTCGTCCTACAACCATCAAAAATAAGGAAATCCATCACATAGCAATGTCCAAAATGATATACAATAATTATCTAATTGCTAAAAATAAATCATATTCCTAACTCAAATACAGTCAAATACTCTTTAATAACATGGTTAGACCTCCACATGGTCTTTCACCTCGAAAAAACGGGCAAAAGTGGAGTCTATACCGGGACAGACCTAGCAGTGGGTCTGATGCCCACTCTACTACCGACAGCATGGTGGATACTCCCCTTGCACCTCAATCCTCCATATATAGATATAGGACATAGAAATTAAAGATAGAAGAAGAAGGCTCAAACACCTCTAAAATTTAGTCCCGAGTCCGCCATCGGCCTGCACCACACAACACGCTTTGAGATCCGTGGTTGGTTACTGTGAGGAGTAGGAGAGAGAGGACATTATGCCCCATCAAATATAATTGATAGTTGTTGACATGCTTATAAGCTGTGAGCGCTGGTCCTATTGTTGTTTGCATTATGTGTTACATGCATGGGAGGTTGCCTGACGCAAGCTTTTCATCTGTGTATGGCAAGCTGATTTACAGTGATTTAAATTAAATCTAACGTAGTGTTCGATGTAAACTGGAACATAGTCTACACATATTATGTTGTTGTACGAAGTGAAATTGAATAGGTGAGAATTTAAAATTCACATTTCAAATAACAAAAAGTTGGGTGATTTAGCAATTCTAATAAAAATAGAAATGTAGTGTTCCATAAAACTGTTGTATCCAAATATAAATACACACTACACCAAAACCTGCAATAGGTGACGGTCTATTTGTATGGAGTTTTTCGAACCGTCACAAATATAATTATTAGTGGCGGTTCTATATTGAAAATGGCGGGAAGAATATCAGTGGCGGTTCTATCCTCGAACCGCCACTGATAATGAATTATCAGTGGCGGTTCGAGGATAAAACCGCCGCGATAACAAATACATTATCGATGGCGGTTGGAGGATAGAACCGCCATCGATAACTAGTTATCGATGGCGGTTCTATCCTCCAACCGCCATCGATTCTATTGATTATCCGTGGCGGTTCTATCCTCGAACCGCCATCGATAATAATTATCGATGGCGGTTCGAGGATAGAACCGCCACAGATAATGTTATCGATGGCGTTCTAGTTAAAAACCGCCACGATAATATTGCCTATAAATAGGTGGTCGAGAGCAAGACTGGTCTTCTTCCTCCGAGAGCAAACCAAAACTTCTAAATTTGATTTCGTTTTCTCCAATTCTTGTGCTTGTACTTCCTCTAGTTGTTCCTTGGTGAGTTATTTTTCTCCTCTCTTGATTTGTGTTAATCTTGTTGCAATTTAATTTTTAAACCAAGTTTAATTAGGGTTTATATGTAGATGAGATGAAAAGTTTAGATTTTGTTTATTTTATTTAGCTACCATTTTGTAGTTGATGAATTTATTTCTAGCTAGGTTCATTAGATGATGTTGTGTTCCTTTTATAGATGATGAATTATGATTAAGCATATATTTAATATTAATTGCATTTTAAGTTAACTTGATACATGATGAATTTATTATCTAGCTCCTTTAGATGATAAGTAATTAGATTGGTTTTTAATTACTATTAATTGGGTTCTATTAGTGTACGGACATATACATCTTGCATATATATGAATTTATTATCTAGCTCTTTTAGATGATAAGTAATTAGATTAGTTTTTAATTACTATTAATTTAGTTCCATTAGTGTACGGACATATACATCTTGCATATAATAAATTTATTTAATTAAGATTATTGGGTATTAATATAAATGAAATTTTAGTTAATTTGGTAGGTGGGTGCTCATCATTTTTAGATGATGAATTTATTATCTAGCTTCTTTACGGAAAAGTATTGATTAGTTTTTAATTACTATTAATTTGGTTCCATTAGTGCGGACATATATTAAATTTATTTAATTAAGATTATTGGATATTAATATACATGAAATTTTAGCTAATTTGGTAGGTGGATGCTCATCATTTTTAGATGATGAATTTATTATCTAGCTCATTTAGATGATAAGTAATTAGATTAGTTTTTAATCAATTTTTATATGTTAATTAATTTTAGATGGACCGAGATGGATGTACAATGCGAACTGCATACAGTAGATTACATCGATGGGGTATGCTTTTCTAAGAGCCGCTGAGGAGAACAAGTTGCACAAGAAGACGGAGTACATACATTGTCCATGCATTGATTGCAAGAATGAGAAAATGTTTTCAGACAAAGAGCACATCCACTTGCACTTGATTCGAAGAGGTTTTGTACTTGGCTATACACGTTGGACAAGTCACGGTGAAGAGGAAAACATACATGAAGGTGATAACGTATTGGATGATGGAGAAGGCATTATGGCGGTGACATCGATTATGGATCCGATGAGGATAGGTTGGACATTGATGACGATAATAATCTTGCTCGGATGTTGCGCGATGCGAGAGGAACTACACTAGTCGAGAGAGTTTAATCAATTCAAGGGTTTGTTGGATGACTCGGACACACCTTTGTTCCGGGTTGCAAGGAGGAATACACAAAGTTGCACACCGTGCTTTCACTTCTAAAATTGAAGGCAAGCAATGGTTGGTCCGATAAAAGTTTCACGGCGCTATTACAACTCTTAGCGGACATGCTTCCGGATGGAAACGTATTGCCGATAACCACTTATTTAGCTAAGAAGGTTGTATGTCCATTGGGATTGAAGTAGAAAGAATACATGCATGTCCAAACGATTGTATACTCTATCGCAAAGAGTATACAGACATGCATGTATGTCCGTGTGCAAATCATCACGATACAAGCGTAAAGGCCATGACAATGAGGGCACCGTGGTGAAGAAAGGGCTCCGCTAAAGTGGTGTGGTATTTACGGTAATACCTAGGTTGAAGCGTTTATTTGAAACAAAAGCATGCCCAATCGATGCGATGGCACTCGTAAGAGCGTAAAAGGATGGAAAGTCGAGACACCTGCCGATTACGCGGTGGAGAACCATCGATAGGCTCTTTAGGATGGACTTGGGAATGAACCGAGGAATGTAAGGTTTGGGTTGAGTACGGATGGAATGAATCCTTTCGGTAACATGAGTAGTATTCATAGCACTTGGCGTAACTCTCAGTATCTACAACCTTCCTCCTTGGTTGTGTATGAAACGAAAGTACATTATGATGTCATTTGCTTATCCAAGGGCCGAGACAACTGGCAATGATATTGATGTATACCTACAACCATTGGTGGAAGATCTTGTGATCTTGTGGAACGAAGGTGTGCGGTATGGGATGAGTACAAGCGAGAGTACTTCATCCTCACGGGCATTGTTGTTTTGCACCATCAATGATTTCCACGCCCTTGGTAACCTATCGGTCGTACTATAAAGGGGCCAAAGCATGCCCCGGTGCATGGATGAAACCGCTAGTGTGTGGCTCAATAACTCGAGGAAAACCGTGTACATGCATCACTGTAGGTTCCTTCGCAGGAATCACCCCTACCGCAATATGAAAAAACAATTCGACGGGATAAAAGAGGATGGTATAGCCCCAAGGCCTCGTCGTGGGAAGAGGTATATGATATGGTTAAGGATATTAATGTCGTCCTTGGAAAGGAGATAGTAATAATACATCGAGGTCTCGATCTTGGGAAGACCACATGGAAGAAGAGATCGATATTTTGGAACTTGCCCTATTGGAAGGACTTAGAAGTTCGACACTGCATAGACGTCATGCACGTAGAGAAAAATGTATGTGATAGCTTGATTGGTCTTTTGCTGAACATTCCTAGCAAAACTAAGGACGGACTAAAGGCACGAAGGGACCTGGAAGATATGAAAATCAGAGCTGAGCTACATCCTCAGGACACCGGGAAAGGGCGACTTTACCTTCCCCCAGCTTGCTACACTCTTTCAAAGAAAGAGAGAACAGAACTTTGCAAATGCTTGCATGGTGTGAAAGTTCCGTCCGGTTACTCCGCAAGCATCAAGAAACTGGTCTCGATGAAAGATTTGAAGTTAACTGGCATGAAGTCTCATGATTGTCATGTGATGATGACACAAATGCTTCCTATTGCAATTAGAGGTATTTTGCCTGAAAAGGTCCGAGAGGCAATCATGAGGTTGTGTTTCTTCTTCAACACGATTTCAAAGAAGTTCATCGATCCCATCGGACTTTCTGAACTGCAGAATGATGTGGTCAAGACACTATGCCAGCTAGAGATGTATTTCCCTCCATCATTTTTCGATATAATGGTTCATCTCATTGTTCACCTTGTGAATGAGATAAATGTATGTGGCCCGTATTCTCGCATCGGATGTACCCGTTCGAAAGGTACATGGGTATCTGAAGAAGTTTATGCGCAATCGATCTCACGGAGGGCTGCATTGTGGAAGGTTATGCAACCGAGGAGGTTATCGAGTTTTGCGTGGATTACATGGAGGGGTGGAACCGGTAGGAGTGCTGTATCCCGACATGAGGGTAATTTGGTGGGAAAGGGCGATTGGAAGGAAATCAACAAATTCTTACGATCATGGATTATTCGAAAAAGCTCATTTCACGCTTTGCCTTGATCGGTTGAGTTGTCCTCGTATATGGGCATGCACAAGGATAAGCTACGAGAGGAAAATCGTGGACGATCGAGGTTTGGGTAACAAAAGAGCATAACCGTTTGTTCAATCATTGGTTCAAAGAGCATATGGTGGGAAAGAAGCGAGTGTCATGTTGAGGTGGCTGGCAAAGGACCATCGGTACAATCTTGACATGGCAAGGATACGACATAAATGGATATACCTTTTACACGAGATCTCAGGATAGCAAAAGCACTTACCAAAATAGTGGTGTTCGCATAGATGCCTATGACAACACAGGCAGTAAGAAGAGTAGCTTCTACGGGTTCATAGAAGAGATTTGGGAGCTCGACTACTGTATTTTTAAGATCCCAATGTTTCGGTGTCGTTGGGTACAACTCCCAAAGGGTGTCAAGGTGGACAAGTACGGCTTCACTACTTTGGACATCGAACATGTCGGATACAGAGATGAACCATTCGTACTTGCGAAGCAAGTAGCACAAGTCTTCTATGTAATCGACCCAGCAGATAAGAAGCGCCATGTAGTTCTTCAGGGGGAAAGAAGGATCGTCGGAGTTGAGAATGTCATGGATGAGGAAGAGTACAACCAGTTTGATGAGTTGCCTCCTTTCGTAGATGGCAACATCAGGCTCGAGGAAGAAACCACTCAGGAAGCTACCTATCATCGCGACGATCATGAAGAAGGGCAAATTGTGAAAGAAAATAATTAGCTATATACGAGTAATGGCAAAATATCAGAGGCGGAGCTAGCTCCTGGGCAAATTATGACCAGGCCGCACAAGTCTTCCTCTATGTAATCAACCCTAATGATAACCACATTGAAGATAATCTTGTGCATGGTAGTTTAAAGTCTTTTTCGGTTTTGTTTCCTAGCTATGTGCTAGTTTTTTGGTCTTTAGTCGGTTTGGACTTTGCTAGTTTTGGTGATTGTTTGATTAATCGAAGAGTACTTGTTTGTTTCTTGGGATGACAAAATAGTGTTCTATCCGATTGAAAGTTTGGAAAGTTTGTTGAGTCCGTCGGTGAAAGGAGTCGGATTCTTTCTCAGAAAGCGCTTATGTATTTGCTTTACAAGTAATACACAAAATCGTAAAACAGCGCAATTGCGCAAACACAAAAACTAGGTCTTACGAACTCGCCACGCTATTCGACAATAGTGTATAAGATTGAAACAAATTTCAAGGAGGCACATCGGTGGCGGTTCTTAAAAGAACCGCCATCGATAACATATCTGTGGCGGTTCGTATACTGAACCGCCACAGATAATACATTTATCGATGGCGGTTACGTATACGAACCGTCACAGATAGTATATTTATCTCGTGGCGGTTCTTAAAATAACCGCCATCGATAACATTATCTGTGGCGGTTCGTATAAAGAAGCGCCACGAGATAATATGTTGATCGATGGCGGTTACGTATACGAACCGCCACGAGATAATGTTATCGATGGCGGTTCTTTCTAAGAACCGCCGCGATAATACTCCATCTATAAATAATAGATCCGGCCGCTTGTACCCTTTACCCTTAAAACTCCGCCTTCTCTCTTCTACCTAAAACCCTTGAGCCCCGCCGCGCCGCGCCGCCCCCCCGCCCGCGCCCGGCGCCGTGCTTGACACCGTCCCGCCGTCCCGCCCGCGCCCGACGCCGTCCCGACCCGATGCCCTCGACGCCGTCCCCAGCGACGCCGACCCGGTGAGCGCCGCCACGGTCGCCGCCCTCGCGCTTCGCGCCGCGCCGCCCGACTCGGCGCCTCGACGCCGTCCCCAACGACGCCGACCAGCCGACGCCACCACGGTCGCCGCCCTCGCGCTCGCGCCGACGCCGCCCGACTCGGCGCCCGACGCCGTCCCCAACGACGCCGACCCAGCCGACACCGCCCCGGTGCCACATTTTCATTGTGCTCTACTCGTCATGTTCTTGTGATTAGCATGCATGGACGATTACATCGTATTATTCTATATGATAAAATTATTCACTTATCACACCACATAGTTAATACCACTATGTGAAACCGATCATTTACTATGTGAACCGAGTTGCAGTAAGAGAAGCCAAATAACTTGTTTTATACTTCAAAATCTTGAATATTACACATGTGAGGTATCTAATTGAAGAAAGCGGATAAAGGAAAACTCGCAAGCCTCGCCTAGGCATACAAAAACTTTGGTCACGAAGCCATCCAAAGTTGCCGGTTGTCGAAAACTCAACTACGCACTAGATGTGTTAGAAGATACTAGTCATCAACCCATGCATCCATGTGACCTATATTTTTTAAAAGATGATATTTTTAGTGTAACACAAAGTTATAAAAATCACACCGAAACTACTCAACCTTTTTCACAGTAAGAATATTGTAAGAAACTACGTTCTTAGTTTGTTCAATGGACTTACATTATAAATGTTTTATAAGAAAATAGAGTTATATATATTGTGGAACAGAGGGAGACATACACATAGAAATTCTTTTTCTTTTTTTTTGACTCTTAAATTATGAATATGCATTTGTGGTATATTGGAATCTAGCACAATTAACATCTGCCAATTGGCAGGTGAAAGTATTTTTGGTTCCTTGTGCACTCGTCAACATAATTACTCCGAACAGCTAAACCAAATAATTAATTTTTGATATGTCCAGCTAGATTGCATGTGAATTTGTTCCTTTTCCTCTCGTGAACCTATCAACGTCGTGATTACGAGTAGCTAAACTTAACTATTAACGTTGGATGCGCGTGGCTAGCTTCGTGGCGTGATTCTTTTCTCCGATTCGAGTGCGTACGGAAGTTTTAATTATATGAATCGATTAGGACTTTGGCATCTTTCTTATTTTCTCTCGATATCTTGTATCGGGTTGTGTTAATTACAAGATTGAGACACTCTTGCATGAAGAAAATCACACTACTACATAATATCTCATCACGGATGGTTCAAAATCGTCATCTCGCACGATTTAGTGAACCATCATAGTTCAAGGCCGAAAACACTATTTCATAGTTCAAGGCCGAAGACCTTACCACAAATATGATAACAAAATATTTCATAGTTCGGTAGCAATACATTAACAAAATATGATATATACCACAAATATCAATAAGTGTTAAGCTAGAAACCACATTATTTCGTAATTCAAGACAACAAAACCTTATAGTTTTTCATGTCTTCCATCATATGTGCCATAGCTTACGCAATAGAGGCTTCTCGGTTCTCTCGAAGTTTCATAACTCCGATTATAGTGCCGATTTGTTTGACACCAATAACCGATTGATCTTTAGTCATATCTCTCAATCCCTACAAATTAAAAGCGATCATGTTGTTGTGAGAAGGGCAGTAACCACATTGAATTCAGTACTAGAAACTTTCATATTACCTCATACTCTAAGCTCTTGATTTTGTTACGAGCTAATTAAGTATCTTGCTCTTGCAAAATCATTTTCATCTTAGCAACACACAATATTACACACGGGACAAGTACATCTGTACTTTGAAATTCCATGAGATGATTCTGTAATAATTAACGAAAATTATGTTTCGGGGTTGAATCAGTAGTTATAATGGAGCCCGAAACCGAGCCTATAGTGGAGGAGAGCCCGAGCAGGTACCTTACCCTCCACACAACCACCCAATGTGCCGAGGCCTCCACCGTTATTGCAGATGATGCTCTGTTGCAAGACGCCGAGGACGAGGGAAAACTAAAAGCTGAAGGCGGTACACCATCTCGGAGGTCTTAGATATCGGGGCCCTGTTGCGAGAAAATCGAACAAAATACAGGTCAACATGCGGGTACATCGTAAGGGATAAAGTGCCAATCACCTATTCGGATTGGCATAAAGTGCCCCGAGCCACCAAAGAGGATCGTGGATGAGCTCAAAGAAACCTTGAATTCCCAAGGAGCCGAAGATCTTGTGCGTCGCGACGCATTGATGACCATGGATGCGGCGTGGAGAAACTTCAAGGCGAGGCTGAACACAAATTATGTGAAGCAAAACCGGTCAGCCATCGGAGAGTACCCAAGATTGGAGCCATATTGGGATGAGTTTGTGGCGATGAAGCAATCGAAGCGACAAGGAAGTCCGGTGAGGACCACATTAGCATCGCAAGAAGAAATACTCACCCCCACAGACTTGGCACGAGTGGGTACGCGGGTAAAATTGCTCAATGGGAGAGGCAAGAATTAGAAGCGGTCCAATTGGCTGGCACAAGTCCCTTGATCGGACTACCAGACCGAGTGAAGCACTACGTGCTAGCGAGGCGATATGTTGTTCTCGGGGTTTATCATTCAAGAGCAATGAAGACGAAGCAATGGCGCAACGAGTTCACGAGTTTCACGCCCGATCCTCCCAAGGATCTTTTCACCCGACAGGGAGAAAGACGAGCTAACAGCGGCCCTAGGAAACAAAGAGCACCTGGTCGGACACGAGGCGTCGGGGTCAAGGTTCCATGGAGGAGTGGATTCCACGAGCACGAAGACTCTTATAGGAGTCGGAAGAGCTAAAGATGAGCGGGTGAGAAGGAAATGGAAATGATGAAGGAAAGGGTTGCGAGAAATACAAGGCACCATTGAAGAACAAGTTGAGCGACAAGTACAACAAGCCTTGAGTCGATCGCAGCCCCAACGTTTTCTCGATCCTACAGTCGTCGCGGCGATTGCGCGCCCACGCCATTGGCGAAGCGGACAACAACCATTATCCTGTGGGCGACATACGGGACCCCACACCTGTCGACTCAACGTGCGTGATGAACATATTTATGCAGCCGCTCAGGGTAGTCTATCCGTGCCAAGAAGGGGTGTCTGCACAATACCCGATAAGCGCGGAGTTATGCAAAGGTCCAAGTGGACACGGTATTTGCCCGTTCTTTGAGATCGGTGGAAAAACCCACCAATGATGAGATAACTACTCTAGGAAGTGCCGCCCACTCATTCATCCAATGGCGCAAGCGTGACATCGTCTTGGACCATGCAGTGCCATCCTCTCCTCTGATACAATCCTCGCATCCGTCAAAGACACGAGAGTGAAAGCGGGAAGAAGCAAAATGAGGTAGAAAAGAAATGCATTGAGGACCCCATCAAGATGGCCACCGTTAGTACTCCAAAGCGAAACCTATAACACGGTACTTCAAATGACAAACCTACAACCTCGATCCCAAAATTGGCACATTAGACAAGTCAGATCACCGGATCAA
Organism: Otatea glauca; assembly: GCA_036346275.1. Taxonomy (NCBI): domain Eukaryota; kingdom Viridiplantae; phylum Streptophyta; class Magnoliopsida; order Poales; family Poaceae; genus Otatea; species Otatea glauca. The sequence continues at coordinate 35,309,528 of CM070718.1, forward strand.
AGCGAGGCGGGACCGAGTATGATGTCGTGCGACAAAAAAGTAAGGAAAAGGCGAAGTCTGATGACCAAGATGATCAACAAAGATTGAAATTCGAGGTAGAGAAGCCCTTGGTCACCGCTTCGAAGTTAAAAAGTCTAACACCCATGATGCAGCGATTAAATGCATGGTACTTAGATCGATCCAACCAAGACGTACTCCCAAAGATGATCACTGCAATTTTCCGTGAGGAACATTTTCACCATGAGGGCCATGGCTACTTCTTAATAGAATTCGATAACTTGCACAACTTGTTCTATCACGACGCCCTCGACATATCTTTTTGAGATTTGGTCTTGTAAGTGTCTAATATATTAATCTTGGCCTACATTCACGTAATACCGATAAATTTCATGTCTAACTAATTCGTTATATAGATACGAGATGATTGAAGTACGAAGAACCAAGGGGCCAATGGGATTCCTCGACCCGGGAGCGGTTTGCCAACATGAAATCAAAAGAGTACCAAAGGAGGTCGAGGAGTACGTATATAAAGTTTTGATTAAACTACAAGACAAGGAGTTTATACTTTTGCCATACAATTTCAAGTAAGTTGCTCACTAGCTAGTTAAATTACTCGTTTATTTCGTTATTTACTCGATGTAAGGACTAATGGTGGCATCATGCATGTGTATGTAGCTTCCATTGGATTCTTGTAATAATTCATCGAGAAAAGAGCAAGATCTCGATCATGGATCCACTAGATAAACCTAAAAAGACTTTGAAGAGATGACACATTTAGTTAATGAGGCGTTCAAAAGATATTGTCGGAAGAGCTCGAGATACCGCCCATACCACAAATCCCTTACAATCCGTCGAAGTTTCCAGACGCATACGAAGGAATACTCTTATATCATATTTCATAGTAAATAGCTCCTTGACGACATCTTAGTTCATTCGATTTTTGCAAATGTCACAAGCAGCCGAAAGGAACAAATTTATGTGGGTACTTCGTGTGCCAGTACATGCGCGAAATCTTATCATGCACAATAAAAGACAATGACGTAGAGGTCAGTCATGCTGACATGACACATTGATTCACACCACTCAATTTCTATATTCTCTCTTAATTTTGTTTTTTTATACTTACAGCGCCTCAAGTTGTCTACGGTAGGACTGCTTCCTTACAAATCCAAGGCATTGAGGCCGGCTCGCCTACTTCATCATGAAGGAAATAATCAACAAAAATGGCGAGTTTTATGACGAAGACAACAACGATCCAGTCATCCATACTATTGTCCCAAATCACATGTCTTCAACCTCCGAAGACCCGTAGGCTTCTAGTTTACCTCCACTAGTTTAGGCTTTTTTACTTCAATTCTGTTTCATTACAAAGTGTAAATAACTCTTTGTTCCTTTCAAATGGGAACCCCTCCTTTTGCATCTTTACCTTCCATTCATAAGATATTTGATTACATGGTCCTTATATTTTTAGATGGTGTGTTTTACTCTAATGTATGATAGTAAATGCCATTAAAAATAGCTAAATGGAGATTATAGAAGGAAAAATAGTAAAAAGTAGGATCAAAATTGTAGAATGATATGTATTTAGGAATAAAAATTGAAAAATAGAATGTCACATATTCAAAAATAGAGGGAGTATAAACTAGCTAATGCATGTACAATATCGGAGGATGCCACGGCATTCACATGGAATAAGACGGCAATGGATCGGCTAGATTTGTGATACAACAAAAGTGATCTATTTAGCTTTCTATAGTATGATATATAATGACTTCATTTACATACTCGAGAAATATTGATGCAAAGATGGTGAGGCTGGAGGAGAAGGGAGCAGGTCCAGTGGAGGCATGCCCTACACCATCACCATGATCGAGCACCTCATGCATGAGACACTTTAATTGTACATTGTAATTGTGTATATTGTAATTGTGATATGCAAAATCTGTGATTGTAATTGTGATTGATGTATTATATGTAATTGTGATTGATGTATTATATTGTAGTTGTGTATATGCAAAATCTGTGATTGTTGTACATTATAATTGTGCATATGCAAAATTGCAATTGTGATTGATGTATTATATTGTAGTTGTGTATATGCGAAATCTGTGATTGTTGTACATTGTAACTGTGTGTATGCAAAATCTGTGATTGATGTATTATATGTTTGAGAGGGCATGGCTAGCAAGACTCGAGGCTAGCCCAAAATGCGCTTTTTATTTTTTGGTCGAGCACTATCTGTGGCGGTTGGTGGATAGAACCGCCACGTATAATATAGATCTATGGCGGTTGATGTATAGAACCGCCACAGATAATATAGTTATCTGTGGCGGTTGGTGGGAAGAACCGCCACGATAATATTTTTATGTGGCGGTTGTAGGAAAAGAACCGCCACGAGATAGTGTAGTTATCTGTGGCGGTTGGTGGATAGAACCGTCACAGATAGTATTGTTATCTGTGGCGGTTGGTGGATAGAACCGCCACAGATAGTATTGTTATCTGTGGCGGTTAGTATGTAGAACCGTCACAGATAACACTTATCTGTGACGGTTAGAAAACCGCCACTGATAATCCTCGATTATCAGTGGCACTATATCTGTGGCGGTTCAATAACCGCCACTGATGGCGGTTATGAACCGCCACTGATGACGTTTTTTGGTGTAGTGACACCAAATTAAAATTACCAAAACTGTTAAGAACTTTAAATATTTAAAAATATAAAATTAAATTAAAAAATATGGTTAGAATATATGTAAATTTAAAATAATAAAATTAGCCCATGCAAACCATAGAGACCGTGCGATACACAGGTTAACGACTAATTTTAGTAATTGGTGGGATGTAACGTGTACGAAAGATAATGTAGAGGTTCCATGAATATAGAATAACTATGAGACTGAACTAAAATAATGAGCCTAACAGGCCTTTAACCCCCTCATGGATTTGTAGGTAAAGTATTAACACAAACAGGCTGAAATACAACGAACATCTCCATGTTAGCATGTCGTGTTAGAAAACTCAAACCAAGGAAATAGAAATCATCTTGGGAATGGAATGTCGTGTTGGAACATTTATCCAACCTTGCTACGAACCAACATATAGGAAGGATTGTTAAATTTCATGTGTATTTGAAACTACCCTGTGCCTTCACCCTCACTTTGTCGGAAACAATCTCGGCATGCCCCGTGGCCGGGAAGAAGTCCACAAGCTCCTTGACTGTCCGAGCACATGGTTGACGGTTTGCTAGCTAGCTACGTACCAATCAATCAGGCAATACTGGTGCTTTCGTTGCCTATCCTAGTACGCTGGAATATGCAGAAAGCAAGTTGACAAGCGTACGTGCGTGTCAAACGACCCCTCTGCCTTAAACCTCACGTGGTCTCTTTCACCTGAAACAAGTTTTGTCGCTGGCCAGAAGTCCACATCCTCCATAACTTGTCCGAGCACATGCTTGACGTCTTGCTAGCTAGCTACCACGCTGGATCGTGTATATAAAGGCTGGTTCCCATTTTCGTTCATAAGGCAAGATAGCTAACGCCACATGCAAACCACCAACACATCCCCGGCAGACATACATACCTATATCTACATGGCGTCTTGCAATGCCGCCATTCCCAAGAAGGCATCCGGCTTTGAGCCCTCTGTGTGGGGGTGATTTCTTCGTCAACTATGAGCCGCAGCAGCTACAGGCATGCATATATATACTACTTGTCCCTTACCGTTATGCGATTCATGATTAGGGTCCATTTAGAACGTAGGATTAATTCCTCAGAAATTTATACGACACCTCAGGTTTAGTGAGGATGGATAAATATTTTCCTCTGGAATTCGTATGAACTTTCCGTGTTACAAATATGGTCCTAAGCACCATTTTTTCTTCTTATGGCAAGGATTATAACACCATCTAGCAAAGAATTTATTTAAACTGCTAAAATTAGCCACTATAAATTTCATGTGTTGCTACTAATTTTGTAATGCTTTTGACATAAAACTAGATGTTTTAAGGATCATGTATGGCAACAACGGGAAATGAGGTAGTCCACTACACTGTTCATTTCTTTATAAGATATATACACCGTCCCTTTTGGCTAATCCTAACAAATCCATGCATGCGTGCAGATCAGGTCGGAGGAATGGATGAATGTGAGAGCTGATAAACTGAAGGAGGACATCCACAAGTTGTTTGAAACTTGCAACAATGTGGTGGGGAGAATGACCTTGGTGAATGCACTCAAACGTCTTCAAATAGATCATCTCTTTGAACAATAGATAGCAATTGCATTAAGTGACATCCATCAGAGTGAATTAAGTAGCTCTAGCCTCCATGAGGTTGCTCTTCGGTTTCGTCTGCTTAGGGAGCATGCCCTTTGGGTATCTCCAAGTATCTATTTATATATATAAGTGCAAGGGACTAATGCCCACCGAACTTAAAAATGCAAATTATTAATTAATATGATTTGGATAGTTTGACGATATGTCACAACAATTTGTCGTGCAGATGTATTTAACAAATTCAAGAGTGAAGATGGGAGCTTCAGCAAGGATATAACTAATGAACCAAAGGGACTACTAAGTTTATGCAACGCAGCTTACCTTTTCATTCATGGTGAGCCAGAACTCGAAGAAGCCATAACTTTCGCAAGGTATCACCTTGAATCAATGAGGGGTAGTCTCAAGTCCCCTTTAGCTGAGCAAGTTGAACGTTCCCTTCACTTATCGTTGACAAGGACCTACAAGACAGTGGAGACACTACATTATATGCTGGAGTACGAACAGGAGGAAGGGCATAACCCAATTCTATTGGAAGTCGCTTAGCTGGAGTTTAACCTTCTGCAGCATGTCCACTTGGAGGAGCTCAAAGCTATTACCATGTACGTCTCTTTGATATTTACAAAGCATGCAAAAAATTATGTTGAAAACAGTTAATGCCTTCATATATGATATCATGCACATACTTTCTCAGTGTCCGTAATCTCACCACCCATAGGACTTCAACAATCCTAACCACTTTTAATTTGACTATCTAAGTACTTCAAATAATTTTTTTCTGGTTGTGGAATGATCTTTATCAATACGTGGGACTAAACTATGTTCTGGATCGTGCGGTGGAGGCCTATGTTTGGTCCTTCAAGGTGTTCTATATAAGAATGACTTAGCGCGCGCATGAATGATCTTTACCAAGATAATATTATTGACTACACAGATGGATGACACATATGATGCCCATGTCACCATAGAGGAATGTCGAAAGCTGAACGTAGCCATACAAAGGTGGGTAGTTTAACTTAGATATTTTGTTAATAGAGAATGTAAAATGCTGGTAATAGTCCAATTAATACTAGTTTGTCTGGCTAATTTTGATGCAAACCAATTGCCCATGCAGATGGGATGAGAGTGCTATTTCTCTTCTACCAGAGTACCTGAAAAAGTTCTATAGTAAATTGTTGAGCAACTTTAAGGAATTTTAGGATGAACTGACAATCAATGAGAAATACCGGATTGTGTACATCAAGAAAGCGGTACACAACACTACTTACCTTATATCTCTATATCAGAAGCTAATGCTGTTCTTTTTTCCATATTACTACTTATGTGGTTAATTTCCTTTATATGTGTGCAATTCCAAAACCTATCCACTTATTACATCCAGGAAGCCAAGTGGTTCAACCGAAATCAAAAGCCTAGATTTGAAGATCAAGTGAACTTGTCTACAATGTCCTCAACCTTGCCAATGCTATCTGTGGCTATGATGGTTGGCATGGGTGATGCAATAACAAAGGAAGCATTTGAGTGGGTGTCTGGTTACATTGATGCCGTCATAACATGCGCAAAAGTTGGGCGTTTCATGAATGACATTGCTTCATACAAAGTAATATCTCCATTATTTTTTATTTGATCTTATTGGAGTGAACGATGTTCTTTTTTATATGATGTTATAGAATTTTGACAAGAAAGATACCTAAATCTTACTAAATTGACCATACCTTATTCTGTGTATGCTACATTGTAGGAGGCTCAGCCTCTTTCGTCACTAGCCAGTAAGATTATAGATCGTTGGTTAGTAGACAGAAAAATTGATGAATTAGTAAGAAACACAAATTTAACAGGGGCATGTAACTACCGTGTTTTTTTATTAATAAGTGTGCCCAAGTCTAAAACATCTAATAGCTAGAGAAAACGGACGGAGTGCAACTTAAATAGCTTAACTGTCACGTTTTATCATTGAGCATGCATGATAATGCATCTAATTAATTTTGTGTTACACCCATGCAGCGCGGAAAGAACAAAGGGGATGTGGCAAGCTCTGTGGAGTGATACATTAACGAGCACAAGGTCGAAGGTGAGGTTGCCATTGCCAAGATCAATGAATTGATGGAAGTCGAATGGAAAACGGCGAACCAAACTCGCTTTGAGCGTCGTGGGCTGCTCCCAGCAGTGCAGCGAGTTATCAACCTAACAATTACCAACATGTTCTTTTATGATGGTAGGAAAGATGCACACACATTCGGCACATACATTCAGGAGGCTATTGAGAGTCTCTATGTCAAGCCCATCCCCATCTAGACTCTAATAGCTGGTACAACAATAGATATGTTTTGGCATATATGGCCAATATAATATATATCCTGAACTACTGGTCATAAATAACGATGCCTCAATTTGTAGTTACTGCACTATTAATTGTCATGAGCGAGTACTGTACTCCCGATAAACAGTGTATTGCTGAATATATATTTCATGATATCAAATGGAATGCTTGTATGTCAACTTACTACTTTATTATCATACAAAAATACACTTTCTCATGATTTGGTATATCATTTTATGTTGCTAGCAGGTTGACTACTTATGGATAAGTCAAATGAGTATATGCTTGTGTTCTTATGTCTCTAATACATGGATGAATATGAAATTAAGTATCAAAACTGCCAAGTGAACAGTTTTTTAAACCACAAGAAAATATTTAGTGTCAAGACCCCCACCTAGATGTAGGGTCTCATATATATACCATACTAGTCCTATGATTAATGGTTAGTACACACATTCACAACATTATCATCACATTCATACATATCATGGCATAGATATTAAAGCATAGGTCTTATATACAACAGGTACTTTGTTCTTACAATAAGGGGGTCATGGGCCGAATGGAAAGAACATGTCAAGGCCCTCCCTTCTAGCGTGAAATACTAGAGGGTCTCTGTAACACCCTAATTTTTTGCTCTAGTTTAAATTTTGGAGTATTTTTGATTTTTTTTTTAATTTTTGGGAATTTATTTAAGTTCATTTGGATTTATTCAAATAGGACTTTTCTTGAAAACAATCAAATAATGGAAAAGTTTTTGCAAAGTTTTATTGCAAATATTTTAATGGAATTCCAAACATCTCAAAGTAATTTCTGGAATTTTTCTGCTATTTTAAAAGCTCCAAATGATTTAATTGAATTTCTAAAATTATTTTAAATGTGAAATGTTTTAAAATCAGATGAGCGATGAATGGGCCGAGCCCATTACTGTGCGTGTCGCCGGCCCAACCGCACCGAAACCCTAGCGCCGCCTCAGCCCAAGTCGTCCGATCCGGATCGAACGCCCGTGAGTGCGCCACGTCGCCTGCACGCCGAGACCCTCTCTAGTGCCTGAGCGAGCTCGCCGTAGTTGCGTCTTTGTGTCGCCGCGGTTTTTCGTCGTTTACTTCGCCGCCGGTTTCTCTCCGCCGTCGCCAAGGTCACCGGAGTAATCCTTCCGCCAAACCGCGTCGAACGAGCCACTTCATCACGCCGAAGAAGCCCCGTAGCGCCGTGGGCTGCGTCATCTTCCTCAACTCGGCACCTTTTCTTCTGCGCGCCGTCGCCTTCACCGAAGCCGTCGTCCGTCCGATCTTCATCGCACGCTTACGGTTCGCCCACGTCACTTTTCCTTGTGTTCTTCTAGAGTAGATCTGCACTGTTAGATCCGGATTGAGCGGTAGAGATTAGATCTAGTCTCTGTAACTTGGTTACATCTCGGTAGTTGGATCGTTAGTGTGCGCGTAGGATTGAGCCACGTCGCGCCATGTATAGTAAATGCTTTGTAACTCGAGCGTTGGATCGGATCTGAGCGGTTGAGTTCGGATCTGGTTTTGCCTAGGATCCGCGCCGTTCAAATTTGAGCGTCTGGCGGTGATAGCGCCGCACCTCCAACCAATCGCGTCGCGCGCGTGTTTCCTTTGACCGGCGTGACCAATCTCGGCCGTTGATTTCAAACGAGCCTTTGCGATTGCGCCGGCGTGTCGCTGCGTATCCGGCGTCGCCGAGTCCGCGCGCGCGTTGGCCGTTGGATCCGGGGACCGTTCGATGCGTGACGCGTGGCGTCGGAAATCGAGCGCCGCCGAGCAGCGCAGCATAGGATCTGACCGTCGATTTTAGCGAACGGTCTCGATTTTTGCCGCGTGGCTGCACTGTTCTGTGAACCAAGTCCACGGTGGACCAGAGCCGAACCGTGGACCCAGTCCATAGACGAGCGACGTGGCGACCTGCGGGCGTGCCGCGTGTCGGTGACGTCGCGATGACGTCATAAATATTTTTGTATATAAAAATATTTCGACCGAAATTCTTTTCTGTGCTGACGTCACGTCATAAAATCGAATTTCCAGTATAAAAATAATTCAGAGAAATCGGATTTTCTTAATTTCTGTATTTTCATATTTTATTCAAACTTCAAATGACTATAACTTTGGCATTTTAACTCGGATTTGGGCGATTCAAATTTCTAAAAATTCATAAAATTGTGAGCTATCTAATGGTGAATTTTATTTGAATTTTTGAGGTCATTTAGTCTTCTGTATTAGCTATTTATTGCATATTTTGTTTGTACAGCAGACGCAAATTTTAGGAAAGTTTCGAGGAAGAATTCGTCGGTCAAGACCAAGTTTCGGAACAAGACCAGCAACTCTTTGAAGGCAAGTGATGCTTTGATCATTTTGATCCCAGGTTTTTAAAATGTAGTTTATGCTTTGAAACTATGCATGCTTATTTATTTAAAATGAATTTAAATTGATTCGGGATAATGTAGTTAATCAACCCATTTTGTTATGCCACCTTGAATTATTAATTGTATGCCCTAAATCATTGTCACCCTAAGTTTGATTATATTAGTTGGATGTTAATATTGTGCCAACACGGGAGGCTAGACCGTGAGTAGATGCTTAGCCTTGCAACGAATCATGAGTGATCTTTCGGAAAAATGCTACAATACTGATTAAAGACTTTGAATGTATTTTGAAAAGTGGTGTGATGATGCCACATGATGAGATTGAGTTACAGCGACCTGTGTGGTTCCATACCGATGTTGAGTTATTGCTGGCATGTGTTGCACAATAATCAACTGGGTGGGGAATGTTTTAGACTGGGGCAAGTGGCAAGAGGCTGTGTGCCTGGTGGGCCTGTGTGGCTTTGGGTTGATGAGTGATGTGAGTCTGTGTGCCACATTGGGCTGTGTGCCACTGTTGAGTGTTGGAAGTCTTGCCTTGGTCAGTTAAGGACTTCACCTTGCAAGCCTTTGATCCGAGTCACCGTACAACCACATGTGCGATATGGGACAGACCTAGTTGACTAGGGTTCGATATCTTTCCTCCGATACCTCGGGGTGATAGTACGGGGTGTATTTGTATGGGGAGCGCACGTACTACGGCTTGGTGCCCATCCAACGGTGATTGGCCGATCCTATACTTCGGCTCTGTGTGAGGGAAGTGATAGTGAAGGAAATACCGGAGAGGTTCTTTGGTTAAGGTAGAAGTTCCTGAAAAGCTTTGTTGCGGACAATCACCTGTGTGGTGAGCAGATGTATCTTGTGGGTAAAGTGTACAACCTCTGCAAAGTGTCAAACTATTTGAATAGCCGTGCTCACGGTATTGAGCATTGCTCGGGGATTACAGTCAAGGGGTAGATTTTCATAAACAAAAGGGGGGATAGGGTGGTTGTGTGCCAAGTGTTAAAAATGAACTGTTAAGGCTGTGTGCCGAGAATCTTCGAAGAAAAACCATTTGAAGAAATTAGTATACTTATAACTGTTCCAATGCTTTAATCTAATTAAGATATTGATTTAAAATTGTTGTTTGATGCAAAAGAACCATTTAAGCCAACCCTTTGGAATAAGCTTTGCATGTAGTAATAGCACTGCATTCTGTGCATTACTTGTTGAGTGCCTTGTGTACTCACCCCACCTTGCTTATCAACCCCAACATCAGTGGAGGAGACTACACCAGTTTGGGAGGAGGAGTACATCGAGGATACGAACAACTAGGGGGCAAGCCCAGTCGGTTGCCTGTGGCAAGATGAAGGCTTCCACGACCTTTACTTATGTTCCGCTGCTATTTCTTTACTTTGAATAATGTAAGCCCTGTGTGGCTGACTTATCTGTAAGGAGACCATAAGGTCGTACAACTCGATTTATATACATGTTTGCACTATTTATTCTTATATCTTTGTGAATGTCTGTAATGTGCAACCCTGTATGACTGTGTGTGCTAGCGTGATCCTGGACTGGCACAGAATACACAGAGGGTCCAGATTTGCAGATTCGGGTCCCGACAGTCTCATGTGTATACTATACTAGTCCTGTGATCAGTGGCTAGTACACATATTTACAACTTGGTGATCACTTCCATATACAATAATTCCATAAATACGAATGTCGGTGATACATGGTTCTTACAGTAAGGCCTTAAAGGCCAAACAAAACACAGCACCAAAAAAAGGCGTGGAAGCAAGATCCCGTGCTATGCTTTAGCCCAAAATATCCACAAGCAACCGACAAGAAGTATGCCCTAGAAAAGCTCATCACTATAGTCCTTATAACCTAGAGTAAAGTAGGAATTGTTGGGGATTGCAGGATCCTCAACCTCTAAATATCAACAAACCAAGGTGAGTACATTTGTACTCAGCAAGACTTGTAGTATATCATAAATATAAGTATATGCTTCGCTTATCAAAGGTAAGACTCTATGTATACAAGTATAAAGCGAGGCTATCTCAAAGAATAGCTATCCTACAAGGTTCCTTTGCGTAAAGAGAAATTTGTTTTTTAAAAACATTAGCCAGGAGCATTGGCATTCATGAAAGAAGAAGAACAACAACAGCCAGGCTACAAACGCACACACACCCACCCACAGACGCACACCCCGCACACTCACCATGCCTGCACCGGCCTTCGCGAGCACATGGGTCGAGCGGAGCTCGAACCCGGATGGGCGAGGCACACTCCAGCGCCTTTTGCCAACTGAGCTGAGCTCAGTCCTCGCATAATGAGAAATTTGATCAGTAATAACAATTAAGGGATTGCAAACGGAATTTATAAAGAGCAGATGGATGAGTATGTAAATAAAAATTATATAACATATATAAGAGCAACTCACAATCCTCCATGATTGTGTTCATCGAACTATTCCCTACCATACTTGGCATAACATCAACAATATAGCTACCCAACATTTTTCCATTTCTAGCCATTTTATTAAAATACAAAATCTAACTAGTGTCAAAGTAGTAGAGCTGCCCTTGGTGTGGGTGTGGCTTTTCAAAACTATTTACACTCTGTAGAGGTGTACAACTTTACCCACAAGACAAGAATAACTCTCGATGCGAACGGTGGCACGATCTTCCGGCGGGTAGTACTAAATCGATTGGTGGAGAACTCGGCGTTGATGATCTTGCTTCCAATCAGAACGGATTCGAACCCTGCAATCGCTACACCATAGCTCCTTTTGTTACCAACCACGCACAAACACTGTTGACCTCACCAAGAAGACTTACACCTGCATACGAATCAAGAACACAAGCAAGAACGAGAAGATGCAATATGAAATTGCAAATAATATTAAGCACATGAGTTGGTGTTCCACAAACTGATAAACGGCGAAAAACTGACAAAGTGTCTAGTTGTAATCTAAGCAAAACCCATCTATTCTAGCGATGGCTACTGAATATATATGAGGTTGAAGACAAGGGAGGCGGCCAAGGGGATGGCCGTGCAACCCTAGGTCGTACAAGGCCTTTGGGCCCAAGTGGAGGTGTCGCAGCACCTGACTGATTCTGTTTATCATATTGATTTGATGATTCCCATCGATCCAGATGGATTTTGGATGTGAAACCACTTCCATTGGAAATGTCTCGTCGTGGGCTTGTCTGCAGAGACCAATAACACCTCAAAAAGACTTCGTATGACCCAGATATCGTTGTTTTTAGTTGGACTGCTCGGGGCCGAATCGAGTCATGAACAATTGGACACGATCTTGGGCTGGGCTTGGAGTGTCAGAATTTGTTGGGCCCTTGCCTTGCTTGAGGTAGAAATATGGCTTGCTGGGCTGGCATGGACACATCATCCTCCCCTTCTTGATTTTGAGTCGTCCTCGACTCAAGCTCATTAACTGCAAAGGTTAGTAACAAAAGTGACAAATAAACCAACAAATTCTTTGGTTGTTTATAGTTTGGCACATTAAAAGAAGATTTCAAAATGGTAGAAATATAAACTCGATGCACCATGTACTTTCTTTTATCATTATGTTTGCCAATAGCATGAAAACTAACACTATATGACCATGACAAATTATCAAGCATAGAAAATCACTCCTCTAAACAGTTGAGATCACATATGACATCAAATTCACTGTAACCGAAAGTATTCAAGGAAGACAACAGTTTAATCTCATCCTTTTCATTAGCAAGGTGAATAACATGTTTATTTTCAGCACATGTGTTTAGATCAAAAATAAAATTAACATGTTCATTCACTAGTTGAGGCATGGATATAAATAAAACATTATCACACAACTCTTCTTTATCACCAGGGATAGCAAGACAATCATATTGTGACAAAGGTGATTCAGTTTGAGTGTCCACTAACTGTTGTTCTAGCATAGCACTAGTAGTGGCCAAATTTTGCACATCAATAGAATTCTCTGCTCGTCTGAAAATAGCACCTATGTCGTCACCTATGTTTTCTATCTCTGCCAATTTAGGCATATCATGATCTGTACATTCTTGAGGCATGCATGGGATAGCAAGTATCTCCTGTTCCTCCTTCTCTGCCGTGTTTTCCTTCTCGTTCTTGTTCTCAACGTCTTGTGAAAAGTTAGTAGCAAGTGAAAACTCGACAAGATGCCATTCTTCCAAAGAAAATTGCTATCTTTTGCAATTATAGATATTAATTTCATCAAGATGCCTTTCATGTTCAATTTGAGTTTCAACCTCACAAGCAATATTAAATAAACTAGAGAGATAATTGTATTCCCTATCAACAAGAATACTCTTAATTTTCTTGTCAAGTCCATTTAAGAATCTTATTTCCTTAGCTTCTTCAGATGCATCTAAACCACAACGCAACAACAATGTTTCTAATTCCTCGCAATATTCCTTGACAGTTTTATCACATTGTTGTAAATATTGCAATTCATAAAGTAACTTTTTAGAATGATAAGCAGGAACAAATTCATCTCTCATAAGTCGTTTCATATCTTTTCATGTTTGCGGTACTAAATTATAAGCACAAAAATCATTCCACCAAATTGATGCACAGCGAGTTAAAGCACTAGCCGGAACTCTAATTTTTCGTTTATTGCAGAGGTTACATTGTGAAAGAATTTTATCTACCTCTATTTCCCAATCAATATAAGTATCAACACCAAATCCGCTATAAGAAGGAAGAACTGGAAAATTCTTACCTTTACCAGCAGAAAGAGATGAATTAAAGATGGGTTGGTGCTTATGCTCTTTTCTGTCAAGTACATTCTACATGTTTTGAATTTGCTTGTTCATAGTCTCATTCATCTCTCGAAGCATCTCTCGGAGCTCGTTATGAAGAACACACTGGTTACTATCCTGGTCCTCCGGTACCTCTGCCATTGCTAGTAGAAAACAGAAGATAGCACACAGTATTATCCCTATCAACTACTATGTACTGGACAGTGGGATCTCAAACTCTCACGCGTCTTACCACACCCTTACAAATATTCTTACCAAAGCAGTAGGTGGTACAACCATCGACTGGTTCGTGATACCATGATCGGAGTGTGAGCAAGGCGATTGCAAAGGAGAACCTGAACTAATAAGAAGTATGTGGAGCTCGGAAGGCAATGTTAGGTAGCAAGGAAAAAGCAATATCAAAATTAGATTAGGAAGCTGAATAAATGTCCAACGTACTTGTCACAGTTGTTAGCCTAACTATATTCCTAAAACTAGAACAACCTAGCATGGGATATATCAAAGCACATAGGACTCAAAGGATTCAAGCAATTCTGATTATCTGCTTCTCTTTCCCTCTTTTTGCTTCTTTTCTTCTCTCTAATTTTTTTCAGTGCGGTTCTTCTCTTTTTTTTGCACTTGCCTTTTGTTTTCCTTTATTTTAACTCATAGTCAAAACAAAAATATCACGTTTTGGAATGAGAGAAAACGTTAAACAGATGACCGAAAAATTGGCAAAAATAGCACATGAAACTTCCAGGGTCCAAAACTCGATCTTAGAGGCCGATTTTGAGGGTCAGAAATTGCACCGGCCTTTTGACCTGTGGTTTTTTCACATACGCCTCGTCGACCTCTTCGAAAAAAAAGAACACCCCAATCGGAGTTCGTATGCAAAAGTTATGCAAGTTTTACCGAACACTGCACAAACTAGAATTGCTCGCGACTTCACTTCGTCCTTCCGGATTGGGCTGAAATAGCAATAGGATCGCGGGTGAAAAAGGGTGGCCAACGGTGCAGGGCAATTGACACAAGTCAACTCGGGACCTATCTAGGGCATGCGAAGTGGGATATATAATGCAAAGTGGCGGCAAGGACAAACCGAGCAGGACTCAGTTCGGTTCTGGGGTTGGCGGTGGTGGGATGACTAACGGTGCAAACAAGAACTAGGGTAATGGAAAGGGACGACTAGAAACTAGGATCACGACCTCAAACCAGCAACAAGACGATGACGATGGACACAAATTCAACAAAGCGAAACTGAAACAAAAATTGCTAAGGCATGAGGGGTTGTAGGACAGCAGAATCGATGATGAATTTTTTGTGGTGCAATTTTTTTGGACTCTAGGATGATGGCAAAACAAAAGTTGGGATACAAGAATTACCTATCAGGCAATCGAGGCTCTGATACAACTTGATACGAACGGTGGCCCGATCTTCCGACATGTAGTACTAAATCGATTGGTGGAGAACTCGACGTTGACAATCCGGCTTCCAATCAGAACAGATTCGAACCCTGCAATCACTACACCACGGCTCCTTTGGTTATCAACCACGCACAAACACGGTTGACCTCGTCAAGATGGCCTATCCCTGCATACGAATCGAGAACACAAGCAAGAACATAGAAGATGCATTCTAAAATTGCGAATAATATTAAGCACATGAGTTTTGGTTCCACAAACCAATATACGGCGAAAAACTGATATAATGTCTAGTTGTAATCTAAGCAAAACCCATCTATTCTAGCGATGGCTACTGAATATATATGAGGATAAATGCAAGGGAGGCGCCCAAGGGGATGGCCATGCAACCCTAGGTCGTACAAGGCCTTTGGGCACAAGTGGAGGTGTCGCAGTACTTGGCAGATTCTGTTCGTCATATTCATTTGATGATTCCCATTGATCCAGAATGAGTTTGGAAGTGAAACCACTACCATTGGAAAGCTCTTGTCGTGGGATTTTCTGTAGAGTCTAAGAACACCTCAAACAGACTTCGTATGACCCAAATATGGTCATAATTGGATGAATAACTATACCAAACATAATTGAAACAAGTAATAATTGAATTAATATGCAATACTTTAAAACAATATAATATTTTAAACACGGGTTCAACATGATCAAAGCACAACTTGCCTTGAAAGAGCTCTGGATCCTGCTCTGGACTTGGTTCTTGCACTGGCTCCTTGATCATAAACTCACCGGGCAACTCAACATCTACGCGAAATGAAATAGAAAGCAATAAATACCAAAAAATACTGAGCAAAATCAACTCCAAAAATAAAATAAAATTCACCATTAAATATAGCTTGATTTTACAAATTTTTAGAAAGCTGGAATAACCTCAATAGGAGTTCGTATGAGTAAGAACGAGCTAGTTTAATTCTGAAATAAAATAAATATCAAAAAATAGAAAATCCGAATAAACCGAATTATTTTTGTACTGAAAAATAGCATTTATGACGTCATGCTAACGTCAGCATACAAATCCATATCGACCGAATATTTTTCTGAAGAAAAACTGATTTATGACGGCATGCTGACGTCACGGGACAAGTGGTAACTTTACAGCGTGACACGTGCGCAACCAGAGGGCAACACGTGTGCGGCGCATGGACTGGGTTCAGGTTGGGCTCGGGTCTACGGTGGACTCAATGCACTGTGTTCATGCATCGGCTGACACAGGCAGCCCACATGGCATCACCATATCGATGACACGTGGCATAAGATCGACGACTGCAATGAGGACACGCGGTGGCGAAATCTCGACCGTTCATGCTAGATCTGACGGTGGAGACAAACAGCGATGACATCATCATGACCAGCAGCGACGACTCCTCAATTCTCGCACGACACATGGCAGCATGAGACTGGTTCTGTGCACAGTGCTATCACGGCCGCACGGTTCAAAATCGACGGTCAGGATCCTTCGACAAGGCAGCAACGGCGGAGGACACGCGGCACCAGATTGGATCGCTCAGCACATATCCAACGGCAGACGGTGGGCGGTGCAACGTGAAAAGATCTAATCTAATCAACAAGATCCAATGATGGGAAGCGGTGAAGAGATAGCGCATACGCGGCGAGATCAGGACCGCACAAGATTGATCGGACAGCTTAGAAGGCTCACGGGGACGACAATGGCGCGGTGGCTCGGAACGTCGAAGTTCTCACCGGAGAGGGACACGATGATCACGGCGGCAATGTTCTAGGGCTCCTCCGGTGACGCTTCCTCCTGGGTTCGACGTGGCGCGATGAGACGGCCTCAACTCCAGGCTCGAACGCGGTGGAGGACGCGGACATCGACGGTTCAGCGGTGAAACGGTGGTGGCTTCAACACAACTCTGGAGAGCCTTTGTGAAACAACGACGGTGTCTCGGCGAGCGCAACTTGAAGCAAAGGATGCGGCGTAGGGTGGAGAAAATGAGGGTGGCGGCGGCGCATTAAATAGCGGCCTCGGCTTTCGCGTATCTCGCGCGAATCGAGGTTCGCTCGGATACGATGGTGAGATCTGGTGGCTACTCGGAAAGGTGACATGGCGGCTGAGCAGACATCCAAGCGGCGATGATCCAACGGCTCACACGCGCAAGCGACGCGGCGCAAAGGCAGCCGATGGATCAAGATCCAATGGTCGCCAAGCTTAGGGTTAGGGTTTCGATCAGAACGGGCAGGGATGGGCTGGCAACGCAGAGGGAAAATGGACCAGGTCCATTGGGCTCGGAGCAGAACTATTCAAGCGAATTTTTAAATCTTTTTTGAATAAATTAAATACCAGAATCTAGAAATAGCCAAATAAAATAGCAAAATATCAGAAAAATTCTAAAAAATATTTTAAGGCATTTAGAACTCAAATAAAATATTTCCCATAAAATTTTATTTAAACTTTTCACATTTTCCAAATAACTTTATAAATAAGCCATAAGTCAAATAATGCCATTTTAATTTAAATAAATTCTAGAAATTTCATAAAAATATAAAATGCATATTAAATTCAAAAAATGCAAAAATTATGATGTTACAGTATCCCTCCAACAATAACAATATACCCTATCATAACTATTTCTCCCCATAGCAAGGCATATACCGTCGTATTAGTAAGCGTTATTTCCAACACTGTGGTGTGGGCACCCGTTGGAGCAATCCATCTTAGAAAGCCCATACTACTCCAGCCTTCCATCATGTAAATCTAGTTTCGAATGAAATAATAGGCTAGGGCTACCATAATAGCACTTGTGGTCATATAGATGTCTTGGATTATACAACACACTATGTTCGATCCTTCATCAACCAGGGCAAGAAATCCCCTATACTACGTACAAGTTCATTCTTCACACTTCATAGATTATATAGATAACTTGCCCACGTTAAAACTTTAGTTTTTTAGTTTTGATTTTAATACCAAAATAACTGAGACAAATATGTCAAAATTTCCATTCTCATAACAAATGATGCACCCGATCAATTGTTCTCCCAAAACTAAAGTATGGCTAAGCAATTGTACATATAATCGAATGTACCCAAGTTGGCATTAGATATTGCCTAACCCTTATCTTATGGTATTCAAGATTGACATTCGCATATTTATACATATAATCGAATATAACCCAGAGCGGTGTGGAAAAACCCGAGAGGGTGTTTTTAGGGGTTCATGCAAGCCGGTGCTACCGGCCATGTTAGCCCAGTGCTACCGGCCGAGCGGTAGCACCGACCCAAATGATTGGTGTGAAAATTTCAGATAGCATCTCTTCAGGTTTTGGGATGAAGGGCGGTGCTACCGGCCAGGGGGCGATAGCACCGGCCCTAATGAGCGTGAATAATCTAAAATTTGTGATTTTGGGAGTTTAATTGTAGACTTTTTTGGACATTGCTATGTAACAGATATTCCTAGTCTTTGATGGTTGCAGGAGGTCGGGTTTTGATCATGGTGAGGCAGAGGATGATCGGGACTAGGCGAGGAGCGTTGGAGGTCCAAACGGTTGAGGATCGCCGAAAGATGATCAGAGACAGAGTCGGTGCAAGCCTAGAAGAGAAGGAAAGGAAAATATGCTAGCTAGACGTGCGTGGATCATGGAGGGCCGTCGGATCGCGGTCTAGTTGATAGGATAGCAGGTCTAGTTAGTGTGCTTTGAAAACTGTGCAAGAAAACACGGTTTGTTTGGTGGGTTTTGAGTTAGCCCTTGCATGGCTGTGTGAGTGGGTCAATCCTAGCTCTTGATGGAGTGCCCTAGGGTTGAGGGACTCATCCAAGGGTGGTAGGTGGCCCAAGAGTAGTATAAATAGAGGAGGACTTGTTCCTCTTGAAGGTTTTAGTGGTTTTGTGCTCCTTTGAGATTTACCCACTTTGTTGTGAGGCTTTGTGAACCTCCCTTCCAGAAATGCAAATAATTTTCTCTTATGCTTGATTTTACTTTACACACTTAAATTCAGCATTTAAATTCCGCACTTAAATTCTTGCAATTTACATTCATCCAATTTGGATTTGCCTCCCCTCCTTCTACATGCTTTTGGATTTGCCTCCTCTCCTTCTAAAATGCTTTTGCTTCTTGTTCCAAGGATGTTGATTGATTGATGAATCTTCTATAGATCATATCTCATTCACCTAGGCAATCCATGCATATTTTCTTGCAAGAAACCGGTTCTGTGTTCTTGAGTGAATCATTCTTTAAGATCATGTTTGCGGAGTTTTAGACTTGTGTTCTTACTTGATGTGATATGTGGGAGGTCCTCCAAGGTCATCTTGATCATCAAAACCCCACGATCAAGTCTTTAGATCGAGTTCTTGAGTTTTGCTCAAATTTGGTGTGTTCTTCCTTTATGGGTAAAAAGGTCAGAACTTTGATGTCAATCCTTGTGATTGAAGGATGGAATGAGTTCCTGACATCCTTAGGAGTACATCTACCAAGTTTCTTGAGTTTTTGTCTAGCCGATCAAAAGATTCCTCAAATTTTCCTTTTGAGTCGTGCTATTTTCAAACTCTATTCTTACGGCTATTCTTGAGCCCGGTGCTACCACCCATTGTGCGGTACTACTGGCCTCTGGTGCTACTGGTTTTTCTGCGATAGAACTGCCCATACAGAGCATTTGCACCTTCTCATTTACTCCTTTTTTGAGTATTCTCTGTGAGGACTTGGGTGGATTGTTTTGTGTGGGGAAAATTTTATTTGGTGTCATTCACCCCCCCCCCCCTCTGATCGCCATCTCGATCCTTCACTAACAAGAAAGCCTAGCTCATTAGAGAGAGAGGGAGAGAAAAAAAGGAAAGTGTATTATGTAGGAGCATGCTTTCTTGCTGAGAAAATAGCTTCTCGGCTAGGTCCTTTCCTTTTTGAGAATAACAAGATTTTATTTTAACTTTTCATTTTACAGTCGAGAGTTTCTACAATTTGTAAAGCTACCAAACATGCTTCAAATTTTATGAAATTTTTTGAGGATGATGCTAAGACAATACTAATGATTCTATAAAATATTTAGAGCGTAAGCTATCCCATAATTTTCTAAATAATTCTTTTAGTGTTTTAGCCTATAATTAAGTATGTAGTTTTTTATTTTTCATAATCAGCAAGCTACTTTTAAAATTCCTAAAAAATTTTAGAGATGATCCTTGGACCATCTGAGATTTAAAAAAATATATTTTTGGACATTGAACTGATGTAAATTTGAAGTTAAAAAATTAGAGGCAATAACTAGGTTATTGAAAATCATTTTCTTTAAATATCAAAAATCAAAAAAATCTAGGAAAAAACAAAAAAATCATATTAACCCACAAAAGCCAACTTGGCAACTTCATTATTTTAATTTGGCAAAAATTAGGCTGCTACAGAACACTAGTAAAACACAAAGAAAATTAGCAAAACAAAACATTATAATCCAGCGGTATGCCTTAACACAAAATAGCCACAAGCAACCATCTAGACCAAGCTGTAGAAGAGGTTGTTATCATATTCCTCGAAACCTACGGTAAAATGTGAATCTTCGGGGGCAGCGATTCCTTAATCCTCTGAATATTAGCAAGAAATGGTAAGTACATTTGTACTCACCAAGATTTCTAGTGTATTGCAAATATAAGTGTATGCATGGCAATGTCAAAGGATTGGCTATCCTACCATGTTCATATTTTGCAATAGGCAAGATTTATTCAACAATAACAAGTAGTAGATTCCCTCTATAATTAGCCAATCCAGAGGCCAATGAGCCTTTAGTGGCCACGGCATGCTACTTCTGGTCGGACACTCTAAACGTTTTTATGTTTAGGACAGCCACATGGGCCCAACACTACTAGACGTCGCCCAAGTTTGTTGTTTGAGGCTGGATGGAGAGAAAATATCGGTCTTTAGTGCCAAACCCCAACATAAGCTGATCCATGCCAGGGGGGAAGGATGGAGCAAGTACATCAAAAATAACAAAGCTACTGGTCCAATATCGGACATAGAACACGTTGCTTTCCTCAATCTATAGCTTGACCGATTTGTATTTTGTGGAGCTTCTCTTGACTAACCCAAGTTTATCAAGTGTTCACCAAAAAAATTGATAGAAGGTCGTCGGCTAGCGTTAGGAAAAATGTTTATCTCATGAGTCTTGAGCCGGGAGTAAAGCCAGTCAAGTGTTAAGGTCGATAAGTCTGTGGTGTCCTTGATGGTGGTCACCTTCATCTCCTAAACCCGAAGATCGAGTGCGGTTAATAAGTGTCGAGTGTTCTCCGAGTCAGGGTATGTGCAACCAACTGCACAGAGATCGCTCAAAATTCATGTAAAACAACCAAAGCACTCATCAAGGGTCTCACCAGCGTGCTATTCAAATTTGTTGTAGTCATGCTTTTATTCATCTTGTCTCACCGTCTTGATCTTCGGGGTGCCCTCATGGTAAGCATCGAGGGTCACCTAGATCTGATAAGCAGATCGTAGGTGAGAGATCCTATCGTACTCACTGTGGCTATGGCCATGTATGAGGTTGTTTCTTGCATTAGCATTCGCCTCAACGTCAGCCATATTGCCGGCCATGACGTTCTCATCGGCAAGAACCTCATATGGGAGCTTCACCTTCTGCCAAATTAGGAAGCCTTGGGCAGTTATGTATGACTCCATTCTCGATTTGCAAAAAGAAAAATCAACTCCAAAAAAAATCGGAGGCTTGATGGAATACTTATCCATCCAATGGCTCTTCAGGCTGGTCAAGATCTATAAAAGAGCAAAACCGGGTTCTGATACCAATTGAAGGACCGAAGTGTCGATCAGATGGAGATGAATGATCACAATTAAATTTTTCCCCACTCAATGGATCCAACCAAAACCTCGCTTAAAACACTCAAGCGCAATGGAGCAAAACAGAGAAAATCTTGGTCTTGAACATGCTCGTGGAGTTGTGATGATCAAGTTGATCTTGGATATTCTCCCACTTATCACAGCAAGCAAGAACACAAGAAACAAAAACACAAACGCGATTTACAAAGATTTCTCAAAGATTAAGCAAAGATATCGAGTTCTTGCGAAAGATTGCCTAGATGATGACGATATGATCTAAAGAAGGTTCATCCATGAATCAATCATCCTTGGCATAAAATCCACAAGCACTTAGAAGGAGGGGAGGCAAATCCAAATGTGCGGAAAGTAAATTGCACGAATTTAAAGTGCAGAATTTAAATGCTAAATTTAATACATAATGTAAATAATGAAATTAAATTTAGAAAAGTAAGGAAATAAAATTTTATTTCTTGGGAGGAAGGTTTACAAAGCCTCACAACAAGGTGGGCAAAGCTCAAAGGAGCACACTAAACCTTCGAGAGGGGAGAGCTACTCCTACTCCTCTATTTATACTACTCTTGAGTCATTCTCTACCCTTGGATGAGTTCTACTTGGCCCTCAAGTAACCTTATCAAGGGTTGAGATTCACTCAAGCTAACTTAACCATTACTCTATCCTCTAAACCGCAATCTAACTGCTCTCCTTGATCCGAGCAACCCCAAGTTAGCATCTCAGCCATTCACTTTTCTTCTAGGCTCGGAGTGACTCCGTCTCCGGTTATCCTCCAGCGATCCCCGACCGTCTGGACCTCCGGCGCACCTTGCCTACTCTCGATCATCCTTCGCCTCACTAAGATCTAGCACCATCGTCTTGCAACCATCAAAAATAAGGAAACCCATCAGATAGCAATGTCCAAAATGATATACAATAGTTATGCAATTGCTAAAAATAATTCATATTCATAACTCAAATACAGTCAAATACTCATGAATAACATGGTTAGACCTCCATATAATCTTTCACCTAGGAAAAACAGGCAAAAGTGGTGTTTGTACCGGGACAGACCTAGCAGTGGGTAGGGGTGAAAACGGAAACGGAATTTCCAACCGTTTCGGAGAAAAATGGAAACGGAAGCATTTTTTCGGAAACGAAAACGGAAAATGTCGGTACGGAAACGGAAACGGAAATTTTTTGTCAGAAACGGAAACGAAAACGGGAGAGCCATTTCCATCGGAAACGGAAACGGAATCGGAAATTCCGTATAGGTGAAACTGGAAATTCTGTCGGAAACTTGGCCCATTTGGCCCAAAAAGGAGAATAGAGAATTTATATTTATTTTTGAATTAAAATAATTTCAGAAATACAAATAGCTTTATAGAAAATATCAAATAGAGTTCAAAAATTCCGACAAAAATCTCAAAAATACTTTGGAACATTTTGAACCTAGGAAAATTATTTCTAGCATATTTTTGGCTTTATTTTTCATGAATAAATTAATTATATAAATCTAAAAAATAGTAAAATGGCATTTATAAACTCCAAAAAAATCCAGGATAAATCTTAGAAAATCATAAATGAACACTGAACAATAATATGCAAATTTTAGGGCATTACATCTTTATAGTTGGAAGAGCAAGAGGATGTCGATGATAATGATATTTAGGAGGATACGATGGTTTGATCTGGGGTACAAATAGCGAGCCTTCAACTGACAAACTTGAGAAAAAACTTTCTAGTGATACCGGTGAACATAACATTGTTCTTGTATCCACCTTTGTGATGGAATGAGTTACATTGTTTTTGTGGTCATGTATATTGTGATCATGTATTACGTTTTTGTGGAATTTTCCACTTTTGTTTCCGTATCCGCTCCGTTCCGTTCCGCATCCGTTTCGATCATTATTCGTTTTTTGTATCCGTTTCCAGGGTTTCCGATTCCGTTTCCGTTACCGGTAAAAAATGTGGAAACGGAAACGGAACGACCATTTACCGGCCGTTTCCGTTCCGTTTTATCCCTAGCAGTGGGTCAAAGTGGGTTTGATGCCCACTCTACTACCGACAGCATCGTAAATACTCCCCTTGCACCTCAATCCTCCATAGATGTAGGACATAGAAATTAAAGATAGAAGAAGAAGGCTCAAACACCTCTAAAATTTAGTCCCAAGTCCGACACTGGCCTGCACCACACAACACGCTTTGAGATCCGTGGTTGGTTACTATGAGGAGTAGGAGAGAGAGGAGATTATGTCCAATCAAATCCTACCTCTACTATATTTGGTGGATTCCCGGCCTACAAATTGATTTGAGCCGGCTTGGCTCCGGCTCGGCTCGTGGCTCAAGTCGAGCCGCAAAAAAAATTGCATTTGGATCCTTTTTCAAAAAAAAATTACGGTTAGGTCTTTTTTTGAAAAAAAAGTTATGTTTAAGTCCTATTCCGGAAAAAAAATATTATATTATGTTTATGTCCTTTAGGCCTTTTTAAGCATTACGTTTAGGTCCTATTTTGTCCTTATTCGAGAAAATAGCGTTTAGGTCCTTTTTATGTCCTTTTTCGTAAAACAAACGTTTAGATCATTTTTTCCATTTTTTACGTGCGGAGCGGCGGTCGCAGCGTGCCACGCAATGGTAACTCAGATATATTTATATCCTTTCAACCGTTCCGCCGAATAAATACGAAAAAAACACGATTACGTTTGTATCTTTCAACCGTTTCGCTTGTCTTCTCGATTTGCTCGCGTAGGGAGCGGTGGCCGTACGTTTTCTCGATTTACTCACGTGGGTAGCGGCAGCCGCGGCGTGGCACGCCGCGGTTGCTTACCTAGTGTAATTGATAGTTGTTGACATGCTGCTGTGAGCGGTGGTCCTATTGTTGTTTGCATTATGTGTTACATGGGAGGTTGCCTGAGGCAAGCGTTTGATCTGTGTATGGCAAGCTGATTTACAGTGATTTAAATTAAATCTAAAATAGTGTTCGATGTAAATTGGAACATATATAGTCTACACATATTATGTTGTTGTACGAAGTGAAATTGAATAGGTGAGAATTTAAAATTCACATTTCAAATAACAAAAAGTTGTGTGATTTAGCAATTCTAATAAAAATAGAAATTTAGTGTTCCATAAAACTGTTGTATCCAAATATAAATACAACAAATTAAAATTCCCAAAAATATTAAGAACTTCAAATATTTAAAAATATAAAATTAAATTAAAAAATATGGTTAGAATATATGTAAATTTAAAATAATAAAATTAGCCCATGCAAACCATAGAGACCGTGCGATACACAGGTTGACGACTAATTTTAGTAATTGGTGGGATGTAACGTGTACGAAAGATAATGTAGAGGTTCCATGAATATAGAATAACTATGAGACTGAACTAAAATAATGAGCCTAACAGGCCTTTAACCCCTCATGGATTTGTAGGTAAAGTATTAACACAAACAGGCCGAAATACAACGAACATCTCCATGTTAGCATGTCGTGTTAGAAAACTCAAACCAAGGAAATAGAAATCATCTTGGGAATTGAATGTCGTGTTGGAACATTTATCCAACCTTGCTACGAATGGAAGGATTGTTAAATTATTTTAACATAATATGGCCCATGTAAATTATAGAAAAGTTCTTATAATTAAAAGGTCTAAGTGTGATGGTTGCTAGACTAAAAGTATTTAGAACCTGTGGGTGTAATTTCCTCTCCTCTCTTCAAAAATGTAACAAATAATTTGTGTGCTAATAATAGATTCTAGCCACAGTGCTTTGCATGGTGCTTCAGTTTCATATGTGCTGAAAATTAAAGGCTGCAGTATGAATATATTGATGTATGCATGACTTTCAGCCATTGAATAGGTATTAAAGCTTCAGTTTCATTCATTAATGGATATTAAATGAAGGAAACTGACGTATTAAGTGCGAGGAGTTTCAAGAAAACTGATGTTCCTCTGTAACTCTCTCATTACAGATTAACCTCTCGTTGGCTATAAAAAGAGGAAGCCTCCTGTGCATCAAAGAGATAGGGAAAAAGAACAAGCACATAAAAGCACAGTACGCATATAAAAGAAATCTCAGTTCTTTAATCATCAAAAGAACTATATTAGCAGAAGGAAGAGAGGAGAGAAAAAACTAGATATGCAAGGTGTTGCTAACACGTCTCAAGGTGGGTTTGTGCTGTTGCACATATAAAAGGATGATTTGTGCTTTTGCACATATAAAAGTTGCTTATTCGGTTGAATCAAAATGTTCTAAATGATTTTATAGTTTCTGCATTTCTGCCTACATTTGGTATCAGAGCATGGTTTAAGCTTCTGATTCACCATTATAATTGTTCTTTTGTTGTATGGTGTAAGCGCATAAGTGAAATTGCATTTGTTTATAGTTTTTCCTTATGCAATTGCGTGATTCATCATAGTAATGTTATTTAGAGGAGTAAAATGTTATTTCTTCTCCAGTATTCTTATTTGGATAATTCGCAAGAAATATGTTTGCATCTGTCTGTAATGTTTAAAGACAGATTTTTCTTTTGTTCATAAGATCACAGTTTATTCTTATGAGCATAATTGAAAGTGATATGCCAATTAAATATTTATATTATTGAAAGCATGTTTGTCACCAAAGTGGCCTTGCTTAAAAAGGATCATAGATATTTAGTTGAGCATTTCAATTGTTCATATTCTATTTGATGATATTAATTGGAAAATATAATGGACAATTGAGTTCACGAATTGTAACACTAGGAGGTCGCTCAAAGGTGGACCATTGCTTTCAATTGGTGATATGAAAGAGGTTAATCAATATGCTTCGTCAGTTTGTTAGTTTATCCAAAGATAGCATGCACATTGGCTTGAGTATAGTTGATTATCTATTAAAGGTGTTTATTTTAGCACATTATTGATTCCAGCCGTGTATCTAAATTTCATCCAACGATGTTTTTAGATGCACACTTAAAGTTTGTTATTGCATGAATCTATTTTGCTTACTCAAAATATTAAGCTGTGAACATATTAAATTTTGCAGCATCCAATAATTTAATGAGTCAGGGTTTTGGGCTTGTCAAGTTTAATGTCCTGAACTATGTTGACTAGTCTGAATAGATCCGGTTTCAGCTAGGTGTTATGGACTTAGATCTAGCATTAGTTCTTGATGAAAACCTGCGTAAATTCTGAGGATGAAATCTTGATGAGGATAGTTCCTTTATGAAGCACAGGAGCGGTCTAACAGATTAAGCTTGAACTTGATGCGCTTGACGATTGCTGAAAACGTCAAGCCATCATTGCCTAAAACTGATAATGCAAAGGATTTCATGACGAAGCTAAAAGAATATTCTCAATCAGACATTACAGACAAGTCTGTGGTTGGAAGTCTTATGAGTGAACTAACGACCAAGAAATTTGATTGGTCTATTCCCATGCATGATCATGTGATTAGCATGGCAAATATTGCTGCAAAGTTAGCATCCATGGGAATGGACGTAAGTGAATCATTTCTGGTCCAATTCATCATAAACTCCCTACCTCCTGAATTTGGCTCGTTCAGTGCATTATAATACCATAAAGAAAAATGGAACCTTCAAGAATGCAAAACCCAATTGGTTCGATGAAGGAGATTAAAGAAAATAAGGGATCACTCTGTTCATCTCACAATGCAGAGGTGCAAGTAGCGACAAGGAAAAGCCGGGGAAGAAGGGTAAGGACAAGGCTCCACATTAAGTTAGTGATGGCCAAATCCATAAAAGTCGAGATGCCATACGCAAGAAGGTTGGTCATTTCAAGAAGGATTGCCCTAAGAGAAAGAAATTGTTCAAACAAAAAGATATACATTATGTTTATGTATGCTTTGAATCAAATCTTGTTGAAGTTCCTAGCCATACACAGTGGTTAGATTCAGTGCTACTACTCATGTTTCACATGTTACAGAGGATACCTTTCAATCCAACCCATAAGCGGATCTGAAAAGTTTTTGTACATGGGGAACGGAATGAAGACACGAATTGAAGGGACCGGGACTTATAGAATAATCCTTGATACCAGTCTACATTTAGATTTGAAAGAGTGTCTTTTTGTTCCCGAATGTACTAGAAATTTAGTATTTATGGGAAAGTTGGATATAACAAGTTTTAAGTTTATGGTTGGAGATGGTATATTTTCATTATATAAGAATAAGTACTATTATGGTTCTGGTACTTTAATTGATGGTTTATACCGCTTCAATCTTAATGCTGGTTTTTCTGAATCCCTCTTTCATGTTGAAAATATTATTGGTAACAAACGTAGTGCACATAATGAGCGTTCTGCTTTCTTGTAGCATAAAAGATTGGGTCACATATCCAAAGAAAGAGTTTTGAGGTTAGTGAAAAGTGAAATTTTACCTCAGTTGAATTTTGTTGACTGGAATGTGTGTGTGGATTGCATCAAGGGCAAGCAAACCTCACACATATCAAAGCACCCAGCTACAAGAAGTAGTGAACTGTTACAGTTAATACACACTGATATTTGTGGTCTATTTGATGTTTCTTCCTAGGGTGGTGAAAAATATTATATCACCTTTATTGATGACTTCTCACGTTATTGTTACCTATACTTGCTGCATGAAAAGTCTCAAACTGCGAGCATCCTAGAGGTGTTCGTTAATGAGGTGGAAAGGCAGCTCGATAGGAAACTCAAGGTGGTGAGGTCGGATAGAGGTGGTGAATATTTTGGAAAGTTTGATGAAAGTGGACAATGTCCAGGTCCATTTGCAAAGTTTCTTGAAAGACGAGGCATTTGTGCACAATATACAATGCCCGGAACACCTCAACAAAATGGGGGGCTGAAAGGCGGAATCGTACTCTCATGGAAATGGTTAGGAGTATGTTAAGTTACAATGATGTGCCTTTATCTTTGTGGATGCACGCATTAAGGACTGCTGTGTACTTACTGAATAGGGTTCCTAGTAAGTCAGTTCCTAAGACTCCTTATTGAAAGGACAGGGGATGTCGCCTAGAGGGGGGGTGAATAGGCGAATTAAAATATTTAACACTAAATGCAGCGGAATAAAAAATTTGCAGCTAAATAAAATCTCCCGAGGGTCTAAGTCCGAGTGTCAGGATTTTTATCCGGATACTCCGAAATATCCGGACTGTCCGGGTTCAGGAGTCCGGATACTCCGGATTGGATCCGAGGGGCTCAGACCGGAGTGTCCGGGACTTATCTCCGGATACTCCGAAATGTCCGGACTATCCGGGTTCAGAAGTCCGGATACTCCGGATTTAAGACCTCGAAATGAGATTTTAAATCCCTGCAATTTTTCAACAATCTACTTGAATACAAAAGATCTAAATGCTATCAGGTACATGGGGATGATGAATATCTAGAGCCAAACACAACAATAGAGTAGATCGGGCAATTTCAAGATTCAAAATCAAATACTAAAGCATGAGTAAGAAGCAAACTTGGAGACGATGATTTTTCACCCGGTTCGGATCCTTGAGGATCCTACGTCTCCGTTGAGGCGGCTCGGTCACAATTGAGCCGGGGTCTCTTTCAACCCTCTTCCTCCCGGTGTTGCACAAATGCACTCGCCGGTCTTCACTCCTTTGATTCCTTCCCTTACGGAGGCGGAACCGACCTTCACAAACTTCCCACGGCCAACCACACAAAGCTCCGGTGGCTCGTAGGCAACCTCCTAGCCGTCTAGGAGTCCTCAACCTCCAAGAGTAACAAATGCTCACGAAGAACAAGCTTGGAGATGAAATCAAGTGCTCAAACAACTCAAATCACTCACTCCCCAAACTCTTCCCAACCCTTCTCACAAGGGGATCACTTAGATCTAAGGGTAAAAGCTTCCTCAAAGCCCCCACACAGCCCCCCAAAAGCCTCTCAAAAATCCACACCAAAAAGCCTCTTCAAAAAGAGGGAGGATGGGGCTATAAATAGAACTCCCCAAAAACTAGCCGTTGGGGGCAGGCTGCGCACAACCCGGAGACTCCGGACATTACCGGAGACTCGGATTGGAAGGATCACTCATCCGGAGAGCCAACCGGAGACTCGGACAAACACCGGACACTCGGACTAATTCAACCCGAGTGTCCGGACTAAACACCGGATACTCGGACCAACCGAGAGCAACCACCGAGGTGCCAACCCGAGTGTCCGGACCAAATGTCCGGATACTCGAACTGTCCGAACAGCACCGAGCAACCCGGCAACGAGCATAACTTTTGACTCGGACTCGATTCAGAGATCTTGGACTCTACCAAAAGCTAAGAACGAGGGCTACACAACCAACAAGGTCTCACTATCCAAAACTCAAAGGATAACCACAGATTTCACAAAGAATCCAAGGGAGACCTACAACTCTCACTTTTCGGCACCACCAACACCACTCTCTTTCTAAGATTCACAAGGATGGATCACTTGAGCACTTGACACATCTAAAAGTCATTCGACATCGCATCCCTCTTAATAGTACGGCAATCCTTAGACTCAAAATAAATCAAAGATAATATAAGTCTAGAAATAGTCACTTGCCGTCTTCTTTCTTGATGTCGATGCATGAAGACCTTCACCATATAATTGATGACATCTTCGCCTTGTCCAACTCGACTCGATTCACCTCATGAGACTCTCGTCCTATCAACCTTGACTTGATCATCCTCTCGACGATCTCCACGCCAAGTCGCTCTTGACTTAGTCCTCAACTCTTGGTGACACCGCCGTCTTGTTGACCTCGACAATGATCATCCTCCAAGATACCTTGGTCATCATACACAGACGGGACCTAATTCTTTCCAAACTACTCATGAAAGACATTAGTCCCAAAAGCTCAATAGATATGAACAAATTGATATTTGTGAGCAATTGATTACAACAAGTGTTTCATAAAAAGAAGCACAACATAACTGGAAACACTTGACATAAGAAATGTTCTCTACTAATTACATCATGATGAATATGTAATTGATCTATATGCACTAGAGAGATAATTGCCAATATGATGAATCAATTAAATCATGGCAAGGATCACAGACTTTACTTAAATGAAGCACATGATAGAATATACACGAATTGTACATGTGCAAATAATATTTGGAGTAAGAGTAAATATGTGATCCAACACTAGATAAACTTCACTAAGAGAATTGCATGAGAAGATATACAAATAAGACATGCATGCACCAAGTCAATCTATAGCAATACGAAGTTTAACTCTAGTTAATACATGCATACTAAGAACAAAGCACATAATGAACTCAAATGAATATATATGCACAAATAAATATGACATGAACCAATGTGCATATATATAATCAATATGCTACTTGGAGTTCACTATGCATTTGCACAAAAGGAATGCAATAACAAATATAGAATAGATACCAAAATTGCATACCTTATCTTTGCTTAACCATCCTACTTGATTTTCCTCTAAATAGATGAGATTGATACTCAACTAGGCAATAACAAGTTAGTCTCATACCAATATAATCATATTAGAGGTTTGTCATTTGTTAAGCACTAAGTTAAGCATTTACTTAATTGTATAGATTGTCATTATGAGTGTTTGTCATTAATCACCAAAATAACATAAGTGCCTAGATGCACTTTCAATCTCCCCCTTTTTGGTGATTTATGACAAACCTATTATCAATTGCACCAAATGACAATATTAAGATATTTTAGCATTAAAACAAGCATAAATATACAATAAGAGATCATACTTACAAATCATCCCTTTTTGTCAATCGATTAGGGGACAATTGATAAATCCATAAATTCTCCCCCTTTTGTCATTAATCCCAAAAGGTGCTTAAAAGATTCTTATTGTTTATTCAATAAAATCTGTTCTCCCTTTGATTGCACACTCAATAAAAGATTAGGAGAAATAAAATAAAAATAAGGAGCTAGTAATAGGACAATAATATTAAGCTCCCCCTAAATCTAGGCAAGGTATGATACCAATTATTTCCAAGATTTAGGTAATAGATTTTTCTAGTTATACAAATTTAAAGTAGTCATGATTCACAGGATATAAGTGATGCTTAAACATGACACACGAATATGATTTCACATGGAGAAGATTTATTCTTTAAACATCAAGATCATATTGCAAATTTATATAATTTAAGCACATGCTCATGATCAAATTAAATCCTAACAATCAAGATCATATAAAGAAGATTACACAAGAAGGAATTGCTTATATGATCACAAGATGTATACAAGATCATGAATCAAGGTTGTATAAGTAAGATGCACTTTCATGATCAAGAATTTCATAAACTTATCAAGGGTATACCTCTTTGCAATGTGTCACCCATATGTACCTTTTACTTCTTGATAATGCCAAATGCAAGTCAGATAACACTTCAAAACAATTTAGGATTAGAGGATACCTCTTGAAAGATACCAATTAATCATACCAATTGAAAGATACAACACCATTTAGAATAACACAATTTAGCATAATGGTGTGCACAGACATTATTAAATATGGTCAGAAAAGAAACATGTCCCTTTGTCGATTCTTGTCCACCGCATGTTCGAATTGGTCATGATCACGCGCCGGTCTTAGATCCCTCGTACTATGGAGCTCCTCTCCATTTCCTTCATCCCACCGTCAAAGATGACCCCTTTTCCAATACCTTGAACATCAATAGACAAGCACACGATTTCTGGGAACAAATATCTTTTAATTTGACCCAAGTTAGTTTGATAATGTCTAAGTACAACATGCATGATATATATGATATACAAGATAATACTCTTTGCATGCAATTTTAAAAACAACTTGAAGATATCAATTGAAGATTTTATTACACCACTTGACAATGAAAATATTTGAAACTCATTCAAATTTAGTCTTGTCATCCACTTGTAAGAGAGACAATGAGTAAAACACATTCAAACTCACTCTTGAGCTTACAAGGGAAATTTTCTCTTTTCCATAATAAACTCGAAGTTATGCAAGAGAGAAAACATTTTGAGGCTAAGTTACAATTAAATCCAATTTCCAAAATAACTTAACCAAAAGATGCACTTTTATTGGAATGAAAACTTAAATAGATATGCTCCACTTAGAAGCTTGGAGCAATGAATAAGTTCACTTAGTTTTCATCTTGAAAGGCTTGCCAAGATGCCAATTTAAAACTCTTAAAATCTCAAAAAGATGCAAATAGCAGCGCAAAGTCGATTATAACTTTTAAACCATTGCTCAAATACAAAAATCATCAACGCAGAACAGATTCGTCTCGAAATCCTCTTCGAGGGCTATGAAGACTGAATATTGATTTGAGCAAAGGAGAAACCCCAAAAATAGGATGAACAAGATATTGCAAGAAAGTATAGATAGCAATTTAAGAATTTGGGCCGAGTAGTACAACCCGGATACTCCGGTGTTTTTGATCCGGAGTGTCCGGATAATCCGGATACTCCGGATAGATCACCCGGATACTCCGGGTTGTTCAGCTTCATCCCTAAAACTGAACATTTTGAATTTGGATCAAATTTTGATCAAATGAAGTCCAATAGCCATAAGATTTTGTGGAAATGATCCATGAACATCCAAGAGACTTCTTCCAAAAGGATTTTCTCAAATATCACTCTCCAATCAAAAATAGGTCATTAGAAGTATTGGAGGTTTAGTTTTGACACTAAGTCAAATAAAGTCAACAATCTTGCAAATGAGTTCAAATAAATTTGAGAATTTTCAGATATGAACTCCATATGTGAGAGAAGGTTTTCCAACAAGGATTTTCAATAAATAAATTTCATTTCGAGAAATATGATGAAAGATGCATATGAAACACATAAAAGATTAAGATTTTCACCAAATCCACAAAATGGAACCAAATGAGTTTTGAATGGTAATATGCACTTATATGGCTTCATATGATTTAGAGAGATGTTTATAAGCCTATTTGCATAATCAAATCCATTCAAATCGTAAAATCCAACTTAATGCAATGAGATGCCAAATAAGATCGAAAGAGAGAAAAAGGCATAACTATTTCAAATTAAGTTGAAATTATTTGAAATTGAGCATAAACATTCTTTAGACTCCCAAGAAACTTTTCCAAAAATAATTTTCCAAAAAGGAGTCTCCAAATAAGAGATATGCCAAATTTTGCTTTGAGGGTTTGAAAAGAAATTGAATTTTCGCCAAATGTTCAAAATGCATTCCGGATTGAAATTTATGGAGATTTGATCTTTAATAGCTTTGTATGATTTAGAAATACTATTTCAATCCAAGATATACAATGAAATCCAATTCAAATAGCGAAATCCACAAAATGCAACAACGGGTTATTTTGGGTCAATTGGATGATTTTGGCTAAATTCAAATAGCTATAACTTTTGAACGGTTGGTCATTTGGAAAAACTTTGAACTAAAGAAATACTTAAAATGACCAACCCTATGAGTTTTGTATTGACCACTTTTTCAAAAACTCAATAGATTATAACTTATAAAAGTATTTCATTTAATTCAAAAACAAGATCATATAAGATCCATTTGAGGCCAAAGTTTGACTTTTAGCTTCTAGCCAAGGGTTAGATACTTGAAAACATTTGAAATACATTTGAAAACATTTTAGAAGACTATTTTCATAAGATTTTGTATTTCAAACAAATATTTTGCTTTTATCCCTTTTTGAAGCAAGTTAAATAGGAAATAGTTTTTCATAAAAAGCCTCAAAATACAACTCAATTTGGATTTCATGCAATTTCAATTTCCATGGCTTAGAATTGATTATCAAGATGGTTTCTAGCCAACATTTATAATGAAATCCAACTTGAATGCTAAGATTTGAGCAATATGCTTAAATAAGCTATTTTAGTTCAAACCAAAAATT
The DNA here is from genome assembly GCA_036346275.1 of Otatea glauca. NCBI lineage: Eukaryota > Viridiplantae > Streptophyta > Magnoliopsida > Poales > Poaceae > Otatea > Otatea glauca. Next base: position 35,344,311 of record CM070718.1, read on the forward strand.
TTGGCCAATTTTGATTTCAATATAGAATTTTCATTTTGAAAGCTTGTAAAACATTTGAAATACATATTAGAATACTTTTACAAAGCTTTTTACAATTTTGGGCCTTTTAAACATAAGATTTGACTTTTGACCAAAATGGTCCTTTTGAAATAGCTATTTGTAAAACAAAGCCAAATATTTCAACACAAGATTCAAATGAAGAATAAGATGAGATATAGAGATTTGAATTTTGTGTATGAGTCTTAAATATCATTTTGAACTGAGATACTACACAAGATCTAGTCCAAATGAAGAAACTCACAAAGTGCAATAGTATGACCATTTTGGGTCAAGTATAGTTTTAGGCGAGTTTCAAAATCAAATAACTTTTGATTAGTTGGTCTTTTGAAAATCATTTGAACACGAAAGTTGTTAAGAATGACCAACACTAGCTTTTTCCTTTTGGAATTATTTTCAAAATCCTTTTACATTTAATTCTATGAAAATTATAAGTTTAAATTCAAAACAAGATACTAGAAACTTGATTTTGGGCATGAAACTCATTTTCTTTGTAAAATAGATTTTTTGAAGCCAAAACCCTTTGAAAAACGTTTCAAATACATTTGTATACATTTTGCAATTAGTTTTTCACAAGAATACTAATAGTATACAAAATTTTGACTTTTGGCTAAATGGCTTGATTTTGAAAATATATGTATTAGCACTTATATAAATATGGGCACACATAGGGATGCAATATACATGGATATGAATTAACACTCCCCCTTAATGTGCCACTTACCCAAACTTGCTCAAGATTGCAATCAAAACAATTAATAAGCATGAGCAAGCATATAATCAAGCAATCTAAATTGATTTTCATGAATAATGCAATATAACCTACACAAGGCTATAAGCTATAAGGATCAATTTAAATACTTGTTACCCGAGATGGCATTGGTTAATGATTGGAGTGATCATCCTCATGCTTGGCTCCATTTTGCAAATGATTAAGTCATCTTCCCTTTTGAAGAAGCCAAACGTCCAATCCATCTCATATTGCCTAAAAATCTTTTAGGCGATTTTTGGTACCCAATCCTTGTTGGGTCCAACAATGTTAGTCACAATAGATTTTGGAACCCAAATGGTCCTAATTTGGATATTATTGAATTGACTAACATAATTAGAAATAGGTTTGCAATAATTATTCCTCCTAGGCAAATGATTGGCATTTTTATGAAAAGGCTTAGGAGGGCAATGATATTTTGCAAAACCATTTCTAGTTTGATCTCTTCTAAGCATATGATAATTGAAATTATGCATTGGCTTAGAGGATCTAGCAAATCTAGCAAATGGTTTGCTATTGTTATTTTCCTAAGCACATGATCAACATGATTTTCTTGGTCTTAGGAAGTCTAACATTTTGAGCAAACACATTTCTAGATTCATTTCTCCTAAGCAATTGAATATCATAATTTTGCAAATACTTGGGAGAATCGACAAACTTGGCAAACACATTGCCATTTTTGTCCTTCCTAAGCAAATAATGATCATTGACAATAATAGGCTTAGGAGTAATACCTTTGGGACAATCCTTACCGATGTGCCCTTTTCCGACAATTGTAGCAAGTAGGCTTTGGCGTCTCTTGTTCTTCTTGACTTGCTTCTTGCCGGTGTGCCTCTCGGTTGATGGTTGTAGCTTGATCTCCACTTTATGAGGACGCACGAGGCGTAGTGGCCCTTCATTTTGTTCTCCTCTTGGAGATGTAACGATTCCTCGCTTATCTTGAGGTGCCCTTGGCTTGCTCAAGATCTAAATCGAGAACGGCTTTTCGCTTTACGCACTTCTTCAAGTCATTTTCCAATTTAATGACTTGAGCCTTGAGCTCTTTATTTTCCTTTACAAGGTTAGTCTCACATTGTATAGAGGAAGTAGAAACATTTGAATTTGAGCAACAAGGTAAATCATTGCAAGAGGTGGATATGTCAAATTTTGATGAAATATTAGGATTAACATTTAAGCAAGACATTTCATCAATTAAATCACATGAGATTCCTATATCCACCTTAGGCTTATGAATTTCTTTGGAAAGGAGGGATTCATGATTTTCTTGAAGCATATTATAATCATTTTGAAGTGATTCATGTTCAAGCTTCAAAATTTTATATTTCTTTTTCTCCTTTCCAAGACATTTATTGAGCTCCTCAAGCAAATTCATAAGTTCATTATAAGTGAGCTCATCATCGTCATCATCATCACTTACCTCATTCTTACCTTTCGCCATGAAGCAACGGATTTGTGATGGAAGAGCATCTTCATCGTCACTTGAGGCGGAGGTTGAGGTTGATGGAGATGTCGGTTCTTCATCACTTGAGCTTGAGGTGGAGCTTGATGTTTCATCTTCCGACATCTCTTCCTTAGTGCAATCCTCAATAGAAGTGGATGATTCAAATAGTTCTTGAAGCTTTATCCACATTTCATGAGCGCTCTTGAGATTGCATATTCTATCAAAGATTTCATCGCTCACAACACAAAATAAAACATTAGTAGCTTGAGCGTCGAGATGTAGGCATTTCCTCTCTCCTTCAGTTGGAGCAACTTCATTCAATGGAGAGGAAAAGCCAACATCTACGATCCACCATATTTGGGGGCTCATGGATTTAAAATGAGAAGTCATAATTAATTTCCATGAAGCATAATTTTTGCCATCTAGCACAAGTGGATTATGTGAGTGCAATAATCCTCTAGTCGACATCCTTTACTCTCTAAACGGTTAAGTCTAATAAAGGAGAGACCTTGCTCTGATACCAATTGAAAGGACAGGGGATGTCGCCTAGAGGGGGGTGAATAGGCGAATTAAAATATTTAACACTAAATGCAGCGGAATAAAAAATTTGCAGCTAAATAAAATCTCCCGAGGGTCTAAGTCCGGAGTGTCCGGGATTTTTATCCGGATACTCCGAAATATCCGGACTGTCGGGTTTCAGAGTCCGGATACTCGGATTGATCCGAGGGGCTCGGATCGAGTGTCCGGACTTATCTCGGATACTCGAAATGTCCGGACTATCCGGGTTGAAGTCGGATACTCGGATTTAAGACCTCGAAATGAGATTTTAAATCCCTGCAATTTTTCAACAATCTACTTGAATACAAAAGATCTAAATGCTATCAGGTACATGGGGATGATGAATATCTAGAGCCAAACACAACAATAGAGTAGATCGGGCAATTTCAAGATTCAAAATCAAATACTAAAGCATGAGTAAGAAGCAAACTTGGAGACGATGATTTTTCACCCGAAGTTCGGATCCTTGAGGGGATCCTACGTCTCCGTTGAGGCGGCTCGGTCACACTTGAGCCGGGGTCTCTTTCAACCCTCTTCCTCCGGTGTTGCACAAATGCACTCGCGGTCTTCACTCCTTTGATTCCTTCCCTTACGGAGGCGGAACCGACCTTCACAAACTTCCCACGGCCAACCACACAAAGCTCGGTGGCTCAGAGGCAACCTCCTAGCCGTCTAGGAGTCCTCAACCTCCAAGAGTAACAAATGCTCACGAAGAACAAGCTTGGAGATGAAATCAAGTGCTCAAACAACTCAAATCACTCACTCCCAAACTCTTCCCAACCCTTCTCACAAGGGGATCACTTAGATCTAAGGGTAAAAGCTTCCTCAAAGCCCCACACACCCCAAAAGCCTCTCAAAATCCACACCAAAAGCCTCTTCAAAAGAGGAGGATGGGGCTATAAATAGAACTCCCAAAAACTAGCCGTTGGGGAGGCGGTGCGACAACCCGGAGACTCGGACATTACCGGAGACTCGGATTGGAAGGATCACTCATCCCGAGAGAGCCAACCGGAGACTCGGACAAACACCGGACACTCGGACTAATTCAACCCGGAGTGTCGGACTAAACATCGGATACTCGGACCAACCGAGAGCAACCACCGAGGGTGCCAACCCGAGTGTCCGGACCAAATGTCCGGATACTCGGATGTCCGAACAGCACCGAGCAACCCGATTTAAAACGAGCATAACTTTTGACTCCGGACTCCGATTCCAGAGATCTTGGACTCTACCAAAAGCTAAGAACGAGGGCTACACAACCAACAAGGTCTCACTATCCAAAACTCAAAGGATAACCACAGATTTCACAAAGAATCCAAGGGAGACCTACAACTCTCACTTTTCGGCACCACCAACACCACTCTCTTTCTAAGATTCACAAGGATGGATCACTTGAGCACTTGACACATCTAAAAGTCATTCGACATCGCATCCCTCTTAATAGTTCGGCAATCCTTAGACTCAAAATAAATCAAAGATAATATAAGTCTAGAAATAGTCACTTGCCGTCTTCTTTCTTGATGTCGATGCATGAAGACCTTCACCATATAATTGATGACATCTTCGCCTTGTCCAACTCGACTCGATTCACCTCATGAGACTCTCGTCCTATCAACCTTGACTTGATCATCCTCTCTCGACGATCTCCACGCCAAGTCGCTCTTGACTTAGTCCTCAACTCTTGGTGACACCGCCGTCTTGTTGACCTCGACAATGATCATCCTCCAAGATACCTTGGTCATCATACACAGACGGGACCTAATTCTTTCCAAACTACTCATGAAAGACATTAGTCCCAAAAGCTCAATAGATATGAACAAATTGATATTTGTGAGCAATTGATTACAACAAGTGTTTCATAAAAAGAAGCACAACATAACTGGAAACACTTGACATAAGAAATGTTCTCTACTAATTACATCATGATGAATATGTAATTGATCTATATGCACTAGAGAGATAATTGCCAATATGATGAATCAATTAAATCATGGCAAGGATCACAGACTTTACTTAAATGAAGCACATGATAGAATATACACGAATTGTACATGTGCAAATAATATTTGGAGTAAGAGTAAATATGTGATCCAACACTAGATAAACTTCACTAAGAGAATTGCATGAGAAGATATACAAATAAGACATGCATGCACCAAGTCAATCTATAGCAATACGAAGTTTAACTCTAGTTAATACATGCATACTAAGAACAAAGCACATAATGAACTCAAATGAATATATATGCACAAATAAATATGACATGAACCAATGTGCATATATATAATCAATATGCTACTTGGAGTTCACTATGCATTTGCACAAAAGGAATGCAATAACAAATATAGAATAGATACCAAAATTGCATACCTTATCTTTGCTTAACCATCCTACTTGATTTTCCTCTAAATAGATGAGACTGATACTCAACTAGGCAATAACAAGTTAGTCTCATACCAATATAATCATATTAGAGGTTTGTCATTTGTTAAGCACTAAGTTAAGCATTTACTTAATTGTATAGATTGTCATTATGAGTGTTTGTCATTAATCACCAAAATAACATAAGTGCCTAGATGCACTTTCACTTATGAACAATGGACGGAAGGAAACCTAGTTTGAGGCACCTGCATGTTTAGGGCTGCCCAACAGAAGTAAGAATATACAATCCACATGAAAAGAAGCTCGATGAAAAGACCATTAGCGGTAACTTCATCAGCTATCCTGAAAAATCAAAAGGGTACAGATTTTACTGTCCTAACCATATTACAAGAATAGTTGAGTTTGGAAATGCTCGGTTCATTGAGAATGGTGAAATCAGTGGGAGTGGTGATCCACGAAATGTGGATATCAAAGTAATTCAGTCCAACCCTACTCCTAGCATTGTTGTATCACTGTTACATAACACTGAAGAAAATACAACTATTGAACCAGCTACTAATGTGCAAGTCACAACTGAAAAGGAAATTCCACATGAAAGTATATTGCGAAGGTCTGTACAGAATAAAAGACCAGCTATTTTAGATTATTATGTGGTTTATTCACTTGAACATGAATATGACTTGAGTATCGAAAATGACCCAGTCTCATTTAAGCAAGCCATAGAATGTGATAATTCTGAAAAGTGGTTTGATGCCATGAAAGAAGAGTTGAGATCAATGGATGACAATAAAGTCTGGGAACTAGTTGAGTTGCCGCAAAGTTCAAAACAAGTTGGGTATAAATGGGTCTTTAAGACCAAACGCGACTCAAAAGGCAACATTGAAAGATATAAGGCTAGACTTGTCGCCAAAGGTTACACTCAAAAAGAAGGTATTGACTACAAGGAGACCTTCTCTCCAGTTTTAAAGGACTCTTTGAGAATTATTTTGGCTCTGGTGGCACATTATGATTTGGAGCTTCACCAGATGGATGTGAAAACCGCTTTTCTGAATGGTGATTTGGATGAAGAAGTGTATATGAACCAACCTGAAGGATTCATGGTTCCAGGAAAAGAAAATTTAGTGTGTAAATTAAAGAAGTCAATATATGGGCTGAAACAAGCTTCCCGACAATGGTATATAAAGTTCAATGATACCATTTTGAAGTATGGTTTTGTAGAGAATACCGTTGATCGGTGTATCTACATGAAGGTCAGTAGGAGCAAGTTTATTATTTTAGTCCTATATGTTGACGATATTCTGCTTGCTACTAATGATAAATCTTTGTTGCATGATGTAAAGAAATTGCTCTCCAATAATTTTGAAATGAAGGATATGGGGTGAGGCATCCTATGTGATTGGAATAGCAATATTCCGTGATAGAAATTATGGATTATTGGGACTGTCTCAGAAAGGTTACATTAACAAAATATTGGAGAGATTTAGAATGAAAATTGCTCTGCGGGAATTGTTCCAATTCAGAAAGGAGACAAATTTAGTGAAATGCAATGTCCAAAAAATGATTTGGAAAGGAAGGAAATGGAATCTATTCCATACGCATCGGTTGTTGGGAGCTTAATGTATGCTTCGACATGCACTCGACCAGATATCAGCTTTGCTGTTGGAATGCTTGGTCGGTATCAAAGTAATCCTGGAATGGATCATTGGAAAGTTGCGAAGAAGGTTCTTCGGTATTTACAAGGCACCAAGGATCATATGCTCACATACAAGAGATCAAGCCATCTTGAGGTGATTGGCTACTCATATTCTGATTATGCCGGATGTGTAGACTCAAGGAAGTCTACATTCGGCTATTTGTTCCTTTTGGCTGGAGGAGCAATTTCATGGAAGAGCGGAAAGCAATCTGTAATTGCTACTTCCACTATGGAGGCTGAATTTGTGGCATGCTTTGAGGCCACTATTCAATCACTGTGGCTGCGGAATTTTTTGTCTAGCCTTCATATTGTTGATAATATTGAAAAGCCCTTAAGGATTTTCTGTGATAATTCCGTTGCAGTCTTCTTCTCCAAAAATGACAAGTACTCGAAAGGAGCAAAACATATGGATTTGAAGTAATTAACGGTAAAAAAAGTGCAAACGCGAAAGGTATCAATCGAGCATATTGGTACAGATCTGATGATAGCAGATCCGCTAACCAAGGGACTGCCGCCCAAGACTTTTAGTGGCCATATTGAGAGGATGGGCATTATAGATAAATCCCTGTTAGCATGATGAGTATATATATACATGACTTTGAGTTGCTTGTGTTTTTTTTATGAACTTATGAATTCAATAAAAGTATTGTTTTTCTGGTTATCCATATTATCTCGTATACAATTATGGTAGTGATGGATAACAATAAAAGTTTCCCATTAAAGTTAGTTTGAATTATGTCGATTGTGATACATAGAAGGGATCTTGTCATGTAAGACTTGTGACCGCCATGATTCTGTCGCCACAATTCAATTTAATGATGACTTGATAAATTCGATGAAAGGTGTACACCTAAAAGTTTTCAAATCGTCAAGTTTTTACAAGGGCCAAGTGGGAGATTGTTAAATTATTTTAACATAATATGGCCCATGTAAGTTATAGAAATGTTCTTATAATTAAAAGGTCTAAGTGTGATGGTTGCTAGACTAAAAGTATTTAGAACCTATGGGTGTAATTCCCTCTCCTCTGTCTTCAAAAATGTAACAAATAATTTGTGTGCTAATAATAGATTCTAGCCATAATGATTTGCATGGTGCTTTAGTTTCATATGTGTTGAAAATTAAAGGCTGCAGCATGAACATATTGATGCATGCATGAGATTCAGCCATTGAATAAGTATTAATGGATATTAAATGAAGGAAACTGACGTATTAAGTGCGAGGAGTTTCCAGAAAACTGACGTTCCTCTAACTCTCTCATTACAGAGGAACCTCTCGTTAGCTATAAAAGGAGGAAGCCTCCTCTGCATCAAAGAGATAAGGAAAAAGAACAAGCACATAAAAGCATAGTACGCATATAAAAGGAATCTCAGTTCTTTAATCATCAAAAGAACTATATTAGCAGAAGGAAGAGAGGAGAGAAAAAACTAGATATGCAAGGTGTTGCTAACACGTCTCAAGGTGGGTTTGTGCTGTTGCACATATAAAAGTATGATTTGTGCTTTTGCACATATAGAAGTTGCTTATTCGGTTGAATCAAAATATTCTAAATGATCTTATAGTTTTCGCATTTCTTCTTACAAGGATCAGATTGCAGGTGCGGTTTCGGTGCAGCAACTCTGTACGTGCAATGTAATCCAAGCACATGAGCATTTGAAACCTGTGCCTTCACCCTCACTTTGTCGGAAACAATCTCGGCATGCCCCGTGGCCGGGAAGAAGTCCACAAGCTCCTTGACTGTCCGAGCACATGCTTGACGGCTTGCTAGCTAGCTACGGACCAATCAATCTGGCAATAATGGTGTTTTCGTTGCCTATCCTAGTACGCTGGGATATGCAGAAAGCAAGTTGACAAGCGGTGGCAAAGTGAGCAGGTGCCTCACTTCACGTGTTTTGAAGACGACTTCGCCGCGCTGCATTCTGAAAGCACCACAAATTCAAATCATTCTGGAAGCACGACACTAGCTAGCTAAGCTAGCACATACACATATACAGGCACATTCACCATCTCAGACGCATCCCAACTTCTCAGTTTGGAGTGGCTGAGCAAGTATTATACGTACATCACAATCTTTGCCTCTATTGAAGCTGAGTGCAAAACGGAGCACAACAGAGTACCACTGCCACCCCCCAACCCCCTCCTGTCGTCCAATTTTAATCCGACAAACACAAATGCATACAATAAAGACAATCATACATCTGGAATCTACTAATTAACACTCCAAATATCATATTTAAATGTTTCCAAGGAATTTTTTTTTGATGATACAATCTTCCCACACTAAATTGCAAATAGAGAATAGGAATACCCGCAACAATGTGTGGACTCAATACTACTAAGCAGTTGTATCGCGGATAACTACGTCATATATATATCAAATGTCATGCTAGCTATAGATGTTGTCCTAAAATTTTTCTATCATGTTTTAGTAAATCATGTCTAACACATAACCATGCTTGGTGCATCACTCCATGAGCCCAGGAAGGCAACTCGAACAAGAAAAATACTCTCAGGGGAAAATAAACAAAAATATGTTGTACTACGAAAAGTGAAAATGAGGATGACTTGCGCGGGGGAGGGGGGTGGTTGTTTTGGATTTCTCCCAAATATTTAACAGTAAATATGTATCCTCATCTTGGTTTTACAATAATACGGGATGTTTAAATTATACAGAGCACAGTAATTAAACTTTTATTCGATCGGAGGCATAATAATTTCTTGAAGAAGTCTTAGACAGTTGAACTACTAGGCATCAATATCTTACGCACACTATGTTTCTCTGAACTACTCTAGTTATAGCAATTAATCGCTAACAAATGGGGGCCAAATAACCATTGGATCAACGGGAAGATTCTGCACTTGTTCCGCTGAAGTTGTCCTGCTGTCGGTGGGCCGCACTCTACAACCTTGTTTGGAATTTTGCAAGAACTCTTCGGGAAACAATTTAGTTTCGGTCAGCAGAATCGAGAAACAGTTTTGCTTTCTAGACGAGGCCAACGTGTGTGTCAAACTCAAACCCCTCTGCCTTCAACCTCAGGTGGTCTCTTTCACCTGAAACAAGTTTTGCCGAAAATTATCACGGCATCCCCGGTCGCCGTTCTCCTTAACTTGGCCGAGCACATGTTTTGACGGCTTGCTAGCTAGCTACCCCGCTGGATCGTGTATCCCTTCTCATACGTGCACCGCTGCTGTGTATACGTGTCATATGTCTGGTGTGTCGCATCGCTGCCTCATACGTGCGCCACCTGTCCGGTGTGTCCGCCGTATCGCTGCTGAGGACTTTGCTGCTCATACATTCATTTTGAGATCAATTTAGGCAATTACAATTCTATCCTCGCAGATTTCTACACCTCATATTGATAGAGAATGTATAGCTAAATCCTTAGCAATTTATTGAATTGGAACTACCGTAAAAAAGCTCTAATAAAAATGGCAGTTCTTGTCAAAATGATATACCCTAGCCAAAACTCTTTTTTTTTTCTAGAGTTAGTCAATATTCCCTCAACCATCTGCACAGCACCGCAGCACGCAGCACAGCACAAGGACAAATTAACCTTCCAACCAACGTTAATTTGGTTCTGAGCACGTGGAATCAATAGCTCAGCAAAGATCGGATTATTGCAGCTACGATCCAGGCACATGCGATAATTTCTCTGACCCCGGTCTCGCGCTGGCTAACCTAGTAGTGGAATAAGCAGCACCGCGCGCAGGCGCAGCTCGGACCGTAGAAAGCAAGTCCATTTCCAGGAAAAACGGGCTAAAGTGGAGTCTGTATCGATACTCTTCTAGCATCTTAGCCCTCTATGGATGTAGGTCATAGAAATTAAAGGTAGAAGAAGAAGGCTTAAGCACCTCGAAAATATAGTCCTAGGCCTGCCACAGGCCTGTGCCACACAACACGCTTTGAGATCCGTGTTATTGGTTATTGTGAGGAGTTGGAGAGAGAGAGGTGAGATTATGTGCTATCAAATCTAATCGATCTAGAAGCTAACCCCACCATGGAACTGTAGCAGAGTGACTTATTCCTGCCTCGTTGTGACCGTTCCTTTCCAAATGTTTCCAAACTCACTGAAGATTCATTTTGAATTTCAAATCTGTTGAAGGGAACGGAATGCCACTACAAATTCTTGAGGCATATGATCGAACAGACTTGATGGGACATTTTAGGTGAACACCAGGCTCGACGGCTTAGGACAAGTACAATAGCAAAGCCTGTTACTTGCTAACAGTAAATTAAAAATTATCTTGTACAATAACTGTTTCTAAATATTGTCTCTAGATGTTGTGCAATAACTATCTTTTCTCTCTTACATAAATAATCTACTTATGCTTCCGTACAAAACTGGCTACTAAATAAGAGTCAGCTCTCTTTCTTCTCTTTTCTCACTCTCTCACGTAGATCAAAACTGATGTGTACAAATTAAGAATCAGTTAAGATGACTTTATTATATAGGCTACGTGCCAGTGAAGACACTGTGAATTCAGTTGTGGAGGATGACCACGGTGCTGACCATCTTCGGTGGTTCGGTCTAACATGGTTACGAGATGTTGAAAGTGGCCTGTTTTCCCCGAGGCGAGCTTTGGTGGCGATGTCAGCCGACTTCAAAGGCAAAGAAGTACAGCAATCCAAACGATTCTTTTCTTCTTCTATTTCCCAGATTTAATTTTAATTTCCCATTAATTTCTAGAGAGCAATCATGGATAAATTCTTTGTCTGCTTTTTCCCATTTCAAGCCAGGGTTATGATTATCACATGAGGACGGGCTCATCGAGGGCAAGTCTGGGGTTAGATGGCCGCTGAAGGAGAGCCGGTATTGGCCATTGAAGGTGAATCGTGGGATACAAGGTAGTCAGGGCGAAAAAAAATCTCCAAACACCGCAAATAATTGAGATAAATTGATCATGGCAATATACAAGGTAGTTGGGGGCGATGATGGTAAGCACAACGGGTGACGTTCAACGGAGAAGGACTTGTCTAAGGGAGGTGGCAAGTGTAGTAGGGCGGCTTCTAAGGAAGGAGGAGTTGGCTAGGTTCCAACTAGACTAGGAAGGGAGTCCTTTTCTCGTAGCACCGCGTTGCTACCGCCAATGCTGCTTTGCACATCATTGGCAGTGGGGCAAGCACTCAGGTGGTACTACTACAGAACACTATATCACTGTCGGTTCTAAACTGGCATTACTGCCGGTTTATATGCGAACCGGTAGTGATAGTCGGACTATCACTGCCGGTTTGTGTTCGAACCGGCAGTTATAGTTCGGTCCGTAAATCACTCGGTAAAATAAAAAAAACAAATTATTTGCATCTGAACCGACTACCCTATATTCTACGCACGACCGCGCGTCACAAGTCACAAGTCACGCGATTTTCGCGCTTGGTAGGACTCGAACTCGCGACCTGCTGCCTCACACGAGCCCACCTTAGCATCTCACCTATCACTCATTCTCAACCAATATAGGATATATTTTCCTTTTGTTCCTTTATCTCCGAAACTTTTGGTGGAAAGATGGTCAACTACAAAGTTGTAGATCTCGTCGAGAGCTACAGTTTTCATATAAATTTTATCTTCATTCGACTCCGTATGAAAAAGTTATGATTTTTCGAAAAAATATCAGCACTGTTAGGCAGCGATAGTATTACTGTCGGTTCGTGTTTGAACCAGCAGTGATATCATTATTTGGATATTTAAACTACTTCAAATGAAAAAGTTGTCAACTACAACGTTGTAGATCTCGTTGAGAGCTACAATTTTCATATAAATTTTATCTCCATCCGACACCGTATGAAAAAGTTATGATTTTTCGAAAAATATCAGCACTGTCGGGCAGCGATAGTATTACTGCCGGTTCGTGTTCGAACCGGCAGTGATACTATTATTTGGATATTTAAACTACTTCAAATGAAAAAGTTGTCAACTACAAAGTTGTAGATCTCGTCGAGAGCTACAATTTTCATATAAATTTTATCTCCATATGACTCCGCATGAAAAAGTTATGATTTTTCGAAAATTAGTTGGTAGCATACTAGCATTATTACTGCCGGTTCAGAATACGAAACGCCAACCGACAGTGATACCATTATTTGGACATTTAAACTACTACAAATGAAAACGTTGTCAACTACAACGTTGTAGATCTCGTCGAGAGCTACAATTTTCATATAAATTTTGTCTCCATCCGACACCGTATGAAAAAGTTATGATTTTTCGAAAAATATCAGCACTGTCGGGCAGCGATAGTATTACTGCCGGTTCGTGTTCGAACCGGCAGTGATACTATTATTTGGATATTTAAACTACTTCAAATGAAAAAGTTGTCAACTACAAAGTTGTAGATCTCGTCGAGAGCTACAATTTTCATATAAATTTTATCTCCATATGACTCCGCATGAAAAAGTTATGATTTTTTGAAAATTGGTTGGTAGCATACTAGCATTATTACTGCCGGTTGGAAATACGAATCGCCAACCGGCAGTGATACCATTATTTGGACTTTTAAACTACTTCAAATGAAAAAGTTGCCAACTACAAAGTTGTAGATCTTGTCGAGAGCTACAATTTTCATATAAATTTTATCTTCATCCGACTCCGTATGAAAAAGTTATGATTTTTCGAAAAATATCAGCACTGTCGGTTTTTCTAAAAACCTGCAGTGATAGTATTACTGCCGATTCGGACACGAACCGGCAGTGATAAGGCAGTGATAATATTATTACTGCCGGTTTTTGATGAACCGACAGTGATATGGCGGCAAAGATAACTGATTCTGTAGTAGTGTGGGTGACAAGGGAAAGGTGAAGAAAGATTCATGCAAAAAATTGCTACTTGGAGTGACCTACTTGTTATCGTGCGTTTTTACAGGGGTAGAAGGGGGTGGGATTTCTAATGAAGTCCCGCCAACCACCAACTCCACTTTTTTAAGTAGTAAAGATTTCTTAGATGTGTGTACAATGAGCAGCCCCTACCTTTCTTTTTATTGGCGAAGGATATCTACTCTCTCAATATAATAAGCAATATGGGAATAAATATAATAAGCAATATGGGAATAAATTGTGCTAACGGCCTCGTGGGCCTTTAGGCCTAATGATCTTATTTAGGTAAATTGTCCATACATATTAGGATAATACACAACAATAATCACAGGAGCGTGGAATAACTGTTAATATTGTTGTACATTGGTGATGGCCTTGCTTACAATCAAGCACTCAAACTCATAAGAGTGAAAGTAGAATATGAGACACAAGATATAGTCTAAGCACTACTACAGAATGGTACAACATTATCGTTTCATCTGGGTCGGTTCTTAACTTTTTAAGAAAAATCGATTGTGATAAATGATTTCGGAGAACGTTTTAATAATAATCACAATCGGTTCTAATATGAGAACCAATTGTGATGTGTACGTATATCACAATCGGTTCTAATATGAGAACCAATTGTGATGTGTACGTATATCACAATCGGTTCTTTTCTCAGAATCGATTGTGATGTGCCTCGTTAGGTTATTTATACCCTTGGGATGAACTCTCCTTTGTTGCTGTTTTAGAGGCAAAAACAACCGCTGCCGCCCCAAAAAATACCACGTACTCTGATTGGAAGCAATACTTGGGTGATAAATTATGAAATCCTCAAGGTTGGGTGTTAAGAGGGTAAAGTTGAAGCCCTCTCTTAAGGAGATTTTGTAACAACCCAAAATTTCTATATTATTATTTTATTGTTATTTATGCATTTTGTGAATTTATGGAATTTATTGGATTTTCCTGGAATTTATTTGAATTTATTTTGAAATATGTATTTTGGGCTTTTGAGAAAACTAATTAAATATATACAAAGTTAATATAAAGTTTTACCAAAAATATTTTATTTAAGTCCAAAATGTCTCAAAGTATTTTTGAGATTTTTCTGGAATTTTTCCTGATATTTTATTTACCTAAAAATAATTAAATGAATTTCTAGAATTATTTTAAATAGAAAATCGCAGAAAAATCGAATGAACAGTATTGGGCCGAAGCCCAGCACTGTTCACGCAAGACCCAAGTTCTAGAACGTCAAGTATGGACCGTTGAATCAAGATCTGGCGGTTGATGGCGTGGTGGAAACCCTAATGATTATATCCTTTGGATTTCGCGTTCTGCTCAGATGGTGCCACGTCGCAGGAAATCATGACCGTTGATCGCCAATCGAACGGTTGGTAGTTGTCATCTTCGCGCAGGACTCGAAGTGCGCCGTCACCGTGTCAGAGCCGGACTCCGTCGCCGTGTGGTCCTAGGGTTTCAGTTTGAACGCGTTTGCCGAGGGTATTTAAGGGGAGGCTGGGTCCCCGAGGATCACTAGCTCGCGCCACATTTTCTCCCTAAAGCGTCGTCGCCTGAGCCGCCGTCGTTATCATGCCAGAGCTCATCGTGTTTCTTCGTTGCATCGCCGACACCCCGCCGCGTTTTAGCGCCGTTCAGTGGTTCATCGTCGCGGTTGAAGGCAGATCCAAGAACCTCGCTTCAAGGCGCGTCAAATCCGTGTGACCGCGCTATCGTTTGGTCGTTGAATCGCCGTTGGGCTCGCCTTCGTTCCCAACTCAGGTGAAGTTCTCCGCCGTCGCCCCGCCATCTTCGTAGAGCGAGGTTTCATCCATACAATCCAAGGTGAACCGCCAGGATTTCGCCGCGTCGCAGTCAGCCGCTTCCGTCCGATCTGATCAATCCCGTGGATGCGCGCCGCGTGTCGAGCATCAGCACGGGCGGCGTCGCGTGTCGGGAGCGTGATGCGAAGCGCCGTGGACCTTGCCCACGGTGGACTAGAGGAGGTCACGTGGACCAAGTCCATGGAGCGTGACACGCGTTGGTGTCTGATTGGCCCAAATCGGTGCTGGCGTTAGCATGACATAGTAATGCGGTTTTTTAGAATAAAAATAAATTTGGGAAAACCGGATTTTCTATTTTCTGTATTTCCAGAATTAATTCAATCTTTGAAAGGCTATAACTTTTGCATTTTAACTCGGATTTGGGTGATTCAAATTTCTAAAAATTTGTAAAATTAAGATCTATTTAATGGTGAATTTTAGCCTCAACTTTAAATTTGAATTTCAAAATTACCCAGAAATCAAATTGAAAGTGTTTTTGTATGTTCTGAAACTACATGATTTATCATGAATTTAGAATTTTGTTTCATTGAATTTGAAATTCATTTGTACAAGTTACAAGCATTTGAGTTTTTGCAATCATTGAAATTTGTCTATTTGTACATTTGATTCAAAATAAGTCAAAATCTAAATATTTTTTTTAGAGC
The DNA here is from genome assembly GCA_036346275.1 of Otatea glauca. Lineage (NCBI taxonomy): Eukaryota > Viridiplantae > Streptophyta > Magnoliopsida > Poales > Poaceae > Otatea > Otatea glauca. Next base: position 35,360,486 of record CM070718.1, read on the forward strand.
TTGCGATCTCAGGAACATGGTAAAATTTGTTTCTTCAATTTTATATTTGATTTTTGGAAATTTCATATAGTGCACATTTTAGGCCTAAAGCATAAATTTGAAGCCATTTACTGCCCACTGACCAAAACTAAAATATTTTTGTGTATTCAGATTCTACATGAATATACACAAATTTAGAAATTTGACTCACTAGATTTGGAGTTTCCAAGCAAAATTTATATGCATATGAATACTATCGGTTCTTGAAAATGCCTGAAAAATCAGAAATACGCCTTCCAACTGCGAAGACGTATTTCAGCTTTTGCGTGGGTTTCTAAATCAAGCTGCCAGATGACAACACTGCCCCACCGGCTAGTGGCTGCGTGAGCATGCGTCACTGACCCCCTGGGCTCGCTACTTAGCGACTTGAGACAGGAGGAATCAGGGGATCTTGGGAGCCGAGGTGGTCCCAGGATAGCCATCGACTTCGACGGTGTGGTGGCGAGGCATGCTGGCGGCACAGAGGGGCGGAGCTCGAAGGTGGCCATGGCTGCCAGTGGGGAAGAAGCTAGCTCGAGCTCGGCCATGACGGGGAAAGCACAAGGGGTGAAAATGAGGCGATTTTGTTACCCCGATGCAGCGGAGGACGGTTGAGGAGGCCTGCTACCATGCGGCCGGAGGCGGAGAAGAAGGGGTCTGTGGCGGTGGTGGCTCGATCGATTTGAGCTGGTGAGGATGTGCAAGAGCGTGTTCGCCGGCCTCAACCCGAGCTTGGCAGGCTCTCCGCGATGAGGCGAGGTGCGGGGTGAACTGGGCTGGTTGGTGACATCCTAAGTCAGCTTAAAGGTGAGGCGGTATGGGTGCGGTGAAGCGAGACCGTGTGGCACGCGTTCTCTGCCACGGTCGCGCATGGCAAGGCCGAGTCCTGTCACAGCAGGGGCTGGGCAGCGGAGGGAAGAGGGAGAGGGGGAGGCTGGCTGGTGGGGCCTCCAGCCAGTGTGGCCCACCTGCAGTGACCGCGGCTTGGAGGCATTGCATCGAGCAGGTCGCAGGCGCACTATAGCGTCTTCATTTTGAACTGAATTCGGTTTAGTGGTTGGGTAGTTTAAAAGTGGCCTTAAGTAGTGAGAAAAATTCTTGAAAAATTTGTGCACATAGGCTGAGGAACAAGGTTTCCATTTTCTTTAGTTTCACTCATTTCTCTTTTGTAGTTTTCAAACTAAAATTCTTTAAATTTGCTATTTTTGAACTAAAATTGAATTTTTAAGGCACCTAAATATTGTGCAAAAATCTTAAAAAATTATATTTAATCATAACAATTATTTTAATATTTTATAAAATTATTTTCTAGGTTAGGTTATTCAGAGTTTTTATAAGTTCCTTTTAGATGTCCTAAATCGGGTAAAAGGAATTTAAATATGGCAAATAAATCTTAAGTAAATATATTCAATAGAAAATCCAGAAATTCAATAAAAGTCATGCCAAGTCACTCTATTCTATTTTCGTAATTCTTTGGGATGTTACATTTTCATAGCATGTTTTTATTTGATTTTCTATCTGTATTCTTTTTGCCCTTATTGAAGTTTATTATTTGCTATTTTCCCATCGAATGACGTGTAGAACCCGAAGTCACTGATTCCGTCGTCGATGACCCCGATTTTGAGCTCGACAAAAATCAGCAAGGCAAGCACCCCCTTGACTATATTTAACCTACTATTTCAAGCTCAAAGCTCAATTCGTGGTGGCAATTGTCAGCGTAGCTCTTTTGACGCGACTACGCCTCCTTCAAACGACTCCATATTAGTCTAACATGGTCTTCAGCCTCTTGGATTATGGCTGGTCCGAAGAATTGCCTTTCGCCTACTTTAGACCAAAATAAAGGACTTCAACATTTTCTTCCATAAAGTGTTTCAAATGGCAACATTTGAAGACTTGTCTGGAAGCTGTTGTTGTAAGAGAATTCAGCGAACGCTAGACATTTCTCCCATTTGGTGCTATATGATAGCACGCAAACTCTTAACATATCCTCCAAGATTTGATTTGTGTGTTCATTTTGTCCATCTATTTGAGGTTGATAAACCATGCTAAAATTTATCTTGGTCCCCAAGAGACAGTGTAGGCTTTCCCAAAAACAAGAGGTGAATTGAGAGCCACGATCGAAAACAATTGTTTTTGGAGCACCGTGCAAACACACAATGTTATCCATATATAGCTCAGCGAGTTTGTCTCCAGGATATGTGGTTTTGACCGGTATGAAGTGAGCCACTTTAGTTAACCGATCCACAATGACTCAAATAGAATCATGTCCTTTATGAGTTTTGGGTAGACCAGTAATGAAATTCATAATGTTGTCATCCCATTTCTATTCTGGAATTTGTATGGGTCGAAAGAGTCTGGCTGGGCATTGATTTTCGGCTTTGACAAACTGACATATGTCACATTTAGCGACGTACGCGGTGATGTCCTTTTTCATGCTGGGATACCAATACTTTCTCTTAAGATCTTGGTACATTTTCGTACTCCCAGGATGGATGGAAAGAGGTGATTCATGGGCTTCTTTCAGGATCAACTCTTTGATTTCTTGGTCATCCGGAACACATATTTGTTGTTCACACATGACCAACCCATCGGCATTCTCAGAGAATCCCAGTTGTGCATCCTCATTCATCCTGCACTTAATTTCAGCCACTCCCTTGTCCTTGAGCTGAGCAGCTTTAATTTGTGATTTGAGGGTTGGTTGTAAGGTTAGGGCAATGATGTACCCCTTTTCAACCACCACCAAGTTGAGTTTGCAGAATTCTTCAAGCAGTTCTGGTTGATTGATAAGAATGCGTGTAGTTTCTGATTGAGCGCACCAGCCACTACATTTGCCATACCTAGGTGATAATGGATGCCCATATCATAATCCTAGATTAGCTCGAGCCATCTTCATTGCCTAAGGTTCAGATCTAGCTAGGTAAAGAAATATTTCAAACTTTTGTGATTGGTGTATATTCCACATCGGTTGCCGATAGGTAATGCCGCCATATCTTGAGAGCATGAAGGACAACAGCCAACTCTAAGTCATGAGTGGGATAATTGGCTTCATGAGGCTTTATCTGATGGGAAGCATAGGCAACAACCTTGCCTTCTTGCATCAACACACAACCGAGGCCTTGACGGGATGCATCGCAATATACGTTCAAGCTCTTGTGTATGTTGGGCAATGTGAGTATAGGGGCTGTTGTAAGTCTTTGCTTTAGCTCTAGGAAACTTGCTTCGCAAGCTGGTGACTACTCAAATTTCTTTTCTTTCTTGAGTAATTCGGTCATTGGCTTGGCAATTTTGGAGAAGTTCTCGATAAACTGGCGATAGTATTCGGCGAGATTGAGAAAACTTCAGATCTCGAGAATAGTTTGGGACTGCTCTCAAGTGAGCACATCTTGCACCTTACTCGGATCTACAGCGACGCCTCCTTCAGAAAGGACATGGCCTTGGAATCCAACTTCCTTTAGCCAAAACTCACACTTGCTAAGCTTCGCATAAAGTTGATGCTCACAAAGCTTATCGAGCACCATGCGCAAGTAAAGCTCATTTTCTTCTTCTCTCTTAGAATAGATGAGGATGTCATCAATGAACACCGCCATGAATTTGTCCAAGTACTCCATGAACACCTTATTAATAAGATTCATGAAAGTGGCAGGTGCATTAGTAAGTCCAAAAGAAACCACGATATACTCATACAAATCGTAGTGAGTGAACAAGGCAGTCTTTGGGATGTCCTCCAGTCGAATTTTGAGTTGGAAGTAGCCAGTCTCAAGTCAATTTTTGAAAAGACCCGAGCCCCACTCATTTGATCAAATAAGTCATCAATTCACGAGAGTGGGTAATTGTTCTTGATGGTGACTTTATTCAATATCAATAGTCGACACACATTCGGAGACTACTGTCTTTCTTCTTGACAAATAGTACTGGACTTCCCCATGGTGATGATCTAGGGCGGATGAAACCCTTGTCTAGCTACTCCTTGAATTGTTTCTTTAATTCAACCAACTCATCTGGGGGCATACGATAAGGACGATTGGAGGTAGGTGCTGTCCCTGGCAAGAGATCAATGACGAACTCCATGTCTCGATTTGGTGGCATACCTGGTAGCTCCTCTGGAAAGACATCGGGATAATCACAGACAATGGGCACTTGATATGCCTCTGAAATTGAGAGAGTGTGGAGGGATGGCTGCTGCAAGGTAGAGGCTTGATCGGAGGAGTATGTGACATGAACACCATCGGAATTGACCAAAGAGATTGCTCAGTTAGCACAATCAATGTGCCCCTTGTTCTTGGATAGCCAATCCATGCCGAGGATGACATTATGCCCTAGTGAATTGATGTTGATTAGATCACCCTCGAATTCTACCCCATTGATCACAATTCTAATTCCCAAGCTTATAAGTTTTGCTCTCATGATGGACCCGGGTGAGTAGATTAATATGTTATTGTCTAGATAGTTGACTTTGATCTTTTGTTGCTCAACAAATCTTGTGGATATGAATGAATGAGATGCTCCAAAATCGAATAAAACCAAGGTAGGGGCTGAGTGCACAAGAAACATACCCAGCACCACATCGGGTGCGTTGCTTGCTTCTTCGGCGGTTACATGGTTGAGACGGCCACGCCCATAGCCTTGGGGTGGCTTAGGGGCTGGCTAGCCTCCTTGGGGGCCTTCACGTCCACTTCCTAGACCTTGAGGACGAGGTGGAGCATTTTGGGGCTGAGGACGAGTATCCGGTGGCTTCTTTTGTGGGCACTTACTCTCATAGTGCCCCTTCTCATTACAAGGGAAGCATGTGACGGTAATGACCCAGTTTTAGCCTCCGGATTGCTGCCCTCTGCGGTTATATGGCTGAACCGCTAGTGGAGAGGGACGAGAATCATGCCCATGAGGTCTCAAATGTGGTGGGGCAGAGGAACGAGCACCGGAGGACTACCAAGTGCACGGTTTTGGGGAGCCGCTGCTAGCAGATTTTTGCACCATCCACTTACGTTTTTGGCTCTCAATCACGGACTTTACACTATCTTCCACCCGAATAGCCTTGTCTACTAATGCCTACATCTTGGGAATATCGAGAGCGGCGAGGGAGTGCAACACTTCTTCGTTGATGCACTCCCGAAAGATAGCAACCCTCCTTGGCTCGCTCAGTATTTCATCAGTGACATACTAGCCAAGCTAATTGAAACGGTGAAGGAAATCCATGACGAACATGGAGCCTTGCTTGAGGTTGTAAAACTCCCTCTTCTTAAACTCCATAAGGCTCGAGGGAATATGCGTAATGCGGAAGGTGTCCTTGAAGGCCTCCCAAGAGGTTACTTGGCCCGGTGGGCAAATAGCCTTGTAGCTATCCCACCAAGCCGCCGCAGCTCCTTGGAGGTAGTATGCGGCATACTGCACTTTCTCCTCATCGCTGCACCTCGAGACGTCAAGCATACCTTCAATGTCACAAAGCCAATCATCAGGTCCATTGGATCTGCTGACGAGGAGAAACTTGGCGGGTGAGTCCGTTGGAACTCGGCCAAGCGTGATTGAGGTGGCATGGCTGCAACTCCGCCATATGCTACAACGGCATTAAGGTTTTTGGTGTTTTGCACCATCCTCTCGAGGAGGCGGGTTTGCATCACGAGAACTTGCACCATCGATGGTGGAAGGGGGCAAATCCTCGCTTTGAGCTTCTTGATGACTGTGAGCATTGTCTTGCTCCCTTCCAGGTCTGCCGGAACATTGCGCCTCATGGGTCTGAGACCCCAAGTGCAGTGGGTTAGGGTGTGCCGGATTGGGCACCTCACCCTCTGGAGCGCGGCCCTTGCGGGCAACACCACTTGTCATGAGCGTGTGCACGGATCGGGTCATCGGCATCCTGTCACACACATGAAAGTTGAGCAACTTAAGCGTGGAAAATAAGGTATCGACTTGAAATAGAATAGTAGTGAGAGTAGGATGGTTAAGCATGCAGATTTGAGTTTGGAAACCAATTTTCATGCTCAAGTATAATTGCAGACAGCAAGGGTAGATTGCATAGATTATGATAATTTTGATGACATTAACATGGTTCGGTGACCATACATAGGTGGGATACATCATGGGGTCATTGCCAACTAACTCGGACCATCCCATTAGTGCCTTTTACAAGTTTGCGCAACAAAAGTACAACACAGGTCACCTCATACTACAACCCAAAAGTGAGCTCTAACGGCTAAGTCATATAGCCTCAAACTAAGCATTGCCACCATCACTGCTGGCTTAGGAAGTGCCCAAAGTGTCAGGGATAGCGGGTGGTGAAGGAGGTGCAATAGGCGTTATCAGCTCATACTCGCACTCGTTGAAGAAGACGCTCTCCCCACGCACTGCGTTCACGGGACCGCTAGAATGAGCAACCGAAGCACGGCATTCATGGCCTCCTACCGGCATGAGGGCACGGCGAATGACTCTGTGGTAAGAGCCATAGGGATGTGGAAGGTCCTCCGCGGGCTCATACGCCTCGTGCTCCCCATACACTAGCTCCGTGGTGAAGAAAACGTGATGAAGTAGTGGGGTCATGTGAGTCTCCAGCTTGGAGATGCGGTGACGTGCGAGGATCAAGTTATCATGGAGGTGGAGGAGGTACCTATCAAGGGACCTTGCTAGCCCCACAAGCCGAGCAAGTGGCATGTCCAGCGTAGCATCCTCCATTGTGTAGACGTTCACCAAGATATCCCCCACACGCGAGGGATAGTGAGGGAAAATCTCCGCTATCTCGGGGAGGTCGTGACGGAGACGAGCGATGGCAATGTACGCTCCGTCGTGCAAAGCCGAATGTGGGTTCAGCGCCATCCCATGGTAACATCGGGCTGACTCCCCTACGTGGCGCCCATGGATGGTCACCTCCACGATAAACATCTCGGAGGCCGGGCTAATGGCTGAGCGGGAGATGAGATACTCTAGCTGCTCAGTAAAACCGGCATGGCGCATCATGTCCCATAGAGTTTGTCGCACAGAGCCCTCGACTATGGCCCGGTTGTAGTAGCATAGTTCCCAGCGGCGTGCCATCTAAGAAAGAGGTAAAGGTTCAGGTTAGCATGACCTTATATGGAATGAAATAAGCTAAGTAAAGAAGAGGCGATAAAACAGGAAATCAGCAATGCTAACGGTTCTGTCCAGCAAGTTCCTTAAAATTTTTGGTACTTCTACATGGCTGATAAACATATGAAATTTTTTGTGTAGCTATCTGGAGAAGTATTGTTTCTACGGTAAAATTTTCAGGATTTTTACACTGCCAGATCGTCCTACAAAATTAGACATGTGAGGCACTGTCCAGAATTTCTATCTCGCGCCTACTAACCTTTTTCTCAAATTTCTAACCCCTGTTCCCGAGATTGAAAGTTCACGAAATTTTAAGGGTTTGTTCCTGACTCAGTATGGTCCCTTCCATAATTTTGGTGGCATTTTCAAGTTATTTAAGTTATCCACACAGGATCCTAAATTCCTTAATGGTACACCCACCTACTGCCTGTCTAGCTTTTGAAATGAGGTAAGACTGTAAAAGTATTGCCTGTCGAAGAGATGGTACAGAGTAAGATGAGATTTAGAAAGCTTCATGATAGTCCTACTAGGTTTTTAAATTTCAAAACTTAGCTTTAACGACTTTGAAAATGTAGGTTTCTCAATTTGAATAGCATAAGGAGTAGGATAATGATTCATTCTTTTTCAAATTGTATCATTTTCCCAGAAAACCAAGTTTTGAAATTAAGATGAGCACAAAACCATTTGAAAGGGTAGAATGAGAAAGAAATGACTATAGAGGGGATGAGAGTAGCATTCTATATTTTCATAAATAAGTGTTTCTAACTGAAAATAATTTTTTGAGAGAAAGTTTTGTCCTTAACTCTATCGACCATGCTAACTAAGGCTATTCCTATAGTCGTATGGGCTCTGACACCACCTCTTGTGGGCACCCAAAAATATGATCACATGTGCGTTGGACTAGAAGTGACACCCATACTCCACTTAAGTGTATGCTCACTACCACCAATAGTCCCGTGTATGGAGTATTAACCAAATGGTCCTCACTCAAACAAATATGAGCCACTCGGTTGCACCATACACACTTACGCGACCAAGAGAGTTCTGATTCTTTCTGAATATATCCATATCAGGATTGAAACCAACCCTTCCTGGTGCAACACAAGTCGGCCGCCTCAGAACCTTAGTATCACCCACACCCACCAAGGGGTGTGCGTCGCAATTGACCAGGAACAACGGTCACACGTGTCCATGTGTTAGACGGTTGAGAACAATTCTGGGTACCCGGATATGTGGCCGGCTCTAGTTACCAAGATCAACGCCTAGTACCCACATATTCCGCATTCGAGATGCATCATTACACATACATACATGTCTAAACATTGACATGGCATAAACATAAACTAGAGAGCTATTACATCTACTTAATATTACAAGTCCATGGTAGACCGGCCAAATATTATATATAGAAGTAAATTGTAGCAGTAAATCAGCAAAAGCAAAAAGTAGGATAGCGCTATGCCCATCCATAATCCAAAGGCAACTGACTAGGAAGAGCCCTAGTTTATCCGTCCAAGTAGTCGTCGGACCCCAGTGTGAAGTACGAATCATCGGGGATTTCTTCTGTACCTTTGTCTATATATTATGAATTAAGCAACAGTGAGTACGTGTATGTACTCGAAAGACTTTAGTGTATAGAAACATATTACATGCAAGGTTAGTCCAAGGAGATCAAGCCACTATACTAAGTTTCATTTTCAGTATAAGGCATATTTTATTTGCAAGAGAGTAGTTCATCAAACAGTATCGAAATTTGAAAAGAGCATTTGATATTAAACTAATAGCAATAAGTAAAGTTCAATTCCATCATTTCACAGCCCTCCATGGCCATGAACAGCGAATAAAACACATCTAACCTTGGCTTAAGAACATACCAACCCGTCACATCACATTTTCCAAAAACCTTCGCAAAAACAAAGCTATACTTGACATTACTTCCATGAGTTGCTCATGACCGTGAGCACGGCTAATTAATTAGATTTAAATCTCTGCAGAGAGTTTACACCTTACCCACATGACAACCATGCCTCGCGATACCTATAGTACCCGATATGCTAGATTATGACGAAACCGTTCAACTAACTAGAGCCTAGCCTTGCACCAACCCGGTGATGATAAACCCTTGCAACGGCGCTAGAAATCCAGACCTGTACACATAGTACTAACGATAATTTACGTTCCATCGTGTCCTTTCCCCCATAGCAAGGCATACACCATTATATTGGAATGCTTTGACCCTAACACCTCGGTGAAGAGAGCACCTATAAACGACACCATACCTCGGTTCGCCCTTACTACTTCGGTCTACCAAAATGCGAGGCTAAACCCCAACTAATCTACTAAGCTAAGGCTATCCTATATTAGCATATGTGGTTGCACTCAAATACTTAGATGGTAGCATCAAGTTCGGTCCTTAATCGACCCGGGGGAGAATCTCCATCCTCATGCCTTTAAATAGTAACTTGCTCGCATCTAAACAATAAGTTTTTAGGTTGGATTTTTATGAAAATACCCGCTGACCATAACTCAGCCCCGTCTTTTAAAATTTGCTCAAGTTTGAATCGGAGTGTAACTCAACATTTAAATGACGTTCTAAGTGAGCATGGCTAAGCCTATACATAAGGTATTTCGCTATTGATGACACCCATAATGACATTATCTAATGTCTAAACCATAATCTAAGGTTACAATAGCAGCTAAACAAGTGTCAAGGTAACAGTGATGCATACAAGTAGGAAGTATCTACCGGTACCCACAACATAGCAAGTTTAATATAAACATACACGCATGCATATATCATTTAATAAAACAACATAACTCCATAAAATAGTGGGAACAACATGATCAAAAGAGGGTGCTTGTCTTGCTAATCGTTGTCCGGTACGATATTCGGATCGTAGGCGTTGTCATCGTCAGTGATTCCTGAATTTTTGGAGTCTACTCATTCAACAAGAAGTATGGCAAATAGCAAATAACAAGTTGTTATTAAGGGAAAAAAGAAATTAGATGTAAAACCAAATTGAAATCTACTAAAGGAGTTGAGGGTGTCTTTAGGTTTCTGTAGTTATTGTTTCGTGCATAACGGTCCCTTTAGTTCTTTGTTCGCAGTTTGGTTCATGTATAGCATTCGGTCGTAAGACAAACTTCGGGCTTATCCTAAGGCACGACTCCTTGATTCTTACAAATATGTTGTTTCTATTTTTTGAATTCAAGAGGCTAAAATTATATTTATGTATGTGAGTATTTACAAATTCAATAGGCTAAAATTATTTGGATTACTATTAAACCATTTAATTACTACTTGGCATAACATGTATAAACTCAATAGTTCACCATAAGTATTTTTGCGTATCTAGGTAATTTACTATCTTAAAGGCATATAGAAATTGATTATACTCAATTTGGAGCTCTTTTGCACAAGTTATGATTATTTAAACATTTCACATATTGAAACTATCTCTTATTAGACAATGGGTGTAAAGTAAGTTGGAATTCAAATCTTTTTTTTATATTTGAGTTGATTATGATCTAAAGATTCTAGCAAGACTAATTTTGTTCAATTCTGAGCTCATTTGGAAAAATCTTATATATAGCACATTTTAGGCCTCTACTTTAAATTTGAATTTCAAAATTACCCAGTAATCAAATTGAAAATGTTTTTGCATGTTCTGAAACTAAATGATTTATCATGAATTTGTAATTTTTTTAATTGAATTTGAAATTCATTTGTACAAGTTACAAGCATTTGAGTTTTTGCATTGATTGAAATTTGTCTATTTATACATTTGATGCAAACTAAGTAAAAATATAAATATTTTTATATATTTGGATACATTGTGATCTCAGGAACATGGTAAAATTTATTTCATAATTTTTATATTTGATTTGTGGAAATTTCATATAGTGCACATTTTAGGCCTAAAGCATAAATTTGAGCTCATTTACTGCCCAGTGACCAAAACTGAAATATTTTTGCATATTCATATTCTACATTAATTTACACAAATACATAAATTTTTATCAATGGATTTGGAGTTTCCTAGCTAAAGTTATATGCATTTGAATATTGTCGGTTCTTGAAAATTCCTAAAAAAATCAGAATACGCCTTCCAACTGCGAACACCTATTTCGGCTTTTGCGCGGATTTTTAAATCAAGCCACCAGATGACAGCATGACCCCAACTGCTAGTGGCTGCATGAGCACGCATCACTGACCGCCCAGGCTTGCTGCTCAGCGACCCGAGCAGAGGAGGAAGTAGGGGAGCTTGTCGGTGGCGAGGTAGGGGCGGCGCGGCCCGATCGGCCGCTCAGTGGGCACCTGGGAGCCGAGGTGGTCCCAGGGCACTGGTCAGCTACGGCGGTGCGGCGACGAGGTGTGCTAGCGGTGGAGAGGTGCGGAGCTCGGGGGTGGCCAAGGCTGCTAGTGAGGAAGAAGCTAGCTCGAGCTTGGTCATGATGGGGGAAAGCACAAGGGGGTGAAAATGAGGTGATTTCATTACCCTGGTGCGGCGGAGGGCGGTTGAGGTGGCCTGCCACCTGCGGCCTGAGGCGGAGAAGAAGGGGTCCATGGCAGTGGTGGCTCGGCCAATTTGAGCGGGTGAGGAATGCGCAAGAGCGTGCTCACCGGCCTTGACCCGAGCTTGGCAAGCTCTCGGAGATGGGGCGAGGTGCGGGGCAAGCTGGGCAGGTAGGTGACATCCTAAGGCAGCTTAAAGGCGAGGCGGTATGAGCACGGCGGGGCGAGGTCACGTGGTGCTCGTTCTCTGCCGAGACCGCACGTGGCAAGGACGAGTCCTGTCGTGGTAGGAGCTGGGCAGCGGAGGGAAGAGGGAGAGGGGACAGGCTGGTCGGCTTGGATGCATTGCGTCAAGCAGGTAGCAGGCGCATTGTAGCGTCTTCATTTTGAACTGAATTCGGTTTGGTGGTTGGGGTAGTTCAAAAGTGGACTTAAGTAGTGAGAAAAATTCTGGAAAAATTTGTGAAGATAGTCTGAGGAACAAGATTTCCATTTTCTTTGGTTTCACTCATTTATCTTTTATAGTTTTTAAACTAAAATTCCTGAAATTTGGTATTTTTGAACGAAAATTGAATTTTTAAGGCTCCTAAATGTTGTGCAAAAATGTTGAAAAAATTATATTTAATCGTCTCAGTTATTGTAGTGTTTTATAAATGTATTTTCCAGGTTAGGTTATTCAGAGTTTTTATAAGTTCCTTTTAGAGGTCCTAAATGGATAAATGGAATTTAAATATGGCCAATAAATCTTAAATAAATAAGTTCAGTAGAAAATCCAAAAAATTCATTAAAAGTCATGCCAAGTCACTCTATTCTATTTTTACAATTCTTTGGGATGTTACATTTTTATAGCAAGTTTTTATTTGATTTTCTATCTGTATTCTTTTTGCCCATATTGAAGTTTATTATTTGATATGTTTCCATCGAATGGCGTGCAGAACCTAACGTCATTGATTCCATCATCGACGACCCTGATTTCAAGCTCGATGAAAATCAGCAATGCAAGCCCCCGTTGACCATATTGAACCTACTATTTCAATTACTTTATATTGTTTCTGTCAAACTATTATGCATTCACGTACTTTTATATGTAATTGCTATATTGGGATACTGGTAGTTATACCTGATGACTTATGGAACTTTCTGACTAAATTTTGAATTGGAAACCTTGACAACCTTAGAATAAGGTAGATGGTACATAATGTCAATATGATTATACACGATCGCTTAATAATCATGCTTAGCAAAGAACCTTGTTGTTCTTTATAATTTAAAAAGGTTGGATATGGCATTTAAGGTTGCTGGTGTTTTGGTTAAAAATGGAAATGAAACTATGATTTGACACAAACGATTATTAGCAATAGCAGGTTGTGCATGTAGCTTGCACGTAGTGTAGGGGGAGATTATCTCCCGGGTCAGGTTAAAGATCGAACTATGAGACGCTATTGAGCCAAGAAATAAGTATAACCACAAGTGCTAGTATGGGACGGCCTTAACCTAATAAGTTACTTAGATATAACTTTGCACATTGAAAGGCTGAAGTAGTATAGGCTCTCTAGTTAGGTTTGCTCGTAGGGGCTTCCACACTGAGGTGTGGGTAAATGCATACCAATATAACGGTGTACGCCTTGTTATGGGAAGAAACGGTTGTGGCAGGGATAGACTGCCCAAGTTGTTGTGTGAATGACAGAGATGGACTATTATTTCTTGGGTGTGTGTTTCTACCGTCATAGCAAGGGTTTATCGTCACTGGGCTGGTGCAAAGTCATGTCTAAATATTGTAACAGTTATGTTATGATCTCCTTACTGACACACCTAAGAAAGTGTTTTATTGGCCTGGCAAAAAGGGTTGATCATTTCTTGTGTGTAAAACTGTACACCTCTGCAGAATGTAAACCTTTTCGAAAAGTCGTGCCTGTGGTCATGGGCACTTGGTAAAGTCATCACATGGTTAGACGTTTTGGTATTTTCTAAAAATGGTTTGGGTGGAAAATGTGTCTGAAAACCGATACTTCATGTCGAGGTTCGATGGTGAAGTAACACGAAACAGTCGGGTAGACTGTGACGCGAAATCTAATACTTTGTCAATACTTCAATATTACTTATGCTGGCTTTTACAAATTCCGTTTGCAATCTATCATATGCTTATGATTCATTTATGCCGATGCAAAATAATCGTAGAAACCTCTCTATTGACATAACCTGCATTTTACTTATACTTGTATTTGTGATACACTACAAGTCTTACTGAGTACACAAGTACTCAAACTTGCTTAAATTAATGATTTAGAAGACAAAGAATGTGAGATTCCCGATGATTCGTACTTTCACCAGGCTACGGGGAATTCGATAATGATATTTTCTAGGGTTACCTTGTCAGTTGCCTGTGGATTTCGGATGGGCTAACCACAAGGCTTCTGGTTTTTCTTATTTTTGTTGATGTGTATTACGGTTTGTAAGGACTCTGTATAATTAAACTTTTAATATCAAAATGTAATATAATCTGTGTATGGATATGATATCAATCTTGTAAATATATGCGTACTAACCATTGATCATGGGACTAGTACTGTAAGCACATGGAGACCTTCCGTGCTTTAATGGCGGGTCCTCACATACATCCACCAGCACAAGTTGATATAACGAGAAGAGAATCCATATATGAATGAGCTTTCCATCATGCAAAAACACAATGTGTTGTATAATCAATCACAAAAGAACAAGAACACGAGAAGCAGATTTTACGTAGAAAACCCTTGCGGGAAAAAACCACGGACGTCAAACGGCGATATCACTATTTTGAGGAATTGAGTACAATGGCTAGGGTTTACAATGAGCGTCTAACTCTCCCTAGCAGATTACAAGAGGAATTTATAGATGGATGGAGCGACTCGAGTCTAAACGGGCTACACCGAAATATGGGCTAAAGGCGTCCCTAAAGCCCAACAAGAAATTCGGATCAATACCCAACAAACTCCACCTTGAGACGAATTTCCTCTTGCAGCAAAAACATCATCACTGAACTCCTTTCAATAATAAATATCACCGGCGCCAAAAGTCTCTAGGACTTAAACTGTAACTCCAACCAAGCTTGAGCATAGCTCAAACTTAGTAACTGAAATTGTCTTTGTCATCATGTCAGCGGGATTATCATGGGTACTTATCTTGGATATTTTAATATCACCTTGAGTAATGACATCTCGAATATAATGATACCTCACATCAATGTGCTTTGTCTTTTCATGAAACATCTGATCCTTTGTGAGGTAAATAGCACTTTGACTGTCACAAAATAAAGTAACACAAGAAGTAACCCTGCTGAGCTCAGTGTACAAACCTCTCAACCAACTAGCTTCTTTACATGCTTCAGAAATAGCCATATATTCAGCTTCAGTAGTTGAAAGAGCAACAGTAGCTTTCAAGCTTGCTTTCCAACTGACAGCACAACCACCAATAGTGAACACATAACCTGTGAGAGATCTCCTCTTATCTAAGTCACCAGTATAGTCAGAATCAACATAACCAACAAACCCATCTTTAGATTTTCCAAACTGCAAACAAGCATTAGAAATACCACGCAAATATCTGAAAATCCATTGAACAGATTTCCAATGCTCTTTGCTAGGATTAGCCATGTATCTACTAACAACACTTAGTGCATGAGATAAATCAGGACGAGAACAAAACATGGCATACATAAGAGAACCAACTGCACTAGAATATGGGACTCTAGATATATACTCAATATCATCATCTGACTCTGGACATAAAGCTGAAGATAATCTGAAATGTGCAGCTAAAGGAGTACTCACTGGTTTTGCATCATGCATATTGAAGCGACGAAGGACCTTTTCAATATAACCTTGCTGACTAAGGTATAATTTACCAGATTTCCTTACTCTAATGATTTCCATGCCAAGAATTTCCTTTGCTGCACCTAAATCCTTTATCTCAAATTCTTTACTCAATTGTGCCTTTAATTTAACTATTTCTGACTTATCTTTTGCAGCGATCAACATATCATCAACATAAAGAAGCAAATATATAGCTGAACAATTAACGGTCTTTAAGTAAACACAGCTATCATAATTGGACCGCTTAAAACCATGAGAGAGCATAAAGGAGTCAAATTTCTTATACCATTGCCTAGGTGATTGTTTCAAGCCATAAAGGGATTTCTTTAACCTACAAACAAGGTGTTCTTTTCCAGGTATAACATAACCTTCAGGTTGGTCCATATAAATATCTTCCTCTAACTCTCCATGCAAGAATGCAGTTTTAACATCTAGTTGCTCAAGTTCATAATCATGCATGGCAACAATACTGAGTAGAGTGTGAATTGAGATATGCTTCACAACAAGAGAAAATACATCATTGTAATCAATACCTGGAATTTGGCTATAGCCTTTAGCAACCAACCTTGCTTTATACCTTATTGAGTCAATGGGAGAAATACCTTCTTTTCTTTTGAAAATCCATTTGCAATGGACTGTCTTCTTGTCTTTAGGCAATTTTACTAAATCCCAAGTGCCATTCTTTTCAAGTGACTCTATCTCATCTTGCATAGCGGTCATCCAATTTTTACAATCAGCAGAAGTAATAGCCTCAACATAATTTGAAGGTTCAACATTATTTTCAATATCTTCTGCAACACTTAAAGCATAAGAAGCAATATCACATTCTTCAATAAACCTTTTAGGTGGATGAATAGACCTCCTAAGTCTATCAATAGCAATAGATTGTTGTGGAGGCTGCACAACTGGAGAAGAATGCTCAACAATATGTGAATCATCAATAATAGGTGCATCATGAACATCAATACTAATATTTTCGGTGTAGATTCGAATCAATAAGGTGCTCCACCGCACACTAGTTTTCTCGTTGTTTCTCAATAAGAGCATTAATATCCAATTTGTCATTCAAAGATAATGATTCATTAAAGATAACATTCCTCACGATAACAACCTTTTGAGTTTGAGGATTCCACAATTTATAGCCTTTAACACCAGATTTATAACCAAGAAAGATGCACTTAATAGCTTTAGGCTCCAATTTACCATTATCAACGTGAGCATAAGCGGTGCAACGAAAACTCTCAATTGTAAATAATCGCAGGAGAACGGACCATACCTCAATTGGAGTTTTCTTATCAATAGCAATAGAGGAGACCGATTAATAAGATAGCAAGATGGAAGCGACTTCACCAAAAACGCCTATGCAAACCAGCATTAGACAACATACAACGGGCCCTTGAGATAATGGTTCTGTTCATACGCTCAGCTACACCGTTTTGTTGTGGAGTACCAGGAACAGTGTAGTGACGCACAATACCTTCAGACTTGCAATATGAATTAAATTCATCGAGTAATTCCATCCCATTATCGTCGAAGTTTCTTTACCTTCTTTTAGTTTGTTTTTCAATCATCACCTTCCACTCTTTAAATGCTAAAAATGCTTCTGATTTATACTTCAAGAAATAAGGCCAAACTTTTCTACAATAATCATCAATAATGGTTAACATATAACGAGAACCTCCTAAAGAAGTCTTACGAGATGGGCCCCATAAATCAGAATGCACATAATCAAGAATACCTTCTGTAGTATGAACAGAAGTGTTAAATTTTACCCTCCTATACTTACCAAATATGCAATGCTCACAGAAATCCAATTTTCCATTATATCCATCAAGAAGTCATCCTTTACTCAATACTGCCAAACCCTGTTCACTCATATGACCAAGACTCTTATGCCAAAGATTAGCAATATCGGGTGATGAATGTGAAGAAACAAAGGCATCACCTGTAATTGTAGTGCCTTGAAGGCGATATAAATTGGCAGATTTCAAATCACCTTTCATTACAATAAGAGAACCTTTTGATACTTTCAAAATGCCATTGCCACCAGAATACTTATACCCTTTAGAGTCAAGAGTACTCAAAGAAACAAGATTCCTCATCATACCTGGAACGTGCCTCACATCTGTCAAAGTTCTGATAATGCCATCATGCATCTTGATTTGAACGGATCCAATGCCAACAATAGGACGTGGCGAATCACCACCCATCCTAACATAACCAACATCTTTAACAGACTCATAAGTGATGAACCAATCTCTATTTAAGCATATATGAAAAGAAGCAGCAGAATCAATAATCCATTCATCACCACTACTAGCACAT
This sequence comes from Otatea glauca, assembly GCA_036346275.1. NCBI lineage: Eukaryota > Viridiplantae > Streptophyta > Magnoliopsida > Poales > Poaceae > Otatea > Otatea glauca. The sequence continues at coordinate 35,378,249 of CM070718.1, forward strand.
CCAGCAAAAGCAACAAGAGTCTCACCATCAGAACTACTATCAGCAGAAGCAACAGAAGCTTTACCTTCATCATCATGTTTACCTTTTGGTTTGTAGGTACCGTTCCTCTTTTCTTTGTTCTTTATCTTATAACATTCAGATATATCATGATTATTTTTCTTGCAATACCTACAAAATTTTTCTTTACCACTGGACTTAGAACGGCCCCTGTAACTACTTGAACTCTGCCTCTATACCCATGTTTTGATTTCCTTTCATTTGTCCGTCCACGAACAGACAAAGCTTCACCATGCAAACTAGAACTTTTAGAAGACACCATTAATTTCATCTTTTCTTTTGCATGTAAGGCCTCATAAACTTCAGCAACAGTTAATGTGTCCCGGCTATATAAAATAGTGTCTCTAAAATTTGAAAATGACGGAAGCAGAGAACACAAAAGAATAAGACCTAGATCCTCATCATCAAATTTTACCTCCATGGATTCAAGGTCTGAAACGATCTCCTTAAAAGCCGATAGGTGATTTAGCACAGAACCACCCTCTTGCAACTTGTGCGAAAATAATTTCATCTTCACATGCATTTTGCTCGTAAGATCCTTTGACATGCAAATTGATTCCAACTTTAACCATAAAGAGGCTGCGGTTTTCTCCTGCAAAACCTCTTGCAAAATATTATTTGATAAATGAAGATTAATTTGAGATAAAGCCTTACGATCTTTCCTCTTTTCTTCATCAGTCCATGCCTTTTGATCTTTGCCAAATTTATCCAATGCATCATCCAGGTCAGTGTGCGCAAGAATTGCTCTCATTTTGACTTGCCATAGTGAAAACCTGGTGTCACGGTCTAATAGAGGAACATCATACTTCAATGAGGCTATAATGCAGAGAAATATTATTAAATGCACAAGCAGGAAAAAAAATTTGGATGAAAATGAGCTTCGCAATTTTCTGATGCACGCAGAACCGGTGCACTTAGCAAAATCAAACAGAGCACGTAGCCTTCCGGTGCGCGTAGCAATTAACCTGCGACATCGCGATGGCGTCGATGACGCGTCGAAGCTGGATCACGCTGTGGCACGATGGGATCTTCTGCGCCGAGAGGTGTGCGATCAAATCAGGGCGCCGAAGCCGAGCGACAGGCGCAGCCGGAGGTGACGTGACGAGTGGAAGCCGTGTAGCGGCGGCGATGGCGAGGGCGCCGGAGGAAACGGCGGCGACGGTCCGCGACGACGACAATAATGGCAGCGGCCGACGGCAAGACAACCGGCGGCCGGAGGCGAGCGCCGAAGAAGACCGGGCGGCGGGAAAACCGATGCGCGACGAAGAACGGGCCTGCGGACAAGGATGACCGGCGGTGCGCGACGCGAGAAGAAGGTCGGTGACGCGCGAGGATGACCGGCGACGGACAGCGACGATGCCGCAAGAAGCCGAGGCGACGCACGGAAGAAGACCGACGACGATGGCGCAGACGACGAAGACCGGCGGGCGACGAGGAAGACCAGGCTGAGGATGACCGGCGGCGGCGCGCGCTGGTGATGGTGGCGGCGCGCCGGCGATGAGCAGACCGGTGGTCGACGACGAACGGCGGCGAAGCACTGCCGTGACGAACCAGATCGCCGCCGAAGAAGATGAATAGTGCCACGCAAGAACAGTAGATCGATCGATCTGGAATTTTTTTTCTCATGATTGATTGATTGAATAGCTCTGATACCACTTGTTGTATAATCAATCACAAAAGAACAAGAACACGAGACACAGATTTTACGTGGAAAACCCTTGCGGGAAAAAACCACGGACGCCAAACGGCGACATCACTATTTTGAGGAATTGAGTACAATGGCTAGGGTTTACAATGAGCATCTAACTCTCCCCAGCAGATTACAAGAGGAATTTATAGATGGATGGAGCGACTCGAGTCTAAACAGGCTACACCGAAATATGGGCTAAAGGCGTCCCTAAAGCCCAACAGGAAATTCGGATCAATACCCAACACAATGATTGATTCCTCATATGGTTCAAAGAAAAGACGAAGGTCTCTGTCAGTGAGGATGTCAAATGATTGGCTGACGGTCCAAGATTTAACGTACAGACATAGCAAGGGTACGATATTAATGTCTACACTTTTTACACTGAAAATCAAGATACAAAGAGTACTGTCTAAAACAGTGGTGTGAGCTACTTTTATTCGATGTAGAACTACTAGGCATCAATATCTTATAGCAATTAATCGCTAACAAATGGCGGCCAAATAACCATTGGATCAACGGGAAGATTCTGCAATTGTTCCGCTGAAGTTGTCCAGCTGTCGGTGGGCCGCACTCTACAACCTTGTTTGGAATTTTGCAAGAATTCTTCAGAGAGCAATTTAGTTTCGGTCAGCAGAATCGAGAAACAGTTTTGCTTTCTAGACGAGGCCTACGTGTGTGTCAAACCCCTCTGCCTTCAACCTCAGCTGGTCTCTTACACCTAAAACAACTTTTGCCAAAAAGAATCACGGCATCCCCGGTCGCTGGCCAGAAGTCCACATCCTCCATAACTTGTCCGAGCACATGTTTGACGGCTTGCTAGCAAGCTACAGCGCTGGATCGTGTATATAAAGGCTGGTTCCCATTTTCGTTCGTAAGGCAAGATAGCTAACGCCACATACACAACACCAACACATCCCCGGCAGACATACATACCTATATCTACATGGCGTCCTGCAATGCCGACATTCCCCAGAAGGCATCCGGCTTTGAGCCCTCTGTGTGGGGTGATTTCTTCATCAACTATGAGCCGCAGCAACTGCAGGCATGCATATATACTAGTTGTCCCTTACCGCTATGTGATTCATGATTAGGGTGCATTTCGAACGTAGGATTAATTCCTCGGAAATTTATAGGAAACTTCAGGTTTAGTGAGGATGGCTGAATCCTTTCCTCTGGATTTCGTGTCATCTTTCTGTGTTACAAATATGGTCCTAAGCACCATTTTTTTCTTCTTATGGCAAGGACGTTATAACACCTTCCAGCAAGGAATTTATTTAAACTTCTAAAATTAACCACTATAAAGTTCATGCGTTGCTACTAAAATTTTAATGCTTTTAACATAATACCAGTGATCTAGCTGTTTTAAGGATTATGCATGGTAACAAAAGGAAAAGAAGTTGTACACTACACTGTTCATTTCTATAAAAATATATATACACCGTCCCTTTTGGCTAATCCTAACTAATCCATGCATGCGTGCAGAGGTCGGAGGAATGGATGAAGGTGAGAGCAGATAAACTGAAGGAGAAGATCGACAAGTTGTTTGAAACTTGCAACAATGTGGTGGGGAGAATGACCTTAGTAGATGCACTCGAACATCTCGGAATAGATCATCTTTTTGAAGAACAGATAGCGACTGCACTAAGTGACATCCATCAGAGTGAATTCAGTAGCTCTAGCCTCCACGAGGTTGCTCTTCGGTTTCGTCTGCTTAGGGAGCATGCCCTTTGGGTATCTCGAGGTATCTATCTATCTTATATATCTATCTATCTTTTATATATATATATATGTATATATATATATATGTATATATATATATGTATATATATATATGTATATATATATATATATATATGTATATATGTATATATGTATATATATATATACACGTATATATATATATATATATATATATACACGTATATATACACACGTACATATATACACGTACATATATACACGTACATATATATATATATATATAGACACACAAATTAATGCAAGGGATTAATTAATGCCCATGGAACATAGAGCATGCAAATTATTAATTAATATGCTTTGGATAGTTTCACGATATATATGTCACAAACAATTTGCCGTGCAGATGTGTTCAACGAATTCAAGGGTGAAGACGGCAAGGATATAACTAATGAAGCAAGGGGACTACTAAGTTTATACAATGCAGCTTACCTTTTCATTCATGGTGAGCCAGAACTTGAAGAAGCCATAACTTTCGCAAGGTATCATCTTGAGTCAATGAGGGGTAGTCTCAAGTCCCCTTTAGCTGAACAAGTCGAACGCTCCCTTCACTTACCACTGACAAGGACCTACAAGAGAGTGGAGACACTACATTATATGCTGGAGTACGAACAGGAGGAAGGGCATAACCCAATTTTGTTGGAGCTCGCAAAGCTGGAGTTTAACCTTCTGCAAAGTGTCCACTTGGAGGAGCTCAAAACTATTACCAAGTACGTCTCTTTGATATTATCTAAGCAATTAAGATCTGCGGTGGACCCATGACTAAATTTGAGCAAGGCCTATAGATAAAGCTAATATAAGACAACCATACAAAACATAAATCGAACTATCTTTTGCAATCCAAAATCATACATAAATAGAAGAGTAACATGATGAAAATGTAAAATAAAATGAAGTTAGTACCTCGATAATAAGTCATGGACCCCAAAAACCATAGATAGCTATCTGTACATCAAAATTAGTGCTGCACTAGCCGCACGGGGCATGCCGCTCTAGATTTGCTTGTTGCCGGCTGTCACTACTTCGCTCGATGGCTGATGGTGGATTGAGGAATGGCTTTTTTTTATGGAAGAATTGGGGAATTGCTGGTGGATTGCTGAGATAGATGGGTAATGGCTTTGCACTTTGGTGGGCTTGACTGCTTAGCCCAGCACCGTAGGACGTCAACCCACACACAGGAATTTTGATCCAAATCCTTCCCCAACCATCTTCTACCTCCGTAACTGTCCGAAGCTCGCTGCTAGCATGCCATGGAGCCTGAGGAGATGTTGGGAGGGTTGGGGTGGGGAGGGGGGCCATGGGGGTACCCATGGTCCGGCAAGGGGTAGAGGAGGGTCCAGCCCCCGCTGACCCCTCGGTAGATCCACCCCTAATTAAGATGAAACAGTAAAGCTTCATGCCTTCACCATATGATCTACTAAACATACTTGACATTGTCTATAATCTCATAGCCGCTATGACACTCCTATTCTCTTTTAATTAGACGAGATAAGCACTTTAAATAATTATTTTCAGGTGGTGGAAAGATCTCTACACATATGTGGGGCTAACCTATTCCCGTGATCGAATAGTTGAAGCCTACTTCTGGTCCTACATGGTGTTCTATGAGCATGGCTTTGCACGCGCACGGATAATCTTTGCCAAGATATTTGGGCTAACTACCCTACTTGATGACACATATGATGTCCATGCTACTATAGAGGAATGTCGGAAACTCAACGCAGCCATGCAAAGGTTGGTACTAGTTTTGTCATCGACAATTTCTGTACAAAACGTGACATGGAGGCAATAATATAGCCAAATGCTAGTGTAGACTCATTTTCATGCAAACTATTTTGCTGTGCAGATGGGATGAGAGCGCTATTTCTCTACTACCGGAGTACCTGAAAAAGTTCTATAGTAAAGTACTGAGCTGCTTTAAGGAGTTTGAGGATGAATTGGCACATAACGAAAAATATCGGATTGATTACATCAAGAAAGCGGTACAATACTATGTATCTATATCCCCTATATGAGATGACGATGCTGTTTCTTCCCCAAATCGCTAGATTTGTAGTTAATGCACAAGAATATAAATATACTTGTGCAAACTTATTGATAGTAAATTATAATAGTTAATAACTAATAAATTGAGCTATTGGAATCTGGTAACCAAGCCCAGATTATACTGTTGACGTTTAACAATGTTAAGCCAAGATCGGACCTTGCCAAACATACAGCGTAGGCAGCATCACGCAACAAATTAAACTAATAGAGAAGAAAATTATTTTGTTTTTCTATTTAAAAGTATCTGACTGCATAAAAAATTATAATAGAGAGGTTGTTTGTTATTTCGAACAGATATGTTGGCGTGGCTGCGTAAAATTTGGAATAAAATATTCGCTTGGAATAAGAAATGCAAGCTTCTTTTCTTTATGAATGACGACGATGCTATGAGTCACATACATTAGATAGAGAAAAGGAGAAAAATAAACCATGTTTGTCTAAATCTTCATAAATAGGAAGATGCGGACACAAAATTAGCAAATCTTTAAAACCAGATTTGTTTAAGGATCTTAGATTTTGAATCCTCAAAGCTACAACAACACCCAGTAATTAACAACAACAGTGAAAACAACTAGACTAGCAATGCATTTCTATGTACACGTGCAGTTTAAGTGACACTAAAGTTAATTATGTCCTTCACTTTTGTGCAGTTCCAGACAGTATCCACTTATTATCTCCAGGAAGCTGAATGGTCCCATAACAATCACAAGCCAAGCTTTAAAGAACAAGTGAATGTGTCTAGCATATCTGCAGGCGCGCCAATGCTATGCGTGGCTATGATGGTTGGCATGGGTGATGAAGCAACCAAGGAAGTATTTGAATGGGTGATCGATATTCCTGATGCTGCCCTAGCAAGTGGAAAGATTGCGCGTATCATGAATGACATTGCTTCACTTAAAGTAATTAGACTTCTAGGCTTAATTGAAACTCTCTTTTACCACTGAGCATGCTAATGAATCATGTGTTGTTCACAGAAAGGAAAGAACAAAGGGGATGTGGCAAGCTCTGTGGAGTGTTACATGAACGAGAACAAGGTCATAGGTGAGGTTGCCATTGCTAAGATCGCCCCGTTGCTAGAAGATGAATGGAAAACTACGAACCAAGCTCGCTTTGAGCATCGTGAGCTCCGCCAAGCAGTGCAGCGCGTTATCAACCTCACAGTTAGCATGCCGTTCATGTATGATGAGAGTAAAGATGCATACACATTCAGCACGCACCTTCAGAAGACTATTGAGAGTCTCTTTGTGAAGCCCATTCCCATCTAAACCCTCGTAGCTATTGCGGCAACCCATCTCTATATGTACACTACGCTGTGAGATGCATTGGAACTTTTCAGAAGACCATAGCAGTGTGCACTATAATTAAAGTAGTAGTAAATAAGCATGCATCTGTGCTGTGAGATGGATTGGAACTTTTCATTCTGCGCTTCCTTCCTCTATGTCATCTTACTACTTTATTACCATATTTAATAAAATTACTCTTTACCATGGTTTGGTCAATCGATTTTTATTGCTGACTTATGGAAAAGACAAATGAGCATCCACTTGTGATTCTTTCAAAACTGCAAGTAAACAGGAACTTTCGTTGTAGCAAACATGAAAATATATATTTATATTGTAATACTTTTCTGTCTGTACAGATGACACCATGGATTACGACCCTACAGGCTAAAGCATTAAAGCAGTTTGAGTCAAACAGTTAGATCTAAAATCGAGGTGTGTCTGAAAGATGGATGAATGTGGAATTTTTAAAACAGCCAAGGGACATAATTTTTTTGAGGAAAAAATTTAGAATGTATTTTTCTGTCAGTAAGGGATAGACCATGGATTCGGACTCTGTTCAGACTAAAGCAGTTAGAGTAGCACCGTTTGATCTAAAATCCCTGGCTGAGATTCACTTAACACATTATGTACGTTAAACTTCTATTCGTTTAGTTTTGATGGTGTTGGCGTCAAAAACTTGATGTAGGATTTCTGACAGCAGCACACCAGACGAACACCGGGTTCAGAGCGTGCCAGTCGATTTGACCTGGAATCGACAAGGTAAAAATATAAAATTCAATCAAAAGCCGATCGTCAAAATCAATCGGCTTAGACTCAATCAGCTTGAAGCCGATTAAGATCAAGGTAACAAGATAAATCTAATTAGCCGATTAAGGCTAATCAGAGGATAAAGGCAGATCGATTCTGAAGAAGGCGATGCGCAACAAGATCATAATAAATCAAACCTGGGGCGTAACTGAAGATGATCAACAATCGGCGATGCGCAACTTTATTGATCAAGATCGATTAGAAAGGCTAAATTACAGAAGCTACTCCTAGTCGACAGGAAAAGTAGAAAAAGTAAAGATTGATTGATTGTATTGTGTTGATGATGATTCTGTAGTTCGCTTTGGCCCTTCTTTTATACCCTACCGATCGTGTCCTCGTTACAACACGCTTCAAGTCCGCTCAGATCGGCCTTATTTTCGACAGTTATTTTCTTTAAAGATCGTGCTGTTACCAAATATCTCGTATTCTTCTCAATCCTATCCGTCGGTTTCCATATCTTCTATTTTATTGCCGATTTGACCAGATTTACCGAATTTTGGTGCAAACATATGCCCCCTATTTTTGAGAAATGACTTGTCATTTGTCAAAAATTTCACTTATCGGCTTTTTCAATCGGCTAACCATTGAACTTCACTCAATAACTGCTACTTTATTCACGCCGTAATTCTCTGACACGTCGGTAGTGCGTTTTAACTGCTCGCGCCTTTTGAGATTCACTTCCCGCCTCTTCAAATTTTCACCGTGCTATAAAATGCGGCCCCCACCTTGGTCATTCTTCACACGCACAAGCTCTCGAATCACCTGCAATCGGTTTAAGCTTTCGCTTGAAGTACTCCCGGCAAACCTTTAGCTCATCCAGCTTCCTTCATCTCGCTACAATGGACCCTAGCTGTGTACTTATTCGATTCCGCACAAAGAATGACCAATATTTTTGGGTCCATTGGGAAATCTAGACGCGTCCATACCAGTAACAAACCAAGAAGTCCTCGATTGTCTCTCATGGTCTGGTCATAACATAGAGGGTGGAATAAGAGTTTCGTGGCTTGATCGATGACTCTCAAAGGATGGAGAAATTGGTTTATCAGGGTAGCAGCCCAAAAGAGGAGTGAATGGGAAAGAATAGGCATAGCTGAGTGTATTTCGCTTTCCTTAGCCGACCCTGAAGCCAATGAGCTCTTAGTGGTCACAGCCTGTTATTTTTGGTCGGACTGCTTTAATGCTTTTTTATTCCGCACCGGTCCCATCGGCCCAACTCTTTTGGATGTGGCTCAGTTGTGTTGCTTGAGATCTGATGGGGACTAGGTATCGGCCTACAGTGCCAAGCCCAAGTATAAGCTTATTAAATCCAAGGGTGAAGGATGGGCGAAATATATAAAAACAACAATAAGGTTAATGGGATAGTATCGGACGAAGAGCACGTTGCCTTCCTGAACCTTTGGCTAGACCGCTTTTTGTTCTGTGGAGCATCTCTTGGACCAACTCAGGTATATCAAGTGATAGCAGAGCAGCTTGTTGAGGGTCATCGGCTAGCTTTAGGAAAAATCTTCTTGGGTGTTGTGTATCAGATGCTTTACATAATAAGGAGTCGGCTTTATACGGGTTTTGGAAAATTCACCGTCTGTAACGAGGTGGCCCAATGTGGTTTATACAAATATGGTCAGATCGCTTATTATTCACCGTCCTTTTAACTTGGATTCAGCCGATGATACTCCTTTTCCAAGGGAAGATATACCAGAAGGGGCACCTATTCAATTTAGACAATGCCGATCTTTTGGTGAGAGATTTATGATGTGCTCCAGAAATGAGACAAAGGCCTTTCCCGACAGCTGCAAAAGATTTCTATCATTCTTTTTGCAATTGAACACCGAAGACTTCAAGCAGCAAGATTTCTTTAGTTATGGTAATGCAGCCGATTTTCTCTGGCCTTCTTTTCTTCATCTGGAAGCCGACAGTTCTATGATGCCTCAGGAGACTCTGGACTTATATAGAATTTTCATCTCTCCGTGCATATTCCATGTCGGCCTTCATACTCGGAATCGGACCTTCCAACCTTCATACGAATTTTACCACCCTTCAGTATATGCAAGACAGCTCGGCTTCGGCCAGGTGATCCCAAGTTTGCCACTTCTAGATCGGCTTCAACCCAGAGCCAGGGTCCGCAATGCCACATCGGCAAGGCTAGTCTTGGAGTTAGCCGACGAGCTCCAACTTCGCAATCTCCCCCACTTCCATTTGAATGCTCGCCGCGCAGGGGGTTTCACGACATGGTGGTCGGCTATCGCAGAGTGTTTGTACATGGAGAAGACTCCATCATTTATCATCAAAGAATTTTTTCCAAATCTGCCAGAGCCATCCTTAGTATCTAACAGCGAATCTAGCAGTGAAGCTAGCTCGTCGGGTTATACTAACTCAAGTTTAGTAGATAAGGTATCAGCTTTGAATAATCTTATCTCGTACATCGGCCTTTTTCCAGATGCATTTTTCTAATCATTTTTTACTGTATACTTGCAGGCTAAGGATGTCGGCAAAAACCTATCTCTGGCCAATCAGGAAATGATCAGGGCAAAAGGGCACATCAATTGGCTGGCCTTACGGGCTATACCTCCGGTACTTTAGGGGTTCATAGTCCCTCCTTATCGGATATCGAGAAAAAACAACCAAGTAAGAAGCAACATAATCGGCTGATATTATTTCTTTGCTTTTCCCAACTAACCTTTAGCCGATTATATTTTCAGGAAAGAAGAAAGCGAAGTATACCAAGGCTCCGGCGAAGAAAGGCCACAAGCCCCAAGAACAAAGCGGCGAGAGTTCGCCACATGCATCGGCTTGTGGAGGGGTAGGTTACAATACTTTGTATATTAACTTAGGTATTTTAATGCATTGGCTCACCCTTTGTCTTAATTTCCTTTAGCCAACGCAATCTACCCAAGTCGTGAAGATCTTAGCCGATCTTCCGAATATTTCGACTGCGCCAACCCCTACGTCGAAGTTGACTCAACCTGCGCCAATCACCGATTTGCCAGAACTATCAGATCCGACAAACTTGCTTGGATTTTCGTTGGCCGATCTTGACGACCCGGAGATCATGGCCACTGATGACTATGACGCAGAAATTAGGAAGATCCTTCAAGTGTCGAAAAGGCATCGCTGCCGCCACCTCTACCGGGCATGAAAGAGCGCCTTGACAAGCTCTTCCAACTTGTGATGCAACCGCAATCGAGATCCCGCTAACAATCAACCGATAAGGGACGCTATGGCTGCCGCTGAAGCCGATCTCCCTCCAAAGCAATGCAAGCCCTCCTTAATGTGTGTCACCGGATGATAGAAAATTGAAGTGGACGAGGCACAAAATCGGATTCGCGTCGTGAAGCCCAAGAGGCCGATCGAAACTCTTGGAGGAATTGGTTCGATGCCAAGGCAAAAAGCGTAAGTTTGATATCGTGCTCAACGCCTTAAATCGACCAAGGAATCCTCCAAATTGGAAAAAACAAAGAAACTCCTCTTGGAAGAGTTGGCCAAGCTTGAAAAACAAATCGGAGAAGGCCAACAAACCTTGGAGACCACTTCATCGGAGCTGAAGGATCAGAAACTTAGTATTGCAGTGGCTGTTGAAAATGTGACCAAACAATCTGCCAAGGTAAAACCAGTGCCCGGGGATGCCAAGGACGATGAACGCCTGCTAAACAAAATTCAAGACATTATCGCCAAGGCAGCGGGTGCTCTGTCGGCTCTGGGCGCGACTCTTCTTGGATCGGGCATTCAATACTAAACCTCTAATCTGTAAAACTTTGCTGGTCGTTTTGAAAACACTTGTCCTGAATGCTTGTAACTTTATGTTTATAATCGGCTGCTTAACCGATTTATGTTCTGCTTATATCTCCTGGGTTTGCAATCTTTTCAGCCGATTAACAGCATCGTGTTAATCTTGGCTCTGAACATATCTTTAAACGGCTAGGCTCCAATCCAAACACTAGGGTAATATTTCTTTAAGTATTTCCCGTTAATAGCTTTTGGCAATACATATCCTTCTAGCGTTTCTAGTAAGTACGAGTTTCCGCCGACTAGCCGATTAATTTTGTATGGCCCTTCCCACGTAGGTGACCATTTTCCAAATCGGTTATCCTTAGAACCAACAGGCAATATTGTTTTCCATACCAAATCGGCTTGATCAAAAGACTTAGGCATGACCCTTTTATTGTACGCCTTTGCAACTTTGATCTTATTCTTTTTAAGCCGATCAAGCGTAGACAAACGTAGCTCTGCTAACTCATCCAAGTTGTCGATCATTAAATCATTGTAAGCTTGAGCCGACAAACCATTTTGTCCGCTATTCAGACGACTCAATGTTAATCTCCACGGGTAGAACGGCTTCTTGTCCATACACCAATTGGTAAGGTGAGATCTTCGTCGCTCCGTGAAAAGATAGCCGATAGGCCCAAAGTGACTCCGATAGAGTTGAATGCCAATTCCTTGGCTTTTCATCAATTTTTCTTTTGATCAACTTAATTAGTGTTTTATTAGACCACTCGTCCTGTCCATTAGCCTGAGCGTAATATGGCGAAGAGTTTAACAATTTAATCCCTAGACTCGTTGCGTAACTCTGAAACTCGTTAGACATGAATACCGTACCTTGATCGGTCGTGATTGTTTGCGGTATTCCAAACCGATGGACGATATGTTCATTCACAAAACTAATCGCCTCAACACAGGTCACCTTTTTAAGTGGTATAGCCTCGACCCACTTTGAGAAGTAATCGGTTGCGGTCAAAATAAACTTGTGACCTTTACTCGAAGCAGAAAATATTTGGCCGATTATATCTATTCCCCAACCTCTGAACGGCCAAGGTTTGATGATTGGATGTAAAGTCGATGCTGGTGCTAGTTGTATGTTGCCAAACTTTTGACATATTTGACATCCTTTATAATACTTGAAACAATCTTCTAACATCGTCGGCCAAAAATAACCCGTTCGTTTGAGCATCCATTTCATCTTATGTGCCGATTGATGAGAACCACAAATGCCTACATGTACTTCACCCATTGCCACCCGTGCTTCTTCGACCTCAAGACATCTTAACAACAAACCTTCCATAGTCCGATAATATAGTATATCGTCCATAATGACGTATTTCAACGCTTGTTGCCGTATCTTCCGTTCCGTCGGCTTGGATGGGCCAACTAGATAATCTTTTATCTGCGTTCTCCAATCGGCAACATCTGTGCACATGACTGCCTTGTCTACCAGTTCAGTCTCTTGACTTCGGCCAAAATCTTTATATCCTGATGCTTGCTGAGCCAAAGCATTAGCTCTATCGTTCAATTCTCGAGGAACATGACCGATAGAAAATGATATAAATGAGCCGATAATCTCTAAACATTGTTCTAAATACTTCAGTAGCACTTCATCTCGACATTGGTATTCTCCCTTTATTTGCTGCACCACCAACAGAGAATCACCATATGCCTCAACAATGGCCACCCCAATATTTTCAAAGAATTGCAAGCCTTTGAGTAACGCTCAGACTCGGCTTGGTTGTTTGAGCATCGGCTATTTAGCCGAAATGCAAATTCAAGTTATGCCCCTTAGGTGAGGTGAGTACAACACCGATGCCATCACCTTCCCGTGATATCGATCCACAAAGAACAACCGCCATGGTGCAACCAAGACTAAATTTGCCGCAGTTGTCATGTCTCGTTATAAAATTGGCTAACACTTGTCCTTTGACTGCTTTGGCCGATTCATATGATAAGTCGAACTCAACCAAGGCGTAAGCCCATTTGCCAAGTCGACCTCGCAGGATAGGAGCTGACAAAATATATTTTATAACATCAGTTTTGCAGATTACTTTACAGGCCGATGCTAATATGTAATGCCTTAGCTTCGTGCACGAGAAGTACAAGGATAAACATAGTTTTTCGATAAAAGGGTACCTGACTTCTGCATTCAGCAACCGTCGGCTTAAATAAAAGATAACACTTTCTTTACCATGCACCTCTTGTGCTAAAACAGCCCCGATAGTATCTTCTTCAGCCGAGACATATAATCTGAAAGGAACCCCCTTTTGAAGTGCAGCCAAAACTGGAGGGTTGGACAAGTACCTCTTAACTTCGTCAAAAGCCCTTTGTTGATCGGCTCCCCATCTGAATTCTTCATCGTCTTTTAATTTTAACAATGGAGTAAAAGCACGAATTCTACTAGAGAGGTTCGATATGAACCTGCGGAGATAGTTAATTTTGCCGATCAACTTTTGCACTGCTTTTGCATGTCGGTGGTTCGGTATCGGCTATAGCCTTGACTCGCTTGACTAACTTCGATTCCTCTTTCATGCACCATGAAGCCTAAAACTGTCCAAACGACACGCCAAACGCGACTTGTAAGGATTCATCTTCAAACCGTGCGATCTTATGTTCTTAAACACCTCTCTAAGTCGGCCAGTGTTGCAAATCGTCGCAGATTTTACCACTACATCATCAATATAAATTTCGACAATGTGGCCGATTAAATCGTGAAAGATCGATTCATTGCCCGCCGATACGTTGCTCCAGCGTTTTCAAGCCGAAAGTCATCACCGCCCATTCGAACAATCCTATCGCACGGGACATCCAAAGCCGTCTTGATATATCGGCCGCCATGAGTATCCGGTTATACCCTTGATTACCATCTAGAAAACTTATGATCTTATTCCCCGATGCAAGATCGATAAGCATATCGCTATAGGCATCGGATATTCATCTTTGGCGTTGCTTTGTTCAAATCTCTAAAATCGACGATACCAAGTTTTCCATTTTTCTTCATAACTGGAATGATGTTAGAAACCCACTCCGCGTATCGGCAGGGCCTGATAAATTTTGCTTCCAACAATCGTTCTATTTCTTCTTTTATAATTTGGTACAAGGCCGGATTGAAACGCCTTGGGTATTGTTTAAACGGCCGATAACCCGATTTTATAGGCAGCCGATGTTCCACCAGCTGACGGCTTAATCCGGGCATCTCATGATATTCCCAAGCAAAACAATCCTTATAATCCTTAAGGATTTTTATAAATTTTTCTTTGTACTTTACACCTAAATTTGCACTAACAAAAGTTGGTCTTTTTCTATCACCGCTACCTATATCGACTTCTTCAAGTAAATCGGTGGATGTGAAACCTTGACCTAACTTTTCAATTTCTTCAAAGTCTTCGATGACTTCGTAGCTATCCGTTGTCTGCCGATAGCTTTGCATTTTATCCTGCAGCGCTTTCAATGTTTTTCGTGTCCCCATCGGCGTAATACGCCGTTTGCCCGATCAAAAGTGCCCGGTTTGACATCGATCGGCATGAGCTCCGATTTGCTTACGATATGAAATCACGATCGCCCAACTCCTTCCCGATATGCACCACTTCTTTGTGTTGCCAATTCGCATCGAGCTAGCCATGGCGATATGAGCGGATGTGTCGGTCAGAACGACTTCGACCTCTTCTCTGCTCCATTGACCATTGCTTGATGCATGGTCGATGGGATGCGCAGCGATTGGCATGAATCCAATCCCGACCGAGCGAAGACGTTGTAGTTTCCTTTGGCATCGACATAAAGAACGCGCCGGCAAGGTCTTGCTACCGACGATCACTCGTGACCATAACACCCTTTGCCTCCGTGGATCGCTGTGAAGTCGTTTAGAACCATGTTAGTTTTAATCAAGTCTTCATCGACTTACCCGATTTCTTGCATGTCGGTACGGCATCGTTCACCGTGGCGCCTCCGTCTACCAAAGATCCTTGATATCGGCTTGCCATTTATATACCCTTTTAGATACAATGGTTTCAGATGCCGATGGTCATCTTTGGGCTTCTCAAAGATGGCACTCTGAACGCCGGAGCACAACTGAGCAACTACCTCTTTGGCCGATTCAGTTCTGACTTTGAATTCGACTGGCAATGTGAACACCATGTTAATGTCCATGGGAGGCGTGTCATCTCGAATCATGGGAGAATCCAAGTCATCAGCCGATTCAAAATCTTCTTCGGCTTGTTCTTTTCTTCTCCACTCTTTCTTGACGTATTTGATTGGACGAAGTTCGTTAAACGTTTCGTCTCTCTGTTTTTTGGCATCGGCTTCACGGATTTCTTGCGTCCTTAGCCTTTGAAGCCGTCGTCGTTGTGATCGGCTCAGCGATGGACACCACCGGGTTTGGGTTCCACCGGCTTCGTGATTTGACCAGCCAAATCTTCTTGATTAGAACTGGGTTTGTGTATCTTGATTTGGCTCGGTTCTTGATCTGGTTTGGATATTCTCTCGTGGACAGTGCCTTCATTACATACGCTTACTCTCTAATCGCCCAAACAATTTATCTCTCGCCGATTGCCTTGGCCCATCGTCTCGGGATAATGTTCCATCAGGCGGTGTATGGTGATGGCAACGCTACTCCTCTTTCCAAAGAAATCGCCAAAAGGACACCTTCTATGTGCCCTCTCCACATTCTCGGTGCGGTACAAGTTATCCGACCGGTGAGCCTTATACCGTGGTCGGCTATTCATCCTCTCATATTTCTCCATTAATTGTAAAAATGTTGGTCCTGACCTTTTCGCTGGCTGCCTTAATGGAGACTTTTCTGCTTTGTACCATTTACCTACCTTAGGATTCCCTTTGGGTTTGATGGTTCTTGAATTTTTTCCTTCACGATCGGCTTCTATTTGTAAAGAGCCGATTGTAATCTTCAGTGTTTGATCGCCGTTCGAGCTTGATTGGATGTTGACTTGTCGATCCTTTTTCGCTCGTCGTGCATCGGCTCTTTTCCTTTAGCCGAACAACGTACCCATGTTGATGGGAAACGGATCAACATCAACTTGCATGGTCGGCTCATCAGCAAACTTCAACCGACCATCCTCAATAGCGATTGGATCATTGACGGAAGATATTGCGATCATTAGTGTTATGCGAATAAGAATGATGCCACTTGCAATACCGCGTTTTTGATCTCATCGGCGACGGATCACATGTCTCTCCGCAATCGTATTATCTTTTCTTGCGTATAAATCAAAAATATGATCGCACTTTGAAACATCGAAGAGTACTTAACCTCCGACTTGTTCCTAGTCGGCTTAAACCAAGAAATGGACTAAGGACTTTTGGATCCTTTTACCCATTCGCTATGTTTATTTTCGCTTCCTCGTCTTCCGATGAGTCACTTGGACAATACTCAACCATATTGACTCTAGCCTTGTCCTTTTCTTTGTTATTGCTATTTTTAAATCTATCTTTGAACACTTTATTGTCAGTGAATCGGCTCTCTTGAGCCGATACGCGATGCAATAAGTGGCTAAGGTCGATGAATTCTTGTCCTCCGAATTTCTCCCTAAGCGGCGGAATCAAACCTTGAAATGCTAAATCGGCAAGTTGGTTGTCAGGCAATGTGACGCTAAAACACCGATTCCTAATTTCTCTAAATCTCTTGATGTAATCCGTTACCGATTCCCCAAACTTTTGCCGCACAGAACTCAGATCTGAAATCCTAAGCTCCAAACTGCCTGAAAAGAAGTATTCATGAAATCGGCTTTCCAAATCGCTCCATAAATGGACCGAATTCGAGGCAAGCAAGTAAACCAAGTAAACGCCGCCCAGATAGAGACAACGGGAATAGTCTAATTTTAAGCCCGTCGGACTGGGCCGCTTCACCGCATTGCGCCGACAAAGCGCCCAACGTGTTCGTGGTGGTGATAGAATCATCCCCGAGAATTTGGCGACGCCCAAACTCGAGTTATGAGGGTAGGGCATGCGATCTATGTAATCGGGATACGGCTTTCTATAGCCGATAACCTTTCCTTTTGGTTGTATGCCGAATTGGTCCCTCAAAACGACAGATATCTGATCGGCCCAATTAGCATTATCGGCCATATCAGGCCCTTGATAATATCTGTCTTAATCGGCGTTCTGCCCCCCCGAGTGCGAGCTCGGGTTGCCAATTATGATGTCTTGCCGGTGCGCGATCATACTGCTCGTGCCGATTACGTCTGACTTGAGGTTCCGAGACTGGGACAAATGGTTCTGAGTATGTTACTACCTTGTGTGGACCAGGATTTCTCAGCAGGGTGGGTTCTTGTGGGAATCTCTCGGAGCCAATCGGCTGTGAAACCGATTGGGGGAAAAGCGTAGAACGGAGCCGACGGCGGCAAATTGATTGATGCATCTAACTTAGCAGCGTCGGTATAGGATTGGTAATGGCTCACCCCACTTGACCGAGGGTCCCTAGGCAATATGACCGTGGGTTGTGTGGGCATCATGGTAGGGGGTGAGGTTATAGCCGATGGTTTAGGATCGGCCGGTGTGCTCTGCGTGCTTTGCGATACTGAAAAAACAGGATAATTTGGCAGAGCTTGCAATGGGTCGAGTAGACTTCCTGACGAGACCAACTCCTGGGCTATAGATTTAACGCTATTTGCTATCATCGGCTTAAGCGTTGTTACGAGAGCCGATGATTGGTTTATCAAAGCGTGGTGCACGGACTGATTAATCATAGCGGATAATTCGGCTTGAGCAGGCAGATATCGCCTTACGACCGTTACACTGCATCTCCTGTGGTGTTGACCCGGCGTGGCGAATTTTTGAGTGACGCGCGTCTAGTTTTCTCGATAGCAACTTAGCATCATCTCTTCGGTAGCGGCCTTCCGAGCTTCAATTTCTTGACGTTGTTCTGCAGATAAATCGCCCATTGTTGGGACGATTATAGCCTCTCGCATTTGAGATCCGATGGCGGAATCGACTTCGATGAAGACATTGCGGGTCCCACCGGCGTGTTAAGAGTGTGTTGGCGCCAAAACTTGATGTAGGGTTTCGACAAGAAGACACCGCATTTAACACCGGTTCAGAGCGCGCTACCGATTTGACTCGAATCGACAAGGTAAAAATATAAAATTCAATCAAAAGCCGATCGTCAAAATCAATCGGCTTAGACTCAATCGACTTGAAGCCGATTAAGATCAAGGTAACAAGATAAATCTAATTAGCCGATTAAGGCTAATCGAGGATAAAGGCGATCGATTACAAGAAGGCGATGCGCAACAAGATCATAATAAATCAAACTCAGGCGAATCAAGATGATCAACAATCGGCGATGCGCAACTTTATTGATCAAGATCGATTAGAAAGGCTAAATTACGAAGCTTACCCTAGTCGACGTGAAAAGTAGAAAAAGTAAAGACTGGTTGATTGTATTGTGTTGATGATGATTCTGTAGTTCGCTTTGGCCCTTCTTTTATACCCTCGGCCGATCGTGTCCTGTTACAACACGCTTCAAGTCCGTTCCGTATCAGCCTTATTTTGGACAGTTATTTTCTTTAAAGATCGTGCTGTTACCAAATATCTTGTATTCTTCTCAATCCTATCCGTCGGTTTCCATATCTTCTATTTTATTGCCGATTTGACCAGATTTACCGAATTTTGGTGCAAACAGATGGTTAATGACAAACCTAAATGATGAAAGTAGTACATTTGTTGAAAATGATTTAGTTAGTCTCATTTAATTGGACCAAGATCCTAGGTGAACTCCACATCGATGAAATTGTCAACAAACCCAGATGTGAACATAGTTCAAAGCAAAGGTAAATGACCGCTAATTAAGAATGTTTCTTAGCATTTTGCAGGTTCAGCCGTTTGGTGGATACACTGGACTGCTAGAATTCACCTTTAATTTTTGTCGTACTGTTAAGAGGAGTTTATGATTAATAACTTGAGTTTGGTTGGTGCCAAAAAACTCAATTGTATGTCTCAGCTCATTTAGGCCTGTGTTCTCAATCCCTCGCACATCAAGTCCGCAAATTCGGGAAGTGAGGAATGTCGTCAGCCGAGTGAGATATCCTCATTGTGGCTTATCCCCAAATAGAGGTGATTTCACTAGGAGGCTTTGTTAGGCTAGAGCCTACCCTCCGGACCGGTGCTGGTAACCCCGGCCCCCTGCTGCCCTAGGCCCCCACCTAGCAGCCATGTCCTCAACTCAAAGTGAAATAGAGGAAGAAGAAAGTGGGCCTTTGCCGAAACCACAAGGCCCAACTGCGCCCTAACATTGACATGACCACATATCCAATCCACCCCACCGTTCCTCACATTCTCCAAATACCCAAATCCCCAAATCGATCAATCAAAAGAGGACATGTGAGAGCCTGGACTGAGTGAGAAACCATAGGCGAGCGGTGGCGCATTGTAAATAGCAACAAGGGGAAGCATAGGCATGGGAGCACAACCGAGCGAGCCAGCAGAGATGCTGGGGGCACAGGCCCACGATCGAGCTGGCCGACGAAGAACGGGACGTGCGACCAGCCGGGTTGCTAGGGGCTAAGGCGGTGGCGCGAGGAGGCACACGAGCTAGGGGTCGGTCCATCTGGATCTGGAAGAGGACACCCACATGAGCCGTGAAGTCGACGAGGGGGCGAGGAGGATGAGTGGCGACCATGAGGATGATGAGGAGAGAAGGTGAGAACGACTGATGACCGAGAGTAGAGTTGGAGAAGGCGAACGAAGGCCTGAGGAGGCGAGTGACCATCTAGCCGACACCGATAGGCGACAGGCTGGTGTGCATATATATATATATATGCATGTGTGTGTGCGTGTGCGCATGTACGTACATACATATACATATAGATATATGTATATACATATATACATATATACATATATGGCAACGTATCTAGTGAAAACCTTCCTTATCGTGAAAACTCTGTGAAACCTACGTGTACAAGCTTTCAAAAAATTTCAAAAATTACTATACGTAGGGGAGGTGAGCTTCTACAATCCTACAAAATTTGAAAACTAAACTCAATCACATTTGAAAGATATGAAAAACACAAAAATGGTAATTTTTTTGAGAATTTTTGAAAACCTGTACACGTGATTTTTCATGGAGTTTTCATGTTAAGAGGGTTTTCACTTGATATGTTGCCTATATATATATACATATATATATATATACACACACACATGCAACATATCCATTGAAAACTCCGTAAGCCCATGTGTACAAGTTTGGAAAAGTTATAAAAAAAATTATCATATATAGTACAGGAGATGAGCTTCTACCATCCTGCAAAATGAAGACCAAACTCAATCATCTTTGAAAAATATGAAAAAAAACAAACAGGGTGATAAATAGTGCTAAACAGTGAAAATCACTATTTAGGCTGAATTTGCCTTTTTTTTTATATCTTTCAAATGCGATTGAGTTTGATCTTCAAATTTTACAAGATTATAGAAGCTCACTTGTCCTACGTATAGTAACTTTTTAAGAATTTTTCAAAACTTCTACATATCTCTTTCAGAGAGTTTATGTGGTAAAAAGGGTTTACACAAAATATATATATATATATATATATATATATATATATATATATATATATATATATATATATATAGGAAAATGAATGTGTACTACCAGGAGTATGTACTCTCATAGCCATGCGTGATGTATCAGACTGCATGCAGCTTGGGTCACGGAGATGTTATGCATGCCTGTAACAAATACTAATTAGTTCCACCTAATTAGGTAGTATGGTGCCTATGAATGTATCCACTTAACTGAATGCATCAAGGAATCAACGGAGAGGAGTCTCTCTCTATATATATAGGAAGCCGAAATGGGGCACCATGGTGCCCCGGCACTATGATTTCAAATGCGCAAATTCAAGCCATATTCGAGTATATTTTTCAAAAATTTCAATTTAAGGGTATATACCCATCTATAACACTTCAAATGAAACACATACCTTTGAAAAAATATACTTGAATTCAAAGATTTTGAACAAGTTTGGATCACATGCTTTGCTGATTTATACATAAAATCAACACATACCTACAACCAAACTATCATAAAAAAGGGAAACTCTAGTTTGAATTTCAGTTCAAACTTGTTTGAACTAGTTAGTAAACTGGTTAAACTCAGCATCATAGAAATTTCAAAAAGTATTGCATTAAAATACATAGGAAAAATACCTATTTTGGATCATGAAGCCCGGGCACCATGGAGCCCCACGTAATTATACTATATATATATATATATATATATATATATATTCTTTGGTATTCCTGTTTTGTTTGCTCTGTACCGTGTAGTGGAGATGTAGCATATATATAGTCATATATTGTTCAAGTGCTTAATAAGTTGATACATACCAATATATACGACCTCCTAGGTTCCTGGCATGGTGACGGCATATGAGCCGGTAGCAGCTCGTCATAGAGTTGGGAAAGCTTACAGGTGGCCTCAAGCAAGGTGGTAATTTGAGGTAGAGGCGCGGTAAGCAAGGCAACCCCTCTCCAGCGCATGGTACATGGCACCTCCTGTTGGCTGTTGCCATGGCAGCCATTTGTCGCCTTGCTACAAAGACTAGGTTCGCTTCCATCCCGTCTCGGCCAGCTACCGGCCAAGTTTATGTCCTCGGCTTCTCCATATCATCTGCCACCTCTGCAGCTTTGCCCGAATCCGATCATCAGTGATAGCCAGGGAAGAATCTATCACCGAAAACCGGCAGTTACACGTATTACCGGTGGGTCCCGGAGCAAAAAAATATCTTTTAAATTTAAAAT
The DNA here is from genome assembly GCA_036346275.1 of Otatea glauca. NCBI lineage: Eukaryota > Viridiplantae > Streptophyta > Magnoliopsida > Poales > Poaceae > Otatea > Otatea glauca. The sequence goes on from CM070718.1 coordinate 35,400,401, forward strand.
ATTAAGGGATAAAAAGTTTCAAAGGCTAATCGGTGACACCAAAATTTGACGAGGAATGACCAATTTGGATTTCTCAACTGTTTGGGTTCCAAAATTAGTAACGATATCATGATATAATTCAATTTCATGCACAACCAAGGAAAGATATTGTAGATACATAACAGAACTAGTCAAATGCTGTGACGACTACTCATATTACCAAACAGATTCATTCCAACGGTACTCAATCTAAATCTTATGTTTCTAATCTCGGCACCAAACTACTCGTATTTTCAATCAATGTTTCTCTATTGGAAGAAGAGGTTGATATTTTGGGACTTGCCGTACTGGAAGGAGTTAGATGTCCGGTATTGTATTGATGTCATGCACGTTGAGAAGAATGTCACAATTTGGTTGGCATCTTGCTGAACATACCTGGGAAGACTAATGCTCGTCGCGACATGACCTACATAGGGATCAGATCCAGGCTTGTAGTGATTGAGGATGGAAAATTCCGTACATCCTCGCTGCATGCTACACCTTGTCCAAGAAGGAGAAAGAAGACATCTGCAAGTGTCTTTAAGGTATTAAAGTTCCATCGAGCTACTCCGCAAACATTAAGAAGCTTGTGTTTATGGGTGATTTGAAGTTGCTGGGCATGAAGTCCCATGACTGTCATGTGTTGATGACCCAAATGTTCCCGGTTGTAATCAGAAATATTCTGCTAGAGGATGTCAAGTTTACAATCACGAAGTTGTGTTATTTCTTCAATGTGATCTCCTGCAAAGTTATTGATCCCGATGTGCTAGACAACTTACAAAGTGAGGTGGTGCAAACTCTATGTTAGCTTGAGATGTATTTCCCACCATCGTTCTTCGACGTCATGGTCCACCTTGTTGTTCATCTCGTCAGCGAGATTAAGATATGTGGACTGGCATTCATACGTTACATGTATCTGTTCGAGAGGTACATGAGTATATGTGAGGAATCGGTCGAAGCCTGAGGGTAGTATTGTTGAAGGTTATGGAACTGAAGAGGTTATCGAGTTATACGTGGACTATCTCGAAAAAAGAAAAGCAATCGGTGTTCCTGTATCTCACCATGAGGGTAGACTTGCTGGCAAAAGAACCGTTGGGTTGAAACTAACGAGGCCACGGTTTGATATGAATTGCAAAGCACATATGACAGTCTTGCAACATAGCACAGAAGTTGCAGGGTACACCGAGCAGCACAAGTTAATATTACAGGAAGAGAATCCACATATGGATGAGCTTTCCATCATGCGAGAACACAACGATAGATTTCTCATATGGTTCAAACAGAAAGCGGAGGTCTCTATTAGTGAGAATGTCAAATGGTTGGCTGACGGATCTAGATTTAATGTACAGACATGACAGGGGTACGATATTAATAGGTGCACCTTTTACGCCGAAAGTAGGATGCAAAGAGTACTGTTCAAAATAGTTGTGTAAGCATAGATGCTTTGTTCGATGAACACCACTCGAAAGGAGGATCCTCAATGGCAATGAACTCTTACTACGGGGTGATCGAAGAAATTTGGAGCTCAATTACGGAATATACCAAATTTCATTGTTCCGATGTAAGTGGGTAGGACTTCCACATGAAGTGAAGGTCGACAAGAGAGGTTTTACTCTCGTGGATCTAAACAGAGTCGCCTACAAAGATGATCCATTCATCCTTGCGAAGCAAGCAAATCAAGTCTTTTACGTGTGTGATCCGGCCAATCCGAGATTGCACGTCGTCCTTTATGGCAAGCGGCGGATCGTTGGTGTCAAAAATATCGTAGATGAAGAAGAGTACGACCAATTCAATGAAATACCTCCGTTTGCGGATGGGGCCTGTCTTAGCGGGGACGACGACACACATGGAAGAAATTACATGCGTGTAGATCATCAAGAAGGGTTGTATTGTAAATAAGATGAGTACATCATTGTATCAGTTGCTATGTGTTTGAAATGTTTGTATTGTACATAAATGTAGTTTCGGGTTTGGAAAACTTATGTGTACGTAAGAAACTTTCACAAGTTTTGTTAATGGATTCTGGTGCGTAGCTTTATTGCAAGAAAAGAAGGCACTCTACATCAAATCAGTTCTAAAAACTTTCAAAATACTTGCACTTAAGGTTTTGATTTTTCTAATCTTTGAGCAAAAATCATTACAAAGTGAATTTTGGCTTCTTTTTCCAATGCTAACTCTTTTTGCCAAAATTCTTTCCGGAAAAGATTTGTATTATCACAAAGTACATTTCTGCAAAATTTCAAATAATTTCAACTACATTTGCAAAAGTTATGACCTTTTCACTCTTTGATCAGATAATTCTGAAAATTCAGACTTCATGCTTTGTCTGGAAAACAAATAGTTTAGTGAACTACATTTGGGTCGATTTTCAGGAAAAACTGATAGTGATAATAAATAATTTGTGTCGCTTCTTTTCTGAGAGTTTATCGGATAAACCAATCATGTTAGATGAGAATTGATCAGAGATTAAAAGAAATCCGATAAAATACTTACTAGGTTGTTTCTGCTTCTCCAAGTCCGATAGAGATGGGCTCTGAATGCCCAAAGACCCAGAAGCATAGCGTGAATGGCACCGATTCTTCTTGTTTCTGGTTGGCCGTCGCCCGATGGGCCTGAAGCCGCCTTCTTCCCAATAGCCTTGTTCTGCACAGAAGCAAAGTTAGATTCAAAGAAATTTCATGGAATGCGAAATGGAAAATTTGGACTCTAAAAGCCGATACCTCGCTAGAAACATCTACATTCGTGTTAGTATATCCAGATGAAGTAGCCTCGCTGCTAGAATCGGCATTAGATACTAACGTCGGCTCCAGAAGGTTTGGAAAGAATTCATTAACAATGTTAGATAGAGACTTTGACCGATACAGAGCTTCTGCGATGACTGACCACCACGAAGTGTAGCCTCCTGCCCGTCTGGTGTTCAAAAAGAAATGTGGCAAAGATTGAATTTGCAGGTCATCAGACACTTCAAGAACGATCTTGGCCGACACAGCATTACGGACTCTGGCCCTTAGCTCAAGCCGAACAAGAAACTGAAGACTTGGAATCAATTGACCAAATCCTAGTTGTTTTGCATAAATGGATGGATGGTAGAATTCATATGACAGCTGGTATGTCCGATTCCTTGTGTAGAGACCAGCATGAAGAATACAAGGAGAAATAAAGATTCTGTACAAACTGAGAGTCTCCGAAGACATCGCAGAACTGTCGGCTTCAAGTCTAAGGAATGAAGGCCATGAAAAATCGGCTACTTGACTATAGCTGAGAAAATCTCGCTGCCTCAAATCCGCGTCGCTCAAATTAAGGAAAAATGACATATACTTCTTTGAATCAGCTGTTGTAATTTTTGTCTCGCCACCGGAACACATGATGAAACGTTCGCCAAAAGATCGGCTTGCTTGATATTAGGGAATGGCATTCTCGGGATTGTCTTCTCTTGGGAAAGCCGTATCTTCAGTAGGTTCTAAATCAAAAGGTCGGCTAAAGAAGCAACATAGCCAAACCTGAATAAACCATAGGGGACCTCCTATGTTACCCACGGTGAAGTCGGCAAAACCCGTGTAAAGCCGACTCCTAATAACATGCATCATCTGGTATACTGCTCCGAGTAATGTTTTTCCAAGTGCAAGCCGACGGCCCTCTACTAATCCTTCGGCAATTGTCTGATATACTTGGGTTGGTCCTAGTGAAGCATCGCAGAACAAAAACCGATCAAGCCACAGGTTAAGAAAAGCAATATGTTCTTCGTCCGATACCAATCCATTTACTTTATTGTTATTTGCAATATACTTAGACCAGCCTTCGCCTTTTGATCGGATAAGCTTATGTTTGTGTTTGGCACTAAAGGCCGACACTTGTTCCCCGTCCAGTCTCAGGCAGCAGAGCTGAGCAACATCCAGCAAGGTTGGGCCGATCATACTGGTGCGAAACATAAAAGCATTAAACGAATCCGACCAGAAATAACAAGCCGTGGCCACTAAGGGCTCATTGGCCTCTAGATCGGCTAAACTCAAGGAAATGCATTCTGCGATACCCATTCTCTCTCAAGACTCTCTTTTCTGGGCTGCTACTCGATTGTACCAACTCTTCCAACCTTTAAGTGCAGTCGGCCAAGCCCTAAAACTCTTACTCCAACCCTCAATATTATATCCTCTAGCCAATAAGGGAAGACGAGTTACTTCTTGATCAATGACTGTAGCTGCGTCTAAGTTTCCTAATGGATCGAGAAAGAATTGATCAACACTGTTGTGGATTGGGATAAGTACCTAAGAAGGATCCATTCAGCCGATCTTAAGTTGAAAGCCGACTGCAGTCAAAAGAGTTGGCGTGCCAGTGAGAACAAGGTGTGGAAAGAAGCCGATTGTGAAAGGCGTGAGAGCTCGGGCGCGTGAAGAATGACTGAAGTGGGGGCCGCATTTTATAGCATGGCGAAAATTTGAAGCGGCGGGAAGTGAATTTCAAAAGGCGCGAGTAGTTAAAACGCACTACCCGCATGTTAGAGAATTACGACGCGAATAAAGTAGCAGTTATTGAGCGAAGTTCAACAGTTAGCCGATTGAAAAAACCGATAAAATTGCGATTTTTGACAGATGACAAGTCATCTCTCAAAAATAAGGGACATATGTTTGCACCAAAATTTGGTAAGTCTGGTCAAAATCGACAATAAAGTCAAAGATACGGAATTAACGGACAGGATGAAAAGGTTTGGAGATATTTTGGTAACAGCAAGATCTTTAAGGAAATAACTGTCTGAGATAAGACCGATACAGATCAAAACTTGAAACGTGTTGTAGTCGGACACGATCGGCCGAAGGGTATAAAAGAAGGACCAGAGCAAGCTGCGAAAGAACAACACAATACAATCAACCAGCTTTTACTTTCTTCCTTCTTGTCGACTAGGAATAGCTTTTGTAATTTAGTTTCTGTAATCGATCTTGATCAATAAAGTTGCGTATCGCCGATTGTTGATCTTCGTTAATTACACCAGGTTTGATTTGTTCTGATTTTGTTGCGCATCGCCTTCTTCAGAATCGATCTACCTTTACCCTCTGATTAGCCTTAATCGGCTAATTAGACTTACCTTGTTACCTCGATCTTGATCGGCTTCAAACTGATTAAGTCTAAGCCGATTGATCCCCACGATCGGCTTTGTGTGAATTTTATATTTTTTACCTTGTCGGTTACAGGTCAAATCGACTGGCATGCTCTGAACCCAGTGTTCGTCTGGTGTGTTACTGTCAGAAACCCTACATCAAGTTTTTGACGCCAACAGTCACACAAATCTCCACCAAAACCTAGCACAACCGTTGTTCGTTCTAGGCAGCACAACTGATCTGGGGACAGAGGAAGTGGTTGGCTGCACGGGAGATTGTTGGTAGCAGTCGTCAGATCCGGAACATGTGTTTTTTGGTACTAATTGGAAGAAACACAAATCAATGAACGTAAAGCACATAACATATAAAGCCTTCGAATAAGAAATCTATCATTGTTCTTTACTTAACTTAATTTGAAATAAACATATGACATATGGCGTGAGATGACAATGCATATACCTTGGCAATTAGTGTAACCATCACTCTCATGGGAGGCCATTCACCACGGGACACTCTGGAAATATACCTTTGTGCCTAACCGGAAAATCTCCAGATGATTCAGGCACTGTACAAACCTGGAGGCTGTGGGGGGCCTCTTGCCAGCGGATAGCCAGAGAGGAGAGGAGCATGATATAGCTCTGTGAAATCCGTTCATTGAGTGACCTACAAATAAGCACACTGCAAATTAAGTCAAGCTGTTCTTGAGGAATATATCAAATATGGGAATGCTATTGCACAACTGCAAACCAAAAAGTATCACGGAAATAGAATCACTACAGCCAAGAGTTATCCGATTCTAGCTGATTGTTTCCGACCCATAAACCCAGCTAATGTAAACGCAATGAAGGCACTTTCCAGTAGAAAGCAAACCATCATGGATTGCTTGTTCCTCTCCGGCGATTAGAAACTAAGACAACATTTTAGCTTTTCCTAGATGAAGTACTGATAACTGACATGAACCCACTTCATCGGAGCAAGATTATCCAAACCCAAACCAGGGACGTTGTTACTTAGATATTCCACGTTGAAACTATGGCAAAATGTCTTTCAGCGCGGTGCACGACTATTGTAAATAATCTCGAGTTTACGTCATCCAATTCAATTAGCCAATAGAATCAATCACCTTTTTTCTCCCAAGCTCGCAGCTAGATTCCTCAAGAACCGAAGAAAGCGCGGGGGGCACAGAGAGGCGCGGGCTGACCTGTGCGGAGAGGACGGAAGACGATGTGCTGACACACGATGAAGCCCGAATAAGCGACGAAACAACCAAAATCGGTCAGGATCCGCAGAGAACAAAAAACGGTGGGCACAGAGAAGCAAACGAGGAAAAGCGACAATGATCGATACGACTGCTATGGGCGACTTGTACGGGCAGCGAAAGCGAGCAGGCGACGCGACACGGCAAACGAGGAGGGGCAGCAGCGGAGACCCACGCGTTCCTGCACACCCACCGAGGAACGACGGCCGGCACGGTACGCGGAGGGCAGCGGGGCGAAGCGGCGGAACACGCGCAGGCGATGCCAGACGGCAACCGGAGGTGGTGGTGGGGGGGACGATGGGTGAACACAGAGAATCGCCGAGGCCGCGAAGGGAAAAGGGGGCGGAGTGGGCGAGGAGCGTGACGGCCGAAATGCGGAGCTTCCACAGAGGCGGCGCATCGATCTATACCCCCTTTATAATACACCTAATCAATTTTTGCTACGTTCACACTAAATAATGCATCTCATTAGAGATGGCCCAATGTTCGTGCACCAAACAAAACGTCCCCAGAAATTTGCATTCATCAAAATGAACGTCTCAGATCTTTCCTCAGTTTTACTCACCCACATCCGATGGCCATTATTTAGTGTGTCTAATCATCCCTGTGGCCCACAAGAGACCTCCCCACCTACATATTTGGAAGGAGAGCGAATCAAATAAGGAAATAAATAAGGAGCATCCGCATGCAAAGAAACCAGATTTGAATTTTTTTACTGGCCAAAATTGTATGTACTACATATTTGGAAGGAGGGTGAATCAAACAAGAAAATAAACAGGGAGGATCCGCATGCAAGGAAACAATACTTGAATTTTTTATTGTCCTGACATTGTGATCGTATTTTTTTCCGAATATGACCCTTCTCGAGACTTTTTTACGGATCTAGCCCCATAGAGCCTAATTTCAGCGCACGAAAAGCGCTGAATTTTTGTTTTTATTTTTTATCTAAGGAACCAACGGTCTGTGAGTGCTGCTTAATTTTTTTCAATAAGGAAAAAGAAACAAACGTCTTGGAATCAAGGAAAATCAAACAAACGTCCTGGAAAAGGAAAGGACCATACATTACGTCTTTGGGAAAAGAAAACGGGAGATGGGACGGCGTAGGGAGAACGCAGTCGCAATGGCTCCACTGTGCGCCATCGATGGTTTTTGCCGACGCGGCGAGTTGTTGGTCACGACTGCAATTGCCGTCGTCTCTCAAGAAATTTATAATTTAAATTTTTTGAAAATAATTTTATTAAGTACAAAATAATCGAAAGTTTTTTGATAATTTTTCTAGAATTTTTAACCTAATGTGTTATCTTTTCAAAAATCCTTCTATATTTAAAAAAATGAAGGCAACTCACCTATAGCTTCTTCTAGTGCTGCTCGCACTGGAGAAGCTTCTTTCTTCCTCCTCCATTAAAGCAAGAAAGAAGCTCCAAAGCTCCATCAATCCCGCACCAAATCTCCTCTTTCCATCTATGGTGTTAATTCCCAAATTTAGTGCTCTATTGCCAAAATTTCCTCCCAACTGATTTGATCTCAAATTATGGTTTCCATAAATATGCTTGTTTCAGGCTATAAAAGTCGGCGAGCTCTCCTCCACCCCATCGCATTGCGTAAATCCTCAAGTGCTCCTCTTGTAAAGATCGCGGATTTTGAAGTAACCCAAGCCATCACCGTCATCTTTCCGTGAAATTCACCGCAACCGTGACTCCTCGCAGCGCGGTGTGCGGCGATCTCGCCGCACAAATGCCGATCCATCATGATCGGTGGCCACCCCGCCTTCCTCCCTTGCGTTGGCCAAGCAGAGAGCACGTTGTGCTCTCGTGAAGCCGCAAAAAAATAATCTAAAATCGAAAATTCTTTTTCTTTCTATTTCTTGATTTAAAATCTTTTGGGAGCTCGTTTTACCATTCGACCTCCATTTAGTTCCGTTTTCTTTCTAAATTCATTTAAAATTCTAAATTTCTCTTTATTATTAAGTGTTGTATTCATACTTATCTTCTTATTTAATTGATAAGCGGGTGTACTGCCGTCGTAGCGTTAGCACAGGCACTATACTAGTCACTACAAGCGCACAAAAGGAAGAACGGAATGCGAAGAACCTCAGCACCGCGAATCGACGGCGAGTAACCAGCCATCGGGTTGGGCGACGGTCAGGAAAAACGCAGCGCAACGTCGCTCGATTTGCGCGAGGGAACAGAGCGAAGCCACGGAACGGAAGCTGCCGACGACGCACGGAACGGCGCGGACGGAAACCAGCCGAAGACGCGCGGAACCGCGCGACTGGACGCGCTGCCGATGGCTGTACGGGCGAACGCGGAGGAGGGTCGACATAAGATAGGTAATACTAAAACTTATAGGTGGCGCCGCTCTCCATGCGAGCATATCGAGAAAACACGCGATCGACGTTTCACACACTAGTAAATCGAGATAACGTGCGAAAAAGACCTAAAAAGGATTTTGTGTTTTCCGTAAAAGGGCTTAAACGTAATGCTATAAACGCAACAAAGACCTAAATGCGATGTATATTTTTTCAAAAAAAAAAAGAACCTGAACGAGATTTTTTTTTCGAAAAGAACTTAATTGTAATTCCGTTTTTTTTGGGAAAATGACCCGAGCACAAGCCTTAAAACGCATAAAGGATCTAAACGTAATATAGATCTTTTTAAAAAAAGGATCTAACTGTATTTTTTTCCGAGAAAAGGACTTATATGTAATTTTTTTTTCGAAAAAGAACTAGGATGTATTTTTTTTCGGCCGGCTCGGCTCGAAGCTCGAGCCGGCTCACCCAACGGCTCAAAGCAAAGAGAGGCGAGGAATCCTTCCAGGATTAGTAGAGGGTATGATTTGTACAGAGTAACTTACGCTGTTACGCATAATACTTTGAATTCTATAAAACAATCCAACTAGAACAATCATCGGATATTTTATCCGATTCATATTCATTCGAGCGAACCCAAAGGTATCAGAATACTATTAGTCCCAAACTCCCAATCCAAACACCTTACCTGACTAGAAAAAACTCAATTCCCATGGGATTCTAATTTAGGAGGTAAACTTACCCCCCCCCCCCCACACACACACACAAAAACCCCTAATCGGAGGGGATTCATACACAAGCAACACAATTGCAGAGATAAACCCCCAAAACTCCAGCCGTCGCCGCCGCCGCCGCCCGGACTCCCACCTACCCGCCGCGATGATGGTTCCATTAGATCCGTCGAACAAGCCCACCTCTCAGCGCCACATTGCGGAGGGCGACACCGTCGTGGTGTACGAGCGCCACGACGTGATGCGCGCCGTCACCATCTGCGCCGGCGGCGTGCTCCAGAACCGGTTCGGCGTCTTCCGCCACGACGACTGGCTCGGCCGCCCCTTCGGATGCAAGGTCTACAGCACCGGCGGCGGCGGTGGCGGAGGGAAGGGTGGCGTTGGCAAGGCCGGCGGCGGGTTCGTTCACCTCCTTGCACCGACCCCGGAGCTCTGGACGCTCGTGCTCAGCCACCGGACGCAGATCCTCTACATCGCGGACATCAGCCTCGTGGTGGCCTATCTCGAGGTCATCCCCGGGTGCGTGGTGCTGGAGTCCGGCACGGGGAGTGGGTCGCTCACCACGTCGCTAGCCCGCGCCGTCGCGCCGCACGGCCGCGTGTGCACGTTCGATTTCCACGAGCAGAGGGCAGCCTCGGCAAGGTAAGAAAGCAGCAGCTCGGAACTAATTATCATGTGAAGTGATTGTCTGTTTGTTTCACGAATCACAACTCAGGTTGTGGATGATCTGATATTTGATTTAGGTTGTTGTTCCATGAAAAATAAAATACATATTTCTTGGCATTGAATTTGGTGTGCGCAGAATGGTGATAAATTGGTAATGCACAAGAAAGTGCCTATGTTAACGTATTCCACAAAAAAGCTTTGTCTCTAGGATATGGAAGATTTCTCGACCCAAGTCTTTGTCAAACTTAGGGGTCACCTCTTGATAGTACCATATATCAAACAATGGCAAGTAGAAGGCACAAAGTTTACAATTTAGGAATAACTTCGGTGCCAGCTGCACTCGAGATTTCGAGAATAATAACGCCAATGTGAAGTGCAAAGCATACAACAAAGCAAAATTTACTTTGGAAAGAGTACAAAAGCTTTTTTTTTTTTGGCTACTACCTATCTTTGCAGTAACAGATATTTATGGTCATTCAACATGGCGCATCAAGGTTGGATGTTTGTATAGAATAAAATAGAAGATTTTCAGGGAATGTGATTGGTCAATACTTTTTTGGTTTAAAGGATATATGCTTATGTGCTGTAATAATTTGAGTTCGTTTCGTTAATAGGGAAGATTTTGTGAGGAATGGCTTGAGCAGTCTGATCACAGTCACTGTTAGAGACATACAAGGAGAAGGGTTCCCTGAGGAGTACCGTGGTGCTGCTGATGCTCTGTTCCTGGATTTGCCCCAGCCTTGGCTGGCAATACCTTCTGCTGGGACAATGCTAAAGCAAGATGGCATCCTATGCTCCTTTTCACCTTGCATTGAGCAAGTACAGCGTGCTTGCGAAACTATGAGATCATGTTTCACAGGTTTGGTACATGCTCTGAATTTGTTAGTTGTTACTCCTTTCGAAATTTATGATGTTATGATGCGAATTTCACATAATTCATGGAGTCAAATAATTTCCCTCTAATTCGCATATTAATTACAATAGCAGCTTTTCCAGATTGGGAAGTTGCTACTTAATGGAGTGAGGGCTATGCTTTCCTAGGAAGTTCTTTTCTCCATGATACATATCAAGAATTGACAGATGTAAAGCATAATTTTCGTTTATGCTTGGTAGAGGATAGATCTTCCAATTCGCCTTCTACTTAGATCTGAGCTTGTTTGAGTGCTAACTGTTAAGAATAATTAAAATAAATTGTGTCTTTGCATGGCTGCATTTTTTTCTATATCCTTTTTCTTTCATAAATGTGATTGAAAAGAAAAGTGATTATTCCCTCTAGTATTTATTTTGTGAAATTGAGTGAACCTCAAGTAGTTCTGAATAATATGGGGGTACTTGGGATTTCTGGTGATTAATTTTAGAGACAAATTTGCATCTCTTAATGGAATTCTGAGCAAACATATTAAATACGTTGTTTAACACAAAATCGGATACAAATTTCTTGTGTGAGTAAGGCAACTATAAGTTTGTATTGCTAAAATCACTTCATTGATTATAGGATAGCTGAATTTTGGTATACTACTATACTTCTTTTAGAGGTAAAAAAAGAAAGAACTGTAGGTTTTTATGCATTTGCACACCAAATCTGATATAATAATGAGGTCTTCAATGGATCCATAAACCCGCTTGGATCTTGAGTGTTCGAAAAGCAAATTGCTACCATCTAAAAGTTTGTCTATTGTCTTACCTCTATACCCTGTTAACAAAATAACAGTTTTGTAAAACTTAAAAAGTGAGCTCTATCATAATCCAGTTATACCTATCTTTACTAAAACTCAGAATCCTAAACCTAGTTCGTTCCAAACAAAGTATTTCACATTCAACCCTGATAATTAAAAAACCACTATTAACTTTGCTAAAATATGTGTTGAAACTTTAAAGGAAAATGTCCATCCGTGGTGCCTCAACTCTTTTGTTCGTCTACTTTTCGTCCTTCATGTGCAAAACTGGGTAGAATCTGTCCTCCAACTGGCAAAATTGGTGCAAATGATGTCCCAAGGCCGGTTTTGTAGGTGGTTTTTGGTGACGTGTCATGCTAAAAACTAATCACTATTTAACATTAGTTAAACACACAGTTAGCAACTAATTAATCATGTGGACAAAGCCGATGCCATTTATTGTTGAGGGCCAAGCTTGGTGTTGGTGTATGGCGTTGGGGATGGCTGAGGCTGGCATCGAGGGAGAGATAACTTACCGCCAGTCGCCACCATTCCATCACCGAGGAAGAAGGCTGAATCTAGCCGCCTGCGCGTGTTGACTCCAAATCCATACTGTCGAAGGTTATGAATCGACAATAAACTTATACTTAGGGTACCTTCGAGTTAGCAAAGTTAAGCAAATAGAAAACAGAGGCACACAATATAGACAGGTTCGGGCCTCCTGGGGGAGTAATACCCTACGTCTTGTGTAGAGGATTTTCTGTATATTCCTAATGATCTATCCAACAGAGAAGAGATTCCCCTGATTACAATGTTGAAAGTCTCTATCCTATGGATGGCTATGGTTAGAGGTTGACGAGATGCAACTCGCCGGATCCTAAGCTCTCTATGCACCAAGCTTAGGTTTCAGAACTCTGAATGGCTAATCCTTTCTAGAAGGCTCTGATCTCCCTTTTCTTCTCCTTCCTTCGGGCCTTATATAGTCGTCCTGATCTTGCCTCTAGACGAATCGTAGCCGATGAAGAGTCTTCCGCCGCGTGATACGTGTAACATATCTGAACTGTTGTTGGTGTTTAGGCGTACTCGAGTTGGTTTCCTTGCGGGGAAAGCCAACAGAGTCTTGCCCAATATAGGGTTATCCAATCCCTGCGTACATCTTATCCCATGATTTTGGGCCCGAGATATTCGGAACTTCCATATGTTAGTAGGACATACCATGTTCTGTTATGTATGTGCATATATACCATATTTAGATATTCGACACATACGACCCTACCCGACCTGCTACCGGATCCGACTTCCGCCGTCCACGTTGTTGTGGGATTTACAGGCGGCCGGAGCTGAACAAGAAGACCAGATCTGGTAGCCCCCGCCCGAGCCGTCGTTGGATCCGTGATTCCTGCTTGGGGGCGAATCTACCTGGGGGACTTCATCAGGCCGAAGTGAGGGAAGTAGGGGAGGATGCAGAGGCGGTGGAAGGCAGCGTCGATCTAGAGGTAGTGTACGCTTGGTGGCATGTTGATCTGGAGCGGCTGGAGGTGAGCGTTGTGGATCTGGCGAGCAGGGGAATTAAAGCGGCAATGTTAGTAGAGAGGGAGCGGTGATATGGAGGGTGGCACGCTGACGGCACAGAGGAGGAAGGAGACGAAAGGCAGCGGCATAGAGGAGGGAGGAGAAGAAGATTTCGTCACAAAGGAGGGATGAGAAGGAGCAATGTTCTAAATAACGGTAAATGTTAACGAACGGTCAGTCGGTCACCCGCTTTTTAGTGTTTATATGGTAAGCGGCCTTCTAAGCGTTTTTACTATTTAAAATTTAGAGAAATATATACATGTGCTTGTAGTAACAAAATAAACTTCAAATTCATCTTCTTTCATGCATACAGAATAGAACTATAGGCTATCAACAATTGCTCACAATGGTAATATGAAGAAAAAATATGACATAATGTGAATGTAATTAAAGAATCATAATTGAATGAATGAACAACTCAAGTGGCAATGAAAAGCAAAGCTAGCATTCCTCTCATGTATGTCATAATTTTCCATGTTATATGACAATCTTGCAACTTTTACCCAAATAAACTGCCCTATAAAATAGGCTTGTTAAATGTTAACGGCTGTTAAAGCGAATTAACGTCCTAATAAAACGAACAAACCTTGAAATATTCGTAAACGTAATAGGTTGGGGACCTTTACCGTTTTAACTTTTCGTTTACAAGGTCTTCACGACCTATATGAACACCGGAAAGGAGGGTTAAGTAGGAGATTTTTGGAACTCTTGCGATGCGGCCCTCGAGGTTTATAGATATTGCATATTAGTCCTTGGATGTATTGGATTCTTCTAATTAGAACCTCGGGAGTTCCAAATTGATCGCATGTGAGTATGGCATCACCTCAACGTATGCCTCAAATGCTTAAATGGTGTGAAGGTGGTCAGGCGCCTCGCCTTATTGCCATGATAACTATGATGGGTACCTACATCACAAGGGGTTTCTATGGTGCCACGTGTTCAGTGTGGGGTACTCCAAGAGTGAGGCTATCCACGATGAGCAATGCTGGGGATGAAGGTGACCTAATGCAGCAGCACTGCAGCGAGCTACAAGTTCAATTAAGTAGTCCTAAATACTTGTGTAGTGTTAGAAGATAAGCTGATATGAGGAACTCACTGGATTACGGGCAGGTCGACAAAATCAGGTTGCAGCGGAGCAATTCTAAGGTTACCGGTGAAGAGAAAGAAGATGATGGTGTTCCCAGTGATTGTGGGAGGGAGAGAAAATGGAAGTTAGGAGAGGAAGGAAGAAGCCAAGGTGAGCACAAGAGACATGGTGGTGTTGGCTGACTATGTTACACGGATACTTAAAAAAACTGGCGTATTGGTATCGGATCCATATCAGATACGGTTGGATACGTGTCCTGCCCATATTGGTGAATTTCCTGTTTTTTCAAAAAAAATAAAATAATTCCTGATACTTCTCTGATACTTGTCTGATACTTTCCTAATACCTCTTAACCATAATACCTCTACCAACTTAAAAGGAGACACTGGAATCGTTTATTTCCATCTCGTAATCCCTTCTTGCTCCGCACAACACCGACCCTGTTTCTCTCTTCTCCCAGGCTCTCACGCCAACATTCCTCTTCCCTGTAGACAGTGGCACGGAAGCCTTCTCCCTTCCGATGTGCCAGCGCCACTGGTCCCCATGTACAGTGAATCCTTCCATTAGTACTCTTCTTCCCTCTTGACTGTGGTAATGTGGTATACTCCCAGGCAGCCAGCAGAAGCCAGAAACTGGAGAGGGCAGTAGCGGCTAGGAGGCAAGACATATGTTTGCGGCTGGCAGGAATAGAAGTGCACAATTGTGGAGATGTTTGGGGCAGCAGTAGATCAGATGCCCTAAGCCGCTTGCTATGGGCTAATGGGCCTTCGAGATGATCTAGCCCATTTGCTTCATTTTCTTTGTTATTGTCTCGTTTATGTCTATTTTATGTATGATATACCATATCTCATGTATGTTTATTATTTTATTTTTATTATATATATACACATGTATCACCGTATCGGTGTTTTGGGGGAAATGGTGTATCGCGGTATCGGCATATCATGTATCCGTATCTGTATCGGCGTATCTGAAGCTCACCTGAGCCTACGGTGGGCTTGGCGAAGATGGTGGCCAGGCTTTCGATGAAGAATATGATGTAGTCGATGCCTCTCTTAGGGAATAAAGAGAGCACAAATGTGAGGTGGAGGAAGAGGTCGCCTTGGTGAACTCGATGGACACGGCGGTGCCGACTAGGACTCACCCGAGCTGCCATGGCAGCTCAACTTACTTGGAGGCCAAAACAGAGGCTTGAGCTCCTGTACTTGATTCGTCGTCTTTGGTGCTCAAGGATGAAGAAGAAAGAGGGGGAATTGGAGGAGACAGTGAGGCACACTCGAGCGTAATGCTCTGCGAGCTGCCTGGTAGTCCCGTGCATCCAGCCACCACCTACTAGGTGGCCGCTCACCATCGCCATGCCCAACCGCTGCAAGAAACTTCCCTTTCTCTGAATTACAGATGGGCCCAAATGATGATGTGGCAGTCGACGTGGGACCCACGAAACCAGCCTTCGGACATCATTTCCACCGGTTTTGCAAGTTGGAGGACAGTTTCTACCCGGTTTTGCATATGATGGATGAAAATTAGATGAACGAAAAATTGAGGGACCACGGATGGACTTTTTCCAACTTAAAATATGCAGAACCTCTCTTTCAAATCAATCACGAAAACAAACTTTGGCTGTATCCATTGGACTTTAGCATCTTTTTATGTTCATGTAGTCATTTTTCCTTAGGCACAAATTGGTACCTCCCAATATTCTCGCACGCCATTGTAGTCACTAGTCACCTCATTCAGATTTCTAGTTTGTTTTTGTGACTTGTAAAAATTTCCTATATTGAGTTAGAGTTACAGAGTACATATGTTAACATGATGTGCTAAACCTCAACTTTTTACATTAGGACATTATATCCTGGTATTTCCAATCCATTTTTGTTTCCAGATAAATAAGCTAGAGTTGATTGAATTAAAGATGATAAATATGATCATGGTTTCAGCTGTTCGGGCCAAGGCAATCACAAAACTTGCTACAAAAACAAAATCAATGCTAAATTCATTACCATAAATTTAAGTGATTGTCTCTAAATAGGTAATACCAGTAAGCATAGTCCTGAGTTACCCTTCTAAAAGAAGAGTTGACCACAAGTTTATTTTCATACTATTGTGTTTCTGTTCAGATATAAGAACTTTTGAAATTCTTCTTCGCACCTATGAAGTACGCGAAGGTGCTTTGAAGATTGCCACTACCAACGAAGAAGCCAATGTGGGGCCCCTTCCTCAGAAAAGAAGAAAAATTATGCCACCGGGAGGAATCTTAGACAGTACAAGTTCTTCTGTTATGGTTAGGCCTTGCAGCACTGCTAGAGGACACACTGGCTATCTGACATTTGCAAGGCTTCGTGTGCATGGGAGCCAAAATGAACGTACCCAGAGGTGAGTAGAAAAGATGGGAAATGGATAAATTTTGCTGTGTTTCTTAGACCAGAAAAATACACTATAGTGCAGATTTATTGTCCATCTAATGTGCGCTTTATAATCGTCATTTATCTAACTTGTATTGAGCTGTAAACAATTTATTGTGCAGTTCGACAAGATAGGGAAATAGCACAACTTCATAATGGAAGGAAGTGGAGTATGCAAGCTTAGTGCAGACGTGATTCAGCCAATAAAGATTTCATGAATCGGAAGATGCACATTCTTTTTAGGAACTGTCACTCTACTGAACTGCATTTACCCGCTGCATCAGGGTATGGTGCCTAGCGATTGTAGTGCTGTTGCATGATAACAATTTTACTAATCTTTTCCCTAATTTCTTGGTCGTGAATCCTAACCCATTAGTTTCTCATCAGTAAGTGAAGTCTGATAAGCATGAAAGTGTTGTTTTATGTGCCTCAGGCTGATGCTATCTGTAATCTTTAGTTTTGAGATGTTTGAGTACACAAATTTGTGAACTCACCGATTTTTTTCACCACTCTGCTAATAGAGTAAACTTTTATCAGCTGCTACACCCAGTCGGCAAAAAAAGCTTCCTTGGCCACCTTGGGTTGTACTTTTAGTTAGAGAACAATAATAAAACTAGGATTTTTAGTTAAAGAACAATAATACGCTAAGTCTGTCAAGTTTTATTGTTACATAGAAATAAGCAGGACGTTCTAAATTATATAATGTATTATGTATTTATTTTTTTAAAATTTATGTTCATTGGATAAGAATCGGATGCTAGTGAGTAGTGAGGTTGTGCTGATGTGGCACTCTACTTTGTATTGTTCTACACAGCTTTACGACGGATTTAAATGTGGATTATGCTGATCTATTCTAGCTCAACTTGGTAGACCAGACCCAACCATAACATTGACCAGGCAAGGCCACTAGAGAGAGGTGCACTTAGGACTGGCCACTCTATTGTCTCATTGGTCGAGAGTTTCAGTTGGGAGATTGCCATTTTCGGCATCAAATCCACTGTCCATACAGAAATCTGCAGAAATGCAGAAACACAAATTTTTGTGAACTTAATTTGCTCACTACTGAAATTCCACAGATGAAGGATCACTATTTTTTTTCCACCAGTCTGCTATCTCACTGTCAGTTTACAAAATTAAATTGCTTCAGTAGCCATCTGATCATATAAAAGATATCAGCAGTGGTCATTAAACTAAACTGTCATATTTAGCTCTCGATGCGGTAGTTGTGAATATTCAAGGAAGATACTTTCCCTATGTCGTACTAGCACGAACATGTCAAACCCAGGAAACAGCTAGCTTGGAATAAACATTATAGTCCCATTCATACAAGAGACAACAATAAGGAAACCGGCCGATTACAAGAGCCTTTCTTATCGTCCTCATAACTTGCAACAACAGGTAATGACACCCAAACATGTTTTCTACCAAACATTCTTGGCGCCTCATGAGCATACTCTTCTTTTCATGGCTTTGTAAGTAGGTAATAAGCTGGCGCCTTTAGTCAATGTATTTTTGTGAGGTAGCTTTCGGCCGATAGGCTGTGTAGCACAATACAAAAAATTTTGAGAATGAATGATTTTCGAGAAATTTGTTAGAAATGAATCATATTGGAGGATTTCCTGTACGTCCTTTGGAACAAAGGAATAACCTCTTATAATTCCTGTGCTTTTATTTTGATTTTTTTTAAATAATACAATTTTTTCTTTAAATTGCAAAAATATACTTTGATCTGAAAAAAATTACAAAAATATACCTCTGTTGTCGTATGATTTGGCGACAAGAGTGCAAAACGCAGAAAAAGCTGAATCAGCGTTGATGTGGCCTCTCTGTCGCCAAATTAAAGGACGAGAGGTCTCTGTCGCCTCACCATTGGGTGACCGGAATAAATCGCATTTTTATTTGGCGACAGGAATGCGAACAAATGAGAGAGCTCGCGTACGCACATTAACACCGGTCGATTTTTGCTATGTCGCCCTATGGTTTGGCGACAGGGAGCCCGAAACGTTTTTTCGTCTACGTGGCCGATGTGGCTGTTTGTCGTCAGTTCAAATGGGGACAAGAGTCTCTGTCGCCGATGATATGGTGATATTTTCCTCTCGTCGTTTCAAAAGGCGACAGAGGTATACTTTTGTATTTTTTTTAGATCGAGGTATATTTTTGCAATTTGAATAAAAATGTATTATTTAAAAAATTCCTTTTATTTTTATTTTGCAAAGGGCAATTAAGTGGTTAACACAGCAATTATTTTTATTTTGCAATGGGATACAATTAATTGGTTAACACAGAGCAACTAAGAGGTTGTGATATCGAATCCTTAAAAATCTACTAATATACTTTTTTAATGTACAGTTACTAGGACTTGATTACTCGGGGATTAGTCACCGGTTAGCAACTCACTCTAGTTGCAAGGCTTTTAAGTCGTCGACGTTATCTTTTATTGTTTTAATGATAGAAAAGAAACAAGGGAAGATGCTTGTCAATTCGTTCAAAAAGAAGGAAGCTAACCAATTAAATCACCGATCCGAAGACTTAGAACTCGGATGGAGGGGAAGATCATCGGCCTCAGCCTACCCACCATCTGGTCTCTCGTGGACATTATTATCTTAAAACAAATAAGAATATCTAAGAAGAACTAGCTATCTTTTCTTTAAGAAGAAGAATGTGCACTTAATAATAATATATCTATTAAGCCTAAAAGAATCGACCCCAAGTACGGTTTTTTCCGAAAAAACCCTCCGGAAAATCCAAAATCGCGGAAAAGTCCTACCATTGGTTTTTTTGCAAAAAGGACCTCGGAAATTCTGAAATCACGAACCGTCGGTTCTTTCGCCCCGAAAGATTCAAAAATCGCGAACAGGTCCTTTCACCGGTTCTTTTGCAAAAAAATCCCCTCAGTTCCACAAATTCGACACGAACGCCGGTTCTTTCGACCCGAAAGATTTGAAATTATGTTTAGATCGGGTTATTTCGTAGAGATTTTGGGTGGGTCCTTACAGAAAAAAATGTGGTTACGCAAATTTCCTGACAGCTCCTAGCCAGCCAATTTTTTTTTAAAAAAACAACGCTGAGGAAAACGAAATTACATTTTTTCGGGGAAAAAAAAAAACTTGGATCAGTTTTTTTTCGCACAGCCCTGCATTACGCGCTTCTCTATTTCGTCGACGACTCCTAGCAGGCTAATTTTGCGTGGGCGCAGATTCTTTAAGCCCGAAATATTTAAAATTATATTTATATCCTTCTATCATTTTTGCAACAAAAAACTTCGGAGTGAGATTTACGCGACGCAGCGTAACGCGCTATACTATCTAGTTAAATTTAAGCTGGAAAGAAGTTGATCTTAGATATTGGAGGTGTACACCCACTCCACATCGATCCCAGCAACTTCCATTCGTGGACGTTATCTTGCCATGCCTTCCCAACATTTTGTCCCTATCTTACTTACTAGTATTAATCATTGTTTTCAAACATAGTAGTGTTAATTATTTCTGTTGGGTTTTTAATTATTTCTAAATTATTGTTGTTGACATTTGTGTTTATTATTACTGTAGTATCAATTACTGTTTCCAAACATGGTGGTGTTAATGATTTTTGTTGATATTTTGCTCAAGCGAAAGAGAGATGCAACGTCTGGACTCTGGAAGTCGTTCCCCTTGTAGCTTGTCAATGCACGTGCCGGCTGATACATGCTTCTTTTCTTATTTGTAGGAATTAATGCTGATAGATCCTTCTCCTTTTAGTTTTACATGTATTTCCCACCCTTGTTTTAACCTGGTTTTCGGTTAGGGTTTATCATGGTTTAATTAGGCTTCTTTTCTTATTTGAACAATTTCCACAGAAAATCGGGAAAAGTTCCCGCTCCAAGCAGCAGCTAGCGCCATAGTTTGTCGTTGTTTCTACAAACAGAAAAAAAAAGTTCCATTAAAAAAAATAAAAAAATAATAAAGAAGAGTGAAAAAAATTTCAGGCTCAAATGTATGTGTAGGACTAGGAGGCCATCCATGCATGTTCATTTAAAACAAGGAGTAGATATCAGGAAGAAAAAACCCAGAAGACCAGATGCCGCCTCCCCATCAGTCCGACCGCGCCCGGACCTCAAATACAACAAATTCAGAATTTTTTTAATAATACATTTTTTAAAAGTAATTGCGACGTTAATACGCGAGTTAAAAAATTTACAAAAATAATACTACGTCGCCAGATGGTTCGGCGAAAATCCAGTAGTCGCCATATGGGTCGGCGAAATCGGTATTTTCGCCAAACGGAGTGGTGAAAAATTGTTGATTGCGCTGTAAAAAAATTAATTGCGTTTTTTGCCGGTTGATACCCTATTTTCGCCAAATGATATGGAGAAAATAGGGTTTTCGCCAAATGGTATGACGACAACGTATTTTCGCCGTACCATTTGGCGAAAATAAGGAGGCTTTTTTTAAATAATACATTTATGTGCGAAATTTTTCCAAATAATAAATGTAGTCTGTCATGATAATTCATGTAGTTCAAAGTAGAGTAAATAAATCGAGAAAAATTTATATTTGTCGGTGATAATTCATGTAGGAATTTTATTTGTAAATAATAAATTTTTTATTAAAATTGGAGAATTATAACTTACGCTTAAAAATTGCAAGAATATAGCTCTGTCGCTTGATGGTACGACAGGAAGAAGTTGCCCGAAAAATTTATTAATTCGAGGAAAAAAATTTTGAGAGGAAATTTAATTTATGAGAAAAAGTTAGTGTTATTTTGACGGGTACTAGAATTGTATAGTTCGAAGTAGGGTCAATTAATTCGGAAAAACTAATTGCATGTGTCGGTGATAATTCATGTAGTGCTTTACAAAATTATTTGTCAGTTAATTATTTACGGAAAAAAACAAAATTTTGTTTTTCGTCATTCTCTTTGATGTGCGACAAATTTGACGACAAATAAAACCCGACATTGATATTTCAAAATGCAGAGCTAAGTCACAAACTGGGATACAATATAGGTACATATCTTAAAAAATTCATATAACTGGGATACAACATAAGTCACAAAACCATACAATCTATGGCCATAGTCTTCGGTATAGGGCATGATGACAAAGATAAAAGTCATCTATTAGTGGTAGTGCTTGAACGTCGAGGTGGAGGTGATACAAAATCATCATCATCGTCATCGTCATTTGTATGGTTGGGAGCTATACCACCTCTAGTGCTGGTTGAACGTTCTCTTGTATTGTTTCTTGAACGGCCTACTGTAGAAGTACTTGAACGTCGAGGTGAAGGTGATATGAAATCGTCATCATCATCGTCATCGTTATTTGCATACTTAGGACCAAGCCCCCCTGCGGTGGTGGTTGAACATCCTGTTGAACTTGCTGTTGCAGCAGTACTATGTCGATCTCTACCCCTCTAGTTAGATCCGCTTCTGTGTCTTCTACGCGAACCAGGCATCACACCCCTGCCGAAGAGCATATACATCGGTAAGAATTTTGCGATATCTTTGTTTAGCAACTCTTCATCCTCTGGGAATGACTAACACACAAGACGAGCATACGAAGTAGTAAACTCATGTATAATGGTAAAAAGATTATTAAGGTGAACAAATATAAAATAACTAACCTTAATATGCTCTACATACTGATCGGGCAGCATTAGTACCATGTAATATCTTCTAGAGAAACATGTAGCAGAAGGGTGGTCGGCTAGTTCGCACACCCTGAAATATCTTTGACGCCACCATTGCAAGTGTGCCTTCAGGTTGTCGGAGGTCACAAGGTTCAGGCCAGAGGTTTTCAAGTTATGCCTCGGTAATGTCGGGCCCCACGCTTGCAATTTAGACACCACTTTACTTAGGTTCTCCTCCTTGAATGGATCGTCCTTCCCATAACGCGTTACCTTCAACGTGTAATTAAAAGCTACACTGCTCATATCAGGTGTCCACGAAAATGCTCTACTAGAGGATTCAGCCATGGTGAAGAAGTGTGAGTGGGAGATGAGGTTGTGTGCCTGCGGTTTGGCCTTTTATAGACTCGAAGTGGTGGTGTATGAACTCAGTGTTGGAACGTAAGACTGAAACATACATAGGGATAGAAAAACGCTGGAGTGTGTTGTCATGTCGGGCTGAAAAGGTAGTCATGCATGCAATGTGTTAGGATTGACAAAGCTGATGGTAGCATGTTGTCAAATCGGTCTGGCAAAAGCGAAGGTCGCGTGTTGTAAAATCGGCATAAAAAAGTTTGAAGCATTGGGCAGTGTTGTAACTTGTAACTGCAAAAGGTGATAGATGGTACTAGTGGCTTGTCTAGCCCGTATGAGAGTCTTTTTTTCAGGCTGATGTGAGAAAAAGGATGAAAAAATATGCAGATCAACACAATAAATGCGATCACAACATATATTGCGATGAATGAAATAAAATGTGATCACAACACAACAAATAGTGTGAAATAGTAAATCATGCATTAAGTGAGGAAGTATAAAACATAGACCTGTAGCACAACAAAATGAGGTACTAACCCTAAGCACCCCCTGACCCCTACCCACTACTACACGAATATACATCACAATCGGTTCTTTTTTATCATCACAGTCGGTTCTGGTGGCGACACAAAGTCATGAGACAGAGATGAGGTGACGCTATTACAGTCGGTTCTTGCCCGATAGAGATGAGTGCGTCATCTCTATCGGTTCTTTACAAGAAGCGATAGAGCCCCTCATCTCTATCGCTTCTTATAAGGAATCGATAGAGATAAGGGGCTCATCTCTATCGCTTCTTCTAAAGAACCGATAGAGATGACGCACTCATCTCTATCGCTTCTTCTAAAGAACCAATAGAGATGACACTATTACAGGAATATACATCATAATCGGTTCTTTTTCGTCATCACAATCGATTTTCATCAAGTGAACCAACTATATTTCTTATGGGCAATAGAAGACACGGCAAACAACTAATTCATTCTTACCAACATTTGAAGACCCAAATGGTACTAACTACTATTTTTAGCAAGCATTTAGGCTGTAGGATTGCACTATACTTCTGAATACAACAAAGTTGTGTATTTCAAGTTTTTGTATGTATAAACAGATTGATTATGCAACAATATTATAATTCAAGAACAACACAACACAATGACTGAGTGTGCTACAACAAATTGCTTTAGTAAAGCTGAGATTACAAATCCTCTACTCTTAGGACTCAAGATATAGGATAGTTAAAATCAGCAGCAAGCTCATCTTGGAGTACAAAGTGATATCAATTGGAATTGCTCAAGGCTCGAGAACCATCTTTAATTCATGAACGTTATAGTACCTTGCTAAGCTTTTATATTCAATTCCCTTCATTTGTAAGGGCAGTAAGCCAGTAAATTCAGGATCACATGTTAATTAACCTATATTCGTAAGTGACAGTAAGTCCCTACATTTATTTCTTATGCTCTTTTTCCATGGAAGAAGTACACAAGCAAAAGACAAATACTGACATACCCTCCTTATTACAGGATGAACTATCAGTAAGAAATAGATTAGGGTTATCATGTCATTTTTGCTACTGGTTCAGCTACACCATTGCAGAGAATACCCATATAGAGCTCAGAAGATTGGTGACCAAACACATTTAACGCTATCTAGCTGATAGTATAATAATGTCTGCTCTTTTCAATTCTAATACCTAGACTACCTAGAACAAGGATAAACAAATGCAAATGATGTGCTGTTTTGGTTAGAACAACCAATGCAGTATGCAAACCAAAGCTGGAACAAGGGAGAACCTGACAGCAACGTGGAGTGGAGGAGTTAGGTCATTAACTGAAGCCTACGAGTATGAGTGTGCAGATGCTCAACAGCACCAGATGTAAAGGTATCACATGCTGCCAGTATTACACTGAGGTTATGTTGAATAAGCCAATAAGCAACCTGTGAAGTTATAAGACCGGCTGAAGTGAGCAAATTTCCAAGGAACTAATGTTTTTTATGGACGTTAATGACTTTAAGGAGCAGGAGTAGTTTTTTGTGTCGGTTTTATGTAATACCAGGTCTGCAATTAAACATTTATTTTGATGTGCTTGGTTTATTTGGGAAATTTTCATTTTCTTAACTACTTGAGTGGTGGTTTCTAACTTGTTTAAAAATTTGTGTTTCTGGTCCGGGTGTTTTGAGGGCCTGTTAGGGATTTTCATTTTTTGGGGAGAGAGTTGGCACCCCTTTTCCTTAATTTCCTCCCCAACTCACCCAACTCCCTCATCACATTTCCCCATCTTGCAACCAGCCAACTCTCCCTCATTTTTTTTGCCCCAACCGAAATTTTCGCTCCAAGCTGCAGCCAGCATCCTCCCCAAGCCTGCTCCCAGCCAGCTAGCCGCCGGCGACCTCCTCCGGCCGGCCAGCCGGCGGCGAGCTCCTCCGGTGGCCGGCGGCAGCCCCCAACTTCCCCCCTTGCTGCAGCCCTCCAAACAGCAAGAGCACCCTCCTACCTTCCTCTTTGGGAGCCAAGAGAGGTATGGATTCTTGATTTCTTGAGCTATGCTTGCTGTATGGGGAGCTTTAGTGGGCTGCAATGGTGCTAGGGTTCCTAGATCTAAAATTTTTTTGGGGGAAACTAGCTCTAGAATGGAGGGAACTCTGTACTCAATTCGGGCTATGCACTGTCCGATTTTGGAGCGCCGATTTGAGGCAATTAGGTTGGTCTCCTTAATTGTTGGCTGTAGAGAATTTTGTTGCTCATGTTCTTAGGTTTCTATAGAGCTCATGAACACTAAAATCCATTCAGCCAATTAAAAGTTATGCCCTTTTTGGTGCTTGCTGTCCTTATTGTGTTGAGAGAGTAAGGCTGATTGTTCATCTGTCGATTTGAGGTAGTTGCATGCCGAATTAGAATTTCTTATTGCCTAGAGAAAGCTAGGATTTTTCCTGTAGATCAATAAAATGTATTTGTTTGCTTGATTTGGGTTCAAGAATCAAAAGATATGATAGATTGAAGTAGCTGTCCAGAAATGTGTTTGCTGAAATTTCAGAGAGTAAAGCTGATTGTTCATCTGTCGATTTGAGCTAGTTGCATGCCGAATTAGAATTTCTTGTTGCCTAGAGAAAGCTAGGATGTTTCCTGTAGATCAAGAAAATGTATTTGTTTGCTTGATTTGAGTTCAAGAATCAAAAGATATGACAGGTTGAAGTTGCTGTCCTGAAAATGTGTTTGCTGAAATTTCAGAGTGGAAGGCTGAGGTTTAGGTTATGATTTGGGGACTTTTTAAGCATCCCCTGTTTGAATGGCTGTATCATGATGGTAGTTTATCCTCTTGTGGACATTTTTTTTATCAAAAGAAATCTAATTTTGGTCTAGCCATTTGGATGCTGTGCTCGTTTTACTAATTGCCGTCCAAATGGTCTTTTAATTAGGTTTTAGGGCTTGTTTCGGATTAGGGCGTAGTTACGCGTTGTAATGTGGTGTTTTTGTTTAGTGTCTGAGAATGAATATGCAACCGTAATATTGTTTTCAGGTGGAGAAGCTCCGGGTGTGGCCTTTTTCCTCACACCACCCCCGCCCCGCGGTTGAGGCAAGTGTATCGATTTAAGAAATGTTGCTAATATGGTTTGCGAAACTTGCTTAATGAATATTATTTCATTGTTCTAACTAATTGATTAGCCTTATTACCATGATGTTGTGCGTGAATATAAATATGCTGACTTTGCTAAGGATTATGGTTGTATCTATGAGTATGTCTAAAATGATGAACATGTGATGATGATGAAAATGCATTATGATGGTTGTGGCTTGGTAGGGCATTGATTGATTATTGTTTTGCGACTTAACCGCTAAATAGAATTTATATGCCTTGTTACCATATTTTTTCTCATGAGTATGATAAGATAATGTGAACGGTGAGTTGATGGATATGAAGACATGTTAATGCTTATGTAATTGGTTATGGCTTTGAGAACGAAATCTATGATTTACTCATGTGAAATTACATATATGCATTCATAAAGGAAGAGGCGACCCATTCTGATGCGGGCCTCTGACTCACATGTAGTGAGTACGAAAGTCCTACTCGTAGTCCCATACACACGGGTGTATGGGAGCGAGTCCGAAGAGTAGGCACCTCCACGGGATGGAAGGGATTGAGAGGGTGCACATCGACGGTGTGCACTCGGCAATACCGGTATGTGCAAAGAAAAGATGCATTCATGAGCATGCATATTGCATTGCATCGCTAATAATGATTATTGTGTTAATGTGATGTGTGGTTTGGGATAGAGCCGTGGACTCCTCCCAAGAGGTTTATTGAGGTATGTGTTTGATATAAGCAATGAGGTAAAGGAGGTAAATGGTATTGATACAAATGCTTTATGAACTTGCTGCTTTGTATACGAATTATGAGTATGTTGTTGAGTTAAATGCATTAACTGCTTACGATATGATTGTTGGATGCACTTTGTTGAGTCTTGACTCACGCTTGTTTGTTTAATGTTTTTAGGTAATTCAAGTCGTGTTGCCGGGTTGGGACATAGATTCACTTCCTCACATCATGCCATGATCAATCCATAGAATGGAAGAATGTCGCATGTTATTAATTAGTGTTGGCTTATTGTGATCAGTTTGTTTGTGGTTGCGGATTAAGCTTTGTGTTGATCCGAAACTAAGTTCTTCTGGAAGTAGCCTTTATGTTCTTTGTGTTGTTGTAATTAGTTGATGGAATTTGTAATTGTATAGTCGTTGTTTAAAGTAGCAGCTAGTTATTTTTGCTTTTGCATGAGATGATTATTCAGTTATCATGATTATATTGTTGTTTGTCTGCTGAGTGGATGTCCGATATCTAGGTAGGTGCTGCCGAAATTCTTTAGTAGGATTTCGGAAGTTTTAGAATTGTTTTGTGTTGTAACTTGTTTGGTAGCTTGTTTCATGACTACTTTGTTGTTGATCTTCTTGTTTAGTCGTTTATTCTGTGTTTTTTGGTGACACTCGGGGCATTGGAGGTGCCGGGGTGTTACATTTTAAATCCTAACCGACTGAAATAACATCAGTGCAATCGGTTTTCATTACTTAAAATCTTGGTTGACACAAACTAATAACACCTTTGGTCATATCTTTAGTACTAAATTACTAATCAAATAGAATGGGAGCTTGCAGCAAGCTAAAAAGTAAAACTTGCCTCCAAATAATGCGCTTTCCCTTGGTATGCTCTAAAAAGTAAAATCTGTCAGCCTTAATTATAGCACCCATTATTCAGCAAAGACTTATAATTTAAACAAAGTATTATCTAGGTGGTCAGTGTTGGGTGGGTTCCCAAATGGCACACCCGTTTCATAGATACATATGGCTATCCCCCTTCCTTACATGAATTAACATTGACACTTGAGACCTACTTATTTTGGTCCAATTAAAAAGGACAATAGCTTGTATAGCATACTCACACTATATGCTTATGTCAGGGGGTTCACACTTTCTTTTCATTTCTTTTAAGCAGCGAGAGTTGTAGTTTCTGATCGGTGAGAAGGCACCATGCCCACTAACACCATTTTGATGCCCAAGACTCAACGAATACTTGAAACGCTTTTGCTATGACCCAAGCGGATGAGATGGCAAGTTTCTCTCATGGACGGTCTGGTTTCCAGCATCCTGGAGTTCGCGTGGGGGCTATCCAACAGCGGCTACGCGTTCATATGGAACATCCGGCCGGACCTCGTCAAGGGCGACACTGCCGTGCTGCCTCCGGAGTTCCTGTCCTCCATCAAGGGCCGTGCCATGATTACGACGTGGTGCTCGCAGGAGAAGGTCCTCGCGCCGCGCACGGGCGGTGGGGTGTTCTCGACGACCGGTGGAACTCCACGCCGAGAGCATCCGCAGCCGCGCATCGATGCCGAGCTGGCCATTCTTCGCCGAGCAGCAGCACCAACCGCCGTACAAGCGCACTGAGTGGGGAAACGGGCCGAGATTGGCGGCGAGGTGAAGCGGCGAGCTGGCCGCTATGATACGGGAGGTGATGGCCGGGGTAAGGGAAGGAGATGAGGAGGCGCGCGGAGTGGAAGGAGGGCGCCAGAGCGACGCCGCAGTGGGTCCGCGGTGGCTAACCTGGACACGGTGGTTCGTGACGTACTCCTTGTCAAGTTCAACGCTCGTGACGGGGGAAGATGAGGTTGCCGGGGCTCACCGATCACATGCAGTGGTTGGTGGGTTTTTATTATAATACACTACTACAGAATAGCACATTACTGTCGGTTCTCAAACCCCATCACTGCCGGTCATTGGCGCCGGTAGTGAATGGTCGACAGTGATACTCGGGGATTATCATTACCGGCTCAGGAACCGGCAGTGATAATCCTTATCACTGCCGGTTCTACCTACAATCGGCAGTGATATTGAACTATCTCTGCCAGATCAAACCAAAATCCGGCAGTGATAATAATTATCACTGTCGGATATACATAAAATCGGCAGTGATGTCGAACTATCACTGCTAGGTTGTACCATAATCCGACAGTGATATGTACATATCATTGCCGGTTTTCTCCAAGAACCGACAGTGACAAGCTTGCATATTTTTTGTGCAATATATATATTTTTATACAATTGTTTATACAGTGTCCATATGTAGTATATAAAGCATCATTCAAATCATAATTCAAATATATCCATGTATATATGAAGCATCGTTAAAATCATAATTCAAATATATTAAATTAAGCATCACAATATTTTGTTTTTACAATGATTTGTTTACCATTAATGTAGGTCGACTACATCTCATCCCATACGCTTTGATTTTGCAAGGATTACAGTACAAAGAGTCGAAGTAGACATGTCACGTGTCTAGGTCGAAGGAATGAGGGTGTGAGACCCCGTTCTGATGAACAGGAACCTCCATGTGATAACTGTGCTATTCCCTGGATCAGTAGCTAGCACTCACATGTTTACAACAACTGGAATCGCAACCATACCACGCATAATTACAGCGGAAACTAATACATAAAGGAAAATCTACAACTCAGAGAATAAAGCAGCAAAAGAAGCAATATCTTGTCGTTTGCCCATCCGACCCGCATGCAACTGACAAGGCATAAACTCCAGATAGAACACGACGAAGAAGATCCCGCAACCTGCGACGAAAAGAGACTCGAAGCCTCGCTAACTTCCACCTAAAATAATAATTAAGCAAGGGTGAGTACTTTACGACTCAAGAAGACTTGAGCAAAACCTATAATATATGCGAGCCATTTCAAAGGAAAGGCTAATACAGTTAATTTGCATAAAGCGAAATTGAATTGTAAAACAAGTTATCATTTGCAAACGGAATTTATAAAAGCAAGTTGATTGATAAGAAATATATACAACAGTAAGTAATACTCACAGTCCTCCATGACGTCAGTTCGAATAATCCAAACCACAAGGTCCATCAATGTCAGCCCTTCGACATAAAGCAACAGTTGCTAAAACAAGTTCGTAATGCACCCATTTTAGAAAATACCAAAGACACTAACATTGGGAGGATCTTCCCAAGTGCCCATAACATGCAAGCGCGGCCGATCGATTAGATTTACACTGCAGAGGTGTACACTTTACCCACAAGGAATGATCAACCTTTCACCGAACAATTAACACACTTCCTTTGGTGTGTCGGCAAGGAGATCATACAAAGCCGTTACATTATCTAGACGTGGCTTTACACCAGCCCGGGACGTTAACCCTCGCCCTGAAGATAGAGACACTCACCCAAGTAGTGGATCCACATTTATCACACACACACCACATCTCTGTCCGTGGCAAGGCGACACCGCTGCATTGGTATGTAGAAACCCCTACTGCATGACTGACCGAATGCTGTGCAATCTCCCGCCTTCCATAGATGCAAAGCCACATCTAAACAACTTAATAGGCTAAGACCCGCCCATACAAGCCCTCGTGGTTGTACGAAAAACATGGATCTACAATATTCCATTTGCTCGGTTGTAAGATCGAGGATGCCGACTAGAGGGGGGGGGGGGGTGAATAGGCGGTTTTAAAAAATCTTCTCACTAAATACACACTTTATTTATCTCTATGTCAAAACCTAAACAATAATCAATGCGGAAGCGACAAACTAAGGTTTTGACAAATTAAAGCCTAAATCAACTAGGCTTACTAAGTGCACTAGCTAATTATGTCTCTACTAAAGAATATACAATCCTAAAGACAATCAAGCAATTTAATTCTAGGAATGTAAATTGCAACAATGTAAATAGAGAATTGAAAGCAAACATAAGGAGACACACCGATGTTTTACCGTGGTGTTCGGAGACTTGCCGGTCTCCCCTAATCCACGTTGAGGCAAGCCCAAACCACTTTGGACCGGCTCCACGAATTGAGCACCCGCCTCGATTCCACTAGTGGTAGCTCTTTCCCCCTCCGGGTAGGCGAGCTCCGACCTTCACAACTTTGCCGGGCCTTCTCACAAT
Organism: Otatea glauca; assembly: GCA_036346275.1. Taxonomy (NCBI): domain Eukaryota; kingdom Viridiplantae; phylum Streptophyta; class Magnoliopsida; order Poales; family Poaceae; genus Otatea; species Otatea glauca. Next base: position 35,431,593 of record CM070718.1, read on the forward strand.
CTCCTTGAGAAGGTCACCGTGCACGACGCCTTCACACGCCGTCTAGGTGTCGGCAAACACCAAGAGTAATAAGCCAAGCCCTCTAGCTTGAACCTCACCAAGTGCAACACATGCACAAGGATGCTCAATCCTTCTCTAGATGCAACACATGCAACTAGAGGCTTCTCTCCTTGCTCACAAAGTGCAACACATGCACAATATGGAGGAGAGGCTCACACTAGCTCAAGAGAAAGCAAATCAACACCAAAGAGATTCTACTCAAAAAACTCTAAATCAAATTCATCTCAAATCACTCAAATATGGCTCTATGAGCTCTTGGGGTTTTGCTCTCACAAGAATACCTCAAATGGGTGCTAGAACAGCCACAAAACCCTCCTAGCTCGGCCCCTTTTATAGCTCTTCAAGAAAACTAGCCGTTGGAGGGTGAAATGGGGTAAAAACGCAGCAAATCCGGTGCTACCGCCCTACTAGGGCTGGTAGCACCGGCCTTTAGGCCAACGGTCACTTCTGTGCATTAAAAACACCAAAAACTAGCCGTTGCTACAGTACCCCGGTGCTACCGCCCATCTAGGACCGGTAGCACCGGCCATTTCCACCAAAAAAATACTTCTCTGGAGTTTTTATACCGCCTCTGGGCCGGTAGTACCGCCCCGGGCGGTCCTACCGCCCATCTGGGGCCGGTGGCGGTGCTACCACCCATCTAGGGCCGGTAGTACCGCTCGGGGGCGGTGCTACCACTGTCAGAGCCACTAAAATGCTCATAACTTTTTACTCCGAACTCCGATTTAGGTAATTTTTGATTCTATGCGAAGCTTATCATGAGGGCTACAATCTCCACCCATTTTAAAGATTTAAGCAACCATAGATATTTTTAATTATTACAAAAATATAGACTCTAATGTAGTCATTCAAGTCTAAAATCTGATTTCTCGAAATCCCTCACATAGACTTGATTAAGAGCATGACTACAAGCTATAGGGAATCAAATAAGATCAAATATTATGCCATTTGATGATCAACTCATGATCAAAACAATTTTCAAAACATATTTACAAATAAACCAAGAACCCATGAGATCAATCCTCTAGCCATGTAAGGATCAACACATAATCCCAACACTTTGCAAAACACATTTGCAAATGCCAACACATGCTCTAGGATCAAAACCATAACTTCTAGATTATTTGCAAATAGAAAAATCATAAACTTTACTTAGCCTTGTGATGATCAACACATGATCAAATCACAAGCTAAAACACCGATGCATGAGCTCTCACCTTTTGCAACATATGCAAAACTGCAAAAACCATATAAACCAAATTACATGAGCTATCTCCCTTCTGCAACACATGCAATTCCATAGCTCCATGCAAAAACCAAATCGATTAAGATTCAATAAGAAGTAAGCATGAGCTCCCTTATTTGCAACACATGCAAATACTTAGCTCATGCAAGAGCCAAATAGAGAGTGAGCTAGAGTGAACCGGATTGAGTTCATCAACACATGATGAAGCTCAAGCTATAATACTTAACCCCTCTTAATAGTATGGCACCTAACTAGCAACCCGGTGCCCATCCAAACACCGAGACCGGTAAAAGACTAGAAACACATCCTTAGCCCTAGCTAGTTATACCTTTGCCTCTAGCACATCCACTTGGAGCTTTTATGATTTCCATCATCTTCTCTCCAAGTCGGGATCTTTGTCTTATTCATCAACACATGATGAACTCCCCTTGTCTTAGCTTCGGGATCCTCTCTTGATGCTCATCAACACATGATGACGTCCTTTTCCCGTTCATCCATCTCAAACTTGCACTTAACCTATTTCAAACTCATTGAAAGTGTTAGTCCAAAACACATGGTTGTCTCAATCATCATTGCACTCCATTAACACATAATGGATGCTCCCAAGATCCTTTGATCTTTTCCTTTGATGATTGACCACAACCCAAAGACAAATGATTGAAAGATTAATTGTGTCTTGAGTATACTAATGCAACTAATGCTTCATATACACAAGAACTTTCGATTACCCTAGGATCAACAAAGTGAACTATCAACACATGACTAGTTCTTTGTTGATTGAATGGCAACCGAACACAATTTAAATTGTCATGAGTATATATTAACTACACAAGTTTCATATACCCAATATGATGGTTAGTAATGATCCATATATGTTTGAGTGATAGAAATGGGATCAATACATTTAAACCATCAACTATAGAATAAACTCCATTAGGTATGTGCATATAACAAATTGATCATAGAATCAATACGCACATAATCAATCTTAGATTGCATTTGAGTTTATCCTATATTTGTATGAGTATATTACAACTACACAAGTTATATATACTCTAACGATTGTTTCAAAGTCTTGATCCTTTATATGTTATTTAGTAATAAGACATGGATCAATACTATTGAAACAACAAGTTAAATTATAAACTCCCCCTAGATGTGTGCATTCATTTAATATATGAATTAGGAACATAATGCACATATTTGGACTAAAAGCAACGAAAGAGTTCATACTTTAACTTGAATCCTAAATATGCATTCAGATGATAAAGTGCATACCTTAGGTTTTCCATTTTCCATCCAAATATGAGACTAATAAGAAGCTCACCAAAAGAGTTAGTCTTATAAACGATTTGTCATTACTTAACAATTGAGACTAATCAATATTATGATTATCAAAAGAGTTAGCCTCAATATTAGATTTGTCATTAACACCAAAACCAACTTAATAGAGCTTAAACTTTCATCGGTCCTTAATCTGACACGAGCGATACTCCACCCTACACTACGTGCAAACCCGTCTGCACATCCGGCTATTGCCAATACTCGCTCGCATCAAACCATAGTTTTATTTTGGGTTTTTAACAAACTACCAGCAACCATTTTCCCAAAAAGGACCATTTAGGTTCCATATAAAACATTTCAATAAACAATTTTAATCATGATCATCTGCCCCACAAAAAGCTAAAGCATGGCTAAGCAAGGATAACATGATCACATATACCCAATTTGGCATTAAGTAATGTCTAGCCCTATTCTGTGGTTATCAAGGTTCACATTTCCATAATTAACAAGGATTTTCATGTGACAACAGGTATATCTACCAATACCCCAAAATAGCGAATTTATAGAAAGTAAACGCATGCATGAAACAATTTGATGAACAAAAGGAATATAAAATACTGGGATCAAAATGGTCAAAGGGGTGCTTGCCTTGCATAATCATTTCTTACGGTGAAGACGAGGTTGCAAAAGATGAAGTTGACGACGGAAACGGCGACATCGGGTTCTACACGCCGTTCAACGGAAATAAAGCAAATAACAAGCTTTAATAAGGGCAAAAAGAAAAAAGACAGTAAATCAAATAAAGATTCACTACAGAAAACAGGAATGCTTTAGGGTTTAAGTTGTATGATTCCACATCTTGAGTTCAAGGTAATTAAGCATTCATATAGTTAAAGGCTTTTACTATGAATAAAGTAGGGTTTCTTTTTATAGATTATCTTTTCTAGAATTACGAATTATAGATGCTAAATTTTTTTGGATTAATAGAACTAAGACATTAGTTAAAGGATTATGCAAATAGCATTTTAATCCCTAATTGACTTTGCATAAGAAGAAGCCTTGAATACGTTTGATCTGTTAAGCTAGGTTACTAGATTTATTTATGGTTTTCAAGAAGGTTCTGTTGATACAAATATATATTAACTATGGATTTCATCATTATTGCCAAGTTGCTATTCACATTGTGAAGTTCATGAACCATAAAACTTAGGGTTACTTGGCTACTAGGATTTATATGCAAAACATGACGAAACAAGATTATTTCTTTAGAATGGGATAGTATATACCTTGAAGAACATTTCTAAGTTTATCTCATACATTTTAGTGTTTAAACACGATATTATATTCATTGCTGAAAAAGCTTATATGATAATAAGGTTTATGTTATAAGGAATTGGATTAGAAGTGTAGTGCACAATTACAACTTAGAGTTATAGCGCTAGCTGGAATCAGATGAACATTAAGCTATAAACAAAATATTTTTCCAAAATATGATAGCCCATAACCCAAATATCATTTCTGAACTGATCTTCATAATATTAGCATTTAGACGAAATATTCTACGGGTTGTTGAAAATGCTTAAGTGTTTCATTTATTTAGAAAACATAACACGTAGGGCTATGTTACTAGTTTATTTTATATGTAAAACATAGTATAACAAAGTACTTTCTTTAAAATACAGCAGTATGCACTTTATAGAGTACTTCTATACTATTTTCATAATTCTTTTCATTTGGATGAGATACTTTATAAGCTACTGAAAATGCTTAAGCGTTTCTAACTTTACACAATAAAGGCTCGATTTCCGATTTAAGTTTGAGATTAGACCTTATAAGATTATTGATCCATTTTTCACATATTAGCAGGGGATGACACTACGAGTGTTTTAAAGCTAGTTCCGTGATATTTGGCTTTTATCCAAGATGATTTCCATATAAATGATCACTAGGGCCTTATATGGATTTAGTTCAAACTCGTATAAACATGAAGTACTTTTGCATAGCTAGTAAGGATATTACTTCTCAAGATCCTAGGACTTAGTTTTGTCAAATTTGATGTTTATTTGTGAAAGTTATAACTATCAAAATATACAAGTATTGGAAATTCAATTATTTGGTTAAGTGTTATTTATAACTTTGTTATAATGATTCATGTTGAATCATTTAGTTTGATCACATTATATATTTAGAATCTAGATTCTTTTCATGACTTTGCTTTTAATTAATTATGCATGTACACATTTTTCTACATACACAAGGCTTATGTCTTCATGCAAATTAAACTTGTGAATATATGGTATTTCATTAAAACATTTTAATAGTGACAAATTACTCATTCTAATACTAGTTCATGTCTTTGTACAGCTATTAGATACTTTTCATATGCATATATTTATTGCTACGGATTATTATATGCACTTATACATATACTCACCTTTTCCATTAAATCATTTACCATTTATCTAACAAGTCTAAATCAAGTTCATATCTTAATCATTTCAGCATAATAACTTAGTTTCATAACCCATTCTGAAATTTATATATGTATGCATATACTACTGTTAGCTAATATATGCACACATGCAATTCATTTGGATTATTTACTATTCATAAAGCAAGTTAAAACCAAATTCATTCCTAAATAAATTCAGCATATTTAAGGCAACCTACTGACATCTAAGTGTTTATAAATCAACTTCATTTATTTTAGAATTTCCTTTACACAATACTTCATTTTTGATTATTTATTCTATTGAGAATAACCTTTAATGGGAAATGATATAAACAAAGGTAAAATATAAATATTTTTATATATTTGAGCTCCTGGTAGCATAAGGATTCCATCAAAATTGGTTTCATTCCATTCGGAGTTTGTTTGCAGAATTTTTATATAAAGCATATCTTTAGGCCTTTTATTTAAATTTGAACTTAAATTTACCCAGAGATTATTTCAAACTATCATTGCATATTCTGAAATTAATTTATTTTAGATGAATTTATAATTTTGTTTCATCTTACTTGGACTAACAGTGCAAAAGATACTAATGTTTGAATATTATTCAGTTTGAAAATACACTGAAAATGGCATGTACGCTTCCATCTTTTCTCTCTCTTATTTTTTCTTCTTCTTAACCCTTTCCCCTTTTTCCACCGAGCCTGGCTTCCTCACTCTTTCCCCATTCTATTGCTTCTTCCCTGATTTTTTCCCCTTGTGCTTCAGCTGATTTGGTCAGCCACCCATGGCCGACGCCCACGTCACCGGTCGGCCGCCCTCTCGCTCGCTCTCCCCTCCTCCTCACGTGTGCGTCACCTGGGCTCCTGCTGGTGTCGCAGCTCTAGCCGCCGACCCTGCGCTCGGGCCCGCGCTGCCTGGCCCGCCGCATGCCGCCCTGGACTGGCCTGAGGCCACCTTACAGCCCCTTGCCGAACTTCGGCCAGCGCCGCTTGAGCCTGGCTACTCGGCCCCTGCCTCGCCTTGCGCACGGGTGGCCTGAGCCCACTGATGCGCCGCCCATGGCTCGGTCTGGCTGCCATCTACTTCCTTACCTTACTGGTTGCTATATGCAACAAGGGTTTGGCGTACCTAAATGTTTCTGTGATTTGTTTCTATTTTCATGATGCTTATTGTGTTCTATGCTACAAGCTGAAATGGTAAGAACTATATGGTCTGTGATGATTTTAACTGATTTGAGACCATTAGTTTCACTTTATTCTACTCAATCTCTATTGTCATCTGTTGGCTATTGATTGCTATTGCTACATACTAGCAATTTGATACTACTGGGATGATAAGGATTACGTGGGTACCTGAGACTGGAAGAAAAGAAATGTGGCACAAGTTGTGATGATGAGGAAAATGAAAAGTGGTTGTGCCCTTCTTTTGATCCACTGAGCAACTTGGCTTGGAATTGCTTGGCCTCCTAGTGAGTTTTTGGCTCCTGGGCTCTTGGAGATCTCCGATCTTTCAAACTCCCGCACTTGCCTTCGGTTCCCGATGCTTGCTCTCGATAGTCTTTTGGTTGTTTCGTGCTTACTGGAATGTGGTTACGTCTATTGGAATGATGCTTGTGTGGGAGAGATGACTTAAATGGTGAAGGGACTCGCCTTGAAGTTTCGGGTGGGAGGTGTCCCTTGAGCACAGAAGTGCATGTCTATCCATTTTACTGTGCTCTTTTGACTGAGGGTAAAAACATTCTTACCGCGCGATATTTTCTAAAATACGTACGTCTACGGCTTTAAACACAGGTTTGTATAATTGTCGAGGGATGCTAACAAATCACTAGAGGTAACTAGTTGGCCCGCAGACAACTTTTAGTACCTCAATGAGTGATAACAATTTTTTTGTGTTGACGGCAATTTCTACTCAATTATATTCTTTAATTAATTTTTAATATTTACAATTTTATTCTACTAACAAAACAATATTTTTGATGTTTGCAGGTTATTCGAAGATTGGAATGACATGAGCTAACACGACAGAAGACTTTAGAAATAAAGATTTTTATTTTCGGCTTTTGTACCTATTCATTCTTGCAACCAAGATGTAAATGTAAATTTAAATTTTAACACTGCAGTTTATTTGATTATTCATTCATAGCCAAAAATCCAGAAAATTATAATAAAAACAGATATTGCCAAGGAAATTTAGGAATGATCATACTCAAATTCAAAAGGTCTATTTTTATTTTATTTCTATTTTTCAGGATGTTACAGAGGGCGATGAGGCTACTCGTGGAACTCGCCATTTGGATTGATGATCTCATCATGAATGAATCCGGCGATCTGTTCTTGAATTGCTATAATTTCTGTCAGCAATAACTTATTGGTTCTCAGTTTGTAGCGCTGTTTTTGAAGAAAAAATGAAGTTAATTAATAATGATATTTGTTAAATGAAAAAAGGCATCAATGTGTAATTACGTACCATGGCTTCGTTATAGCCGACACTCTCCGTGGCAATTGAATGCATATTTGTACATACATAGTATGCACATAAATTGTTTCCGGGGTCTTGCCTCATACATGGAAAGTCATTTATTAATTCAAAATTTTTCCTGTATGGACGATACCGAACACTTTTCTTGCAGTACCGTGCGAAAGCCCTATGAATGATTTTGAATAGTAATTAAACTTAAATGCAATAGAATGGAATTTTGCTAGAGTAATAACGCAACGATCGAGTTTACCTGTTCAGCATGTCCCAAAGGTCTTGGTACAGATTAGTTTGTTTTCTTACGAGTCCAAGACAAAAATCCCGCTAGCATCTAACTGGACGACGAGGAGGACCCAGTGAAACCTGCACATATATGTCAACGTAATCAATTACTCCCACATCGTACGTGTTACGCAAAAATAGTAAAACGATATTAGAAGTAAGGAGATACGTACTTGAAGTTATAGGGTAAAAGTATGGAGGTTTTGTATTGCAGCTTCAAAAAAAATTAAATAAATAGTCTTCAACATACTGTGGATTGTCGTTCACAAGCTTCTCGTTGACGAGCCCAGTGTCTAGGAATGCTAGATTGTCATTGTTATTTCTTCTACATGTTTGTATCTCCATTCTACATAAGAAAGAAGTTAGACATGCAATTAAACAGTACAAAAATGCTCAACGATATACGGACAGACTTACAAAGTCCATAGTCTAAGTATATTCACGTCCGTGGCATCTTCTTTGGTACAACATATACAGCTCGTGAAAAGAACCAGCAGATGTTATCCCCATTGTGGAAATCTTGCTCGTGTATCATTGCGAACGCCTCCATACCATCGTTGGATCGTTGCATGTACCATCGATGGGCCGCGCAGATTGTGTTGTAAGGTTGTCGAAATGAGCTGGTTCAACCAGTGGTTTTCCCATAACGAACTTCCACCTTAGAACTTGCGCCAGAGCATCTAGTTGAGCAGCATCTGCTTGAGCATCCCGCTTTAACGTGTCAGCACTAGCAGCCTGCAAGTATTGCTTTCTGGATATGCGCTCGTAGTCCGATATTTTGCAAGGTTCAGAAGCCTGCCCCGTCTTTTGCACTTTTGCCATACTCAAGAAAAACTTTTGCACGTCAGCGTCAACTTTAGACTTCTTACATGATGGCACCTTTTTAAAGTGAGATGTTACATAGGCGCTTACATGCTTTTCCGTTCTTCTTCAGTCATGTCAGCTGATAATTTCTTCTGGGATTGTCCTGGGTTCACAAATGGTTCAGATTTCTTTGAGGACGGTGCCGACTGCCGAGATGTTCCTGGTGTTCGATTCTTTTCAGATTTTGGCGGAGGAGTCGGGCTTTTTCTGGTTGGTGCCGGTGGAGGAGTTGGACTTTTTCTGGTTGGCGGCGAGAAGGGCGGGAGGTCTCTGTGTGGAGAGTGCGGCTGATCATCATCTTCGTCGCCCTCATCGTCCGAGCCAAACTTAATCAAGCTCTTGCGCCACGTGAGGAAGCCATGCACGTTTTCTCCTAGTTTTTTGTTTCCATCCTCGCCAGGGATCTCTACCTCCATTTTTCGGTATTGGCGGACGACACTGTCCACTTCGACCCTGGCGAATCCCTGCGGTATCGGGCGACAGTGCAAAACCTGCGACTCCTGGCATGGCCAAGCCCTGCCCTCAGCCACCTTTATGGTAATGCCATGTGCGGCCAAATGTAGTTTGCACGGTGTCGGTTATTTTATGTCATCCATAGGAAAATGCAGTCCATGCTCTTCGGGAATCCTTGTGGATGCGCAGCTGCTCTTATGAGCACCGGGACTGATGAGCTCAGGGCTGTCACCGGGTGGTGGTCGTGAGATGAGAGCTTTCTGTACGGCTTGCTCCACAGCCTTATCTAGTTCCGCTCTCTATTCCTCTAACGCTTTCGCCACAACATCTTTTATCTGACGTTCCAGTTGATTTTCTCTTAATCTCTTTGAACGCTTGTACAACCATGCGTCTGCGGGGAAGGCTTCTTTCCACGTGACCAAACCAACTCCTCTGGTGCGACCTGGATGCTCCTTGTTACCCAGGGCTACGGTTAGCTTGTCATTCTCCCTTCGTGGCCAAAATATTGATCTCTTTTTCCACAAAAGAGCCTTATCACGGGAACTCGGGATAGATGTACTGCCTGCTCCCTTTCCGTGAATAATTTTAAGATCCTTTACAGCCACAAATATCTCTCTCCCAGTGTGATTCTTCGGAGCTAAAGCAGTCTCCTTTGTCCCGTCAAAAGCTCTCTTATTATTGCGGTATGGGTGATCCTTGCGGAGGAACCTACGATGCCGCATGTAAGACATTTTTCGAGAGTTCTTCAGCCACCGACTAGCTGTACCATCTAAGCACTAGACGCATCTATTGAAGCCTTTTGTCGTCTGGCCCGACAGGTTACCAAGGGCAGGGTAATCATTGATGGTTACGAACAAGGATAAAGTTCTCTCTTTTATACTCATCCCATACCCGTACTCCATCGTTTCACAAGATTAGAAGATCTTCAACCAATGGTTTGAGGTACACATCGATATCGTTGCCAGGTTGCCTGGGCCCTTGGATCAGTAGTGGCATCATAATGTACTTCCGCTTCATACAAAGCCAAGGAGGAAGGTTGTAGATACATAGAGTTACCGGCCAAGTGCTATGACGACTACTCATATTGCCGAAAGGATTCATCCCATCCGTACTCAACCCGAACCTTATATTCCTCACATCATATGCGAAGTGCTTCTTATATTTTCTGTCGATGTTCCTCCATTGCACAGAGTCAGCAGGGTGTCTGAGCATTCCATCCTTCTTACGCTCTTCGGCGTGCCATCGTAGCAATTAGGCATGCCTTTTGTTCGCAAACAATCGATTCAGACGGAGAATTATAGGAAAATACCACACCACCTTACGGGGGGATCTCATCTTCTTACGCTTCACCCCGACATCGTCATTATCGATGTCATCATCGTTGCCCTTATACCGCTTTGCTTTGCAAACAACACAGCCATCCAAGTCCACAAACTCATTGCGATACAACATGCAATCGTTTGGACATGCGTGTATCCTTTGTACTTCTAGTCCCAACGGGCAGACAACCTGCTTGGCCTGGTACGTACTTGTAGGCAACACGTTACCCTCTGGAAGCAAATCCCCAAAGAGACATAACAGCTCAGTGAAGCTCTTATCGGACCAACCATTGCTTGCCTTCAAGCTGCGAGAGTGTAAGCACGGTCCGCAATTTTTGTGCTCCTCCTGCGACTGGGTACAATGGTGTTGTGGAGTCCTGTATCATATGTTGGAACTTTTGAAACTCTCTTTCACTCGTGAAGTCTCCCTCCCCATCACGCAACATTTGATCCAGATCGTCGTCGTGGCTATCGACAAACGTATCTTCGACTGTCGTCATATCGTTGTCTCCGTCATCTTTAGCAATGTGTTGCCCTTCATGTACAATCTCATCTTCGTCGTGCTTGGTCCAACAGGTATAGCCAGCCTTGAAACCTCTTCGAAGCAAGTGTGCACGTATCGACTCTATGGTAGAAAACAGCTTCTGATTTTTGCAATCAACGCATGGACAACACATGTAGTCCGCCAGATTCTTCGACTTGTGCTTGTAGTACGTTTAGAAAATAACTCACACCATTAAAAAACTCTGCCCCGCAACGGTCCGTGTCATACATCCACCTTCGGTCCATCTACAATTAATTAAATCAAACATTACATAAGCATATAATTGCAAATAACAAATAATTATAAATGATTAGATTTAAAAACCTATGTAGCAATTTTGACTATATTAAAATACATCAACCTTTTTTCGTTATGTAAATATCCATGCAGCAATTTTTTAGTATTGTAAAAAATGAAAATAATTGTAAATAGTTAGGATATATTTGGACTATATTAAAATATATCAATCTTTTTTCATTGCGTCAATATCCATCTTGTAATTTCTTATTATTTAAAAATTTGAAAAAAATTGTAAATACTTAGGATATACTTTGAGTACATTAAAATACATCAACATTTTTTCATTAGGTAAATATCCATCTAACAAGTTTTTATTATTTCAAAATTTGAAAATACATGAACCTTTTTTCATTATGTAAATATCCATGTGGCAATTTTTTATTATTTACAAAAATAGAGATCAAATTACTAACCTCGAAAAGAAGTACAATATGAATTTTAATAAATTTTTCAGCAGCAAATCGTCGCAATCTACAAATCGAGCAAGGACAGAGCGCCTCTCTGTCTTTGCTCGATTGGTCAGGAGGCAGGGGTCTCAGTTATATAAACGACTTATCACTGCCGGTTCTGCGCAGAACCGGCAGTGATAAGCTCGGACTGCGCGGAAAAATCATATTGCGCGGGAAAATAATATCACTGCCGGTTCTGGTCTCAAACCGGCAGTGAAAATTCAAGTACCACTGCCGGTTTAATAACGACCCGGCAGTGATATATCTCTGCCGGTTCTTGTCTCAAATCGGCAGTGATATCTTGATTTTTACTACCGGTTGGTTGCATGAACCGGCAGTGATAAGATCTCCCCCCAACTTAAGTTTAGAACCGGCAGTGATATGTTATCACTGCCGGCTCGGTCCCAACCGGCAGTGATATGCCGGCAAGGATGGCCTATTCTGTAGTAGTGATTAGAATCTATAGTCTTTGCGTCATCGTCAGAACTATGGAGTAATGTGCGTCATCGTCAGAACTATGGAGTAATGTGCATCATCGTCAGAACAATGTGTTGGATATTAATCTTAACACGTTAAAGTTGGTAGTCAGTTTCGGTTTAGGGTTTGTTTTAGTGGATGAAGAATCTAACTGTGTATTGCTGGGTATAAATAGAGATTAATAAAGGGAGTGTCTATGTATCATACGACTGATTTTTTATGTGCGAAACAATCAAATATTTGCACTACTGGGCTATCACACTAAAACAACTTAATGGATCCACTAAATGCTTAGCGGGTCGAAAAAATAGCTTATTTTTTTCAGCCCGTTTCATTTTCTGTCAAGCTGTTTCATTTTTGGCCTTGTTTAATTTTTGGCCAGTATTTTTTTTATCTTGTTGGTTCGACCCGTTTTATTTTCAGCCATTGTTGTGCTTTGCAAACATCTGGGCCGTTTCTTTTTTTTTTGACTTGTTGTGCTTTGCAAACTTCTAAACAACAAAATGAGGCCACATATTAGGGTTTCCCAGCAAACGAATAAGCCCAAAGATTAGGCTTTTATGAAAGAAAATCTTGGTCAGCAAGTTATAAAGGGAACTTGGTCACCAAGAAAAAAATAATGAACGGAAAAACCAGAAACAGAGAGAAAAAACATGCAAAAAGAGGAAAGGAACGAAGAGAAGCAGAGAGAACAAAAGGAAGAACCAAAAGGTATGTTCCAAACCAGAATATATACTAGTGTGATCTACTGATCTTCTCCTAGTCTGGTTCTCTCTTCATAATTCCTGATATATGCATTACCATTAATCTACTGGTCTGATAGTTTCATCTGCAAAACATGGTTGTGTTAGATTTATTCAAGCATATCAAACTTCCAAACAATGCAGAAGAATAAGATCTACTATGCAAAATCTATAAAACTTGGTCCTCTGAAAGTCATTCATGTATAGGCATCTTTATAATTTAATTAGCAACTTTGATGAATCGTAAAACCAAAATATTGAAAAATATAAAAGAATTAGTATTTCAATTATTGCTTTTATCCTAGTGCTGTAGATGCATCTTCATGACTAAAATTTGAGTTCCATATCAGACATCCAAATAATGCAGATGAATGATATCTACTATGCAAAATCTGCAAAACATGGTACTCTGAGAATCATTCATGCATAGGCATCTTCATAATTTAATTAGCAACTTTGATGAACCCTAAAAAAAAGAATAAAAAGATAACATAATTAGTATTTCAATTAATGATTTTATCCTAGTGCTGCATATGCATCTTCAAGATTAAAATTTGTGTTGCATATCAGGTTTCCAATTGATGGAGAAGAATGAGATCTACTATACAAACAATGACAATAAGGTATGTATAATTTGAGCTACACAAGAGCAGAATTTCATTTGTATATATTAAATGTTGAACAAATATTATATTGCAGGTCACAGATAAAGCAAAAACTATGAATGATAATACAAATTTAAATGACCAATGGACAATGATGATTAATGATGGAAATGTATTGAACTACTCACATCAATTTCTGGAGACATCATCTACTTTACATAACATATGGGAAAATCATGAGGTATACTTTAAACTGAATGAAGTTATATAAAGAAAATAAACTTTCATTTACAACACCAGATTTAATCTTGAAAATAATAATGTAATTCTCATTTACTTGCAGGCAGAAGCAATTAGTTATACATCTCTTATGCATGACATAATAAACTACAAAGATCCAAACTTATCAAAATACGAGGTAAGAGCAGCAAAAGATGTTGTTATGGGCTGTTTTCATTATACATTAATGATTAAATTGAATTTTTCTTTGGAAGGTGGAAATGAATTCGCATACATCACTTTTAAATGCTTCTGCATGTTTTGAGGTAAGAAAAGTAATATACACTTTGAAGGGACAATTAACATTTTGAGAAATACTAGCTAGTAAGTTTTTTTAAATCGAACTCAATGATTCGACAACTAGCGCGGACTCATCAAGATATCACACAAAAGACAGTTTATCAAAATACATGCTTGGATAATAATGTAAGAATATCAGTTATTACATTATATTTTAACACTGTTACAGAAACTTAACATTCAAATTACAAAAAAATTAAATAATAAAAATTAAATAACTGAAATGTAACTGAGGGAGAACCTGGATCATTTCGAAGTCATAATGCACCAGGACGATGACGAAAACCATTGGACACTTGACATGTTTAGAAACAATGAGGTAACATACCAACTTACATACTTAAATATAGCACACAAAACACAAGAAACTAGTTTTTTCAGCACTCATTATGAAGCAAAACTTGCAGGACAGACAAGAAAAGGATGGGTCAAATATAGAAGCAAGCTCAGCACAAACTGATGAAACAACAAGAAGAAGCAATGAGGAAGAACAATGCTATTCCAAAACATCTGATGATAATACAGCGGACAGTGAAGCACACACAAAAGATGTAATTACAGAAGAAGACATCGAATTGTCCTTAGAGATTGAAGGAAGACAATACAAAGAAAGTGAAATAGAAAAGAAGCATGTTCCAGATATTGGTATGCAGTTCAAGAAATGGAAAGAAGCTTATGATTTCTTCAACTTCTATGCACTACTCAGAGGCTTTGCAGTTGTAATAGCACATAATTATCATACAACAAGCAAAAAGAGAAACCATGAGGTTATAAGGGTAACATTCAAATGCAATAGGTTTGGAAAATTAACAGAAGACATAGAAAACAACCAACAATGCTAAGACAGATAAACAAGCATATTGGTGAGAACAAATTGTCAGTGTGTAATTGTTGTCACAGAGAATGATGGTATATGGAAAATTACAAGGATAGATTTGAATCACAATCATGAATTTAGTCCAAACTCAGAGACACAATTTTATCGATCACACAAATACATGTTAGATGAAGAAAAGGCAATGATAAGAACACTGAAGGAGGCTAACATACCAACAAGAGGAATGATTGCTGTCCTATGTTTACTCAGGGGTGGAATTACAGCATTACCATACACAAAGAAAGATGTAAGCAATGTCAGATCAGCAATGAATAGAGAAACAACACAAAATGACATGATGCAAGTGTTACAATACTTTTGCAATAAGAAATTAGAGGATCCTGGGTTTTTCTACTCATTTGACTTAGATGAGAACAACAAAGTAAACAGTTTATTTTTGACAGATTCAAGATCAAAAGATTACTATAGAAGTTATGGAGATTGTCTCAGTTTTGACTCAACATACCTAACAAACCGCTATAATCTGCCCTTTGCACCATTTGTTGGAATTACTGGACATGGAAATACATGTATTTTTGTATGTGTATTCTTAGTGAATGAGATGACAGAAACATTCAAGTGGGTTTTCTCATCTTTTCTAACAGCTATGGGAGAAAAACATCCAAAGACAATAATAACAGATCAGGATGGAGCTATGAAATCAGCAATAGCTTACATATTTCCAAAAATAAAACATAGGAATTGCTTGTTCCATATAAAGACAAAAGCAAATGAGAAAGCCGGACCAACATTTCGTGCAAAAAAAATGATTGTATGAAGAGTTTGAAGATATCATAAACAACTCACTTACAATAGAAGAGTTTGAAGATTTATGGCAGCAAATGATTCAAAACTATGAGGTCCATAACATCAAATACTTCCAAAAAATGTTGGATACAAGAGGAAGGTTCATACCTGTATACTTCAAGCAAGACTTACATCCATTTATTCAGAGCACACTAGATCTTAAGGCACAAATGCAAGATTCAAAAGAAATATAAGTGCACAAGGTAGCATAACTAATTTCTTGAAAGAATATGAAAGAATGATGGATACAATATACACTACAGAACAGCAAGATGATCATGAATCAAGAATAAAAAGACCAAAGAAATTGTGGTCTGAATATTACTTTGAAGAGCAAGCAGTAGAATTATACAACAAAAAGATCTTCCAGAAGTTTCAAAAGCAGATAAAGGATACAACTAGGTATCAGGTACTTGAAAAGGATCCAAGAACTACATATGAAGTGTTTCAGTCACTCAGTAATAGAAAAAAAGAATACAGAGCAAGAAAGTATATTGTCATCACAGACTTACAAGGACAGGAGTTTACCTGCATATGTGCAAAATTCGAAAAGGATGGAATCTTGTGCTCCCACATTCTGAAGGTAATGTTAAATCTGAACATTGAGAAAATACCAGAAAAATATATCATTGATAGGTGGCGGAAGAAGGATAAAAAGTTCAGTAAAGAGCAAAAAGTAAATGGACCTGCTGAAGAGACAACATTGAGATTTAATGTGTTGTCAAGACGATTTGCTGGTTTGGCTTCAAAAGCAGCAAAATCAAAAGAGAGCTATGACTTCATGATGCAAGAGGTTGATAAAATAGAAGAGAAACTACAAGCAACTATTGTGCAGCAACAAGACAGCAACCATCACAATCTCAAAGTAGTACACATACAAACCAGAATGAAGAAGCTGAGCAGACTAGTGAAATGCATATGAACATTAATTTGCAAGACCCAGACATATCAGCTACTAAAGGAATACTAAGGATAAAATCAATTTATGAGAGAACAAAACAAAAGGCAACATATCACTGTAGACATTGTGGATAAGAAGATAACAACATTGCAAGGTGGCCATTCAAAAATCTTCATTTTGATTTGCCAAAGAAGAAGAGACAGAAAAACAAGGTACAATCTACAACAAAAAAATTCAAATACTGCAATTAAAACATTTCATAAACTAAAGAGAATTCATTTACAATGAATGCAGGCTCCAGATCAAGCATGAAGAAAGGTGAAATACATGAAGATTTAGTAGATAAATAATTTCAGAAGGCAGCAATCAAAAAGGAAAGAAGAATTTGGAAAGACAACAATCAGCAAGGAAAGATGAATTTCATAAGAGAGAAATCATAAATGAAAGACAAGAAAGTTCAATCAAGACAGTTTTTCTATGCAAGTAGTCATAGTAATGTAATCTTGGCAATTATGCTTTGGTAAAGTATTGTCTTATTATAGCCAACAGTTCATACAGACTTCTTTGATATACACAATGGTAGTAATTACAATTGTAGCAGTCAAAATGAAAACAATACTAAGATGAATATCCTAGTGAAAACCTAAACAACAACAAGAAGATGAATATCCTAGTGAAAACCTAAACAACACTAAACCAGTAGAAAGATTCTTAAATGTTGTCTAGCATGAAGAGCATTTCCCTAGCAATATTCATAATATACAGAAATAAATCATAAGATGGTAAACTACAAATAAAATTACAAAATGATAACAAAAAATAAAAATTTGCTAACCTCTCCATAGAAATCAATGACTAAGTTCTTCTTTGTACGGTTTACTCTATGGAAATAAAGCTTATTTGCATATTAAATTCCAATGTTTGGAATATCAACTTGAGAAAATACACGAGTTAGAAACACTAGTGGATTCCATAGTTCCATAAACTTCATAACAAAAATACCACAATCATGTCTGAAAAAAATTGTCAAATAGTAAGAACCAAATTGGGTATTTTATAATCCAAAACATGAAAGGAAAAGATAAAGGAAAAAATACTTGTTATGTTGCTTTGGAACTGTAGGGTACACAACTTTCAAATTGTCAAAATTGTAATTAGCATCAACAAACATTACAAATAATTTCTTGAAAGTGTCGACCTAAGATTGACAAAAAAAATTCAAATAATATTATAACAAATAAAGATACACAACTAACAAAAGAATAACAAAAGGAAATTACTTACAAGAATATTCTTGCAAGAGACTTGATATTCATCATCTTGAGAGTAATATAAATCTAGGAAGGCAAACTGTTTATCTTGCATGTTGACATAGAACAAGGACCAATGTGACTGATGGCAAATTGGAAAATGCAGCTATAAAGAAATACAACAAGTATGTAAGACAGTGATACAAACTTCAATTATGGAATTGAAGATGAGAAGGACATATATAGTTAAGTACCATGTTAGATGAAGTTAATTGTTTAGCCTTACCAGCACCACACAAAGCACTTTTAACAAGTGTGTATTCAGTTTCACATGCAAGATCTAAGATACTTTCCTACACAATACAAAATGAAAAAATAAATAGCAATTGCATTTGGCCATACATCAAAACTAAAACAAGGATTAAAACAATATCAAGATTAAAAAAATAAAAACAGAAAGTACTAACCCCAATATAATTGTAGAAGTAGTGCTTCTTTGAAATTCCTGGATGAACATCCTCAAAAAAATGACGACAGAAAGCATTCATAAAAAAATTGTCAATGTGACCACGAGGAGCTAATGACTCTCCAAATGATTTGTAATTACAATGAGTTTTATGAAGGTCAAAAGCAATTTCCCTGAATTGGAAACATATCAGTGATTGATCAAGTAAAAAATAAGTACATAATGAACATGTTGATATACTTGTAATGACTATATGAAATTTAGTTAACAACCTGACAAAACTACTAAGCTTAGCATTCTTCTACTACAAAAAATAACACATTCTGTCAACAAATGAACAGAAAGAAATGCATGACTACATCATTATGTGTTTCCATCCTTTTTTTTGCCATAAAATTGTATATGTCTTCAGATTGATAAATGAAATCTTCATGTTCATGACAAGTACAGTTGTGATAAATCAAAACTAGTATCAGTTTTAAAGAAAATAGATCATTTAGATCTATCCATCTAATATGTATGATACCTTTTATCACATTTACAATTAGCTTGACTAAGAAATACAATAACTTTGATAATGTAAACTAAAAGAAAAATATTGTAAACCAACTGTAATATGTACTAGAGCATATGATTCAAACTAAGGTGGTAAAAGGAAATAAAATAAGTTAAGTGTTCAACGTACAAACAACCTATGCTTTGTTGAACATATAAAAGATTCACAAAAATGTAAATTTAATTACAATTTCCCTGAATTGGAAATATATGAGTGATCAACAAAATTTAAAAATAATAAATGAAGCCAAATACATTAAAAGAGATAATCACCCTTTCCATTTGCTTTGAGATAGCCTGCAAATAGCAAGGTAATTACGTCTGTCGACATCAGAAACTACAAATCTAGATGTTTGTGGCAAAAAAAGATCAAATGTAAATTTGGTAGGACAAACAACTCTCCTTGGCCCATGAGCAGGTTCCTTTCCTCCAGAAGTACTGATATCAGCAATCTCAACAGAAGTAGGAGCATTCACAATTAAGTCACAAGGTTTATTCAATGGTTGTCTAGAATTATTGTTGATCTTGTTGTACATTTTATCAGTTTTGTTGCATAACTGAGTGCATCTATCAATAAATTTTTTCTCACCCAATATTTCAAGCTCAGCCAATTCCTGGGACTACAAAAAATGAAAAGAAAATGACAACAAGAACAATGAAAAGAAAAAAAAACAATACTGATCAATAAGACAAATAAAAGATTGCATATCATCAGCAAAAAGTAACTCATACTAACAAAAACTATGTTAAGTGCATATCATGAATATATCATACCTCAGATTTCATTACAACATAATAATGACATATAAAATCATAACATAAACTTATTAAGAGAAAGAAAATCAAAACTTATATAGATAACTTCTCCATCACTGTTGACAGCAACAATTGGAACAGGAGTAGCAACA
This sequence comes from Otatea glauca, assembly GCA_036346275.1. Taxonomy (NCBI): domain Eukaryota; kingdom Viridiplantae; phylum Streptophyta; class Magnoliopsida; order Poales; family Poaceae; genus Otatea; species Otatea glauca. Next base: position 35,451,492 of record CM070718.1, read on the forward strand.
CATGACTGACACTGTTTGCTCTTTTTATCAGAAATATCATCATTACTTTGTTCAGTAGGATCAATTGTAACCATGATTATAGGAGTCTAAACAAAACATTGGAAAATTGAATAATGACCAGGTAGTGCAATTAAATATGAGAGCAAACAACTAAAAACTAAATAAGAGATTATTACTTGTTTGTTAAAAGAAGGCAAATATGTTTCATGATCTTCAATGAACAATACAAATTCCTACAAAACACTCAAATGTATGTTAATTACAAAAATATTCATAATAAAAACTAAACAACATAGTAAAATGAGCAATATACAAAAAATTAAAACAATCCGACAAACTAACCTTTGAATTATTTCCCTCTTCTTTCTTAGAAACAAACAAGTCTTTTTCATCTTCAAACTAAGTAAACTTGACAGTTCTTGCTTGACACTTCTTATGAATTGCAGCAACATCTGAATATGAAATAAGATTGTAAAGAATATCAATAAAAAAAATTAAACAAAAAAAATTCAACAAAATAATACTAACCAACTTGGCAAGTATGAGACGAAAAATCATTTTGTTGCACAATGTTGCATTGCGGAGTACAAAAATCATCAACAGGTTCCTTGCAAAGTTTATTCATTACCATATTAACAATACAATACCATGTCAAATAAGTAGCAAAAAATAATAGAATAGAATAGTATAGAGGCAAACCTCATTCAGAACTGAAGATTCCTCCAGTAGAGACTTTTTTGCAGATTGCTCACAAGAACGAGGGCTCGACTTAACTCGAGTTGCCACAGAAGATTTTCTAAGTTGATAAGAAGATTTTTTTGCTTGCTTAATTTCACCAATTACTTCTACTGAAAATAAAGAAAAGACAATATCAGTGTGATTGACAGAAACCAAAAAAGTTTGAATAACTTGAAACAAACATAACAAACATTGAGATATGTACCATCATTGTTGGTAATATCAACAATTTGATCTTGTGATAGTTTATTCTTATCAACTTGCACTTCTTCATCTACATTATGCGCCATGGATGAGCTGCCACTGCCGCACCACAGCTCCTCCCCCTCCTTCCTCTCTAAAACTCCCAAACAAGCATGCATGCGAGAAGTGGTTGTGGAAATGGAACGCTCATGCAATGGGGATCGTGATGATATAGCATGCATGAGCTGATTCTAGGCTTTTGCTGGTGATTGGAATAGGAGAAGGTGTGGAGGGAGTTCTTGAGGAGAGGGAGATGTTCTTGTTGTGTTGAATAGAATGGGGGGAGTTTGCTTGTTGCTGCCATGGGGAAGAAGAAAGGAAGGGGCAGGGAAGATGGGTTCTGCAGGGTTGTTTGGAGGAGAGAAAAAGGAATGGGGCTGAAAGAGACAAGACAGAAAGAGGGAGGTCTCTGGACAGCTCGGTTTTGGTATTAATTTGGCCACCAAATTGCAATGAAAACCTTCAAAACTTTTTTACTGAGGTCCTGGGGTATGTATTGACATCTAGTAAAAATTTTGGATCAAAAAATGTTACAGAAAAATTATGAAAATTCTAACAAAACCACTGTACCAACTTTAGTAGACTGGATAGGATAAGGCAATTAATGAGCTGTCATTAATAACTTAAAATTTCTGAAAATTTTTATGAGAAATATGGAGGTCGTTTTTACCATAATGAAAATTATCAGATTAAATTATTTTACATAAAAATTATGGTAATTATGACAATGCTGACTGCCCAATTTCCATCTTTCTGTTTTTATTTTATTTGAGGATGAAAATTGATTCAAGAAATTCTTAAACTTTTTGAGTGAGTTTTATATGGTCTATTATTTCTTGTATAAAATGTTCAGATGAAATATTAAATATTTATTTTCTATTAATTCTGACTTGCAGATTTCTGATTTCCTTGTTTTACGTTTTCGAAATATAAAAGGCATTAAATTTGTGTATTAATTTTTAATATTTTTACCAGAGGTTAATAATGTCATGCAGAAGACATGGTAAAATTCTCACATAAAGATCAGTTTCGATTATTTTTATAAAATTCTGGCAATCCACTGTTTGCAGTCAAAACATGTCAATTCATGTGTCATGTCATATCTCACATATTTTGCATTAATACACCTATGACAGCTGAAAAGAAGTGATGAAGACTTTTCAATATTTAATGATATTTTTACTGGCTTTTTACTTTCATCTTTTGACCTTTTTACTTTTACTCTTTTACTAATTCATTTATTAATTTTTCTTTTAGAGCCAAAAATCCAAGAATAATTAATAAGGTTGGAAAAGTTTAAGAAAAGATGGGAATACAAAAGAAGATTTCATTTTCAACTAATTTTCAGAGTTGGTTTATTTTGGACAAAAATTTTAATGTAGCAACTTGTTCTTTTCTTTTAGGTTGGAAATACTAGAAAATGAAGTAAAATATAATATTTAAAATAAAAATCTTGGTTTCAGTTGAAATCTTTATTCAATTCTATTTTCAAATTTTCAAATTTTTATTTTTCCTACTTTTGAAATTTTTGGGATGTTGCACATTTAAATCGTTTTTTTTCAGAATAGACGCGGTTTTCTCCCAAAAAAACACTGATTCACCGAAATGTTTATAGCAGTCCACAAATTAGCCGACGGGTCCTATAAATCCATTTTTACTCAAAAAAACTAAGTGACGTTTAAATCATTTTTTTTGCAGAATGGACCAAAAAAAACATTCTCGGTTTTCTCCCAAAAATACACAGATTTGCCGAAGGTTTATAGCAGTCCACAAAATTAGCCGACAAGTCCTACCGACCTATTTTATCGCAAAAAAAATTAAATAACATTTAAATCCCTCCGCGGTTTTCTCCAAAAAAAATCCACAGATTCGACGACAGCTCCTAGCAGCCCATTTTTTTATAACAAAAAAAAAAACAGAAAACCGAAGTTACGTGTTTTTCCAGAAATATCTGTCGGATCAAATTTCGCACGTCACAGCGTCGCACGACCGAATTTCCCAAATTTCGTATATCGCAACGTCACGCGCCAAAATTTCATACGGCGCAGCGTAGCGCGTGAGCCTGACTAGTTAAATTTAAACCGGAAAGAAGTTGAACTTAGATGTTGGAGGCGTACACCCACCCCACATCGATCCCACCTCCATTCGTGGACGTTATCTTGACATGCCATCCAAACATTTTGTCCCTATCTTACTTAGTAGTATTAATCACTGTTTTCAAACATAGTAGTGTTAATTATTTCTGTTGGGTTTTTAATTATTTCTGAATTATTGTTGTTGACATCTGTGTTTATTATTACTGTAGTATCATTTACTGTTTCCAAACATAGTGGTGTACGTTAATGACTGTTGTTGATATTTTGCTCAAGCGACAGAGAGATGCAACGTCTATGCACGTGCCGGCTGATACATGCTTCTATTCTTATTTGTAGGAATGCTGATAGATCCTTCTCCTTTTAGTTTTACATGTATTTCCCACCCTTGTTTTAACCTGGTTTTCGGTTAGGGTTTATCATGGTTTAATTAGGCTTTATTTGGAAACCAGGAATTTTATAGAAAATAGAACAATTTCCACAGAAAATTGCGAAAAGTTCCCGCTCCAAGCAGCAGCGCGCCTTAGTTTGTCCTTGTTTCAACAAACAGAAAAAAAAAGTTCCATTAAAAAAAATAAAGAAGAGTGAAAACATTTCAGGCTCAAATGTTTGTGTAGGACTAGGAGGCCATCCATGCATGTTCATTTAAAACAAGGATTAGATATCAGGAAGAAAAAACCAACAAGACCAGATGCCGCCTCTCCATCAGTCCGACCGCGCCCGGACCTCAAATACAACAAATTCAGGTAGCCAGCATCTTCTCAGAATGGAATGAATAAGTCCAGATTCGAGTCAGCTAGGCACCCCCATGACCAAGGGCAGCTTGGCCACTACTGATTGATCGGAGTTCACGAGACACGACAGCTTGGCCGTCTGCCTTGGAAGGAACGTGTACTGCACGCGCGGCACGGCGAATCCAACAGCCGCCATGAACTGTACACTAGATACACCTAACTACTTGGGCACTTAATTCACTCCTTATATTCTTACTAATTAAGCGAGTGAGCAGCTCAGGGCCTCAGGGGCCAGCAAGCAGTACTGCGAAACTGTCACCGAGGGGCTAAGGAGACTCAGCAATGGACTCTGTGGCCGGCGAGAAGCCGCACGCCGTGTGCCTGCCGTACCCGGCGCAGGGCCACGTCACGCCGATGCTCAAGATGGCGAAGCTGCTCCACGCCCGGGGCTTCCACGTCACCTTCGTCAACACCGAGTTCAACCACCGCCGCCTGCTGCACTCGCGCGGGCCCGATGCGCTCGACGGCATCCCGGGATTCCGTTTCGCCACGATTCCGGATGGGCTCCCGCCATCCGACGCGGACGCCACCCAGGACGTCCCCGCGCTCTGCTACTCCACCATGACCACCTGCCTCCCCCACCTCCTGGCCCTCCTCTCCAAGCTGAATGGCCCCAACTCTGGGGTTCCGGCGGTCACCTGCCTCGTCGTGGACGGCGTCATGTCGTTTGGCTACGATGCCGCAAAGGAGATCGGTGTGCCGTGCGCCGCGCTTTGGACGGCCAGCGCCTGCGGGTTCATGGGCTACCGCCACTACCGTCAGCTCATCGAGTGGGGCTTCGTTCCTTTCAAAGGTACGTCCTATATATATGTGCTTGCTGTTACGTGGATCTTGTTTGGCATTGACATTCTAGGGCTTTGCGCATGTAGATGAGGCGCAGCTCACGGACAAGGGATACCTCGACACGGTGGTGCACGGCGTGCGCGGTATGTGCGAGGGCATGCGGCTGCGCGACTTCCCGACATTCATGCGCACCACCGACCGCGGCGACATCATGCTCAACTTCCTCATACGCGAGGCCGAGCGCCTCTCCCTCCCCGACGCCGTCATGGTCAACACCTTCGACGACCTCGAGCGCCCGACCCTCGACGCCATGCGCGTCATCCTCCCGCCCATGTACACCGTCGGCCCGCTTCTCCTCCACGCCCGCCACGTAGTCCCCGCGGGCACCCCGCTCGACGGTCTAGGCTCCAACCTCTGGAAGGAGCAGGACGGTCTCCTCGAGTGGCTCGACGGCCACGCCCCCAGCTCCGTCGTGTACGTCAACTACGGCAGCATCACGGTCATGACAAACGAGCAGCTCCTGGAGTTCGCGTGGGGGCTGTCCAACAGCGGCTACGCGTTCATATGGAACATCCGGCCGGATCTCGTCAAGGGCGACACTGCCGTGCTGCCTCCGGAGTTCCTGTCCTCCATCAAGGGCCGTGCCATGATGACGACGTGGTGCTCGCAGGAGAAGGTCCTCGCGCACGGAGCGGTGGGGGTGTTCCTGACGCACTCCGGGTGGAACTCCACGCTTGAGAGCATCTGCAGCGGCGTACCGATGCTGAGCTGGCCATTCTTCGCCGAGCAGCAGACCAACTGCCGGTACAAGCGCACAGAGTGGGGAAACGGGCTGGAGATCGGCGGCGAGGTGAAGCGGGCGGAGCTGGCCGCGATGATACGGGAGGTGATGGCCGGGGGCAAGGGGAAGGAGATGAGGAGGCGCGCGGCGGAGTGGAAGGAGGGCGCCCTCAGAGCGACGCTGCCAGGTGGGTCCGCGGTGGCCAACCTGGACACGGTGGTTCGTGACGTACTCCTTGTCAAGTTCAACGCTCATGACGGGGGAAAATGATGTTGCCGGGGCTCACCGGTCACATGCAGTGGTTGGTGGGTTTTTATCATAATCAGAATCTATAGTCTTTGCGTCATCGTCAGAGAACTATGGAGTAATGTGCGTCATCGTCAGAACTATGGAGTAATGTGCATCATCGTCAGAACAATGTGTTGGATATTAATCTTTGGATGTTTCTTTGCTAAGAAAACATCCGGATGATATTAATCTTAACACGTTAAAGTTGGTAGTCAGTTTCGGTTTAGGCTTTGCTTTAGTGGAGGAAGAATCTAACTATGTATTGCTGGGTATAAATAGAGATTAATAAACAATCAAATATTTGCACTATTGGGCTATCAAACTAAAACAACTTAATGGATCCACTAAATGCTTAGCGGGTCGAAAAAATAGCCTGTTTTGTTCGGCACGTTTCATTTTCTGTCAAGCTGTTTCATTTTTGGCCTTGTTTAATTTTTGGCCCGTATTTTTTTTGTCTCGTTGGTTCGACCCGTTTTATTTTCAGCCATTGTTGTGCTTTGCAAACATCTGGCCCGTTTCTTTTTTTTTTTTTGACTTGTTGTGCTTTGCAAACACATATTAGGGTTTCCCAGCAAATGAATAAGCCCAAAGATTAGGCTTTTATGAAAGAAAATCTTGGTCAGCAAGTTATAAAGGGAACTTGGTCGCCAAGAAAAAAATAATGAACGGAAGAACCAGAAACAGAGAGAAAAAACATGCAAAAAGAGAAAAGGAACGAAGAGAAGCAGAGAGAACAAAATGAAGAACCAAAAGGTATGTTCCAAACCTGAAATCTTGAATATATACTCGTGTGATCTACTGATCTTCTCCTAGTCTGGTTCTCTCTTCATAATTCCTGATATATGCATTACCATTAATCTACAGATCTGATAGTTTCATCTGCAAAACATGGTTGTGTTAGATTTATTCAAGCATATCAAACTTTCAAACAATGCAGAAGAATAAGATCTACTATGCAAAATCTGTAAAACTTGGTTCTCTGAAAGTCATTCATGTATAGGCATCTTTATAATTTAATTATCAACTTTGATGAACCGTAAAACTAGAATATTGAAAAAGATAAAAGAATTAGTATTTCAATTATTGCTTTTATCCTAGTGCTGTAGATGCATCTTCATGACTAAAATTTGAGTTCCATATCAGACTTCCAAACAATGCAGATGAATGATATCTACTATGCAAAATCTGCAAAACATGGTACTCTGAGAATCATTCATTCAAAATTTAATTAGCAACTTTGATGAACCCTAAAACTAAAAGAATAAAAAAGATAACATAATTAGTATTTCAATTAATGATTTTATCCTAGTGCTGCATATGCATCTTCATGATTAAAATTTGTGTTGCATATCAGGTTTCCAATTGATGGAGAAGAATGAGATCTACTATACAAACAATGACAACAAGGTATGTATAATTTGAGCTACACAAGAGCAGAAATTCATTTGTATATATTAAATGTTGAACAAATATTATACTGCAGGTCACAGATAAAGCAAAAACTATGAATGATAATACAAATTTAAATGACCAATGGACAATGATGATTAATGATGGAAATGTATTGAACTACTCAGATCAATTTCTAGAGACATCATCTACTTTACATAACATATGGGAAAATCATGAGGTATACTTTAAACTGAATGAAGTTATATAAAGAAAATAAACTTTCATTTACAACACCAGATTTAATCTTGAAAATAATAATGTAATTCTCATTGACTTGCAGGCAGAAGCAATTAGTTATACATCTCTTATGCATGACATAATAAACTACAAAGATCCAAACTTATCAAAATACGAGGTAAGAGCAGCAAAAGAGGTTGTTATGGGCTGTTTTCATTATACATTAATGATTAAATTGAATTTTTCTTTGGAAGGTGGAAATGAATTCGCATACATCACTTTTAAATGCTTCTGCATGTATTGAGGTAAGAAAAGTAATATACACTTTGAAGGGACAATTAACATTTTGAGAAATACTAGCTAGTAAGTTTTTTTAAATCAGAACTCAATGATTCTGACAACTAGCAGGACTACTGAAGATATCACACAAAAGACAGTTTATCAAAATACATGCTTGGATAATAATGTAAGAATATCAGTTATTACATTATATTTTAACACTGTTACAGAAACCTAACATTCAAATTACAAAAAAATTAAATAATAAAAATTAAATAACTGAAATGTAACTGAGGGAGAACCTGGATCATTTCGAAGTCATAATGCACCAGGACGATGACGAAAACCATTGGACACTTGACATGTTTAGAAACAATGAGGTAACATACCAACTTACATACTTAAATATAGCACACAAAACACAAGAAACTAGTTTTTTCAGCACTCATTATGAAGCAAAACTTGCAGGACAGACAAGAAAAGGATGGGTCAAATATAGAAGCAAGCTCAGCACAAACTGATGAAACAACAAGAAGAAGCAATGAGGAAGAACAATGCTATTCCAAAACATCTGATGATAATACAGCGAACAGTGAAGCACACACAAAAGATGTAATTACAGAAGAAGACATCGAATTGTCCTTAGAGATTGAAGGAAGACAATACAAAGAAAATGAAATAGAAAAGAAGCATGTTCCAGATATATGTATGCAGTTCAAGAAATGGAAAGAAGCTTATGATTTCTTCAACTTCTATGCACTACTCAGAGGCTTTGCAGTTGTAATAGCACACAATTATCATACAACAAGCAAAAAGAGAAACCATGAGGTTATAAGGGTAACATTCAAATGCAATAGGTTTCGAAAATTAACAGAAGACACAGAAAACAACCAACAATGCTAAGACAGATAAACTAGCATATTGGTGAGAACAAATTGTCAGCGCGTAATTGTTGTCACAGAGAATGATGGTATATGGAAGATTACAAGGATGGATTTGAATCACAATCATGAATTTAATCCAAACTCAGAGACACAATTTTATCGATCACACAAATACATGTTAGATGAAGAAAAGGCAATGATAAGAACACTGAAAGAGGCTAACATACCAACAAGAGGAATGATTGCTGTCCTATCTTTACTCAGGGGTGGAATTACAGCATTACCATACACAAAGAAAGATGTAAGCAATGTCAGATCAGCAATGAATAGAGAAACAACACCAAATGACATGATGCAAGTGTTACAATACTTTTGCAATAAGAAATTAGAGGATCCTGGGTTTTTCTACTCATTTGACTTAGATGAGAACAACAAAGTAAACAGTTTATTTTTGACATATTCAAGATCAAAATATTACTATTGAAGTTATGGAGATTGTCTCAGTTTTGACACAACATACCTAACAAACCGCTATAATCTGCCCTTTGCACCATTTGTTGGAATTACTGGACATGGAAATACATGTATTTTTGGATGTGTATTCTTAGTGAATGAGATGACAGAAACATTCAAGTGAGTTTTCTCAACTTTTCTAACAGCTATGGGAGAAAAACATCCAAAGACAATAATAACAGATCAGGATGGAGCTATGAAATCAGCAATACCTTAGATATTTCCAAAAATAAAACATAGGAATTGCATGTTCCATATAAAGACAAAAGCAAATGAGAAAGCTGGACCAGCATTTCGTGCAAAAAAAATGATTGTATGAAGAGTTTGAAGATATCATAAACAACTCACTTACAATAGAAGAGTTTGAAGATTTATGGCAGCAAATGATTCAAAACTATGAGGTCCATAACATCAAATACTTCCAAAAAATGTTGGATACAAGAGGAAGGTTCATACCTGTATACTTCAAGCAGCACTTCTGTCCATTTATTCAGAGCACAGCTAGATCTTAAGGCACAAATGCAAGATTCAAAAGAAATATAAGTGCACAAGGTAGCATAACTAATTTCTTGAAAGAATATGAAAGAATGATGGATACAATATACACTACAGAACAGCAAGATGATCATGAATCAAGAATAAAAAGACCAAAGAAATTGTGGTCTGAATATTACTTTGAAGAGCAAGCAGTAGAATTATACAACAAAAAGATCTTCCAGAAGTTTCAAAAGCAGATAAAGGATACAACTAGGTATCAGGTACTTGAAAAGGATCCAAGAACTACATATGAAGTGTTTCAGTCACTCAGTAATAGAAAAAAAGAATACAGAGCAAGAAAGTATATTGTCATCACAGACTTACAAGGACAGGAGTTTACCTGCATATGTGCAAAATCCCAAAAGGATGGAATCTTGTGCTCCCACATTCTGAAGGTGATGATAAATCTGAACATTGAGAAAATACTAGAAAAATATATCATTGATAGGTGGCGGAAGAAGGATAAAAAGTTGTAACGTCCTGAAAAATTTGAATAGTAAAAGATGTACGGTATAAATTCGAGAATAAGTATTTCTGGAGCTTTCAGTATTATTTGCTCCAATTAGAATTTCCTTAGACTTTTGTGTTTTGTGAAAAGATTAAATAAAAGGAAAAACAAAGGAAAAGGTAAAAAGAGGAAGATAAAATTTAGAATTTTTTTTACCATGGGTCCTATTCAATCTGGTGATAATGTTTGACCAGTAAATAAAATTTTTACAAACTTGGGGTTAAGTTAAATAAAGCATGTATCTAATTTTTGACTAAAAACAGTGAATCAAAAAAGAGGAAGAAAAATAACCAATGTCAAGTAAAACCAAGAAAATTTATATAAAGCCCTGGAGATATAATACACCACTGGTAAAAATTTTATAATTAAATGAACTGATATAAGCCTCTTAAAAATTCAGATACAGTGGGTCCAAAATGTAAGAAAAACAGTTATCAGAATTTTTATAAAATAATTACTCATGTTTTTGAATTCAAAATTTAATGGTGATCTATTTATAAGGATTTGAGCCTCTAAAAAAAGTTTCAGAAATAAATCCTAGAAAATGAATCTTTAATTAAATCAAAAACCGAAATCAAAGTTCAGACAGTGCAGTGTCGAATTTTGTTAAATTGTCTAAAAGAGTTTTTGTCTCAAAATTTTAAAGTGGACGTGTGACTCCCAGTAAGACTTGGTCAAAAGTTTTGGTAAAATCTTGACTAAGTTTAGGGCTTAAACAAATTCGAATTCTGGAGATTTCTAGTCCAGTCAAATCGCATTAAATGTATTCCCTCGCCGACAGGTGGGCCCGGCCATTCTTTGAATCATTATACTGGCAAGGCTGAGGCAAAGCCTCGTCTCACTGCCAGTGGGCCCCGGACCCGCGTGTCAGCCTCAATTCTCAGCGTTCTTCTCCCCTTTCTCTTTTCCCGACCGAGGCGAGGCGACGTCGCCGTCCTTCGCCGTCCGATCGCCACCTGCTCATTCCGGCCGAGCTCATCGCCCTCCACGTCGCGTGCTGCCCATTCCTCGCCTGTGCTTGCTTGACCCTGGTCGAGCCGCTTCGGAGGCGAGGCTGCGCTCTGGTTGCGCTCGGCACAGGGGAAGGCGAACGAGGCAGCGCCCAAGTCCGAGTCCAACGCGAGTGAGATCGCAAGCCTTAAGCCATGAGTTTCCCTTCTCGTCGCAGTGCCTTTGTGCACTTCGCCTTGCCATTTCTTCTAAGCCGAGAGCATGAGGGGCATCGTTCTCCCTCGTTCAACCGCAAGAGGTCGAAAAGGGGGGGGGACGGCGATTCGGGTCAATATCGCCTCAATCCTTCGAATCGATTCCGCCCGAAGCATCCTTAGCACCTCAGGTTTACTGATCACACTCCGTTTTGGCTTCATTTCGCCTGCAGCGCCGTTGCACCGCCGCCCTTCTTCCTCCCGGCCGGCGCACGGTGACAGCTCGGTGCAAGCCTCCTCCGACCCAGCCATCCGGTGAGTTCGAATCCCCTTGCTCCACTGTAGCTAGCCGAACCCTAGATCACCAGAGTTTTAGCCGTTAGTCGAGGTTTCGCCGTCGCGGCCATGGCGCCGCCGCACCCTCGCGGTGGCAGCCCCCTTCCCGGCCGTCTCCCGACGAAGTAGCACCACCCCTAGATTCGCCTTGGCGCGGTGAAGCTAGAACCGCTACCCATTCCGCCGCGGCGGGCTGCTTCGCCGGCGGCGAGCAAGAAACCGCGGCGCCCTGTTCTGGGTCACTGACCGGTGGGCCCCGGTTGTCAGCGAGTCTGAGCGTTTGAATGCATTTTTGCGCGCGCGTGAGGAAGCCTTTTCCTCTGAAGCGAAAGCGTATTTCTGATTTTTGAACGATTTCCATAACCGGCTGAAATTCAAATGCCAATAACTTTTGAATCATCTGGCCAAATTTAGTGAAACCAATTTATAAATTTGTATAAAATTCGGTAGTTTCAGAATATTCAAAAATTTGTTGAAGATGAGCAATATATGATTTTAGGAAAATCAAAGAGTTGCTTAGGTGTAAATAAGGTTGTATGAATAAAATATTTTTGGGATGATCCAAGTAATGTAAGATAAATTTTTATGAAGCCTCTGGGTTATAAGTATTTCAAATAAACAAAAATATTGGCATGATACCTTATTGCATAACATGTTTGCACAAAAATGAATACTAAGCACAAAGGTGGGATTATGCAAATAAAAGAAAGGATTAAATTATAAATGTTTAAAAGTTCATCTTAATGGGGCATAAATCATGGGGAGTTGCTCATGTAAAAATACTTAGGGAAAAGTGTATGTGATAGTTATTCAATTAAGAAAAACAATACTTGTAATAACCCAAATAGATGTAATTTGCTATGAACAAGTTCAAAATAACTCAAATTCAATTTTGAAATGTTTTTGAGATCATGCCCTGATGTCAGGATGAAAATGAACTAAAATTTATAAGTAGTTTAGTAATAAATGAATGTGTAAGTTGGATTGGCTACAAAGCAGTTTTTGTGTTCATATAGCCCTTTTCAACATTTGATAAAATAGATTATATAAATGAGAAAGAATGTAAAAACAGTATAGACACACTCCACATAGTATATACTAATAGGTTCTGGAAAAATAATGACATCTTGCTATGGTTTGTATGCAAAACAAGTTAGTGGAATGAACCTACTTTTCATGTTTTGCTGAACATTTGAAACAATCAGGCTTTTTCAACCATGTGTTAAATAATTCATCCAAATGAGAATTTTAGGAAGAATAGTGTATAAGTGATCACCAAGGTTTGTATTACTATATTCCATAAAAATATTCTGTTTTGAAGCTTTGTTTCACTTAGTTTAGTCTAATTCCTTAGCCAGTTTTGAAGCCTAAGTCTGGAGTTCAACTAAGCCTTTCAACAATAGTTTTCAAGCTTTATCCAAACCCTAAAAGTTAAAAGAAGTCATTAGAATTGACAATCAAAGTATGCTCTAGCTAATTCAAGACTTAAATCCTAATTTCTTTAGCTATTGCACATAAATCTTGTTAGATATATAACCCTAAATGATATAGTTTTTAAATGCTCTCTTCTTGGAATTTTTGAGAAAAGCAGAGAGCTCTGTTGTTAGTGTTGGTTAAACATGGCATCATCTAAAAGAAGCTAATGATCAATCTTTTCTTTTCAAATAATTTTAGCATTTATAATTCGATGATTGAATTCAAATATTTCATAAACAGCAACCTCCGGTTTAATTCGAATAGTGTTTATCTGTTTGTCTGTCTGTTTCTTTTTGCCATTTGGAGTTTGCTGATATTCGTTTGTTCTTCTTTTTCTCGACGAGTAGACACCGACGTCATCGAAGAAGAAGACGACTGTTCTGCAGATCCGAATTTTATTCCTGACAGTGATTTGCAAGGCAAGCAATCCCTTGAACATGTTGAGCCCGATAATTCACCTACCTTATGTTGCTTTTGCTTATGTACAGTGCATCCAGATAATTCTCCATAAAAGTGCTAATTTGGGTTAGATCAGTAGTTAATCCTGTAAATTATGGTTTGTCTCTATCTGTATGGACATGTGAACCTTGTAAACCTTATTTTGAGCTAGACATACTTAATGTCATGATTGGGTATAATCGCTAGCATAATATCCTTGCTTAAGTTTTCCGTTGTCTCTTTTCAGTCTTTTCAACCTATATATGATCTTTTTGGAAAATGGTTGGATATAGTTTGCTAAAAACCCTCAAACAAAACTATGATTTGACGCGTGTGATTATTTGGCACTAGCCGGTTGTGCAAAAGGATATGCACGTAGCTAGGGTGGAGTATCGCCCGTGTCGGATCAAGGACCGAGCGATGGGACGGTGAATCCATGTTTTTTGTACAACCACGAGGGCTTGTATGGGCGGGTCTTAGCCTATTAAGTTGTTTAGATGTGGCTTTGCATCTATGGAAGGCGGGAGATTGCACAGGCATTCCGGTCAGGTCTGTCTGTAGGAGTTTCTACATACCAATGCAACGGTGTACGCCTTGCCCTGGACAGAGACGTGGTGTGTGTGTGATACATGTGGATCCACGGCTTGGGTGAGTGTCTCTGTCTTCAGGGCGAGGGTTAACATCCCGGGCTGGTGTAAAGCCACGTCTAGATAATGTAACGGCTCTGTATGATCTCCTTGCCGACACACCAAAGGAAGTGTGTTAACTGGCCTGGCAAAAGAGGTTGATCATTCATTTTGGGTAAAGTGTACACCTCTGCAGAGTATAAATCTAATCGATTAGCCGCGCCCGCGGTCAAGGGCACTTGGTGACGTTATTCCATGCTAGAGTCTTTTGGTGCTTTAAAAAATGGGTGGTGGTTTTGGAAACCGTTTTATAACCAGCTTTTGTGTCAAAGGATCGGCACCGGGGTCATATGCAGTCGGGTAGACTGGGTTGGAAATCTGGATTAATTGCTTAACATATTGTCTTTCAATTGCTTTTATTAAAATGCGATGTTGCAATCTATTATGCTTATTCTTTTTAATGCTTTCGTGCAACTGCAAAATAACCATAGCCTGTCTATTGTTCAGCCTGCATAATTATTTAATTGCATCGTGAACCAATATAAGTCTTCTTGAGTACCAATGTACTCAATCTTGCATCTATTGTCTCGGAGGAAGAAGACTGCGATCCGCGGATGACGCGTTCTTTCAAGCGTGTCTCGGGGTTTTACGATAGTCTCTTCTAGGTTACCTAGTCAGTTGCCTGAGGGTTTAGTGGGCAACCGCAAGGCTGTTTGGAGTTTTCAGCTTTCTTTTGGTTTCCGCTGTTAAATGTTTTAAATTTGTACTGAACTCTGTATAATTAATTCAGTTATGTAAGTCTTTCTGTTTGCTTGTGAGTATGATTTTGATATTAATGTTGTAAACATGTGAGTGCTAGCTACTGATCTAGGGAATAGCACAGTAATCACATGGAGGTTCCTGTTCATCAGAACGGGGTCTCACAGCAGTGGTATCAGAGCCATACTGACTGTAGGAACCTTGGGGAGAACTGATCGTTAGTTAGGAGTGTAAAAACTTAATTTGGAAGTAAACAAAAATCTGTCCACTACTAATAATGGAATTTAGCCTAATGCTAATTTTCTTGTTTGTAGTTTCTTAACTCCTCCTAATTATGTTATAAGCTTATCTTGCTTTGTATTTTTGTAGATGGCCCGGTTTGTTCCTTGCCACGAGTCGAGGGTTCCTGAACACTCGGGTATGCTGGGAGTGCTGCAGTTGTTGCTTGAGGGCTGTCAGTTTGAGGGGTGCCCAAGATATGTGGTATTCCAGGCGTCCTTGAGCCCAGTGACCAAGGAGTACGCCGCTCGAGTGTTTATCCCTCCTAGGCCGGCTCACAGTGAGGGAGAGAGGAGCTATGTGGGTAGTGGGTCGTCCATAGACGCTTCTATGAATGAGGCGGCATACCTAGCCATAGTACGACTTCGGCATGTACTACCCGACTTGAGCCCACACCATTACTACCTACCTGGGAGACCGTTGGTAGGGAGTAATGTGTATAGGGACCCTGTTGGAGTGGGAAATGGCAGTTTGAGAGTCATGGTGGAGTTTATTAATAAGATGGATAGCCACTATGTGAGGTTGGCGCAAGAGTTGCTTGAGACTCGGCGTCGTGTGGCATTCTTGGAGTCGCGAGCAGCATTGTGTGTGGCGAGGCGTGCCTTACCACTCACAGTGCTAACTAGCGAGGCTCCGGGAATTCCGGCGGCTCAACGCCCTCCACCTATGTCTTATGTGCCTACGCCGAGAGTGGGTGCAAATGCCATGATGTCAACTATTGGAAGTTGCCCTAGACTTATAAATGACAAGGGCATCAATCTATATAGTATTTGCACCTACCGCCCTAGCACTCCACGGGTATATCGCCGAAGGAGGTGTGTGGTTAGGAATGTGGGAATATGAAGTAGTGGAGTGGAATGTAGAAAAATCTAGTAGTATGTGGTAATGTATGGAAGAAATATTTTGGTTGTGTATTGGTAATGTAGTTGCTAGAATGTGATTTTGTTGTAATATAAATGTTGCAAGAACCTTGTAAATATTGAGGGTTGTGCTGAAATTATTAGTTAAAGTAGTTTCATTTTGTAACTAAAAGTAGGACTTGAAAAAATGTAAGTGTGAAATTAAGTCTTATGTGTTCAAAACAGTTTGTATGCTTCCAAACAAGATGCTAAGTTGCTGAAAATGGTGGTTGATGCTTCCTGTGATCGAGCTAGTAATATGTATATGTGCTTTTGTGTTGAAATATCAAGCTGCTGGAAGTAGGATTTGTAGAAATATTAGTGTGATTGGTGCTTCTTGTGTTCCAGTTAGTGTGGAGTATGAGTATGCTGTTGCATGGAAGTGCTAAGTTGTTGAAATTAGTAGCTCCAATGGATAGTAATATACTACGAAGTCCTCTGTTAATTGTAGAAACTAGAAAATGCTTGGAACTTCCTCTGTTGGATTAATGCTTTGTATGTGTGCTTGTGATAAAATTGTTGTTCTGGAAGTTGCTGTCGAAAAAAAAATGGAGAGTAGTGATCCCAGTTTGTGCTGGTAGTAATGTTGGAAGAAATAGTAAAAGCTAGATAGAAATTAAAATTTCTTATGCTTGTTAAATGTTTTGATTGTATCTGGGAAAGGGGCAAGTATCAGTTTTCTCCCATGTGTGTTGCTTGTGCTGCAAATATTAGTGTGCTGGCAATGGGAGCAAAATTTCAGAGAAAAGGTAGTAGTGTTTGAAGAAGTAGTAAGAACAAATAGAAGTTGAAGCTTCCTGTGTTGCATAGTATCTTTGAACAGGATGTGAAGTTAAATGAATGCATGTGTTCTGGAAGTAGGAGCAAAGTCAGGAAATATGCTAGTGGCTGTGGTGTGGAAATAATTTGCATGCACATGTTTTAGTGGTAACTAAAATGTGAACTAATCTACATGTATGTGTGCAAGTAATATATGTGTAGCATGTTTTGTAGTGTAAAATTTTTTTTGAACTGCTTCTTCTCTGTGTGGATTAATAAGTGATGATTTTCTCTCGCAAATTTTAGCTTTGGAGTAGAAATTTTCGATGAGATAATCATTCACGACAAATAAAAGTAGCATGAGTTAATCATGTGAAGTGTTGTGTCGGCCATTAATTTCTAAACAGCGTTCTTTTCTGTAGTATGCTAAAAGACTGTGATTGCAGGATGAGGCCGACAAGATCCCTTTGTCAGATTTTGGGTTCGGGTGCGGCTCAGGATGCTCGCGACCCTCGAGCGAGTATTTCTACGCCGGCCCAGCCGAATCCTCAGCATCCCACGACGCGGGCTTCTTCTTCACGAGCCGCTCGTCGTGAAGTCCCTGATCCACCGCCTGTTCAAGAGGAGATTCCGGAGGGACAGTTACCTCAGCTGCCCACAATGGCGCAAGTGTTGGCTATGATCGAGCAGGGAAGACAAGCGAATGCTCTGTTGCTGCAGCAGATAACCCAGAATACATCGCCTCAGAATATGGCTCGCGGAGGAAATGGTGGAGCGCCTCAGGTGTCCAAGTTGAGTGAGTTCCTAAGGACCCAGCCACCTGTTTTCTCCCCTACTGCCGAGCCTCTTGATGCTGATGACTGGTTGAGAGCTGTGGAGAGCAAGTTAGCCATTGCGCAATGTGATGAGAGGGAGAAAGTTTTATATGCCTCCTATCAGCTGCAAGGGACCGCAGCAGTTTGGTGGGAGAACTACCAAGCAGTGCTGTCGGAAGGTCGAGTGGTCCTATGGCCTGAGTTTAGGGCTGCTTTTCGCTGCACTCACATTCCCGCTAGTGTGATTGAGGTGAAAAAGCGGGAATTTCTAGACTTGAAGCAAGGGTCAATGACAGTGATGGAGTACCTGCATCACTTCAATCAGCTGTCAAGATATGCTACTTATGAAGTAGCTGATGAGGCCAGAAGGATTGAGAGGTTTCGGGAAAGTCTGAATGAGGAGATCAAGTGGGCCCTGATTGCCCAAGACATCGATGACTTCCGGACCCTCGCCGATAAGGCAGTGAGGGTGGAACACGGTAGCCGCAGCATGCCGAGAGCCGAAGCGCAAAGGGTCGATGCGCGTGCTCAGTGGAGTTGAGTCGAGCTCCCGCTTTGTTCGTGGCGATCGTCACAGCCGATCCGTCAGTGCAAAGAACCTAGATCGGTGCTTTGTTGTTCGAAGCGAGCCGCTAACGTCACTTGCTTTCACTGCAATGAGCGTGGGCACTACGCCAACGCTTGTCCTAAGAAGAAGGCTGGACAGCGACCTCAAGCTCAAGGCCGCTCACAAGATGTGGCAAAGTAGCAGTCTCAGGGATCAGCTCCACCACCTGCTCAAGGTGGTAATGTTGGACGTCTTCATCACGTGACGACTGAGGAAGCGCAAGTGGCGCTGGATGTCGTGCTTGGTATGTTCCTTGTGCAATTCGTTCCTACCTTGGTTCTTTTTGATTGAGGAGCTTCTCATTCTTTCATATCTAAGAAGTTTTCTGAGCAACACAACTTGGAGGTTTCTCTTTTGTCTGTTCATATGATTGTGCAATCACCTGGAGCTACCATTAGAACTACTAGTTTTTGTTCTGGGGTTAGCATAGAGATCAATGGAGTTATGTTTTATGCTGATCTCATTGTGATAGAAACATCTGGCCTGAATGTGATCTTAGGCATGGACTAGTTAGCTAAGAGTAAAGGTCGCATAGATTGTGCTAATCGATTCATAGCCCTTGAAAACCAAGAGGGGGTACACGTAGAGTTTACCTCAAGTACTGAAAATCCAATACCTCAGACAGTCTGGTATTCCACATCTGCTTCTAGTCTAAATGAAGTGGCAGTTGTTAGTGAATTTCCTGATGTTTTTCCTATTGAATTGCCGGGAGTGCCTCCGGATCGCGATATGGAGTTTGTTATTGATTTGGTGCCGGGAACTGCACCAATATCAAAATGACCATATCGGATACCTCCAAATGAGTTGGTAGAATTGAAAAAGCAACTCAAAGAGCAGCTCGATAAGGGGTTCATTCGTCCCAGTTCTTCGCCCTGGGGGAGTCCGGTTCTTTTTGTGAAGAAAAAGGACGATAGCCTGCGTATGTGCGTAGACTACCGTGCCTTGAATGAAGTGACCATTAAGAATAAGTATCCGCTTCCCCAGATAGATGATCTGTTTGATCAGTTGAATGGGGCGCAAGTCTTCTCCAAGATAGATTTGAAATTGGGATATTTTCAATTGAAAATAAGACCCTCAGATATTGCAAAGACCGCCCTCACTACGCGTTACGGTTTATATGAATATACCGTACTGTCGTTTGGATTGACAAATGCTCCAACAAGCTTTATGAACCTGATGAATAAAGTCTTTATTGAGTATTTAGATAAATTTGTGGTGATCTTTATCGATGACATTCTCATCTATTCCAAGAATGAGGAAGAACATAGACAGCATTTACACTTGGTTCTTAGCAAACTTCGGGAGAACAAGTTGTATGCCAAGTTTGAGAAGTGTGAGTTCTAGTTGAGAGAAGTCGCTTTTCTGGGGCATGTTCTGTCCAAAGGTGGAGTTGTCGTTGACCCAAGTAAAGTAGAAGCAGTATTGGCTTGGGAAAGGCCACAATCAGTTCCAAAGATTTGAAGTTTTCTAGGCTTCGCCAGTTATTATCGCCGGTTTATTGAAAACTTCTCTAAGATTGCCAAACCCGACTCACTTCCAAAAAGGAAAGGAAGTTTGAATGGACTCTGGTTGGGAGGAAAGTTTTAAAGCGAAGGAAAAGTTAACATCGCTCGGTGCTTATTTTGCGGATATTCACAAGAGTTTTGAGGTGTATTGTGATGCATCGCTTCATGGCTTGGGTTGTGTGTTGATGCAAGAGGGCAGGGTTGTCGCTTATGCTTCTCGACAACTCCGTCCTCATGAGCAGAATTATCCTACACATGACCTAGAGCTAGCCGCTGTTGTGCACGCCCTTAAAATCTGGCGGCACTATCTTATTGGAAACAGAACAGAGATCTATATTGACCACAAGAGCCTCAAGTATTTCTTTACTCAGCCAGACCTGAATCTGAGACAGAGAAGATGGTTAGAGCTGATTAAAGACTATGATATCGGCATTCACTACCATCCTGGCAAAGCCAATGTCATAGCTGATGCTCTTAGTCGCAAGCTTTATTGCATATTGGGTTCAAATCAGTCTGAGTTAGTTCATGAGTTTCAGAAGCTCAATCTCGCCAAAAGAGTTATGCAGACACTTGTCGACGTGACTTAAGTTTCGAGATTGGTGATTATGTCTATCTTAAAGTTTCACCTCTTCGCGGAGTTCGTCGGTTCCAGATTCGAGGTAAGCTAGCTCCTCGATATATTGGGCCTTATTGCATCCTGGAAAGAATGGGAGAAAAGGCATATAGATTGGAGTTGCCCACTCAGTTATCCAGTGTGCATAACGTCTTCCATGTGTCGCAACTAAAGAAGTGTCTTCGCATTCCGACGGAGCTTACCCAGTTGGAAGATCTTGATCTTCAACCTGACTTTACTTATCGAGAGCGTCCCGTGAAGATTCTGGAAGAAGCGGAGCGCCATACTAGAAACAAAGCCCATAAGATGCTAAAAGTGCAATGGAGTAATCATACAGAAGAGGAAGCGACATGGGAGCGGGAAGATCGACTTAGGGAAGAGTTTCCAGATTTCTTTTAGACCTCTTTTTCCTTTCGGCCTGTCAAATTTCGGGGGCGAGATTTCTGTAAGGGGGGTGGATCTGTAACGTCCTGAAAAATTTGAACAGTAAAAGATGTACGGTATAAAATTGAGAATAAGTATTTCTGGAGCTTTCAATATTATTTGCTTCAATTAGAATTTCCTTAGACTTTTGTGTTTTGTGAAAAGATTAAATAAAAGGAAAAACAAAGGAAAAGGTAAAAAGAGGAAGATAAAATTTAGAATTTTTCTTTTACCATGGGTCCTATTCAAGCTGGTGATAATGTTTGACCAGTAAATAAAATTTTTGCAAACTTGGGGTTAAGTTAAATAAAGCATGTATCTACTTTTTGACTAAAAACAGTGAATCAAAAAGGAGGAAGAAAAATAACCAATGTCAAGTAAAGCCAAGAAAATTTATATAAAGCCCTGGAGGTATAATACACCACTGGTAAAAATTTTATAATTAAATGAACTGATATAAGCCTCTTAAAAATTCAGATACAGTGGGTCCAAAATGTAAGAAAAACAGTTATCAGAATTTTTATAAAATAATTACTCATGTTTTTGAATTGAAAATTTAATGGTGATCTAACTATAAGGATTCAAGCCTCTCCAAAAAGTTTCAGAAATAAATCCTAGAAAATGAATCTTTAATTAAATCAAAAACCGAAATTAAAGTTCAGGACCAGGGTACAGTGTCAGAATTTTGTTAAATTGTCTAAAAAGATTTTTTGTCTCAAAATTTTACAGTAGACGTGTGACTCCCAGTAAGACTTGGTCAAAAGTTTTGGTAAAATCTTGACTAAGTTTAGGGCTTAAACAAATTCGAATTCTGGAGATTTCTAGTCCAGTCAAATCGCATTAAACGTATTCCCTCGCCGACAGGTGGGCCCGGCCGCTGCTGAATCTGTTGCGCTGGCAAGGCTGAGGCAAAGCCTTGTCTCACTGCCAGTGGGCCCCGTACCCGCGTGTCAGCCTCAATTCTCAGCGTTCTTCTCCCCTTTCTCTTTTCCCGACCGAGGCGAGGCGACGTCGCCGTCCTTCGCCGTCCGGTCGCCACCTGCTCCGTCCGACCGAGCTCATCGCCCTCCACGTTGCGTGCTGCCCATTCCTCGCCTGTGCTTGCTTGACCCTGGTCGAGCCGCTTCAGAGGTGAGGCTGCGCTCTGGTTGCGCTCGGCACAGGGGAAGGCGAACGAGGCAGCGCCCAAGTCCGAGTCCAACGCGAGTGAGATCGCAAGCCTTAAGTCGTGAGTTTCCCCTCGCGTCGCAGTGCCTTTGTGCACTTCGCCTTGCCATTTCTTCTGAGCCGAGAGCCTGAGGGGCGTCGTTCTCCCTCGTTCAACCGCAAGAGGCCGAAAGGGGGGGGACGGCGATTCGGGTCAGTATCACCTCAATCCTTCGAATCGATTCCGCCCGAAGCATCCTTAGCACCTCAGGTTTACTGATCACACTCCATTTTGGCTTCATTTTGCCTGCAGCGCCGTTGCACCACCGCCCTTCTTCCTCCCGGCCGGCGGACAGTGGCAGCTCGGTGCAAGCCTCCTCCGACCCAGCCATCCGGTGAGTTCGAATCCCCTTGCTCCACCGTAGCTAGCCGAACCCTAGATCGCCGGAGTTTTAGCCGTTAGTCGAGGTTTCACCATCGCGGCCATGGCGCCGCCGCACCCTCGTGCTGGCAGCCCCCTTCCCGGCCATCTCCCGACGAAGTAGCACCACCCCTAGATTCGCCTTGGCGCGGTGAAGCTAGAACCGCTACCCATTCTGCCGCGGCGGGGCTGCTTCGTCGGCGGCAAGCAAGAAACCGCGGCGCCCTGTTCTGGGTCACTGACCGGTGGGCCTCGGTTGTCAGCGAGTCAGAGCGTTTGAATGCATTTTTGCGCGCGCGTGAGGAAGCCGTTTCCTCTGAAGCGAAAGCGTATTTCTGATTTTTGAACGATTTCAAATGCCAATAACTTTTGAATCATCTGGCCAAATTTAGTGAAACCAATTTCTAAATTTGTATAAAATTCGGTAGTTTCGGAATATGCAAAAATTTGATGAAGATGAGCAATATATGATTTTAGGAAAATCAAAGAGATGCTTAGGTGTAAATAAGGTTGTATGAATAAAATATTTTTGGGATGATCCAAGTAATGTAAGATAAATTTTTATGAAGCCTCTGGGTTATATGTATTTCAAATAAACAAAAATATTGGCATGATACCTTATTGCATAACATGTTTGCACAAAAATGAATACTAAGCACAAAGGTGGGATTATGCAAATAAAAGAAAGGATTAAAGTATAAATGTTTAAAAGTTCATCTTAATGGGGCATAAATCATGGGGAGTTGCTCATGTAAAAATACTTAGGGAAAAGTGTATGTGATAGTTATTCAATTAAGAAAAACAATACTTGTACCAAAATAGATGTAATTTGCTATGAACAAGTTCAAAATAACTCAAATTCAATTTTGAAATGTTTTTGAGATCATGCCCTGATGTCAGGATGAAAATGAACTAAAATTTATAAGTAGTTTAGTATGAAATGAATGTGTAAGTTGGATTGGCTATAAAGCAGTTTTGTGTTCATATAGCCCTTTTTAACATTTGATAAAATAAATTATATAAATGATAAAAAATGTAAAAACAGTATAGAAACACTCCACATAGTATATACTAATATTTTCTGGAAAAATAATGACATCTTGCTAAGGTTTGTATGCAAAACAAGTTAGTGGAATGAATCTACTTTTCATGTTTTGCTGAACATTTGAAACAATCAGGATTTTTCAACCATGTGTTAAATAATTCATCCAAATGAGAATTTTAGGAAGAATAGTGTAGAAGTGATCACCAAAGTTTGTATTACTAGATTCCATAAAAATATTCTGTTTTGAAGCTTTGTTTCACTTAGTTTTCTTAAGTGCAATAACCTTAAGTAGTATTGTTTAGTCTAATTCCTTAGCCAGTTTTGTAGCCTAAGGTTGGAGTTCAACTAAGCCTTTTCAACAATAGTTTTCAAGCATTATCCAAACCCTAAAAGTTAAAATAAGTCATTAGAATTGGCAATCAATGTATGCTCTAGCTAATTCAAGACTTAAATCCTAATTTCTTTAGCTATTGCATATAAATCTTGTTAGAAATATAACCCTAAATGATATAGTTTTTAAGTGCTCTCTTCTTGGAATTTTTGAGAAAAGCAGAGAGCTCTGTTTTTAGTGTTGGTTAAACGTGGCATCATCTAAAAGAAGCTAATGATCAATCTTTTCTTTTCAAATAATTTTAGCATCTATAATTCAATGTTTGAATTCAAATATTTCATAAACAGCAACCTCCGGTTTAATTCGAATAGTGTTTATCTGTTTGTCTGTCTGTTTCTTTTTGCCATTTGGAGTTTGATGATATTCGTTTGTTCTTCTTTTTCTCGACGAGTAGACACCGACGTCATCGAAGAAGAAGACGACTATTCTGCAGATCCGGATTTTATTCCTGACAGTGATTTGCAAGGCAAGCAATCCCTTGAACATGTTGAGCCCGATAATTCACCTACCTTATGTTGCTTTTGCTTATGTACAGTGCATCCAGATAATTCCCCATAAAAGTGCTAATTTGGATTAGATCAGTAGTTAATCATGTAAATTATGGTTTGTCTCAATCTGTATGGACATGTGAACCTTGTAAACCTTAGTTTGAGCTAGACATACTTAATGTCATGTTTGGGTATAATCGCTAGCATAATATCCTTGCTTAAGTTTTCCGTTGTCTCTTTTCAGTCTTTTCAACCTATATATGATCTTTTTGGAAAATGGTTGGTTATAGTTTGCTAAAAACCCTCAAACAAAACTATGATTTGACGCGGGTGATTATTTGGCACTAGCCAGTTGTGCAAAAGGATATGCAGGTAGCTAGGGTGGAGTATCGCCTGTGTCGGATTAAGGACCGAGCGATGGGACGATGAATCCATGTTTTTCGTACAACCACGAGGGCTTGTATGGGCGGGTCTTAGCCTATTAAGTTGTTTAGATGTGGCTTTGCATCTATGGAAGGTGGGAGATTGCACAGGCATTCCGGTCAGGTCTGTCTGTAGGGGTTTCTACATACCAATGCAATGGTGTACGCCTTGCCCTGGACACAGACGTGGTGTGTGTGTGATAAATGTGGATCCACGGCTTGGGTGAGTGTCTCTGTCTTCAGGGCGAGGGTTAACATCCCGGGCTAGTGTAAAGCCACGTCTAGATAATGTAACGGCTCTGTATGATCTCCTTGCCGACACACCAAAGGAAGTGTGTTAACTGGCCTGGCAAAAGAGGTTGATCATTCCTTGTGGGTAAAGTGTACACATCTGCAGAGTATAAATCTAATCGATTAGCCGCGCCCGCGGTCATGGGCACTTGGTAACGTTATTCCATGCTAGAATCTTTTGGTGCTTTCAAAAATGGGTGGTGGTTTTGGAAACCGTTTTATAACTAGCTTTTGTGTCAAAGGATCGGCACCGGGGTCATATGCATTCGGGTAGACTGGGTTGGAAATCTAGATTAATTGCTTAACATATTGTCTTTAAATTGCTTTTATTAAAATGCGATGTTGCAATCTATTATGCTTATTCTTTTTAATGCTTTCGTGCAACTGCAAAATAACCATAGCCTGTCTATTGTTCACTCGCATAATTATTTAATTGCATCTGTGAACCAATATAAGTCTTGCTGAGTACCAATGTACTCAATCTTGCATCTGCTGTCTCAGAGGAAGAAGACTGCGATCTACCAGATGACGCGTTCTTTCAAGCAGGTCTCAGGGGTTTTGACGATAGTCTCTTCTAGGTTACCTAGTCAGTTGCCTGAGGGTTTAGTGGGCAACCGCAAGGCTGTTTGGAGTTTTCAGCTTTCTTTTGGTTTCCGCTGTTAAATGTTTTAAATTTGTACTGAACTCTGTATAATTAATTCAATTATGTAAGTCTTTCTGTTTGCTTGTGAGTATGATTTTGATATTAATGTTGTAAACATGTGAGTGCGAGCTACTGATCCAGGGAATAGCACAGTAATCACATGGAGGTTCCTGTTCATCAGAAAAGTTCAGTAAAGAGCAAAAAGTAAATGGACCTGCTGAAGAGACAACATTGAGATTGTGTTGTCAAGACGATTTGCTGGTTTGGCTTCAAAAGTGGCAAAATGAAAAGAGAGCTATGACTTCATGATGCAAGAGGTTGATAAAATAGAAGAGAAGCTACAAGCAACTATTGTGCAGCAACAAGACAGCAACCATCACAATCTTAGAGTAGTACACATGCAAACCAAAATGAAGAAGCTGAGCAGACTAGTGAAATGCATATGAACATTAATTTGCAAGACCCAGACATATCAGGTACTAAAGGAAGACTAAGGATAAAATCAATTTATGAGAGAACAAAACAAAAGACAACATATCACTGTAGACATTGTGGATAAGAAGATCACAACATTGCAAGGTGGCCATTCAAAAATTTTCATTTTGATTTGCCAAAGAAGAAGAGACAGAAAAACAAGGTACAATCTACAACAAAAAAAATTCAAATACTGCAATTAAAACATTTCATAAACTAAAGAGAATTCATTTACAATGAATGCAGGCTCCAGATCAAGCATGAAGAAAGGTGAAATACAAGAAGATTTAGCAGATAAATAATTTCAGAAGGCAGCAATCAAAAAGGAAAGAAGAATATGGAAAGACAACAATCAGCAAGGAAAGATGAATTTCGTAAGACAGCAATCATAAATGAAAGACAAGAAAGTTAAATCAAGACAGTTTTCTCTATGCAAGTAGCCATAGTAATGTAATCTTGGCAATTATGCTTTGGTAAAGTATTGTCTTATTATAGCCAACAGTTCATACAGACTTCTTTGATATACACAATGGTAGTAATTACAATTGTAGCAGTCAAAATGAAAACAATACTAAGATGAATATCCTAGTGAAAACCTAAACAACAACAAGAAGATGAATATCCTAGTGAAAACCTAAACAACTCTACACCAGTAGAAAGATTCTTAAATGTTGTCTAGTGTGAAGGGCATTGCCCTAGCAAGATTCATAATATACATAAATAAATCATAAGATGGTAAACTACAAATAAAATTACAAAATGACAACAAAAAATAAAAATTTGCTAACCTCTCCATAGAAATCAATGACTAAGTTCTTCTTTGCACGGTTTACTCTATCGAAATAAAGCTTATTTGGATATTAAATTCGGATGTTTGGAATATCAACTTGAGAAAATACACAAGTTAGAAACACTAGTGGATTCCATAGTTCCATAAACTTCATAACAAAAATACCACAATCATGTATGAAAAAAATTGTCAAATAGTAAGAACCAAATTGGGTATTTTATAATCCAAAACATGAAAGGAAAAGATAAAAGAAAAAAAATACTTGTTATGTTGCTTTGGAACTGTAGGGTACACAACTTTGAATTTGTCAAAATTGTAATTAGCATCAACAAACATTACAAATAATTTCTTGAAAGCGTCAACCTAAAATTGACAAAAAAAATTCAAATAATATTATAACAAATAAAGATACACAACTAACAAAAGAACAGCAAAAGGAAATTACTTACAAGAATATTCCTGCAAGAGACTTGATATTCATCATCTTGAGAGTAATATGAATCTAGGAAGGCAAACTGTTTACCTTGCATGTTGACACAGAACAAGGACCAATGTGACTGATGGCAAATTGGAAAATGCAGCTATAAAGAAATACAACAAGTATGTAAGACAGTGATACAAACTTCAACTATGGAATTGAAGATGAGAAAGACATATATAGTTAAGTACCATGTTAGATGAAGTTAATTGTTTAGCCTTACCAGCACCACACAAAGCACTTTTAACAAGAGTGTATTGAGTTTCACATGCAAGATCTAAGATACTTTCCTACACAATACAAAATGAAAAAATAAATAGCAATTGCATTTGGCCATACATCAAAACTAAAACAAGGTTTAAAACAATATCGAGATAAAAAAAATAAAAACAGAAAGTACTAACCCCAATATAATTGTAGAAGTAGTGCTTCTTTGAAATTCCTGGATGAACATCGTCAAAAAAATGATGATGGAAAGCATTCATAAAAAAAGTGTCAACGTGACCATGAGGAGCTAATGACTCTCCAAATGATTTGTAAATACAACAAGTTTTATGAAGGTCAAAAGTAATTTCCCTAAATTGGAAACATAGCAGTGATTGATCAAGTAAAAAATAAGTACATAATGAACATATTGATATACTTGAAATGATTATATGAAATTTAGTTAACAACCTGACAAAACTACTAAGCTTAGCATTTTTCTACTACAAAAAATAACACATTCTGTCAACAAATTAACAGAAAGAAATGCATGATTACATCATTATGTGTTTCCATCCTTTTTTTGCCATAAAATTGTATATGTCTTCAGATTGATAAATGAAATCTTCATGTTCATGACAAGTACAGTTGTGATAAATCAAAACTAGTAGCAGTTTTAAAGAAAATAGATCATTTAGATCTATCCATCTAATATGTATGATACCTTTTATCACATTTACAATTAGCTTGACTAAGAAATACAATAACTTTGATAATGTAAACTAAAAGAAAAATATTGTAAACCAACTGTAATATGTACTAGAGCATATGATTCAAACTAAGGTGGTAAAAGGAAATAAAATAAGTTTAGTGTTCAATGTACAAACAACTATGCTTTGTTGAACATATAAAAGATTCACAAAAATGTAAATTTAATTACAATTTCCCTGAATTGGAAATATATGAGTGATCAACAAAATTTAAAAATAAGAAATGAAGCCAAATACATTAAAAGAGATAATCACCCTTTCAATTTGCTTTGAGATAGCCTGCAAATAGCAAGGTAATTACGTCTGTCGATATCAGAAACTACAAATCTAGATGTTTGTGGCAAAAAAGATCACATGTAAATTTTTTAGGACAAACAACTCTCCTTGGCCCATGAGTAGGTTCCTTTCCTTTAGAAGTACTGATATCAGCAATCTCAACAGAAGTAGGAGCATTCACAATTAAGTCACAAGGTTTATTCAATGATTGTCTAAAATTATTGTTGATCTTGTTGTACATTTTATCAGTTTTGTTGCATAACTGAGTGCATCTGTTAATAAATTTTTTCTCACCCAATATTTCAAGCTCAGCCGATTCCTGGGACTACAAAAAATGAAAAGAAAATGACAACAAGAAAAATGAAAAGAAAAAAAACAATACTGACCAATAAGACAAATAAAAGATTGCATATCATCAGCAAAAAGTAACTCATACTAACATAAACTATGTTAAGTGCATATCATGAATATATCATACCTCAGATTTCATTACAACATAATAATGACAGATAAAAATCATAACATAAACTTATTAATAGAAACAAAGTCAAAACTTATATAGATAACTTCTCCATCACTGTTAACAACAACAATTGGAATAGGAGTAGCAACACATGACTGACATTGTTTGCTCTTTTTATCAGAAATATCATCATTACTTTGTTCAGTAGGATCAATTGTAACCATGATTATAGGAGTCTAAACAAAACATGGGAAAATTGAATAATGACCAGGTAGTGCAATTAAATATGAGAGCAAACAACTAAAAACTAAATAAGAGATTATTACTTGTTTGTTAAAAGAAGGCAAATATGTTTCATGATCTTCAGTGAACAATACAAATTCCTACAAAACACTCAAATGTATGTTAATTACAAAAATATTCATAATAAAAACTAGAAAATAATGTCATGAAAAAGGCATGGTAAAATTTTTAACTAGACATCAGTTTCGATTATTTTTATAAAATTCTGGCAATCCACTATTTGCAGTCAAAACATGTCAATTCATGTGTCATGTCATATCTCACATCATTATCTTTTGCATTAATACACCCATGACAGCTGAAAAGAAGTGATGGAGACTTTTCAATATTTAATGATATTTTTACTGGCTTTTTATTTTCATCTTTTGACCTTTTTAATTTTACTCTTTTACTAATTCATTTCTTAATTTTTCTTTTAGAGCCAAAAATCCAAGAATACTTAATAAGGTTGTAAAAGTTTAAGAAAAGATGGGAATACAAAAGAAGATTTCATTTTCAACTCATTTTCAAAGTTTGTTTATTTTGGACAAAAATTTTAATGTAGCAACTTGTTCTTTTCTTTTAGGTTGGAAATACTAGAAAATGAAGTAAAAGATAATATTTAAAATAAAAATCTTGGTTTCAGTTGAAATATTTATTCAATTCTATTTTCAAATTTTTATTTTTCCTATTTTTGAATTTTTTTGGGATGTTACACATTTAAATCGTTTTTTTTTCAGAATAGACGCGGTTTTCTCCCAAAAAACACTAATTCGCCAAAAGGTTTATAGCAGTCCACAAATTAGCCGACAGATCCTACAAATCCATTTTTACGTAAAAAAAACTAAGTGACGTTTAAATCGTTTTTTTTTGCAAAATGGACCCAAAAAAACGAAAAATACATTCTCGGTTTTCTCCCAAAAAACTCAGATTCGCCGAAGGTTTATAGCAGTCCACAAAATTAGCCGACAGGTCCTACCGACCTATTTTTTCGCAAAAAAAATAACGTTTAAATCCCTCCACGGTTTTCTCCAAAAAAATCCACAGATTCGCCGACAGCTCCTAGCAGCCCATTTTTTTATAACAAAAAAAAACAGAAAACCGAAGATACGTGTTTTTTCGGAAATATCTGTCGGGCCAAATTTCGCACGTCACAGCATCGCACGACCGAATTTCCCAAATTTTGCACATCGCAGCGTCGACGCTGAAATTTTGCACGACACGCCGAAATTAGTGTTTGGGAATATTGTAAATGCATGGCTAGAATAAGGATAACAAGCTTCTACACTAGTCTCATTTTCAGCAAAATGTAGATTTTGTTTAACAAGTTATTGTTGCATAAAACGGTAACAAAATTGTAAAGAGCATTTAATAAAAAGCTAATAACAGTAAGTACAGTTCATATCAATCATTCCACAGCCCTCCTTGGCTGCGAATAGCGAGTAAAACAGCCACCCTTGGCTCCCAAAGTTTTCTATACCAACCCAACACCGTTTCCAAATGTTTTGGCAAAAACAAAGACTATACTTGACATTATTCTCCCAAGTTGCTCATGACCGCGAGCACGGCTAATTAATTAGATTTTAATCTCTGCAGAGAGTGTACACTTTACCCACATGACACATTCTAGCAATCATGTCAACCATGCCTCGCGATACGTACCGTACCCGATTTGCTAGACTGTGATGAAACCGTTCAACTAGTTAAAGCTTAGCCTTGCACCAGCGACAGTGATGTTAAACCCTTGCCATAGTTCCAGAGATCCTGAACCGATGGTGCCCCATCACGAACTCTCCCCACGGCAAGGCATGCACCGTTGTATTGGAATGCTTGGGCCCTAACACCTCGGTGAAGGGAGCACCTATAACGATACCAGTCCGTCGGATCGTCCATACTACTCCGGCCTACCAAAATGCAAGGTTAAACTTCAACTAATCTAGTGAGTTTAGGCTATCCCATACTAGCACATGTGGTTGCACCAAATCACTTAGGTGGTAGCATCTAGTTCGGTCCTTAACTGACCCGGGCGAGAATCTCCCCCTAACTACGCGTGAGGTCCTTTTCACGCCTCAAGTTAAGTAATAACTCGCCCGCGTCTAAATCATAAGTTTTGAGTTGGAATTTTACCAAATTACACAAAAACCATACCTCATTTCCGTACATTTAAACAAAGTTGCTCCAGCTAGTTTGAAATGTGTCCCATCATTTAACTGTCGTTCTAGTGAGCAAGTCTAAGGAAGTACATAAGTTACTTTGCAAGTATTACCCAAGTGACATTAAGTAATGTCTACACCAATACTAGGTTACAATGGCAGGTAATCAATTGACAAGGTAAAGGAAATGCATACAATTGGAATTAGCTACCATCACCCACAATATAGCAAGTTTAAAACATACCCGCATGCATATAGTTTGATAAAACAACATAACTTTGCAAATATGGGATCAAAATGATCAAAGGAGGGTGCTTGCCTGGTTGCTCTTCTTCTGGATTATAATCCGGGTCGTAGTCGACGTCGTTAATAACCGAATCCGAAATATTATCGTCTATGCGTTGAATAATAAAAACTGAGACAAAAGCAAATAACACCGTATCAAATGGGGCAAAAAGAAATCAGATGTAAATACCAAATAAAAACTTACCAAGAAGAAAATGGTGATTGTGAGTTTTTGATTTATCACTTTCATAATGATTTCATTAGCACTTTGTTTATGTGAGGCCTTTTCTTGAATGTGTTACTTTCATCCTCTATTATAAGAAGATAAATTTAAAATCATAGCTAAGGCTATTTACGAATTCAAGAGGCTAAAATTATGTATCTTTGCATGTGTAACTTCGAATTATAGATGCTAAAATTATTTGGATGAATAAAAGTATCATTAGTTAAAAGGTTTTGCTTGATTGGTACTTAGCTTTAAGTGATCATGCATGGGAATGACTTCTATATGTTGGATCTGAAATTTTAGGTCATTAGCTGATGCTACTTGGTTATGATATGATTTCTTGCATTGCCAATGTTTTAGTTTAAGTCATTCGATTTCATTCACCCATATAAATGATTCTAACAATGCTATCTTTTAGGGTTTTTGCTTTATTATGTTTTATATGTTAAGTAAGTTGAAATTAAAATGTTTTCCATATTTTGGTTGTCCATATACTGGTTTACGATTCTGGGTTGATTCCCCCAAAATTTAGGTTTAGCCGAGTTGTTTTTCAAGCTGCTGAAAGTGCTTAAGTATCTTAGTGCAATGTGTAGTCTTTGAAGGGTTTTGCTTTTGTAGGATTTAGATGCAAAGCAAGTTATAATTAAGATATTTTTGCAGAATATTGTAGTTTATATTCTAAACTCTGATTCTGAATAATTTTCCTTTAAATTTGCTTTAGGATGAGATACTTTACGGATTGCCGAAAACGCTTAAGCATTATAGTTTTGGTGCAGTTTGTAGTCTTTGAAGGTATTTGCGGCGGCGAGTTTTATATGCTACGCAGGTTATAAATGGAATATTTTCCCATATTATGGCGGCATAAATACTATAGGATGTTATGAAGCTATTCTTTCATTATTTCCCATTTATACAATATATTTTATGAGTTGCCGAAAAGCTTATATGATCATGCCGATCGCGAGGTTTTGGTCCAATTTCATTCTTCGATTGCGACTGCACCTTATGGGATAATCTAACCATTTCTAAGGCATAAGTAGGGGATATCCCTAAAAGTATTTTAAAGTTAGTTCCGCAATATTTCGCATTTATTTAAGATGTTTTTCATGTATATGATCATTAGGGCTTAATATGGCTTATCTTAAAATTGTTCAAAATGATGTCATTTATGTGTAGCAAGCAATCACATGTCATTTTAAGGTCATATCATTTGGTTTCGTTGAGTTTGAGGTTTGTTTGCGAATGTTATGAACATTTGATTATTTTGCCGATTGAATGTTTGAGAAAATAGCAAATAGTTTAAACTAAAGCAAAGTCTAAATGTTTTTGACCATTTATGACCTATGCAATCCCAGAAATGTGTCTAAATTGGTTTCATCAAATGTTGAGCTCATTTGAACATTATTCTAACCACTTGAATCTTGAATGTTATTAAGGGTTTTAAACAATCAATTTTTGATTCCAAATACATTAAAAAATAAATGTTTTTGCATAAATAGAGTTCATAGGGTTGCAGTAACTTATGGTATTTATTTCAAGATTTATGGATCAATAGAAAATATACTTCCTTCATAACACCTATTTTGGGCCTAGCATTCAAACTCTAATAAAAATATTTTTATGCAACATATAACCTTTTATTTCATATTCCAATTCCTCATTTCAAAAATTAAATTTAGAAACTGATTTTACTTCATTTGGACATTCCTAGCAAAAGATATGATGGTTTGATTGCTAAAAGGCAAAAATATAAATTTTAAATGGTTGGGATGGATTCGAACTGGGGTCTCACGGTTACATCTCAGAACACTTGTACCACTGAGCTATGCTGACACTTGTGACTAGGCTAAGTACCAATTTATTTGAGCTATACCTCTTTTCTAACCCTAGAGCTCGAAGCTCACTGTACAACAATGGCGCTGGGCTTGGTTCTGGAGGAACTGCTTGCTGTGGTAGACTTCCAGAGATTCGATGCTCGGCTGGGGATGGCCCTTGGCGTCGGTGGAGGTCACCAGAGCTGGCGGTGGCAGTCGGAGCTAGGCACGGCAGAGGATGGGAAATGGTTAGACAACACCCGGAGGCTAGCTCATGCGCAAAAACTGAGCACAACATATATACCTTGGCAGCTTGAATGTCCTTCTATCACTGTGCCCGCTCTCGTTGGATGTGGCAGGCGCCAAAGCCAAGCACACGTCCTGAGCTGCAATGGAGTTGAGATATCACGTTGGGGAATAACCGGATGGCTACAGCTGCAAGAGTTGTGGAGGGACTCACCGGAGCTCGGTGGAAATGGCAACGGGGAAAGGCAGGGCGAATTGAAGATCCCACGGCTCGTGCAGGACTTAATGGCCAAGTGAGGGCAGTAGGAGGGCAGCAGCATGGGCTGAGGGCGGAGCGGCGAAGCCGGGCGCGCGACGGCTGCATGCCGGCCACCTCCATGATGCGCCATGGATGAGCTGCCACTTCCGCTGCCGCACCATAGCTCCTCCCCCTCCTTCCTCTCTAAAACTCCCAAACAAGCATGAATGCGAGAAGTGGTTGTGGAAATGGAATGCTCATGCAATGGGGATCGTGATGATATAGCATGCATGAGTTGATTCTAGGCTTTTGCTGGTGATTGGAATGTGAGAAGTTGTGGAGGGAGTTCTTAAGGAGAGGGAGATGTTCTTGTTGGGTTGAATAGAATGGAGGGACACTACCGCGGATCGGGCATGCACAAGCGGTTCGAAACCGCTTTCAGAAGCGGTTTTAGAACCGCTTGTAAGCAATCGGGAGTGATACCCCGTCGGGTATCACAAGCGGTTCCCCGAACCGCTTGTGGTTCGACATTTCCACAAGCGGTTGGTGTTACCAACCGCTTGTGGAGAGGTTCTCTCCAAAAGCGGTTGGTGTTACGAACCGCTTGTGGAGAGGCTCTCTCCACAAGCAGTTGGAGTTACCAAGCGCTTGTGAAGAGTCTGACAGCGTAGCGTTTTCATTATATTCAATATAGAATATGTTTTCAGAGGGGTTTTTGATATAGATTTTGACAATTAAAATAAATAGAACTTCATGAGTTTTTTTGACACACTTAAATATATATATATATTAGTCATGAGTATTCATTCAGATAATTACAGACTAAAAAATGAACAAGTTGATGAACACATGAAATAAAAAGCCACTTTTACAAGTTTCAAAGAATAAAAGGGCGAATCTTGAGCTCATTTCTTGCGTGCGTCGCTCTTTGTGCCCTTGGTCGACGTTGATGTCAGATCACCTGTCCTTATTTCAGGACAATTGTAAGGACCCGAATCCACTGATTCGAACCCACTGTGTTTACCGCACTAGTCCCAGGATCAACTCTAGTGCACACAGCTCAACATCGGTACATATCACATCATACTCAACGATAATAGAATAATAGTTCATTTATTGATATAGCTAAATGTATGATCTTATGACCGACTTACATTATTAAGCCACGCAGGGCAAGACTGGAAATATAAACTAGTAATTAAGCAGCGGAAAGTAGAAAACGAGATAGCTCATCGGTTCACCACAGCAACCGACAAGGCTCGGACCCTAATGACTTGTGTCTTCCTGGACTTCCTCTTCCAACACAGGTGTAGATTCTTCAACTGTTGATTATTGTTGTTTGGCAAGGGTGAGTACTTAAAGCACTCAACAAGTTGTGCATGTAATGCAATCCTATGTATCTATATGTAAGGCTTATTCCAATGGATAGGCTATCATGGTTATTTTGCGAAGAAGCATTTATGAACAAATACAAGAAATAGATTGTAAAGAATGTAAAACAAATAACAATAGTAAATAAATTCAGTATTTTCTCAAGTAAACCAAGTTTCCAATCCTAAGTCAAATTCCATCTTCCATATGGCATTCCGCCATCCAAACCAAGTTGTCCAATTAATTAAACTAACCCTTAACTGTAATTCCTGAGCATTGCTCAATACCGCGAGCACGGCTATCCGAATAGTTTCACACTCTGCAGAGGTTATGCACTTTACCCACGCGATACAACCAAACACCACCAAGGCGAGTGATTATAACAGAGCCTTTACAATGCTCTGGCTTAACCGGATACTACCCGCTAAGGTTTCAACACTAGTGGGTCTGAAAACCATAACGGGGCCCCCTCTTGCGCCATGTGAATTACACCTAACTCGAACTCACACCAACCACGATAGTACCAAAATTAAGACATTGCAAATTACTCGGCTAGGTGGCCCATACGGACATGTGGTTGCATGATTGACTCAGGTCAAAGGCTTGCAAGGTTAAGTCCTTAGTGTGATCAAGGCAAGACATCCACATACCCTCTGCCCATCGGGCCCACCTTGGCATCCTCGCCCCTTGTCACTTGCCCCAATCCAAGTTATTATCACCCAGTTGATTACCAAGCACCACGTGCCATCAACAATTCAACATCGTTGCGTGACATGACTCGTCACAACAACTCAATCTCATCGTGTGATCCCACATGACACACCAGTTCATAATATTGTTCCATATTCCATTAATCAAGATTAATTATCAATGATTCTGACACATGTGATGACGTGGCATGACTAAGCAACTAATACGAACTAATCCTCCAATGTTGATTATAATTATTAACCAACTATATTTAACCAATCTAGGGTGACAATGGATCATGGCATACAATGACAAGGTAGAGTGTAGATCAATCTGGTATATTAGCTAAGCCCAATCTAATTTAAAACAATTGTATATTTGAAATATATGCAATAGGGTAAATCAAACATAGCAATTTTATGAACATGGGTTCAACATGATCAAAGCACAACTTGCCTTGGAATAGGTCCTAATCTGGTTCTGGAACTTGCTCTTGAGTTGCTGGATCTTCCTCCGAAGCGTCGCACAATTCAACGTCTACGCGTACCGAAGAAGAAAAGTAAATAAATGCTAAAACAGAGAGCAATTGAACTCCAAAAATCAAATAAAATTCACCATTAAATAGATCTCAATTTTACAAATTTTTAGAAACTGGAATCACTCAAATCCGAGTTACGATGCAAAAGATATAGCCTTTTGAATTTTGAAATAAATACTGAAATAAAAAAATCAGAAATTACGAATTAACAGATTTATTTTTAATTCGAAAATCGACTTATGACGTAAGCATGATGTCACGCTGGCGTCAGCCCTGGCGCCAGCCAATCAGACATTGCCACGCGTCCCGGTCCATGGACTCGGTCCACGGGACCGCCCTTGGTCCACCGCAGACGCGGTCCACGGCGCCTCGGCTGCTGAGCCCGACACGCGGCGATGCTTGATTGGCTGCGGCGATGGCACAATCTGATGCGTCCAGATCCGATCGAACGGTCAAGATCTAGGGGACACGCGGCTAAGCCTCAATCGCCCGATCTAAATCCAAACGGCTTGTACCTCTCGAGTGGCTCACCGACGCGTCACAATCTGGAACGTCCAACGAAGATCCAACGGTTGATGGCAGTCGAAGCTTTCCGATGGTGCTGCGGCGACGATCTCTCGCCGGTGCTGAGGACGAAGGCGGCGGCGCAGCGCTCCGGTGACCAAAACGCAACGAAACCACACCACTTCGATGCGGCGCAGCTTGGCGGTCTCAGATCCGGTCCTTGGGTCCACGAAGACAGCGGATCGGTGGAGCTTTTCGTCAAAAACCGCGGCGGCTCGAAGGTGTACTCCGGCGAGCTTCTACACGAAAACGGCGGCGGCTCGAAGCTCCAGGAATCCGGTAGATGCGCGGCGCGAGGTGAGGAAATCAACGCCCGCCTCGGTGACTTAAATAGCTGCACGGGAAGGCGTGTCCGGCCTGGACTCCGAAGAAGTCTCCGTGGCGGCGGCGGACTCCGGCGACAACTCGGAAAAGCGACGCGGCTGCATCAGGCGCGTACACGCGGCACTCATCCGACGGCCCAGCATCTCCGACGACGTGGACGAAACTCGAGCGCACGATCAAAATCAGCGGCTCAGATCCAACGCTCTAGGGTTTTACCCGAGACGGGCCAATTGGGCCACCCGAAACGGGCTACGGGCGCACAGTATTGGGCTTCGGCCCGATACTGTTTCTAAAAGATTTTTAACACTTTAATAATTTAGATAATTCTAGAAATTCATTTAATTGGTTTTAGGCAAATAAATAATCAGGAAAAATCCAAGAAAAATCTCAAAAATACTTTGAGACATTCTGGACTTAAATAAAATATTTTTGGTGAAACTTTATTTTAACTTTGCATAAATTTAAATATATTCGAATAAAAGGCAATAAACTTGATTTGAAATTTAATTCCAATAAATCCAAAAAAATCCAAATAAATTCCAGAAAATCTCAAATGCACATTTAAGCAATAAAAACTTAATTAAGCCAAATTTTGGGATGTTACAAACCTCCCCCCTTAACAGAATCTCGACCCGAGATTCAGGGCTAACTAGAGAATAGGTTCGGGAATTCTGACTTTAAATCTTCTTCTCGCTCCCAAGTGGCTTCACTTTGAATGATTGCTCCATTGAACTCGCAAAGCGAATAGACTTGTTTCGGTCTTGCGCTCCATAACATCCAAAATTCGACCGGTTGCTCTTTGTAAGTCAAATCTTCTTGCGCTCTATTGCATACAACGGGTTTGCTCTGTTGGCACTCGAGACACTTCTTAAGCTGCGACACATGGAATACATCATGCACTCGCCAAGGATCGAGGCAACTCTAATCGATACGCTACCTCTCCTCGACGGCTCGTAATCTTGAACGGACCCACGTATCTTGGTGCAAGCTTCCTTTAACGTGAAATCTTTTAACGCCTTAAGAGGGTAACTCGAGATACACATGATCTTACGTTCAAAACTCAAATCTCGACGACGGTTATCTGCGTAGCTTTTTCGTCTTGGTATGCTATCTTCAATCTCTCTCTGATCATTGCATCTTGACTTTCTGCCTCTTCGAGAATATCTGGCCCAAACACCACACGCTCTCCTGTCTCATTCCAATTTAACGGAGTACGACAAGCACGTCCATACAACGCCTCAAACGGTGACATCTGCAGGCTAGCTTGATAACTATTATTGTAACTGAACTCTGCATATGGCAAACTTTTATCCCAAGATGTAGCATAAGCTAAAGCACAAGCTCTCAACATATCCTCTAAAATCTGATTTACTCTTTCCGTCTGACCATCTGTCTGCGGGTGATATGCTGTACTGAAATTCAGACGAGTCCCCATTGTTTCGTGCAACTTATTCCAAAATCTCGAGGTAAATTGGGTACCTCTGTCTGACACAATCTTCTTGGGCACTCCATGCAAGCATACAATCCTTGACATGTACAACTCTGCTAAGCGATCTCCGGAGTAAGTGGTCTTTACTGGGATAAAATGGGCGACCTTGGTTAGACGGTCCACAATTACCCAAATAGAATCGTAACCTCTCTGAGTTTTAGGTAAACCGGTGATAAAGTCCATTCCGATTTCCTCCCACTTCCATTCCGGAATTTTCAACGGCTGCAACAAACCAGCGGGTCTTTGATGCATAGCTTTTACCCTCTGACATACGTCGCATAAAGCAACATGCTCAGCTACTTCACGCTTCATGTTAGGCCACCAAAATCTCTCTTTCAAATCCTGGTACATCTTGGCACTTCCTGGATGAATCGAGTACTTAGAATCATGAGCCTCCTCAAGAATCAATTGCTTTAGTTCCTTTTTATCCGGCACACAAATTCGGCCTTTGAAGAACATGGTTCCTTGCTCCTCCAGAGTGAAATCTACGGCTAGGCCTTCTTCCTTTTTAGCCTTGATCTTAGAAATCTTATCGTCTCCTGTTGACCTTCTCTAATCTGATCCTCCAGCGTTGGCTTCACTTCTAGCGCAGCTACCATTCCTTGTGGAACAACCTCCAACCTTAGCTTCTGAAATTCCTTGCATAGTTCTAGTTGATCCTCCATTGTCAATGTATTTGCGCTATGGCTCTTTCGACTCAGAGCATCTGCTACCACATTGGCTTTTCCGGGATGATAATGGATTCCCACATTATAATCCTTAATTAGCTCAAGCCATCTTCGCTGTCTCATATTCAGATCTGCTTGAGTGAATATGTATTTCAGGCTCTTATAGTCTGTATATATCTCACATCTATTTCCTATGAGATAATGACGCCATATCTTTAAAGCATGCACTACGGCTGCTAACTCCAAATCATGCGTTGGGTAGTTCACTTCATGCGGTCTTAACTGTCTCGACGCATAAGCAACGACTTTGCCTTCTTGCATTAACACGCATCCCAAGCCTTGCTTTGAAGCATCGCAATAAATATCAAATCCATTCTGCACATCTGGCAACACTAATACGGGGGCTGTCGTTAAACGCTTCTTTAATTCCATAAAGCTTTTCTCGCACTCTGGCGTCCATGCAAACTTCTTTTCCTTCTTCAACAACTGCGTCAGGGGTTTAGCAATTGTCGAGAATCCTTCTATGAACCGACGGTAGTATCCCGCCATTCCCAGAAAACTACGGATCTGAGTAACAGACTTCGGTTACTCCCAATGCAACACTGCATCCACTTTGCTGGGGTCAACTGCAACTCCTTTAGTAGTCATTACATGACCAAGAAATTCGACTTTTTCCTTCCAAAATTCACACTTGCTAAACTTAGCATATAGCTGATGTTCTCGCAGCCTGTCTAAAACCATCCTCAGATGTTCTGCATGCTCTTCCTCTGTCTTCGAGTAGACTAAGATATCGTCTATGAAGACTACAACAAACTTATCCAAATATTCCATGAAAACCTTATTCATCATGTTCATGAAATATGCCGGGGCATTAGTCAATCCAAATGACATGACTGTGAACTCGTAATGTCCATAACGCGTAGAAAACGCAGTCTTAGGCACATCCTCTGCTCGGATCTTCAACTGATGGTAACCTGAACGAATATCTATCTTGGAGAAAACTCCACCTCCTCTTAACTGATCAAATAAGTCATCGATCCTGGGCAACGGATACTTATTCTTGATCGTTACTTCATTCAGTGCACGATAATCGATGCACATTCTAAGACTTCCGTCCTTTTTACGAACAAACAAAACCGGGGCTCCCCATGGTGATGAACTAGGTCTAATGAAACCATTCTCATGCAGTTCCTCAATCTGTTTCTTCATTTCCACTAACTCGTCGGTAGGCATCCGATATGGCCTCTTTGATATCGGTGCTGTCCCTGGTGCTAATTCAATGACAAACTCGATATCGCGATCTGGCGGCAGTCCTGGCAAATCTTCTGGAAACACATCTAGATATTCTCTGACTACTGGCACATCTTCCATGCTGATGGCTTTCACGCTGTTGACCACTAATTGCCCATCTTGAACAGCGGTCGCTTGAAACTCTACTTTCTTGCCACTAGGGCCTTCCAAAGTCACGATCCTTCGGCCACAATCCAAAACGGCCTTATGCTTAGACAGCCAATCCATTCCAAGGATGACGTCTAGGGATTGCGCATCTATCAAGATAAGATTCGCTAGAAATTCTATCCCATCCATAAGCAACTTAGCACCCAAGGCTAGATCTAAGCTCGGATCCTGGGGCTTGGACTAAGAGCACACACTTAAGATTCACCACCTTAAATCCATTCTTGGTTGCAAAACTTTGAGAAACGAACGAATGCAAAGCTCCATAATCAAACAAAACTGTAGCAGGTACCGAGTTGACCAGAAACTTACCCAGTACGACGTCTGTAGCCTCCTGAGCTCCATCCGCGGTGATGTGGTTGATCCTTCCGCGCACTGTTGATTGCGGGGTTGCTCGCATTGACTGGCGCACGATTTCTCCCGAGGTTGGTGCCTTGGCGGTGTTGTTCCCAAGTTGAAACGAATGGCGTAATGCCTCCTTACGTGGACACCTATTAGAAAAGTGCCCTGGCTCGTTGCATGTAAAGCATCTTTTCACTGCAGACTGTTGATTCCCTCCTGGTGCATTGTTGCCCTGTGCTGGTGTCTGGAAGTTCTGATTGGCAGGGCGAGGTGCAGGGGTTGATGTCTTGTTCACAGCTGGTGGTTGGAATCTAGCAAATTGTTGTGGTGACATCCTCAAACGTAGATGGTTTGGACGTCCACCCTGATTAGTCATCAAGCGCTTGCGGTTCTCACCCAGCTCTTTGCGTTTATCTTCTAGGATCAAAGCCTTATTGACTAACTCCTGAAAATCTGGAAAATTGTGGGTGATCAGTCCCACATGCAGTCCTGAATTCAGTCCCTTCATGAAACGAGACTGCCTAGCTTTATCTGTCGATACGTCTTTAGGGGCATAGCGAGCTAACTGAGTAAACTTGTTCAGGTACTCGGCCACTGGTTGTCCTCTTTGTTTCAAAGCCCTGAACTCTTCCTTCTTAAGGTCCATCATTCCCTCCGGGACTTGATACTGGCGAAAAGCATTAGTAAACTCCTCCCAGGTGATCTCTTGTGGGGCTCCATGAGCGCACGAAGAATTCTCCCACCATTCTGCGGCGGTTCCTTCAAGTTGATGAGAGGCGTAGAGCACCTTCTCATTGCCCTCACACTGAGTGATGTGCAGCTTCTTCTCAATTGTCCTAAGCCAGTCATCGGCTTCCAAAGGGTTCACATTCCCTGAAAAAGTTGGTGGCCTAGTCCTCATAAAATCTGATAGCTTTGAGTGAGGTCGGGTCCACCATGGTTGTTCGAGCTCTGTGGTTGTTGTTGTTGGTCTGCTGCGTTAGTCATCTGCTTGCATCTTTGCATCATAGTCTGCATCGCTTGAGTCTCATACGCAAGAAATGCTCCCAGTCTCGCATGTCAACTGGCGGTGGTTGAGGCTGCCTCCGTCATTGGGGTTGTCATTCGTGTGATCCACTTCAAGCACCGTTGTTCTCTCGAGTATTCACCATCTGATGATTGCCTCTTGGGTTAGGAAAGGTAGATGTAGCATAGATAAGAAGTAAGACTTTCTAAAGCGGGGAGATAGGTTATACCCAACTGAAATAATTCTTTATTATTCTTGGTATGGCCGCTTATTTAAGCCTACAAGCTTTGCAACACATACTGCACACTCAGCATTACAAAGAAGCAAACTAAACACGAAACCTTAACGTCAACTAAAAAGGTAAAGACTAACTTAAAGACGCGACTCACCCTTGAGTCTCAACACAGCTCCAAGGCTGACACTCACTCATCCAGCCACCCTGGCTGAGGCTAACCCGGCGCATACACCGGCGGGTGAGCTGGCATGGGAGCGAACCTATCCTGATGACCTACTACTGGGTCCTCTGCAACAACAGGGTCTACACTCTCGTCTTGGTCCCACTCTCGCTCCTCTGGATCCTCCTCAGACTCTCCAACTGGCTCCTAAACTCCTCGAGTCACGCGCTCCAACTCGTCCTCGACCGCCTCTAGGGCCTCTCCCAGCTCAGTGATCATCCCGATGGTGTGAAGCACGGTCACCTCAAGCTCTGCTCGCTACTCGAGTGCCTCGCATACGATCTCCAACTCCTGAGTAGTATCTCTCATATGATCCTCCTGAGCAAGGGTGAACTCCGCAAGGTGTATCGCAGTGGCACACTCGTCCTTCACGATCCGTCGGCTTCGGCATGCTTGAACGTCTGGGTGAAGTCGGAACACTGAGTCGTGAAGCTCGTCGGCGTAGTCGCGGCAGACACGGCGAAGAGCAAGTCGAGCGACCTCCTGAATTGCAACCTCGTACGAGAATCTTCTGGCGGAGATGTTGATGGGTCTGCTAGCTTCCTCGTTCTCCCGAGCGTAGATAATCAGCTTGCAAATAAATCATCGGTGTACACCATTGACTGACCAGTTGCCTCCTCGGTAAAGCGGACGATAGAAGCCTCCCAGCGTCTGAAGAACTCTCCACAACTCTATGGTGTAGCCACCAGCTGACTCCTCAAAGGTCGGAACGATCGGCATCTGCTTCACAAGAACTTTGAATAAGTTCTCCACCCGAAACGGCAAGTAAAACGGGTAAATTCAGCAAAGGCGAGAAGTAGAGAATGAGATGAGTCGAGAGTGTTTTATTATCAAAGTTTAGATTTTCTTTTAGAAAATAATTTTGGACTCACATAGGACACCTCCAAACTATCTAGGGCCATGACCTACAGTCAGTATGCTCTGATACCACCTCTGTGAGGACCCAAATCCACTGATTCGAACCCACTGTGTTTACCGCACTAGTCCCAAGATCAACGCTAGTGCACACAGCTCAACATCGGTACATATCACATCATACTCAACGATAATAGAATAATAGTTCATTTATTGATATAGCTAAATGTATGATCTTATGACCGACTTACATTATTAAGCCACGCAGGGCAAGACTGGAAATATAAACTAGTAATTAAGCAGCGGAAAGTAGAAAACGTAGATAGCTCATCAGTTCACCACAGGCAACCGACAAGGCTCGGACCCTAATGACTCGTGTCTTCCTGGACTTCCTCTTCCAACACAGGTGTAGATTCTTCAACTGTTGATTATTGTTGTTTGGCAAGGGTGAGTACTTAAAGCACTCAACAAGTTGTGCACAGAATGCAATCCTATGTATCTATATGTAAGGCTTACTCCAATGGATAGGCTATCATGGTTATTTTGCAGTAAGCAGCATTTATGAACAAATACAGTAAATAGATTGTAACGAATGTAAAACAAATAACAATAGTAAATAAATTCAGTATTTTCTCAAGTAAACCAAGTTTCCAATCCTAAGTCAAATTCCATCTTCCATATGGCATTCCGCCATCCAAACCAAGTTGTCCAATTAATTAAACTAACCCTTAACTGTAATTCCTG
Source organism: Otatea glauca (assembly GCA_036346275.1). NCBI lineage: Eukaryota > Viridiplantae > Streptophyta > Magnoliopsida > Poales > Poaceae > Otatea > Otatea glauca. The sequence continues at coordinate 35,496,289 of CM070718.1, forward strand.
AGCATTGCTCAATACCGCGAGCACGGCCATCCGAATAGTTTCACACTCTGCAGAGGTTATGCACTTTACCCACGCGATACAACCAAACACCACCAAGGCGAGTGATTATAATGAGCCTTTACAATGCTCTGGCTTAACCGGATACTACACGCTAAGGTTTCAACACTGGTGGGTCTGAAAACCATAACCAGGGCCCCCCTCTTGCGCCATGTGAATTACACCCTAACTCGGGAACTCACTCCAACCACGATAGTACCAAAATTAAGACATTGCAAATTACTCAGCTAAGCTGGCCCATACCAGACATGTGGTTGCATGATTGACTCAGGTCAAAGGCTTGCAAGGTTAAGTCCTTAGTGTGATCAAGGCAAGACATCCACATACCCTCTGCCCATCGGGCCCACCTTGGCATCCTCGCCCCTTGTCACTTGCCGCAATCCAAGTTATTATCACCCAGTTGATTACCAAGCACCACGTGCCATCAACAATTCAACATCGTTGCGTGACATGACTCGTCACAACAACTCAATCTCATCGTGTGATCCCACATGACACACCAGTTCACAATATTGTTCCATATTCCATTAATCAAGATTAATTATCAATGATTCTGACACATGTGATGACGTGGCATGACTAAGCAACTAATACGAACTAATCCTCCAATGTTGATTATAATTATTAACCAACTATATTTAACCAATCTAGGGTGACAATGGATCATGGCATACAATGACAAGGTAGGGTGTAGATCAATCTGGTATATTAGCTAAGCCCAATCTAATTTAAAACAATTGTATATTTGAAATATATGCAATAGGGTAAATCAAACATAGCAATTTTATGAACATGGGTTCAACATGATCAAAGCACAACTTGCCTTGGAATAGGTCCTGATCTGGTTCTGGAACTTGCTCTTGAGTTGCTGGATCTTCCTCCGAAGCATCGCACAATTCAACGTCTACGCGTACCGAAGAAGAAAAACAAATAAATGCCAAAACAGAGAGCAATTGAACTCCAAAAATCAAATAAAATTCACCATTAAATAGATCTCAATTTTACAAATTTTTAGAAACTGGAATCACTCAAATCCGAGTTACGATGCAAAAGATATAGCCTTTTGAATTTTGAAATAAATATTGAAATCAGAAAATCAGAAATTACGAATTAACAGATTTATTTTTAATTCAAAAACCGACTTATGACGTAAGCATGACGTCACGCTGGCGTCAGCCCTGGCGCCAGCCAATCAGACGTTGCCACGTGTCCCGGTCCATGGACTCGGTCCACGGGACTGCCCTTGGTCCACCGCAGACGCGGTCCACGGCGCCTCGGCTGCTGAGCCCGACACGCGGCGATGCTTGATTGGCTGCGGCGATGGCACAATCTGATGCGTCTAGATCCGATCGAACGGTCAAGATCTAGGGGACACGCGGCTAAGCCTCAATCGCCCGATCTAAATCCAACGGCTTGTACCTCTCGAGTGGCTCACCGACGCGTCACAATCTGGAACGTCCAACGAAGATCCAACGGTTGATGGCAGTCGAAGCTTTCCGATGGTGCTGCGGCGACGATCTCTCGCCGGTGCTGAGGACGAAGGCGGCGGCGCAGCGCTCCGGTGACCAAAACGCAACGAAACCACACCACTTCGACGCGGCGCAGCTTGGCGGTCTCAGATCCGGTCCTTGGGTCCACGAAGACAGCGGATCGGTGGCGCTTTTCGTCAAAAACCGCGGCGGCTCGAAGGTGTACTCCGGCGAGCTTCTACACGAAAACGGCGGCGGCTCGAAGCTCCAGGAATCCGGTAGATGCGCGGCGCGAGGTGAGGAAATCAACGCCCGCCTCGGTGACTTAAATAGCTGCACGGGAAGGCGTGTCCAGCCTGGACTCCGAAGACGGCTCCGTGGCGACGGCGGACTCCGGCGACAACTCGGAGAAGCGACGCGGCTGCATCAGGCGCGTACACGAGGCACTCATCCGACGGCCCAGCATCTCCGACGATGTGGACGAAACTCGAGCGCACGATCAAAATCAGCGGCTCAGATCCAACGCTCTAGGGTTTTACCCGAGACGGGCCAATTGGGCCGCCCGAAACGGGCTACGGGCGCACAGTATTGGGCTTCGGCCCGATACTGTTTCTAAAAGATTTTTAACATTTTAATAATTTAGATAATTCTAGAAATTCATTTAATTGGTTTTAGGCAAATAAATAATCAGGAAAAATCCAAGAAAAATCTCAAAAATACTTTGAGACATTCTGGACTTAAACAAAATATTTTTGGCAAAACTTTATTTTTACTTTGCATAAATTTAAATAGATTCGAATAAAAGGCAATAAACTTGATTTGAAATTTAATTCCAATAAATCCAGAAAAATCCAAATAAATTCCAGAAAATCTCAAATGCACATTTAAGCAATAAAAACTTAATTAAGCCAAATTTTGGGATGTTACAACAATCTCTCCAACCATTTGTGTGGAACTCGCCTTTGGTGGATACAATCTCGTCGACAATAAAGCCGATGGGTTGTTCTTGGATTGCTGCAACCCGGTGCGGCGGGATCACGTCTTGCACATCGATGTTGGGCTGACAAAGCAGGAGGTAAATAAATCTCTAGACATGTAATTATTAAAGTGTAAGTACTAAGAAATTGACATGTGCACACTACCTCGGCGTTGGTTGTCGGCACATCACCGTGGGTAATACTTTGCATATAGTGGCACACATAATAGCCACATAGGTTGTTTCCACCCGTCTGTTGTAGAACTTGCGATGAAATTTGAAAAGAACACGATTATTGGGATGAAAAACTGTTACGGCATATTAATATTCTTTAATACGTACTCGAGTGCTTAATTGTACATCAAATTCGTTCTCGAAATCTCCTTGTTGCTTCTTTCGAAACCGTGCGAATGTCCTGTGTGATGCGTTAGTATGAATGGTAATTATCAGAGTTGGAATTAGCAAGGTATTTCAATATATATAATAAGGAAAACTATCGTATATATATGTGCTATATACATTTAGGGTGTCAATGATAAATTGATATTTTTCACCGAGTCCTTTTGAGTCTTGAACAATGATCCGCCGCTATCAAGCTTGATGACAAGAAGGATCGAGTGAAACCTATTCATGTATTGCAACATATATGTAACTAGCTAGTAGTATTATAAATGCCATGGAAAATATAAGAACGAGAGGTTGTATATATACGCACTCGAAGTTGAAGGGCGAAGTATGTACGGTTTGTAGTCTTTGTCCCAAGAATGCATCGAGAATGTAATCTTCAAGATCCTTTCGGTTGTATCCAAAGATAAACTCGTTAACAATCTACGGGTCGATGAAGCCCACGTTGAAGATATTCTCTTTTCTACATCGTTGTATCTCCATTCTACATAGAAAGGTATAAGTTTAATAGTTGCAATTTTATTGTACGAGGAAGCACACAGTAAAGGTATGAGCTTGACACTTACAGCACCAAAGAGCTCATGAGAGACACGTTGATGGAGTCGGCATGGTAAATATTGTATAAGTCGTCAAATTCGAGCCATATGGTGCTTGTCCCGCGATAAAAATCATCTTCTTTGATACGGAGGGGGAACATCATTCTTCCTTGAGCGGACTCTGTCATGTACCATTCGTGAAATTGCCGCATCTTGGTTGGCAAATCCTTTATATCATTTGGGTCAATCACCCCTACCAACCAGAAATTGCCATCTGACCTTTGTTGCCATTGGGATATCATCTATTAATCCTAGAGCTGCAGCTGTGGAACTGAGTCCTGCCTCCTTCATAAACCTCTCGAGGTTCTCCTGATCTTGGTCTCTCTTCTTCTTCTTTGCCGCCGCCGCCTGACCACGTTTATTCTTCCGTAGCCTTAATTATTGTCCGCTCATAGTTGGGCCCAGACAGCAATGCTTTGCATGGCATGTCGCGAAGTGTTCCGCCGCTTTTGGATCAGTCGGTACCTTTGGCTCTACCTTCTTTTTTGCGAAGTGTGAAACCACTTCTACTTTAGTGACCGCGTTACTCTTCTCCTTATTCATATCATATGCCCTCTTTGGAGGTTCCTTTTCCTTGGTCGATCGGCTGGACTCCGCCTTCTTGGAAGCAGGTGGGGGAGCCTTAATTCTGTTATCAAGCTTCCTCGGAGGAGATGGTGGAGGCGTGGTTTTCCTGGGGGGGTTCTTTTTTGTTTGAGATGCTGGTGGTGGAGTAGGGCTTGCGTGGAGCGGGTGGAGACACGGGAGCTGCTTGGTGGTGGAGTAGGGCTTCGCTCTATTTTCTTGGCGAGGCATTGCGTGGCGGTGACGTCGGAGGAGGCGTGGGTTGCCGTGGTGGAGATGACGCGTCCATAGCAGCTGGAAATATGATGTACCGTTTGCGCCATAGGATGATATTGTGGAGGGCCTGTTCAAACTTGGTCACGTCGTCGCCTCCAGCAATATCGAGGTGAAGTTCTTCAAATCCGCTAAGCACCTCCTCCACCGCGACCTTTGAGTAACCCGGGGGTATCTCGTTGTAGTGGAACATCTGGCCCAACTCCACCGGATATGCCATGCCGTAAGCCACCTTGATGGAGAGGTTACGCGCATCAACGTGTAGCTCACACTGGCGGCGAACCCTTATGTCATCCACAGGATAACGGGATAGCAAGGTGTCCGCTTCAGGGAAAAAACCGCTTCTAGAACGCAACCTTCAGAAGCGGTTCGTGTCTCCAACCGCTTCTGGAAGCCCTCTCCGGACCGTTGCCAACGAACCGCTTCTGGTGCGAAGATCACAACGGGTTCGCACCAAACCGCTTCTAATAGGCCGGTTGTGATGCCCAGTTCTGTAGTAGTGGGAGTTTGTTTGTTGCTGCCATGGGGAAGAAGAAAGGAAGGGGCAGGGAAGATGGGTTCTGCAGGGTTGGTTGGAGGAGAGAAAACGGAATGGGGCTGAAAGAGACAAGACAGAAAGAGGGAGGTCTCTAGACAGCTCGGTTTTGGTATTAATTTGGCCACCAAATTGCAATGAAAACCTTCAAAACTTTTATATTGAGGTCCTGGGTATGTATTGACATCTAGTAACATTTTTGGATCAAATATTGTCACAGAACAATTATGAAAATTCTAGCAAAACTGATGTACCAACTTTAGTAGACTGGATAGTATAAGGCAATTAATGAGCTGTCATTCATAACTTAAAATTTCTGGAAATTTTTATGAGAAATATGGAGGTAGTTTTTACCATAATGTAAAATTATCAGCTTAAATTATTTTACATAAAAATTATGGTAATTATGACAATGCTGACTGCCTAATTTCCATCTTTCTGTTTTTATTTTATTTGAGGATGAAAATTGATTCAAGAAATTCTTAAACTTTTTGAGTGAGTTTTATATGGTCTATTATTTCTTGTATAACATTTTCAGATGAAAATATTATATATTTATTTTCTATTAATTCTGACTTGCAGATTTCTGATTTCCTTGTTTTATGTTTTCGAAATATAAAAGGCATTAAATTTATTTATTAATTTTTAATATTTTTACAAGAGGTTAATAATGTCATGCAAAATACATGGAAAATTTTTCAACTAGAGATCAGTTTCGATTATTTTTATAAAATTCTGGCTATCTATTGTTTGCAGTCAAAACATGTCAATTCATATGTCATGTCATATCTCACATCATTATCTTTTGAATTAATACACCCATGACAGCTGAAAAGAAGTGATGGAGACTTTTCAATATTTAATGATATTTTTACTGGCTTTTTACTTTCATCTTTTGACCTTTTTACTTTTACTCTTTTACTAATTCATTTATTAATTTTTCTTTTAGAGCCGATCTTAGTTTCAGTTGAAATCTTTATTCAATTCTATTTTCAAATTTTTATCTTTCCTATTTTTGAAATTTTTGGGATGTTACACATTTAAATCATTTTTTTTGAGAATAGACGCGATTTTCTGCCAAAAAAACTCTGATTCGCCGAAAGGTTTATAGCAGTCCACAAATTAGCCGACGGGTCCTACAAATCCAATTTTACGCAAAAAAAACTAAGTGACGTTTAAATCATTTTTTTGTAGAATGGACCGAAAAAAACAAAAAATACATTCTCGGTTTTCTCCCAAAAAAACACAGATTCGCCGTAGGTTTATAGCAATCCACAAAATTAGCCGACGGGTCCTACCGACCTATTTTTCGCAAAAAAATTAAATAACATTTAAATCACTTCGGTTTTCTCCAAAAAATCCACATATTCGCCAACAGCTCCTAGCAGCCCATTTTTTTATAACAAAAAAAAACAGAAAACCGAAGTTACGTGTTTTTTCCAGAAATATCTGTCGGACCAAATTTTGCACGTAACAGCATCGTACGACCGAATTTCTCAAATTTCGCACATCGTAGTGTCATGCGCCGAAATTTCACACGACGCAGCGTAGCGCATGAGCCTGACTAGTTAAATTTAAGTCGGAAAGAAGTTGAACTTAGATGTTGAAGGTGTACACCCACCCCACATCGATCCCACCTCCATTCGTAGACGTTATCTTGCCATGCCTTCCCAACATTTGGTCCCTATCTTACTTAGTAGTATTAATCACTGTTTTCAAACATAGTAGTGTTAATTTTTTCTGTTGGGTTTTTAATTATTTCTGGATTATTGTTGTTGGCATCTGTGTTTATTATTACTGTAGTACCATTTACTGTTTCCAAACATAGTGGTGTACGTTAATGACTGTTGTTGATATTTTGCTCAAGCGACAGAGAGATGCAACGTCTGGAAGTCGTTCCCCTTGTAGCTTGTCAATGCACGTGCCGGCTGATACATGCTTCTTTTCTTATTTGTAGGAATTAATGCTGATAGATCCTTCTCCTTTTAGTTTTACATGTATTTCCCACCCTTGTTTTAACCTGGTTTTCGGTTAGGGTTTATCATGGTTTAATTAGGCTTTATTTGGAAACCAGGAATTTTATAGAAAATAGAACAATTTCCACAGAAAATCGGGAAAAGTTCCCGCTCCAAGCAGCAGCTAGCGCCTTAGTTTGTCGTTGTTTCTACAAACAGAAAAAAAAGTTCCATTAAAAAAATAAAGAAGAGTGAAAAAATTTCAGGCTCAAATGTTTGTGTAGGACTAGGAGGCCATCCATGCATGTTCATTTAAAACAAGGAGTAGATATCAGGAAGAAAAAACCCACAAGACTAGATGCCGCCTCTCCATCAGTCCGACCGCGCCCGGACCTCAAATACGACAAACAAATTCAGGTAGGCAGCATCTTCTCAGAATGGAATGAATAAGTCCAGATTCGTGTCAGCTATGCAACCCCATGACCAAGGGCCGCTTGGCCACTACTGATTGATCGGAGTTCACGACACACGACAGCTCTTGGCCGTCTGCAAACGTGTACTGCACGCGCGGCACGACGAATTCAACAGCCGCCTTGAACTGCACACTGTGAGACCCCATTATAATGAACAGGAATCTCCGTATGATTACTGTACTATTCCCTGGATCAGTAGCTAGAACTCACATGTTTACAATAATTGGAATCACAACCATACTTCACATAGATTAAAACGGAAACTATTACATATAGGTAAAGTTACAACTCAGAGAATAAAGCAGCAAAAGAAGCAATATCTTGTAGTTTGCCCCTCCGATCGGCAGGTAACTGACCAGGCATAAACTCCAAATAGAACACGACGAAGAAGATCCCGCAACCTTCAACGAAAAGAGACTCGAAGCCTCGCTATCTCATCCACCTAAAATAATAATTAAGTAAGGGTGAGTACTTTACGTACTCAGCAAGACTTTAGTAAAACCTATAATATATGCAGGCTATTTCAAAGGAAAGGCTAATACAGTTAATTTGCATAAAGAAAAATTGAATAGTAAAACAAGTTATCATTTACAAACGAAATTTATAAGAGCAAGTTTATTGATAATAAAATATATACAACAGTAAGTAATACTCACAGTCCTCCATGACGTGAGTTCGAATAATCCAAACCATAAGATCTATCAATGTCAGCCCTTCGACCTAAAGCAACAGTTGCTAAAAACAAGTTCAGAACAAACTCATTTTAGAAAATACCAAAGACTTTAACATTGGAATGACTTCACCAAGTGTCCTTGACCGTGGACGCGGCTAATCGATTAGATCTTATACTCTGCAGAGGTGTACAACTTTACCCATAAGGAATGATCAACCTTTTCGTCATATCAATTAACACAATTCCTTTGGTGTGTCGGCAAGGAGATCATACAGAGCCGTTACATTATATAGACGTGGCTTTGAACCAGCCCGGAACGTTAACCCTCGCCCTGAAAACAGAGACACTCACCTAAGTCATGGATCCACATTTATCACACCCAACACCACGTCTCTGTCCATGGCAATGCGTACACCGTTGCATTGGTATGTAGAAACCCCTACAAGCAGATCTGACCGGAATGCCTGTGCTAACTCCCACTTTCTGTAGATGCAAAGCCACATCTAAACAACTTAATAGGCTAAGACCCGCCCATACAAACCCTCGTGGTTGTACGAAATTCTTGGATCTATAGCGTTCCTGTGAGACCCCGTTCTTGCAAACAGGAACCTCCATGTGAACACTGTACTAGTCCCATGATCAGTGGCTAGCACTCACATGTTTACAACATTCATATCACAACCACAAGATAAAAATCTGACGGACATATATTACAAGCAGTAATAATTATACAGAGTTAAATTTTTACAACAGCGGAAAGTAGAGGAATTAAAACTCCAAAAGCCACGTGGTATGCCCGCTAACCCTCAGGCAACTGACTTGGCAAACCTAAGGTAACTCATCGTCAAAAGTCCCGCACCCTGCGTGAAAGTAAAGCCGCCTGGTGCTTGCGGGTTTCATCCTCCGAGACAATAGATGCAAGATTGAGTACTTTGGTACTCAAGAAGACTTATAGTGTTTAACGGATGCAATACAAGAATTATGCAAAGCTAAGCAAAGCGAGGTTAAAGGTTATTTTGCAGTTTCATAAACATTTAAGAATATGACATAATAGATTGAAACATCGCATTTCCAAATGAGCATTTGGAGTATAAAGAGATAGCAAATAACCAAGTTTTCAACCCAGTCTACCCGATCAGAAGATCCCGAGTCGTCCTTTGACCCAAAAAAACTAGTTGCAAAACGGTTTCCTTTTCAAACCCGCTTTTTCCGAGAAAAGTGCAAAACATTCTAACATTGGAATGACTTCACCAGCGCCCATGACCGTGGACACGGCTAATCGATTAGATTTACACTGCAGAGGTGTACACTTTACCCACAAGGAATGATCAACCTCTTTACTGTGCCGGTTTACACACTTCCTTTGGTGTGTCGGCAAGGAGATCATACTGAGCCGTTACATTATCTAGATGTGGCTTTGAACCAGCCGGGACGCTTGACCCTCGCCATGAAAATGAAACACTCACCCAAGACGTGGATCCTTTCACATTACACCCAACACCACGTTTACATTCACGGCAAGGCGTACACCGCTGCATTGGTAAGTAAACCCCTACAGACGGATCGAACCGGAATGCACGTGCATAACTCCGCCTTCCTTAGATGCAAAGCCACACCTAAATAACTTAATAGGCTAAGACTGTCCCATACCACCCTCGTGGTTGTACGAAATTCTTGGATCTATAGCGCCCCATTGCTCGGTCCTTAATCCGACACGGCGATACTCCACCCTAACTATGCGCAAATCCTCTCGCACCTCCGGCTATTGCCAATAATCGCCCGCATCAAAACCATAGTTTTAGTTTTGGGTTTTTAATCAAAGTACTAGCAACATTTTCCCAAATGAGGATCATACATACGTTGAAAAGAATGAAACACGATCAACGACTTAAGCGGATATTTTATGCTAGCGGTTATACCCAAAATGACATTAAACATTGTCTAGCTATCCGACTAAGGCTTACAAGGTTCACATGTTCATACTGATTGAGGCAAACCATAATTTACAGGATTAACTACAGTTCTAACCCAAATTAGCGGTTTTAGGAGAACTATCCGGATGCACTGTACATAAGCAAAAACAACATAGAGTAGGTAAATTATTGGGTTCAACATGTTCAAGGAGGTGCTTGCCTTGCGACTCACTGTCTAAATCAGATCGGATCGGCGATGGCGTCGTCTTCCTCTTCGATGACGTCGGACTCTACACGACGATCAAGCGGAAGAATAATAAATATCCAAATTCGGAAAAGGGCGAAAAGAAGACAGACAGTAAGTCAAATAAAGAAAAACTGCAGAAAACAGGGTTATCCTGCTAAGTGTTGAAGCATAGGCTTTTACGATTTTACAAGGCGATTAATTATTTATTTGAAGTATTAATTCCTTTCTGAAGTGAACATCTTAAGGTTGTCTTATGAATTATTTATTTGGAAATTACGAATTCAAGAGGCTAAAATTGTGAATTCTAGTATTTATAACTTCGAATTATAGATGCTAAATTATTTGGATTAAAAGAATTAGACACTAGTTAAGGGTTACACTAAACACTTAACCCTACGCGATTTGCATAAGAAAGGTTTTAAATAAAATATAACTGGTAGCTAGCTAATTAGATTCATTCATGATTTTTTTGAGAAGGTTACGTGATACAAATTTATTAACTACGAATTCCTTATCCAGCTAGGTTGTTAGGTTGTTCATGACTTGAATCACTAAACTAGATTTTAACTATTTAACCTACAAAGCACATATATATACATATATGTGTGTGAGTGCATTTGGCACAATAATGATTACATGGTTTAAAGTTAATTCACCCCAAAATTCCTACTTAATCAAACTTAACTATGCTACTGCCATCCTGCTATTTATAATTAAACTTTTGTTTCTTTTAAATTTCTTTTAATCTTGTTATAAATATTTGAATTGCTAGTGTATTGGAAACAAAGTCTAAGTAGAAAGTAATTCAAACAAGCATGGAAATTAAATATCCTTATATATCCGGGTTCTGGTAATATAAGGATTCTAGAAAAATTAGTTTCATAAATTTTCAAGTTTATTTACAGAAATTTTGTATAGAGCATATCTCTACCCTTTTAACTCAAATTTGAATTTCAAAATTTTCGAGAGATGATCTTCAAAATATTTTTGCATATTCGAATCTACGAATTTTCACGAATTTAGAAATTGGTTTCACTATTTTTGACCAGATGATTCAAAAGTTATGGACATTTGAAGTGGCTCGGTTTTGAGATTAAAAGAAATTAAAATCGTTTTCTCGAAAGAAAACGTCTTTCGCTTTTTGTATGTGATGATTTGAACGTGGCCCGCAGCCACTGACAAGTCGACCCCGCCCGTCAGTGACCGCGCTATGCGACCCTCGTCTGACGAGCACGGCCCACCTGTCGGCGAGCGCGCGGTGGAGGGCAACTGGCTCATGGGCCTTTGGCTTAGTGAGGCTGTCAAGCCTGGCCCACACGTCAGTGATCTCCTAACACCTAGAGACTGACCACCCGGGCTCGCTTGTCAGCGAGACAAAGCAGGGCCGACGCTGGAGCATCACGCCGGCGGCGAAGGCGCGGCGGAGCCGGCCGGCCGAAGGTTCTGAGAGCACCAGTGGACTATGGGGAACACTCCGGTGGGGGTAGCTGGCGGCGTTAGTAGCCGGAAGTGCACCACCACCGAGAAGGCGCGGCGGCAGAGGCAAGAGCTCGCCGAAGAAAACGATGAGCTAATTTTGGCTCGAATGGGTATTAGATTAAGCATCAGCATGCTCTAGAGATCCCATTTTACCTAAAAATTCGCTCGCGAAGGTCCGGTAGGGTGACCACGGCCGGGTGGGAAGAGACACGGCGGAGAGGAGCCTCGCATACGAAAAATGATGGAATCAAGGTATCTTTGGATAACTCATGGTGCTTAATGAAGCTCAGGTGAAACTATTGCAAGCAATTACCCACGGATTGACTCGATTGGATTTCACCCCTTTGCTTTGAGCTCTCGATGGAAAGGCGGGGAGAAAAGAAGAAGCGGCAATTTCGGGTTCAGCGAAGAGCAAGAGAGTGTCAAGCCTCAATGGAACGCGCACGAGGTATTTATAGCCCAAGAGACGGTCTCTCCAGTGTTTGAACGGAGGAGGAAAAACTGCAGCTCGGTTCGGTTCGGTTTTGACCGCTCGGCGAAGTGTCGCGAGGGTTCACCGGCAGGAAATGACGCGGGATGGGCAAGGTATGGTGCGGGACTCCCGAGACTCGGCGTGGCAGCGACCAGCAGCCCGGGACGGCGCGAAACGCGCTGAGACGCAGAGACGAAGTCGGCGAAGGAACGAGAGAGCTCGAGCTCTCCTCGGGCGAAAAGGAAAAGACGCGAGGCAGAGGAAGAAAGGAGACTGGCGGGTGGGTCCGACCCCACCGAGCAGCGAGAGGGAAGGTCCACGCTACTTGCCAGCTCGCCAAGCCATCCCAGCGCCCGGGCCCGCATGTCAGGGGGACAGAGTGAATTAGGAGATAGGCTCTGCTTCGGACAGCTCCATGTGGGCATTAAAACCACCGTCAAATCACTTTGAAAATTTTCCAATCTTTTTGACTGGGTTTATCTGGTAGTTCTCGGCGTCCAGTTAAATTTTCATAGTAAAATACATTATGGTTAATTTATAAAAATTCTGACACTGTGGGCGGGTACAGAAATTGAATTTCGGAATTCTATTTATTTAAGGGTGTAAAAATTATTAATTATTTTCCAAACTTTTTGGGGAGGTTCTTTTGGTCCCATGGACGTCTCTATAAAAATTTCAAGTCAAGAACTCAAGTGAATATTTTATAAAAATTCTGACATGAAGATTTCTTGTTTTTAATAGCCTCTGTTTTTGAATTTCTAGAAGGCTTTGCCGACATGATAAATTGCTGAGATTTTTACCAGATGTATCTACTGCTCTAAGGGTTCTTTGGTAATGTTTGGGGCTCCTTGTCAATTTCGGTCATTTTTAATTAATTCAAACTTTACTGTTTTTAGTCAAAGGAAAGAATTGAAACATTTATTCTTGCTCCAATTCAGCACTAAAGATTTTTACTAGGTATTTTTACTGGTTTAACAGATTGGTCATGGTCAAATGGAAATTTTTATAATTTTTACTTTTACCTTCTTACTATTTTTCATTTGACCATTCTATTAATTGGATTTTTCATACAAAGCATAAATCCAAGAAAATCCAATAAAACCAATAACATCAAGAAAATCCAGAAATAAATATATTTTAATCCAAAATATTCATTTCCATTTTATTGTCTACTGTTTTTCATTTTCAGGCTGTTACAGTTCCATTGCTCGGTCCTTAATCCGACACGGGCGATACTCCACCCTATACTACGTGCAAATCCCTCTGCACATCCGGCTATTGCCAATAATCGCTCGCATCAAAACCATAGTTTTATTTTGGGTTTTTAATCAAACTACCAGCAACCATTTTCCCACAAAGGACCATTTAGATTCCATATAAAACATTTCAGGAAACAATTTTAATCATGATCATCTGCCCCACAAAAAGCTAAAGCATGGATAACATGATCGCATATATCCCATTTGCATTAAGTAATGTCTAGCCCTATTCTATGGTTATCAAGGTTCACATGTGCATAATTTTCAAGGAGTTTCAGGAGACAATAGGTATATCTATCAGTACCGCAAAATAGCGAATTTACAGAAAGTAAACGCATGCATGAAACAATTTGATGAACAAAACGAATATAAAATACTGGGATCAATATGGTCAAAGGAGCACTTGCCTTGCTTATTTATTGCTTACGACGAAGATGCGGTCGCAGCTGACGGAGGCAACAATGGAGGAAGGGACGTCGGATTCTACACGTCGATCAATCGGAAATAAAGCAAATATCCAGCTTTAATAAGGGCAAAAAGAAAACAGATAACAAATCAAATAAAGATTCACTACAGAAAACAGGAATTCTTTAGGGTTTGAATTATGAATTTTCACATCTTGAGTTCAACATAAACAAGCATTCATATAGCTAAAGGCTTTTATTATGAATAAAGCAGGGTTTCTTTTATAGATTATCTTTTCTAGAATTACGAATTCAAGAGGCTAAAATTATGAATTCTTGCATTTATAACTTCTAATTATAGATGCTAAAATTATTTGGATTAATAGAATTAAGACATTAGTTAAAGGATTATACAAATAGCACTTAAATTCCAAATTGACTTTGCATAAGAAGAAGTCTTGAATTTGTTTGATCTGTTAAGCTAGGTTACTAGATTTATTTATAGTTTCCAAGAAGGTTCTGGTGATACAAATATATTAATTACAGATTTCTTCATTATTTCCGAGTTCGCAAATTCACAATATGATGTTCAGGAATCATATTACTTAAGGTTATATAGCTAATTGGATTTATATGAAAAGCATGATGAAATATGGTTATTTCTTTGCAATAAGATAGCATATACTTTGGAGAGTAATCCTATGCTGATTTCATAATTCTTTTCATTTGGACGAGATACATCATAAGCTACTGAAAATGCTTAAGTGTTTCTAACTTTACACAATAAAGGTTCGATTTCCGATTAAAATTTGCGATTACACCTTATTAGGTAGAAACCTGGGATGACTATAAGAGCGTTTTAAAGTTAGTTTCGTGATATTTGGCTTTTATCCGAAATGTTTTCCATATAAACGACCATTGGGGCCCAGTACGTACTTAGCCCAAATTTGTATAAATATGAAGTACTTTTGCGTAACCAAGGAGGATACTACTTTTCAAGATTCTAGGATTTAATTTTGTCAAATTTGAAGTTCATTTGTGAAAGTTATAACTATTCAATTTATACAAGTACTGGAGATTCAATTATTTGGTTAAGTGTCATTTATAACGTTGTTACAATGATTTGTTGAATCATTTAGTTTGATCACATTAGCTATTTAGAATCCAGTTTCTTTTCATGTCTTTGCTCTTTATTAACTGTACTTGTATACATTTTTCTACATATACAATGCTTATGCTCTTGATGCAATATAAATTTGTGCATATGTGACATTTCATTAAAAACATTTCTATATTGACAATTTACTCATTCTGATAGCTATTCATATCCTTGTACAGCTATTAGACACTTTTCACATGTATATATATATATATTGTTACTGATTACTATATGCACTTACATATATACATACATCTTTTCCATTTAAACCACTTGTTATTCATAAACAATTCCAAATCTAGTTTATACTTTAATCATTTCAGCATAATAGGGTATCCTACGTCATACAAGGGTTTATAAATCAACTCTATTTATTTTAGATTCCTTTTTCACAATTTATTCATTTTTGATTATTTATTTCATTGAAAACAACCTTTATTGGAAAATGATTCAAACAAAGGTAAAATATAAATATTTTTATATATTCGAGTTCCTAGAAATATAGGGATTCTAAAAAAATTTGTTTCATTAAATTCTAAGTTTGTTTGCAACATTTCCATATGTAGCATACCTTTAGGCCTTTCCTTTGAATTTGAATTTAAAATTCAAAAAGAGTTCATTTGAAGAATATATTTGCATATTTAGAATCTACATGATTTTAGATGAATATATAAATTTATTCCATCAAATTTGGGCTTAAAACATGCAAGATATATACAAGTGAATGTGCTAGGGTTTTAAAATTACTGTCAATTAGAAATCTTACCATTTAAGGAATATACGTTTTCCTTTTGGGAAGACGCCTTTCTCTTTTTGGCCTGCCCACGATTCACGGTGACGGTGGGACCCATTGCAGTGAGTCAAGGCAGGGAGGCACTAGGGCAGCTTCGCCCGGCGTGGCTGGCGCTAGTGGATCGGCCGGCCGAGGGCACAATGAGCATCAGCTCATCACGGCGCACAAAGTGGTGCAGTCCTTTGCCTCCGGTGACGGCCAGAGGTAACTCGCCGTCGAGAGGGGCGGCGAGAATGGTGGAGACTCGCCGGAGAAGAAGAAGAAGTGAGTTTTAGCTCGAATGGGTAACGGGGTGAGCATTAGTGAAGCTGGGCCGCCACCGAGCACCGGCCGTGGAGAAGAAAAGCGCATGCGATGACGGTGCTCCGTGAGTGAAGAACTGAAAATGATGTTTGATTAGGCCTCAGGGACATCATAAGGCGCTACAGATATGAGCAATTTAAGGATGGTTCACCGATTTGCTCGAATTCGGCTTCGCCCCTTTTCTTTGCTTGCGGCGCCAATGGAGGCTTGGAAGAGGCAATACTTGACAGAGGGAGCAAATAGTGTGTGAGAGTGATGTAGAGATGCTCAAATGATGGCTTTGGGTGTTAGAAAGTACAGCTGTGTATTGTTCTTGGGAGATTTGGACCGAATGCTTGAGCTCAGCTCTGAGCGACTCGGTGAACTGGCGCGATGGCGCGAGCTCGCTTCTGTACAGGCTCGATGAATTGGCGTGACGGACATGAAATGACCAGCGGTTTGGCGCGAGCGTGGCGAGGACAAACGTGGCTACGACTCATGCAGTGGTGGCTTGACTGAGGAAGGGTCGGGAAAGAGCAAGCAGAGGGGAGCGACTCGGCTGGGGGAAAAGAAGAAAGGAGAGGGAGGAGTGAGCCTGACAGACAGGGCCAGAGACCACTGGCAGCGGCTTGGCGAGCTCTTGCGGTCACTGTGACTGGGACCCACATGGCAGCGAAATGAGGTGTCAAGGAATAGACTTCAGCTCATACAGCTCGGTTCTGGTATTAATTCACCCATCAAACCACCTACATATTTTCTGAAACTTTTTGACGGAGTTAGTAATCTTCTGTACAAATTTGAGACTAAAATACTGTAACATCCCGAAAAAATATAATAAAATGAAAATGAATATTTTGGATTTGAATATATTTATTTCTGAGTTTCCTAGTGTTATTGGTGTTTATTTGGATTTTCCTTGGATTTATGTTTTGTACGAAAAGTCCAACAAATAGGATTAGTAAATGGAAAATAGTAAGAAGATCAATAGGTAAACGTAAAAATTGGGAAAAATTACCATGAGACCTTATTCATGCTGGTAAACTAGTATAACCATCTAGTAAAAATTGTATGTGCAGGAAGTTAAAGGAATAAAATATTTGAATCATCTCTTTTTGACTAAAAACAGTGAAGTCAAAATTAATGAAAAATATTCGACACTTATATGGAGCCACAAAAATTACCATAGCACTCTCAGAGCAGTATATAAATCTGTTAAAAATCTTATAAATTTATCTTGTCGTCCAAGCCTTTTAAAAATTCAAGAATAGAGGCATTGGAAAACTAAGAATCATAATGTCAGAATTTTTATAAAAATATTTACTTAAGATTTTGACTTGAAATTTTTATGGAGATATCCAAAACCCAAAATGAACTTCTATAAAAAGTTTGGAAAATAATCAATATGATTAATACCCTTAAATAAATAAAATACCAAAATGCAAATTTTGGACAAATGCAGAGTGTCAGAATGTTAATTAATTCATTATAGAATGTTTTGGTATGAAAATTTTACTGAAGGATGAAAACTTCCAGGAGATGTCGGTCAAAAAGTCTCAGAAAAATCTACCATGATTTGATAGCAGTTTTAATGCTCACATGGAGCTATCCCGGCCAAATTAATCTCATGACTCATCTACACTCACTGACATGCGGGCCTGGGCGTTGAAGCAACTCGACGCGCTGGCAGCCGAGCAGGAGATTCTCTCTCGCTGCCCGGTGGGGTCAGACCCACCCGTCAGCCTCCGGCCTCGCTGCCCCCTCTCCTTTTTCCTCTCTCGCCCGAGACGAGCTCGAGCTCTCCCGAGCTTTCGCCTCCTCTCCGCGTCTCAACGCAATTCACGCTGCCCTGAGCTAGTGGTCGCTGCCACGTCCATCCTTGGGAGCCCTGCACCATACCCGGTCAGCCTCGCATCGTTTCTTGCCGGCGAGAGACCCTGCGCCACCTCGCCTAACCGAGCCGCACCCTTGATCTTGTGTTCAAACACTGGGGAGACCGACTCCCTTGGCTACAAATACCTCTTGTATGTCGCAATGAGGCCCCTCACTCCTTTGCTCTTCGCTTGAACCCAGCAATCGTCCGTTTCTTTTCCTCCTCAACGTTCTCTCGCGGGAGCCAAAAAAGGGGGAAAACGGTGAAGTGAGCCAAATCGGCAAAAATCCTTAGAATTTCTCAGTTCTTAAGCTTCGTCGTATCCCCTAGAACACTGATCGACCTTTTGTTTTCCCTGGTTTTGTCCGCAGCTTGCCATCACCGCCGCTTTTCTTCTTCCTGGCCAGCGCATGTGGGCAGCCACCTTCGGCCCTTCTCCGCTTTCTTTCTCAGGTGAAATAGCTCACTTGTAGCTCACTCGTAGCTCACTGATGCTCACACTGTTCTTTCCTAGCAAAAAGATGGCCGGCGGCGAGCTTTTGCTCGCGCAGCCATGGCGGTCGCCGCACCCTTGGGGTGGCGCTTTTCCGGCCACCTCCCGGTGAATGGGTAACGCCCCTAGGTTCGCCTCAGCTCACTGATGCTCATGGTGCTATCCATTCTACCGCGGCGCGTGATTCGTCGGCGGCGGGACGGAGACCAAATCGCCCTGTTTCGAGTCGCTGACCGATGGGTCCAGATTGTCAGTGGCGCGCGGTCTCCTTGAGTCAGCTCAGTCGCTAACGAGCGGGGCCAGTTTGTCAGTTAGATCGGGTCGCATTCAAACGCTTGCGCGCCAAAAAGCCGAAAGGCGTTATCCCTGAGGCAAAAGCGTATTTTGGAATTTTAGTCGATTTTCAGAAACCGAGTCACTTCAAATGTCCATAAGTTTTGAATCATAACTCCAAAATTAGTGAAATAAAATTCTATATTCATGTAAAATCAAGCTATTTTATAATATGCAAAAATATTTTGAAAACCATCTCTGGGTAATTTTGAAATTCAAATTTGAATAAAAGGCCTAAAGGTATGCATTATACAAAAAATTTTCAAACAAACTTAGAATTTAATGAAACTAAATTTTCTAGGATCCTCATGTTTCCAGGAGCTCAAATATATAAAAATATTTAATTTTCATGTATGTTTGAACTACTTTCCATTTAAGTTTTGCTTTCAATACACTAAAAATTTAGATATGTATAAGTGTATGAAAGAAATATGAAATGAGTGAAATTATGGTTTACCTCAATCTGTATGAATATGTGAACCTTGTAAACCTTAGTTGAACTAGACATGCTAAATGTCATTTTGGGTATAACCGCTAGCATAATATACCTGCTTAAGCTATTTGTTGTACGCTTTCAGCCTTTTCAACAAATGTGTGGTCCTCATTTGGAAAATGTTGCCGGTACTTGGTTAAAAACCCAAAATAAAACTATGTTTTGACACCGGCGATTATTGGCAATAGCCGGAGGTGCAAAAGGGAGTTGCACGTAGTGTAGGGTGGAGTATCGCCCGTGTCGGATTAAGGACCGAGCAATGGGACGCTATAGATCCAAGAATTTTGTGCAACCATGAGGACTTGTATGGGCGGGTCTTAGCCTATTAAGTTGTTTAGGTGTGACTTTGCATCTAAGGAAGGCGGGAGATTGCACAGGCATTCCGGTCAAGTCTGTCTGTAGGGGTTTCTACATACCAATGCAACGGTGTACGCCTTGCCATGAACAGAATATGGTGTTGGGTGAGATGAAAATGGATCCACGGCTTGGGTGAGTGATACTGTTTTCATGGCGAGGGTCAAACGTCCCGGGTTGGTTCAAAGCCACATCTAGATAATGTAACGGCTCTGTATGATCTCCTTGCCGACACAACAAAGGAAGTGTGTCAGTTGGCCTGGCAAAAGAGGTTGATCATTCCTTGTGGGTAAAGTTGTACACCTCTGCAGAGCGTAAATCTAATCGATTAGCCGAGTCCACGGTCAAGGACACTTGGTGAAGTCATTCCAATGCTAGAATTTTGGTATTTTCTAGAAAATGGATTTGGGATGGAAACCAATTTGGCAACTAGCTTTTGTGTCAAAGGATATACACCGGGGATCTTATACAGTCAGGTAGACTGGGTTGAAAGACTTGAATATTTGCTTATCGCTTTATGTTTCAATTGCCTATTTAAAAATGCGATGTTTCAATATATTATGTTCATACTTTTAAATGATTATGCAACTGCAAAATAACCTTTAACCTGCCTTTGCTTAGCCTGCATGATTACTTAATTGTATTTGTCAACCACTATTAGTCTTGCTGAGTACCAATGTACTCAGTCTTGCATCTGCTGTCTCAGAGGACGAAGCCTGCGAAGTGCTAGATGATTCTTGCTTTCACGCAGGGCACGGGGTATTTGACGATGATTTCGCCTAGGTTTGCCAAGTCAGTAGCCTGAGGGTTAGAGGGCAAACCATGAGGCTTTTGGATTTCTTTAACTCTCTTTATTTTTCGCTGTTCAGTCTTTGTAAATATTAAACTCTGTATAATTATTTTCGCTTGTAATGCATACTTATCAGTTTAATATCTCGTGGTTGTGATATGAATGTTGTAAACATGTGAGTGCTAGTCACTGATCATGGGACTAGCAAAGTAAACACATGGAGGTTCCTGTTTGCAAGAAAGGGTCTCACAGTGTTGGTATCAGAGCCACACTGACTGTAGTAAACCCTGGGTAAATGGTCGTTAGATGGTAGTATGGAAAGTTAATTTGGAAAAATAAACAAAACTCTACCCTCTACTAATAATGAAATTTAGCATATATGCTAATTTTCTTATTTGTGGTTTCTTAACTATTCATAATAATTATTATTAATCTCCTCTTCTCTTTTATTTTTGTAGATGACGCGTTATGTACCCTGTCATGAGTCGACCGTCCCACCGTTGGGTGGAATGATGGGAGTGTTACACCATCTGCTGAAAGATTATCATTTTGAGAGCTCCCCGAGATGCGTAGTATTTCAAGCATACCTGAGCTCGGTGACAAAGGAGTATGCCACTAGAGTTTTCATACCCCCTAGACCGGTTTTCAATGAGGGGGAGAGTTTTGACGGATATGGATCATCTATGGATGTTTCGATGAATGAAGCTGCTTATCAAGCTGTGATCCATCTTCGCCATGTGATTCCAGACTTGGACCTTGCCTACTACCATTTTCCTGGAAGACCTTTGGTTGGAGACAATGTGTATAGAGATCATACTGAGATTAGGAGTGATGGTCTTAGAGTTATGGTGAATTTTGTAAACAATCTAGATAAGCACTACGTTCAGCTGGCACAAGAGTTGTTGAAAACCCGTCGTCGTATGGCATTTTTGGAGACCCACTTGGCGACGTGCATAGCAAGAGGCACCATACCACGCACTGTGCTAAGTGATGGGACTTCTCAAATTCCATCCGCACGGCGTCCTCCACCTGCCTCTTATGTGCCTACGCCTGGTGTGCCAAAAGGGGCTAGGATGTCTTGTATAGGTAGTCGCCCCCGCCTTATAAATGATAAGGGTATAGATCCCCGTAGTACTTGTGTGTATCAGCCTGAAGTTCCTCGGGTATATAGGCGTAAGGCTTACACCACTAGGGCTTTAGATAAGTTAGGGTGAGTACGAGTATGTGGATGAGGTGTAACACTTTTGTAAAATTGGGTAGTATGAAATAAATAAAGTGGTGTCTTTTGTTGTAAATTAGTATGACATCAGTTGTTTGTGGGTCGTGAATCTCATGATAAAGGTTAACAAAGAAATAGCTTAATTCATGTAGACTGTAAGGACTATATGTATAACAATGGTGAGGTGATTCCAAACCATACAAGGAGTAGTGCAGTTGTTTTTCCTTTATAGCTGCTAGCATTATACTAGTACTGAATTTGTTTTGTTTAAATTTCAGATGGCAAATCCTGCCAGTTGGACAACTATAGTTAGGGAATTAGCAAAAAGTTTTGGGCAAGAAAAGAATCGCCCTATGCTTACCGTTAGGCAAGCCACCGAAGGATTCAAGGTTTATGCGCACGCTGTTACTATGAAGGGAGAGCGTCGCGTGCACCATCGTGTTAAGCATCATGGTTCAAATAGAGTCCAAGCTATTCAGGAAACAAGCCGCAAGTTAATGAGAAAGATTTGTCAAGTATATCATGTTGGTATGAGTGCGTATGTGCGCTTGTATGAATCACGTGTAGGTCGCCGAGGGGCTGAGTTAGAACCTAGGAGGCGTAGAACAGGGAACAGACAAGAGTATCTGTGTCAGTTTCGCCCAGCGGGAATTCGAGAGCCGCTTCCCGAGCCTTCTAGTTTGGGTAGTAGTTGTGATGCTGGATCGCCATCGCCATATCCGGGGATTAGTAGTGAATAGACCTTCCCTAGTGACCTTGTGTTGTAGTAATAAATGTGTAAAATAGTTGGTATGCGTATGTATAAGTTAATATTTGAATGGAGTACTTTTGGTATTGTAAGTTTTTGAGTCGAATCTTTATGTGAAATATAATAATGGACTTCCCTCGCGAATTGTAACTGTGAAGTGAAAATTTTCGATGAGATGATCTTCCATGATAATAATAATGATAACAGGGACAAGACATAAAATAACGATGTGATGAACAAATGCAAAATCTTATCCTTATCTTTGCAACGTACTAAGATGGTAGTGATTGCAGGATGAGGCCAACCAGGTCGCTCAGTCAGATTTTGGAGACCGATGTGGCTCAAGATGCTTGCGACCCTCGAGCAAGCATCTCGACGCCGACACAGCCAAATCCACAGCATCCAACGACGAGAGCCTCGACATCTCGAGCGGCTCGTCGAGATGCCCCCATTCCTTCTCCTGTCAGGGATAATGTTCCTGATGAGCAGTTGCCTCCACCGCCCACTATGGCTCAAGTATTGGCCCTAATCGAGCAAGGGAGGCAAGCCAATACTCTACTGCTGCAGCAAATAGCCCAAAACACGTCGGCTCAAGGTGTTGCTCATGGAGGGAACGGTGGACCGCCACAAGTGTCCAGGCTGAGCGAGTTCTTGAGAACCCAGCCACCGGTTTTCTCCGCTTTAGCCGAGCCCCTTGATGCGTATGATTGGCTGCGTGCTATGGAGAGCAAGCTGAATATCGCCCAGTGTGATGATTGAGAAAAGGTTCTTTATGCGTCTTATCATCTCCAAGGGGCCGCAGCTATTTGGTGGGAAAATTACCAAGCAGTTTTACCAGAGGGGCGAGAAGTGCTTTGGCCAGAGTTCAAAGCCACTTTTCGCCGCACTCATATTCCCGCCAGTGTAATTGAGGTGAAGAAACGGGAGTTTTTGGATCTGAAGCAAGGCTCAATGTCGGTGATGGAATATTTACATCGCTTCAATCAGTTGTCAAGGTATGCTACATATGAGGTAGCTGATGAAGCGAGGAGGATTGAGCGGTTTCGAGAGAATTTGAATGAGGAGATCAAGTGGGCTTTGATAGCCCAAGATATTGATGATTTCCAAACTGTTGTTGACAAGGCGGTGAGAGTGGAACATGGTAGCCGAAGTGTGTTGGAGAGTAGAAAGTGCAAGTGGCTTGCGCGCAACTCAGCTGGAGCTGGGTCATCCAGGTCGCAAGGGTGGCAGTCGACTAACTTTCGTCGACCACCACCACCCCAAGCACCAAGGGCTCAGCGACCGACTTCCGGACTCGAGAGATCTCGAGTCGGGCTCCCGCTTCATCAATGGCGATCCACAAAGACTGTTCGCCAAGTGCAACGACCTATAACATTCGTTGTTGTCGAAGCAAGCACCTAATGTCACTTGTTTCCATTGCAACGAGCGTGAACATTATGCTATCTCCTGTCCTAAGAAAAGGGCTGGACAACCACGTCCACAAGCTCAAGGCCGGTCTCAGGAAGCCACCAGGCGACAGTCCCAAGGACCGACTCCACCGCCTGCACAAGGTGAAAGTGTTGGGCGCCTTCATCATATGACCACTGAAGAAGCACAGGAGGCACCAGATGTTGTGCTTGGTATGTTTCTCATGCAATCTATTCCTACCTTGGTTCTGTTTGATTTAGGAGCTTCCCATTCTTTTATATCCAAGAAGTTTTCTGAACAAAACAAGTTAGAAATTTCTCTGTTGCTTACTCACATGGTTGTGCAATCACCTGGGGCCACCATTAGAACTGCTAGTTTTTGTTCTGGAGTCAGCATAGAAATCAATGGAGTTATGTTTTATGCTAATCTCATCATAATAGAGATATCTGGGCTAGATGTGATTTTAGGCATGGATTGGTTGGCTAAACATGAAGGTTGCATAAACTGTGCTGATCGATCTATATCCCTGGTAAATCAAGATGGAACACGTGTAGAGTTTGCCTCAAGTACTAAAAATTCAGCACCTCAGCCGCTCTGGTGTTCAGTATCTACGGTTGAATTAGAAGATGTGCCCATAGTTAATGAATTTCCAGAGGTTTTTCCTGCTGGGTTGCCAGGAGTGCCTCCGGATCATGATATGGAGTTCATTATTGATTTGGTGCCAGGAACTGCGCCAATATCAAAACGTCCATATAGAATGCCTCCAAATGAGTTAGTGGAATTAAAGAAGCAACTTAAGGAGAAACTGGATAAAGGATTCATTCGTCCCAGTACATCACCCTAGGGGAGCCCTGTTCTTTTTGTCAAGAAAAAGGACGTAGCCTGCGCATGTGCGTAGACTACCGTGCTTTAAATGAAGTAACCATCAAAAATAAATACTCGCTTCCCCGGATTGATGATCTATTTCATCAGCTGAATGGGGCGCAAATCTTTTCCAAGATAGACCTGAAGCTGGGATATTTTCAGTTAAAGGTCAGGCCATCAGATACCCCAAAAACCGCTTTCACTACATGTTACGGTTTATATGAGTACAGCGTAATGTCCTTTGGGCTCACTAATGCTCTGGCAAGCTTTATGAATTTAATGAATAAAGTTTTCATGGAGTATCTGGACAAGTTTGTAGTAGTCTTTATTGATGATATCCTTGTTTACTCCAAGAATGAAGAGGAACATAAGCAGCATCTGCATATGGTCCTTAGCAAACTCCGAGAAAATAAGTTATATGCCAAGTTCGAGAAATGCGAGTTTTGGTTGAGGGAAGTGGCATTCCTCGGGCATGTTTTATCTGGAGGCGGAGTTGCCGTTGACTCAAATAAGGTGCAAGCAGTGTTGGCTTGGGAAAGGCCACAATCAGTTCCCAAAATTCGAAGTTTTCTAGGCTTTGCCGGTTATTATCGCCGGTTCATTGAAAACTTTTCCAAGATTGCCAAGCCACTCACACAACTATTAAAGAAGGAAAAGAAGTTCGAATGGACTTCTGATTTTGAAGAGAGTTTCCAAAAACTAAAAGAAAAGTTAACCTCTGCACCAGTGCTTATATTGCCGGATATCCACAAGAGTTTTGAAGTATATTGTGATGCATCGCTCCAAGGGTTGGGTTGTGTGTTGATGCAAGAAGGCAGGGTTGTCGCGTATGCCTCTCGACAGCTTCGCCCTCATGAGCAGAATTATCCTACACATGACCTTGAACTAGCCGCTGTTGTTCATGCCCTTAAGATCTGGTGGCACTATCTTATTGGAAATAGGACAGAAATCTACACTGACCATAAAAGCCTCAAGTATTTCTTCACACAGCCGGAATTGAACCTGAGACAAAGAAGATGGCTAGAGCTAATTAAGGACTATGACCTTGGTCTTCATTACCACCCTGGTAAGGCCAACGTTGTAGCTGACGCTCTTAGTCGGAAGTTTTACAGCATGTTGGGTTCAAGTCAATCTGAATTAATTGATGATTTCCAGAAGCTCAATCTGAACTTAGTGGAAAATGGTTATGTGACCGCCCTTCAGTTACAACCAACTCTTAAAAGCCAGATTAAAGCTGCACAGCTCCAGGATGAAGCCATTATGGAGATCCGAAGTCATTTAGTTGGGAGCATAAGTCCTGAATTCACGGAGAGCCCAGATGGGATGATCTTAAAGGGGACTCATATTTATGTGCCCAATGATTCTGACATCAAGAAACTGATTTTATCTGAAGCTCATGAGTCACCACTATCTATTCATCCTGGTAGTACCAAGATGTATCAAGACCTTAAGAGGGAATATTGGTGGCCTGGTATGAAGAAGGATATCGCTGAATATATCGCGAAATGTGATGTATGTCAACGAGTCAAAGCTGAACATCAACGTCCAGCTAGGCTTCTTCAGCCATTGCAGATTCCAGAATGGAAATGGGATGATGTTGGTATGGACTTCATCACTGGTCTTCCCCAAACTCAAAAGGGGAATGATTCCATTTGGGTTATTGTTGATCGACTGACCAAGGTAGCCCATTTCATCCCTGTTAGAACTACCTATTCTGGAGACAAATTGGCAGAGCTTTATATTAGCAACATCGTGCGCTTGCACGGTGTCCCGAAAACAATTGTTTCAGATCGTGGATCACAATTCACATCCCATTTTTGGGAAAAACTGCATAATCTTCTGGGAACTAAATTGAATTTCAGTACTGCTTACCATCCTCATATCGATGGTCAGACTGAGAGGACAAATCAAATTCCGGAGGACATGTTGAGGGCATGTGTGCTAACTTATAGCACCAATTGGGAGAAGTGCTTAGCAATTGCAGAGTTTTCGTACAACAATGGTTTTCAAGCTAGTCTGCAAATGTCTTGAATTTCAGTACTGCTTACCATCCTCAGACCGATGGTCAGACTGAGAAGACAAATCAAATTCTGGAGGACATGTTGAGGGCATGTGTGCTAACTTATAGCACCAATTGGGAGAAGTGCTTAGCATTTGCAGAGTTTTCGTACAACAATGGTTTTCAAGCTAGTCTGCAAATGTCGCCGTTTGAGGCTCTTTATGGAAAGAAATGTCGAACTCCACTTTTCTGGTCTGAAGTGGGAGAAAGACAGTTCTTTGGTCCAGATTTGATAAATGAAGCCCAAGAGCATGTGGATTTAATACAAAGCCGATTGAGGGAAGCTCAATCTCGACAAAAAAAGTTATGCCGACACTCGTCGACGTGACTTGAGCTTTGAGATTAATGATTATGTCTATCTTAAGGTTTCACCTCTCCGCGGCATTTGCCGGTTCCAAGTTCGAGGTAAATTGGACCCTCGGTATATTGGACCTTATCGTATACTGGAAAAGATGGGAGAAAAAGCATACAAGTTGGAGCTACCATCCCAATTGTCCAGTGTACACAATGTTTTCCATGTATCGCAACACAAGAAAGGCCCAAGATGAAGGCCCAGAAGATGCTCCCCGCGTCAGGCCCCGCTGCCGTGCACGAGGGGACATATCCTAAAGGAAGTTGAACTTATATTTAGATATGATAGATACGGTTGTAATCCGAGTCGTTAATAGGGTAGATAAAGATGTAAACTCTATCCTATTAACTGACTAGAATCTTGTAACCGATCAGAATCTCCAAACCGATCAGGACTCTGTAAGCCGCCCCACCCCCGCTATATAAGGGAGAGGGCGAGCAACAACATAGGGATCCGATCATCCAAGCATAGAGCAATCAAGCCATAGAGCATAGAACACTCCATATCGCCCAGAGCATATTGTGCTTTGAGAAACCCCAGATCCAAGAGATCCATATAATTCCAGCACACAGGATTAGGGTATTATCTCCTCCGTGAGAGCCTGAACCTGTATAAACCCCTTGTCTTGTGTGACCATCGAGTTTGAGATCGAGCGCCTACCCCATAAATTCATTGCCGACTACAAAAGTCGACACTTACTCAATTGGAAGAAATTGATCTTCAGCCTGATTTAACTTATCGAGAGCGCCCAATTAAAATTCTTGAAGAAGCGGAGTGGCATACTCGAAATAAAACTCATAAGATGGTAAAAGTACAATGGAGTAATCATACAGAAGAAGAAGCAACGTGGGAACAAGAAGATAGACTCAAGATAGAAATCGGGGGCGAGATTTCTGTAAGGGGGTAGATTTGTAACATCCCGAAAAATATAATAAAATGAAAATGAATATTTTGGATTTGAATATATTTATTTCTGAGTTTCCTAGTGTTATTGGTTTTTATTTGGATTTTCCTTGGATTTATGTTTTGTATGAAAAGTCCAACAAATAGGATTAGTAAATGGAAAATGGTAAGAAGATCAAGAGGTAAACGTAAAAATTGGAAAAAATTATGATGAGACCTTATTCATGCTGGTAAACTAGTATAACCATCTAGTAAAAATTGTATGTGCAGGAAGTTAAAGGAATAAAATATGTTAATCATCTCTTTTTGACTAAAAGCAGTGAAGTCAGAATTAATGAAAAATATAAGACACTTATCTGGAGCCAACAAAATTACCATAGCACTCTCAGAGCAGTATATACATCTGGTAAAAATCTTAGAAATTTATCTTGTCGTCCAAGCCTTTTAAAAATTCACTAACAGAGGCATTGGAAAACTCAGAATCAATATGTCAGAATTTTAATAAAATATTAATTAATATTTTGACTTGAAATTTTTATGGACATATCCATAATTAAGCCTGAACTTCTATAAAAATTTTGGAAAATAATTAATATGATTAATACCCTTAAATAAATAAAATACCGAAATGCAAATTTTGGACAAATGCACAGTGTCAGGATTTTAATTAATACATTATAGAATTTTTTGGTCTAAAAATTTTACTGAAGGATGAAAACTTCCAGAATATGTCGTTAAAAAAGTTTCAGAAAAATATACCGCGATTTGATAGCAGTTTTAATGCTCACAATGAGCTGCCCCGGCCAAATTAATCTCTTGACTCATCTACACTCACTGACATGCGGGCCCGGGCGTAGAAGCAACTCGACGCGCTGGCAGCCGAGTTGGACCATCTCTCTCGCTGCCCGGTGGGGTCGGACCCACCCGTCAGCCTCCGGCCTCGCTGGCCCCACTCCTTTTTCCTCTCTCGCCCGAGATGAGCTCGAGCTCTCCCGAGCTTTCACCGCCTCTCCGCGTCTCAGCGCAATTCACGCTGCCCCGAGCTAGTGGTTGCTGCCACGTCCATCCTCGGGAGCCCTGCACCATACCCGATCAGCCTCGCGTTGTTTCTTGCCGATGAGAGACCCTGCGCCACCTCGCCTAACTGAGCCGCACCCTTGATCTTGTGTTCAAACACTGGGGAGACCGACTCCCTTGGCTATAAATACCTCGTGTATGTCGCATTGAGGCCCCTCACTCCTTTGCTCTTAGCTTGAACCCAGCAATTGTCCGTTTCTTTTCCTTCTCGCCGTTCTTTCGCGGCATCTTCTCAATTGAAGCACAGAAGACCGATCTCCATCAAGAAGATCGTGACGTCGCGGAAGAAGATCGCCGACGTAAGGGTAAGGAGATCAAAACGCGGTCTCTCCGATCTTTGGGTCGCAATGTCCGGGAGGACATCCTGCAATCTAAGTTGGGAGATCGATCGTCTTCCCGACGCCGATGCAGAACGTCGTCGTTTCGAAGACGCTCCTCAACGCGCTGGACCCGATGATTGCATCGGACAGTCCAGCAGCCCCGATTGTGGCTCACATCAAGGCCATGGTGACGGCGGCAGCTATCCAGCAATATCAGGAGAAGCCGGCTGGAGAAGCGCACTCGCGCTCTAACGCGGCCACTCATGTCGCCAGCAGTCGGACTGCAACCAGCCGGAGCGTTGGCAGTCGATGCCATGCACCGCATACTGAAGATGCACGACAGATCGTTGACCGCGATCTTCGCCAGGACATCACGGCCAGGCGACGAGAGCGGGACGAGGAAGAAAGACATGGACGACGCAACGACTTCGAGCGTTTCGGCATAAGCTACGATCGGCGGAACGACCGAATGCACGATGACCACGACGATCGCAGATTTCATCATCGCCGGAGTGGAAGTGATGACGAACGCCGAGTCAATGACTCGCCGTGCCGAACCTCACCTCGACGTTTTGACGGTCATCACCGAGCTAGAAGATCTCCGCGCCGGAGTCCACCCCGGCAAGATGAAAGATCCATCGATGGGATCCGAGCGTTCACTCCTCGAATTCGCCGAGTGGTTTGGCCTGACGGATTCAACCCCAAAGGCATTGTAAAGTTCGACGGGGAGCGAGACCCAGAAGCTTGGTTGCAGGTCTACGCCCTGGCGGTCAAGGCAGCAGGAGGAAATCAGACCGTCATGGCGAACTATTTGCCGATCAATCTCAGCCCCTCGACACAAGCATGGCTCACGGGCCTCCCTGCCAACTCAGTAGACTCCTGGAGTGACCTGTGCGAGCAATTCATCGCCAACTTTCAGGGGACCTATGAGAGTCCCGGTACTCCGTGGGACCTGTATCAGCTGCACCAGAAGAAGGATGAAACGCTGAGAGACTTCATCCGGCGTTTCATGCAGAAGAAGAACACCGTCAGAGACGTGTCAGAGGCGGTGGTGGTGGCGACCTTCCAGAAAGGGGTAAGCGATCCTGTTCTTATTAAAAAAATGTCCAGGAAGCCCCCGACCTCCGTAAAGGAAATGTTTGCGTTAGCCGACCGCTACGCCACGGCCTCAGACGCTCTGGCCGAGCGGCAAGAAGATCATCCCACAAAAAAAAGCAAGGGCGATAAGCCCGAGTCCTCTAAACACAAGGATAGGAAACGCAAGGGCGAGGAGCTGGTCGCGGTAGCCGAGCATAACCGGCCCCGGGCCACTCGGAGAGAGGCACCCGACTACAGCACCGTCATGGAAGCGATCTGTCCTTTCCACCCCAAGGGAAAGCACGCCGCCAAGGACTGCTTCACTCTGAAGCGTTTTGCACGCGAAAGTCAACGGCAACCGGCCCTAGCCAAGGGCGAAGTTGCTCCAGCGAAGAAGAAGGAACTCCCGGATGAAGAAGATTTCCAGGAGCCCGAGTAGGAGCTGAACTACATCTACGGGGGCTCAACTGGATACGAGTCCAAGCGGAAGCAAAAACTCACCGCTCGAGAGATCAACGCAGTGGAACCGGCGACTCCTCAATATCTGAAATGGTCTGAGGTCCCGATCACCTTTGACCGTAGAGATCACCCCGACAGGGTCCCGCATCCGGGTAAGTTTCCTCTAGTACTTGACCCGGTTGTGCGCAGCGTGAAGCTCAAAAGGGTTCTGATCGATGGCGGAAGTGGGCTCAACGTCCTGTTCGCCAGAACTTTCGACGATATGAGCGTCCCCCGTTCGGAGCAGAGGCCAAGCACTCAGCCTTTCCACGGAGTAATCCCCGGGGCGTCCTCGTTCCCCCTTGGACAGATTTCATTACCCGTTACGTTCAGGACCAAGGATAATTTCCGGACCGAATTCATCAATTTTGAGGTAGCCAATCTCGAGACGGCGTATCATGCCATCTTGGGAAGGCCTGGCCTAGCCAGATTCATGGCCATACCTCATTACACCTACTCGGTGTTGAAGATGCCGGGACCCAAAGGAGTCATCACACTTCGTGGCGACATCAAGCAATCCTCGCAATGCGACCGGGAGAATCATGAACTTGTCGAATTACAGGAAGCAGGTACCCAGGCAAGAAACATCCAGGCTGAGGCTGCCATGCTCCAAGACGAAGGAGAAGTACCATCAAAAAATCAAGCCACCTCGGGAATTAAGCCCGGCGAAGGAACTAAAAGGATCATTCTTGACCCGTCTGACACGTCTAAAACAACCGTGATCGGGACAGGGCTCGAGGACAAATAGGAAAGCATGCTCGTCACCTTCCTCCAAACTAACAGAGACATTTTCACCTGGAAACCATCAGATATGCCAGGTGTACCAAGGGAGGAGATCGAGCACTCTCTCCATGTTGATGAGAAGTCAAAACCCGTCAAACAGAGGCTTCGGCGGTTCGCCCTGGATCGTCGGAACGCCATAAAACAGGAAATCACGAAGCTCCTAGCCGCAGGTTTCATCAAAGAAGTGTATCATCCTGATTGGTTAGGAAATCCTGTGTTAGTTCAAAAGAAGAATAAAACTTGGCGCGTAAAGCGTCGATTATCTTGATCTCAACAAGGCGTGCCGAAGGATCCCTTTGACCGCCTGGATTGATCAGGTGGTAGATTCGACTGCCGGTTGTGAAATTTTGAGTTTTCTTGACGCATACTCGGGCTATCACCAGATTCGCCTAAAGCAGGAAGATCATATCAAGACCTCGTTCATCACGCCTTTCGGAGCCTACTGTTACACCACAATGGCATTCGGGCTAAAAAACGCTGGCGCGACCTATCAGCGTGCGATACAGCGGTGTTTTCACGCCCAGCTCGGGCGCAACGTGGAGGCATATGTAGACGACGTTGTCGTAAAAACTCGGGAAAGGAAAGATCTTATCATCGACCTAGCTGAGACTTTCGAAAGTTTAAGGGCTTTCAACATGAAGTGAATCACGAGAAGTGTGTTTTGGAGTATCTTTGAAAAGCGCTCGGATTTATCGTGTCACAACGAGGCATTGAAGCCAACCCGGAGAAAGTCAAGGCCATATCAAATATGAAACCGCCGACGAACCAAAAAGACGTCCAGAAACTTACAGGGTGTATGGCCGCTCTAAACAGGTTCATCTCCCAGCTAGGTATGCGAGGTATGCCTTTCTTCAAACTACTCAAGAAACAAGATAAGTTTCAGTGGACGACGGAAGCGCAACAAGCATTTGAAGATCTGAAGACCTCCCTGACGACACCTCCCGTGTTGGTCTCACCAATGCCAGAAGAACCCCTATTACTTTATATCGCGGCAACGACACATGTAGTCAGCGCTGCGATCATCGTACAGAGTCCAGCACCCGGTATACTTCGTCAGTGAAGTCCTAAGTGAGTCCAAGGTACGGTATCCACAAGTGCAGAAGCTATTATATGCCGTAC
Organism: Otatea glauca; assembly: GCA_036346275.1. NCBI lineage: Eukaryota > Viridiplantae > Streptophyta > Magnoliopsida > Poales > Poaceae > Otatea > Otatea glauca. The sequence continues at coordinate 35,529,032 of CM070718.1, forward strand.
TCCTTACATCTCGCAAGCTTAAACACTACTTCCAAGAGCATGTTATTTCGGTGGTCACCTCCTTCCCGATCGGAGACAAACTTCGCAACCAGGAGGCCACTGGAAGAATTGCTAAATGGGCAGTTGAACTCGGGGCCTTTGACATTCAATTCGAGCCCCGCTTGGCCATCAAATCCCAAGCACTCGCTGACTTTACTGCCGAGTGGACGGAATTGCAGCACCCGGCGATTACTAAAGATCTCGAGTATTGGACGATGTACTTTGACGGTTCCCTCATGCTCAGCGGCGCGGGGGCTGGTATAGTGCTCATATCACCAAGTGGAGAAAGATTGAGGTATGTCCTCCAAATATTTTTTCCTGCATCCAACAACGTCGCCGAGTATGAGGCACTCATTCACGGACTCCGTATCGCCATATCTCTCAGCATTCGACGACTGGCGGTTCGCGGAGATTCAATGCTCGTGGTCAATCAAGTGCAGAAGGAATGGTCTTGCATCGAGGACAACATGGCAGCATATTGCCAAGAAGTGCGTGTAAGGACTCGAATCCACTAATTCGAACCCACTGTGTTTACCGCACTAGTCCCAGGATCAACGCTAGTGCACACAGCTCAACATTGGTACATATCACATCATACTCAACGATAATAGAATAATAGTTCATTTATTGATATAGCTAAATGTATGATCTTATGACTGACTTACATTATTAAGCCACGCAGGCAAGGCGGAAATATAAGCTAATAATTAAGCGTGGAAAGTAGAAAGCGTAGATAGCTCATCGATTCACCACGAGCAACCGACAAGGCTCGGACCCTAATGACTCGTGTCTTCTGGACTTCCTCTTCCAACACAGGTGTAGATTCTTCAACTGTTGATTATTGTTGTTGGCAAGGGTGAGTACTTAAAGCACTCAACAAGTTGTGCATGAATGCAATTCTATGTAACTATATGTAAGGCTTATTCCAATGGATAGGCTATCATGGTTATTTTGCAATAAGCGACATTTATGAACAAATATAATATTTAGATTGTAAAGACTTGTAAAACAAATAGCAGTAATAAATAGATTCAGTATTTCTCAAGTAAACCAGGTTTCCAATCCTAAGTCAAATTCTATCTTCCATATGGCATTCCGCCATCCCAACCAAATTGTCCATTTAATTAAGCTAACCCTTAATCAGTAATTCCGAGCATTGCTCAATACATGAAAGCACGGCTATCCGAATAGTTTCACACTCTGCAGAGATTATGCACTTTACCCACATCATACAACCAAACACCACCAAGGCGAGTGATTATAACAAAGCCTTTACAATGCGCTGGCTTAACCCGATACCACCCGCTAAGGTTTCAACACTGGTGAGACTGGTTACCACATCCAGGGCCCCCCTCTTGCACCATGTGAATTACTCCATAACTCAGAAACTCACACCGACCACGATAGTACCAAAATTAAGAAATTGCAAATTACTCAGCTAGGCTGGCCCATACAGACATGTGGTTGCATGATTAACTCGGGTCAAAGGCTTGCAAGGTTAGGTCCTTAGTGTGATCAAGGCAAGACATCCAAATACCCTCTGCCCATCGGGCCCACCATGGCCTCCTCGCCCCTTGTCACTTGCCCCAATCTAAATGATTATCACCCAGTTGATTACCAAGCACCACGTGCTATCAACAATTCAACATTGTTGCGTGACATGACTCGCCACAACAACTCAATCTCATCGTGTGATCCCACATGACACACAAGTTCATAACATTGTTCCATATTCCATTAATCAAGATTAATTATCAATGATTCCAACACATGTGATGATGTGGCATGGCTAAGCAACTAATACGGATTAACCATCCCATGTTGATTATCATTACTAACAAACTATAATGAACCAATCTAGGGTGACAATAAATTATGGCATACAATGACAAGGTAGGGTATAGATCAAATTAGTATAATAGCTAAGTCCCAATTTAATTTGAAACAATTGTATACTTGAAATAATATGCAATATGGTAAAACAAATATAGCAATTTTATAAACATGGGTTCAACATGATCAAAGCACAACTTGCCTTGTAATAGGTCCTGATCTGGTTCTGGAACTTGCTCTTCAGTTGCTGGATCTTCCTCCGAAGCGTCGCACAATTCAACGTCTACGCGTACCGAAAGAGAAAAGCAAATAAATACCAAAAAAGAGAGCAAATGAGCTCCAAAAATCAAATAAAATTCACCATTAAATAGATCTCAATTTTACAAATTTTTAGAAATTTGAATCACTCAAATCCGAGTTACGATGCAAAAGATATAGCCTTTTGAAGTTTGAAATAAATACTGAAATTACAGAAATTAGAAATTTAGAATTAACAGAATTGTTTTTAAACTGAAAAACCGATTTATGACGTCAGCGTGACCTCATGATGACGTCATCATCACAGAATTTCCAATCGGATTATTTTTCCAATTGAAAAATGCAATTATGACGCAAGCATGACGTCATGCTGATGTCAGCCCTGGCGCCAGCCAATCAGACGGCGACACGCGTCTTCGACGCATAGATCCGGGTCTGGGCGCAGCGAGACCACGATGAACCCGGTCACGATGCCTCGGCACCTCGCCGACCGCAGCGTCTCAATCTGATTGGTCGCAGCGCCGCCCCACCGATGCGCAACACGCGTCACGCATCTACGGCCCGATCTGATCGAACGGTGATAGACACACGCGACGCGGCTCGATCTCATTTGTTCACTCAGATCCGACGGCCACGAACTCACCCGAAACTAATGGCGAAGTGGCGGCGAGGAAATCCACTAGAGACAAAGAGGAAACACGGGCGACGGCGTTCCGGCGCGTTTCCGACGTGAAGAAGTGGAGTAGTCGATGCGGCACACCTCGGCGAGTTCGGATCTGGGACCCAAAGCGTCGAAAGTCGACAGACCGGCGACGTACTCGAGCAAAACCCGCGGCGGCTTCAACGTTCTACTCCGGCGAGCTCCCGGGCGCGCTCCTTGACTGCTCTCGCGAAACTTCACCGATCAAAAGCTGCGGCGCACGCTGACGATTCTCGGGGATGATGCGGCTCTCCTTAAATAGCCTCGACGGTCGCGTACGGTGCCCGAAAGTCTAACCGACGCGGCGGCGGTGTCCTCCTCGGACACGGCGGCGGCGTCCGAGTCCCGCACGGAGACGACACACGCCAGCCGTCCGATCACGCCCCAACGGTCACGATCTCGCAGCCAAGATCAGATCCTAACCGCCCACGATTTCTTTCCAACGGCGAAGATTCCCCTGAGTCCCGAACCGGTACGACTTAGTCTCACCCGCGCGATCTTGATCCAACGGCGGAGATGCGGTTTCCCGAAGCAGGCCGAACGGGCTGCGTTGCATTGGGCCGCACGCATACAGTGTATGGGCCGAGCCCAACATTGTTCACCGATTTTCGAAAAGATTTCCCATTTAAAATAATTCCAGAAATTCCTTTTATTTATTTTAAATGATAAAACTAATAGGAAAATCCAAGAAAAATCTCAAAAATACTTTGAGACATTCTGGGCTTAAATAAAATATTTTTGTCAAAACTTTATTATAACTTTGCATAAATTTAAATAGATTTGAACAAAAGGTCAATATTCTTAATTTAAAATTAATTCAAATAAATCCAGAAAAATCCAAATAAATTTCCAGAAAATCATAAATGCACATTTAAGCAATAAAATATTATTTGGGCAAATTTTGGGATGTTACAGTGCGCAAGCTAGAAAACAATTTCGATGGACTCGAGCTCGTTCACGTACTTCGACGGGACAACGAAGCAGCTGACGAATTGGCGAAGATGGGATCCTGCCGGTCCAAGGTGCCCGTGGGAATATTTGTAGAAGAAATTCATAAACCCACGATTAGCGCTCGGCCAAAAGCGAGCGATCCATGAGAAAAGGGAAGAGGCGAGAGATCTTGATTATTACCCCAGTTGGACATCTCCATACGGACTACCCGACGAAGACAAGCTACCCGAGGATCGCGTCCAAGCCGAGCGGATCATGCGCCAAGCAAGAGTTATGTAGTCGTTGGAAAGGAGCTTTATCGTAAGAGCTCCTCGGCATCCGCGACGATGCATATCGAACAAAAGGAAAGACCTGCTCAAAGAAATCCACTCGGGAATTTGTGGGAACCATGCGGCGTCATCGACCCTGGTCAGAAAAGCCTATCACCAAGGGTTCTTTTGGCCGACCACCGTCACAGATGCGGAGGACATCGTCCGAACATGCGAAGGATGTCAGTTTTTTGCACACCAAATGAACAAGCCAGTGCAGGAACTACAGACTATCCCGATTACATGGCCATTTGCGGTCTGGGGGCTCGACATGGTGGGACCTTTAAAAAAGGCTCAAGGAGGCTATACTCATCTCTTCGTTGCCGTTTATAAATTCACCAAATGGATTGAGGCCAACCCAGTCGCCACCATCACGGCGGCAAAGGCCAGAGAATTCTTTCACGAGATCGTGGTTAGATTTGGCGTACCCAACGGAATCATCACAGATAATGGCACTCAGTATAGAGGCGAAGTATTTCAAGATTGGTGCGAGGAGCTGGGCATAAAAATTTGCTTCGCGTCAGTCGCGCACCCCCGAAGTAACAGACAGGTTGAGCGAGCTAATGGCATGGTGCTCCAAGGCATAAAAGCAAGAATTTTCGATCGACTCCAACCATATGCTACTCGGTGGGTCAAAGAACTGCCTTCAGTACTCTAGGGGCTACGAACTACCCCCAACAGAGCAATTGGGCAGTCACCTTTCTTTCTGGTATATGGCACAGAAGCGGTCTTACCAACCGAGTTAGAATTCGGATCCCCGCGGGTTCGGAGTTATGAAGAGATCGCTCGTAAGACAACGGCTAGAAGACCTCGACAGATTGGAAGAAGCCAGGGATATCGCAACAATTCGTTCGGCGAAATACCTCCAAGGCTTACGACGTTATCATGGGCGCAATGTAAAGAGCCGCGCGTTCTCCAAAGGAGATCTAGTCCTACGGAGGAATCAAAAGAGCGAACATAAACTGTCCCCATGTTGGGAGGGCCCTTACATCATCGATGAAGTAATTCGTCCTAGAGCTTATAAACTTAAGCGAGAAGATGGATCGACAATCAGCAATACTTGGAATATAGAACAGCTACGTCATTTTTTCACTTAAGTTTTTGTACTTCTGTTTAATCCTCTGTGAATAAAAGTTCGATTGAAAAAGTCGTCTTCATATAACCCCTTTTATAATCGTGAATTCGAGTGCTTCGCTCTTATGTTAAGACTCAGGGACAAGATCCATGAATCATATCCCAGAGCCTGGGGGCTGGAGTCAGATGAACAAAGGTCACCGATCAAACCACTCGAAGATATATATTTTCACGAAGGAAAAACAGGGAACACTTTTTATGCCTTTAAAGGTCAAGAGTCTCTACAATCGACAAAGAAGTATCCCTGACTTCCTCCCAGAGCTCGGCAGCCCGATCTTCGTCAATATCGCGAGTGTAGCCTTCCCTAAGGGCCTCAAGATCCACTCGGGGATAGAGGGACTTGGTGATCGCCAGGGTCTGGCTGGCACCGTTAGCCGCTGTTTCCTTCAGCAGGTTCTTGAGGGCCCCCAGGGCTTCCTTTAACCGGACGACGACCTCACCCCTGCTGAGTAGCCTCTCGCCACTTGGATGAAGCGAACTCAGCAGGGGGCTAGAAGCGTCCTAGAGCTCAGCGCAGGAAGTTTCGAGAACTTTAACTCTCTCGCCGAAGACGGCGTACTGCGCCTGAGTTTTGGCCTTATAATCTGCAAGGCAAAGCGTTAGAGAGGACAGTAAAGGATCAAGCAAAGACTAGTTGACAGCTACACCTTCAAAATCCTTCTCCAGCTTCACTCGTGAATCTTCCACGGCTTTAAGTTTTCCTTCGAGCTTCGCGAGAGCCGAATCCCGAGCAGGAGCAAACACAAGAAATCGGCAAGATAACCGACTAAGCAAAAAACATGAAACAACCCAAGAGATAGCTACCTCGGAGAGAGCCGGTGATATCCAGATTCTCCTGGCGCAGAGCGTTTTGTTCTGTCCGTGATGTCTGGAGTTCGGACCGAAGGGATTGCAGCTCGGCCGTATACTCGGCTTTGATGCTTGCTAGGTCGGCCAAGTACTCCTGGCGCGTCCGGATTTCAGGGAGCATCCTTTGAATGTACTCGGACTTTCGCTCGAAGCGCTCCCCTATTTTCTATAATCATCATAGCAAAAGGTAAACGCGTGGAAGAAGGGCAGAAGCAGGGACACAGCGGTCTTGGAGGAATGCTCACCTGGGCGGCATGCGCGCAAGCCTTCGCATGGATGAAAAAGTCATCCCTCTCTCTCTGCTCTTCCTCCGAGTCGTCCAAAAGGTTCAAACCCTCATCATCGGCAAAGGTTGTATCTGTTATTAGCCGGGGGCGAGCAGGGGCTGGCGGGACTCGGTGAATCTCTTCAACCTCAGGGGACGAGCAGGAGGCCGGCTTAGGAGCAACGGGATCTGTCGCAAGGCCAACGCGAATAGGAGATGGCGCCAGGGAACTAGGAGACACTTCGGCGCCCTCAGAAGCAGTTTCCCCTGTCGAAGTATGAACTCCGGGAGGCCCAACCTCAGCAGGGCCCCCAGGCGGAGACCCGACGGGCGTATCAAGCGAAGGGTCCCTGTGAAGAAAAATCGTCAGCAAGACCGAAGAATAAAAATGGAGTCAACGGAGTAACGGACCTGTTGGATTTCCTCATTCTCATCGGGGGCTTCTTGCGAATAGCTGGCCCACCCCAGGGAGAACCACTCGGACAGCCGACGACTGGTGCCCCGGGCTTCTCTGGACAACCCGCCGGAACTCGCGCAGGTGGATCTTGGATTTTGGGACTCCCAACCGGACGTCGGGGGGCCACGAAGTCATCAGGCAGTATCTTCTTTCCCTTCTTTGCAGCAGGGCCCCCTGCTGGAGACCACGCCCGGCGCTTCGGAGAATAGCCTGTGCGAGGAGGCATTTCCGGAAGGGGAGGAACACTGAAGAATGTGATGCGATCCTGAAGATGAAGATCAAGAGTTAGCAAAACTTCAAAGAACGAAGAAACGCAAAATTCCTAATAAAAATCGCCCGCAGCGAGGGGGCGTGATATGTTGAAAGATTTCGGGCACTTGACAGATAATATGTCGATGCTCGAGATAAAGAGTTCTCCACCCCTGGCGCATAACCTCTCCCTTGGCAAATCGTCGGGCCGTTCCCGGGTCGTATCACTTTGTCCCCTATAAGCGAATCCCAGATGAACTCGCTCCTTCAGGGGCTGCACCCGACGGGCGATGAAGTGGAGGGCCAAACCCACTCCTGTAAGCCCGCTATCTTTCAGCTTTCCGATCAGTGCCAAGAGTTCAGACACTTAATCCATGTTGGAAGAAGCAGGAGCGGAACCCCAGGAAATAGACATTGAGGGACGGCGCCCAGTGAACGGAGGCAGAGACAAATCGGGGTTAGCATAGTAAAACCATTCCCTATGCCAGCCCTTGTTGGAGGTCTTGACAGGAATGGCAAAGTAATCCTTCTTCAACCCTTCCCGCAGCTGGAATCCAGCGCCCCCGATAACCTTGGGGTCATTTTTGGAGGGATAGGGCTTTAGGAGATAAAGGTGACGAAAGAGGTCGAAATGGGGGCTAATGCCCAGAAAAGCTTCACAAAGGTGGACAAAGAGGGAAATTTGGAGGATAGAATTGGGGTTTAGATTCACCAATTCGATTTCATAAAAGAAAAGAATGCCGCGAAGGAAAGAACTGATTGGAAGACCAAGGCCGCGGTGGAAAAAGGATTCGAAAACCACCACCTCCTCGGAGCGGGGAGTTGGGACGGATTCACCGGCGGTCGGGCGTGCGGAGATCAGGGCCAGATCAGGCAAGATCCCGTCGTCTACCATGAATTTCAACTTCTCGTCGGTCGTTGTCGAGGTCGTCCAATCTTGTGGAGAAGGCGGAGAATGAGTAGAAGAAGACATTCTTGCAGAAAGATTGACAGCGACTCGAGAAGACAAGAACAGCGAAGGTTAACCTAGGTGGCAGAGAGTTCAGGAAGGCGAGAAGGAGAAAGGAGAAAAAGCTCGACAGAAAGATGAACTGTCGGGCGTCGTACGACCTAGTTTTTAAAGAGAGAATAGTAAGGTCTCTGCCGAATCGGCGAGAAAAAGCTGCGAAGCGTCTCATCCTTTTAGATTCCTCATAAATGATTTATAGGCCCGTCGCCTCGACTTACAGGGCTTGACAGAATTTGACCAGATCGCGTCGAGGCCACGTAACCCCCATGATGGGGCTCGTTTCCCACTTACCGTATTAAACGGGATGTGGATGGTCTTCAACTTGAATAAAAACTTGTTTTCTTACGGTACGCCCCACGTTGGGCCTTTGGGTGGTTACCGCGTGACGGAATCATGTACCATAAGATTGAGCCCAACCGGGCACAGATCCATGGGCGTGCTCCACGAGGGCCGAGAATGCTGTGCGTCATTTTAAGCGAGTATGGGCGCCCTCGGATCTAAATGTGATACGCCCAAGAGAGCTTAAGCGGGTCCGACATCGATCGAAAGGGTATCACTCGGCCAAGAGCCGTCAAAAGTAATATGCTCCAAGAGAGCCTAAGCTGAACCTGACATCAGTCGGGGAAGGGTATCACTCGGCCATGAGTCGTCTAAACGTGATATGCTCCAAGAGAGCCTAAGCCGCTTCCGGTATTAACCGGGAAAAGATATCACTCGGCCAAGGGCCATATGAAATCATGATACGCTTCAAGAGAGCTGGGCCGTGCTCTTAGGATACGGGTATCATTCGGCCATGAGCCAGGATAACCTCGTTACGTCCCAAGTTGGACTAAAAACTATATCTCTCAACAGTCGGATATGGGGATCGCTCGGCCAAGTGCAACGATCCGCTCCAAGTCAAGCCTAAGCTATGTCTAGCGGCAGATGGACACCTCCTTTTAGGTTCAAGCAACACCCAAGGTCCAAGACGACCTAGAACGAGACTAATGCATAGTCAAGAGACAGACGAGAGATTCTTCTACAGAAGGTATTTCTTTATTATGTACAAAAATTCCCCAGGCATTACGCCTAGGAAACTATAAGTTGCAGGAGAACTACGCCTCCCAGCGGCCTTCGGTGGCGCCTCGGTGAGGATCCTAGCCCTGCTAAGGGCGGGCACGACCTCAAGGAAAGTCTTGATTGCCTCGCATGGTCACGTTGCCGCCTCCTCGGCACGCCGAAGCTCGATCAAATTCCTCCCAACGCTTGACTAGCCTGGGGGTCTGCCTTCACTTGATGATACCACCGAGGCATGATGAAGACAAGAGCTTGAAGCAAAAGAATGGAGGGCAGAAAGCGAAGAGATATATTTTAAAGCGTTGGTACGCCTTTTATAGCCAATTCAGACGAAATCGAAATAAGCGCCGGGATATTAAGCGTCGAAAGCTGAAGAGATTTGGTGTTAATGCAACTTCAGAAGACGAAGAGTTTTTCCGGCTGAATAAGTTGGCACAGAAAAACAAGGCAACTTCGAAGACTACCCGATGACTGTCAAGCGATAAAAATTAAAGGCTTCGGGCGGGAAAAGCATCGAATCTACGTTTGTGACATGATAAGAAGTTCGTAAGGCTGCTCACAAATAAATCAGTTCGGTAAAAGATTTGCGCTTAAGAAAAGCAAAGGATGGAATTTATGATCGAGTTCTTCATAATTCGCCTGTTGAAGGAAGATTTTTTTCGATTGGATAAGGAAACCAGTCGGGATTACAGGCAGGGAGCCTTGAGTAAAGCAGTCGAATCATGAAGCACTCGGGGGCTGCTGTGGGATATAGATTCCAGGGTATCCTCAAGAAAGGCCCAAGATGAAGGCCCAGAAGATGCTCGCCGCGTCAGGCCCCGCTGCCGTGCGCGAGGGGACATATCCTAAAGGAAGTTGAACTTATATTTAGATATGATAGATACGGTTGTAATCCGAGTCGTTAATAGGGAAGATAAAGATGTAAACTCTATCCTATTAACTGACTAGAATCTTGTAACCGATCGGAATCTCCAAACCGATCAGGACTCTGTAAACCGCCCCACCCCCGCTATATAAGGGAGAGGGCGGGCAACAACATAGGGATCCGATCATCCAAGCATAGAGCAATCAAGCCATAGAGCATAGAACACTCCATATCGCCCAGAGCATATTGTGCTTTGAGCAACCCTGATCCAAGAGATCCATATAATCCCAAAGACACGAGATTAGGGTATTATCTCCTCGAGAGCTCGAACTCAGTATAAACCCCTTGTCTTGTGTGACCATCGAGTTTGAGATCGAGCGCCTACCCCATAAATTTATTGCCGACTACAAAAGTCGACACTTACTCAATTAGAAGAAATTGACCTTCCGCCTGATTTAACTTATCGAGAGCGCCCAATTAGAATTCTTGAAGAAGCGGAGCGGCACACTCGAAATAAAACTCATAAGATGGTAAAAGTACAATGGAGTAATCATACAGAAGAAGAAGCAACGTGGGAACAAGAAGATAGACTCAAGGAAGAGTTTCCTGATTTCCTTTAGACCCTACTCTACCTTCGACCCGCCAAATCTCGGGGGCGAGATTTCTGTAAGGGGGGTAGATTTGTAACATCCCGAAAAATATAATAAAATGAAAATGAATATTTTGGATTCGAATATATTTATTTCTGAGTTTCCTAGTGTTATTGGTTTTTATTTGGATTTTCCTTGGATTTATGTTTTGTATGAAAAGTCCAACAAATAGGATTAGTAAATGGAAAATGGTAAGAAGATCAAGAGGTAAACGTAAAAATTGGAAAAAATTACGATGAGACCTTATTCATGCTGGTAAACTAGTATAACCATCTAGTAAAAATTGTATGTGCAGGAAGTTAAAGGAATAAAATATTTTAATAATCTCTTTTTGACTAAAAGCAGTGAAGTAAGAATTAATGAAAAATATTAGACACTTATCTGGAGCCAACAAAATTACCATAGCACTCTCAGAGCAGTATATACATCTGGTAAAAATCTTAGAAATTTATCTTGTCGTTCAAGCCTTTTAAAAATTCACTAACAGAGGCAATGGAAAACTGAGAATCAATATGTCAGAATTTTAATAAAATATTAATTAATATTTTGACTTGAAATCTTTATGGACATATCCATAATTAAACCTGAACTTCTATAAAGATTTTGGAAAATAATTAATATGATTAATACCCTTAAATAAATAAAATACCGAAATGCAAATTTTGGACAAATGCACAGTGTCAGAATTTTAATTAATACATTATAGAATTTTTTGGTCTGAAAATTTTACTGAAGGATGAAAATTTCCAGAATATGTCGTTAAAAAGTTTCAGAAAAATATACTGCGATTTGATAGCAGTTTTAATGCTCACAAGGAGCTGTCCCGGCCAAATTAATCTCTTGACTCATCTACACTAAACTGACATGCGGGCCCGGGCGTAGAAGCAACTCGACGCGCTGGCAGCCGAGTTGGAGCATTTCTCTCGCTGCCCGGTGGGGTCGGACCCACCCGTCAGCCTCCGGCCTTGTTGCCCCCACTCCTTTTTCCTCTCTCGCCCGAGATGAGCTGGAGCTCTCCCGAGCTTTCGCCGCCTCTCCGCGTCTCAGCGCAATTCGCGTTGCCCCGAGCTAGTGGTTGCTGCCACGTCCATCATCGGGAGCCCTGCACCATACCCGGTCAGCCTCGCGTCGTTTCTTGCCGGCGAGAGACCCTGCGCCACCTCGCCTAACCGAGCCGCACCCTTGATCTTGTGTTCAAACACTGGGGAGACCGACTCCCTTGGCTATAAATACCTCGTGTATGTCGCATTGAGGCCCCTCACTCCTTTGCTCTTAGCTTGAACCCAGCAATTGTCCGTTTCTTTTCCTTCTCGCCGTTCTCTCGCGGGAGCCAGAAAAGGGGGAAAACGGTGAAGTGAGCCAAATCGGCAACAATCCTTAGAATTTCTCAGTTCTTAAGCTTCGCCGTATCCCCTAGAACACTGATCAACCTTTTTTTTCCCTAGTTTTGTCCGCAGCTTGCCATCACCGTCGCTTTTCTTCTTCCTGGCCGGCGCACGTGGGCAGCCACCTTCGGCCCTTCTCCGCCTTCTTTCTCAGGTGAAATAGCTCACTCGTAGCTCACTGATGCTCACACTGTTCTTTCCCACCGAAAAGATGGCCGGAGGCGAGCTTTTGCTCGCGCAGCCATGGCGGCCGCCGCACCCTTGCGGTGGCGACCCCTTTTCCGGCCACCTCCCGGTGAATGGGTAACGCCCCGTGGTGCTATCCATTCCGCCGCGGCAGCGCTGATTCATCGGCGGCGGGCCGAAGACCAAATCGCCCTATTTCGGGTCGCCGACCGGTGGGTCCAGATTGTCAGTGGCGCACGGTCTCCTTGAGTCAGCTCGTTCGTTGACGAGCGGGGCCAGTTTATCAGTCAGATCGGGTCGCGTTCAAATGCTTGCGCGCCAAAAAGCCGAAAGGTGTTTTCCCTGAGTCGAAAGTGTATTTTGGAATTTTAGTCGATTTTCAGAAACCGAGTCACTTCAAATGTCCATTAGTTTTGAATCATAACTCCAAAATTAGTGAAATAAAATTCTATATTAATGTAAAATCAATATATTTCAAAATATGCAAAAATATTTTGAAAACCATCTCTGGGTAATTCTGAAATTCAAATTTGAATAAAAGGCCTAAAGTTATGCATTATACAAAAAATTTTCAAACAAACATAGAATTTAATTAATCTAAAGTTTCTAGGATCCTCATGTTTCCAGGAGCTCAAATATATAAAAATATTTAATTTTCATGTATGTTTGAACTACTTTCCATTTAAGTTTTTGCTTTCAATACACTAAAAATTTAGATATGTATAAGTGTATGAAAGAAATATGAAATGAGTGAAATTTAATTTTTTGAATTTCAAAAAGGCAGTAAAAGGCTTGAACTTGTCAAAATGATTAAGGAGTAAACTTAATTAGGATTACCTCTAAGATTATGAAGTAACCCAAGTGTCAATTGTGCACACACATATACATATATATATATGTATATGTATATATTTATGTATGTATATATATATGCATAGGAAGTCAACTAGTTGAAATATAGTTTTTATGGGCTCAAATCCATGAAATAAAATCTAGTAACCTAGCTTCATAAACTTAGTTTAATCAACCCTCTTTCTTTATGCATCACTAAGATAGGTGCTTTTCGCACAGAACCCTTTATTTTATGTTTCAAATTTCTTTAATCTAGATAATTTTAGCATCTATAATTCGAAGTTATAAAATATAATAATTCACAATTTTAGCCTCTTGAATTCGTAATTCATGAATAGATAATCTAATAAAGAAAACATATCTGTTCATGTCCTAAAAATCTTTAACAAAGTGTTTATGTGATCACCTGAATCATGAAATCCTATAATGCAACCCCTAAACTACCCTGTTTTCTGCAGTTAATCTTTATTTGGTTCACTGTCTATTTTCTTTTTGCCCTTATTAAAATTTAATATTTGCTATATTCCCAGTTGATCGACGTGTAGAATCCGACGTGCTCGAAGAAGAAGACGACTCCGTCGCAGATTCATATCCTGACCTAGATAGCGAGTTGCAAGGCAAGCACCCCCTTGAACATATCGAGCCTGATAATTTACCTACATTATGTTGTTTTTGTCTATGTACTATATATGCATCCGGATAATTCGTCCTAGAAATGCTAATTTGGATTGGAACTGTAGTAAATCCTGTAAATTATGGTTTACCTCAATCTGTATGAATATGTGAACCTTGTAAACCTTAGTTGAACTAGACATGCTAAATGTCATTTTGGGTATAACCGCTAGTATAATATACCTGCTTAAGCTATTTGTTGTACGCTTTCAGTCTTTTCAACAAATGTGTGGTCCTCATTTGGAAAATATTGCCGGTACTTGGTTAAAAACCCAAAATAAAACTATGTTTTGACGCGGGCGATTATTGGCAATAGCCGGAGGTGCAAAAGGGAGTTACACGTAGTGTAGGGTGGAGTATCGCCCGTGTCGGATTAAGGACCGAGCAATGGGACGCTATAGATCCAAGAATTTCGTGCAACCACGAGGACTTGTATGGGCGGGTCTTAGCCTATTAAGTTGTTTAGGTGTGGCTTTGCATCTAAGAAAGGCAGGAGATTATGCATTCCTGTCAAGTCTGTCTGTAGGGGTTTCTACATACCAATGCAACGGTGTACGCCTTGCCATGAACAGAAATGTGGTATTGGGTGAGATGAAAATGGATCCACGGCTTGGGTGAGTGTTTCTATTTTCATGGCGAGGGTCAAAAGTCCCGAGCTGGTTCAAAGCCACATCTAGATAATATAACGGCTCTGTAAGATCTCCTTGCCAACACACCAAAAGAAGTGTGTCAGTTGGCCTGGAAAAAGAGGTTGATCATTCCTTGTGGGTAAAGTTGTACACCTCTGCAGAGTGTAAATCTAATCGATTAGCCGAGTCCACGATCAAGGACACTTGGTGAAGTCATTCCAATGCTAGAATTTTGGTATTTTCTAGAAAATGTATTTGGGATGGAAACCAATTTGGCAACTAGCTTTTATGTCAAAGGATAGACACCAGGGATCTTATACAGTCAGGTAGACTGGGTTGAAAGACTTGAATATTTGCTTATCGCTTTATGTTTCAATTGCCTATTTAAAAATGCGATGTTTCAATCTATTATGTTCATACTTTTAAATGATTATGCAACTGCAAAATAACCTTTAACCTGCCTTTGCTTAGCCTGCATGATTACTTAATTGCATTTGTCAACCACTATAAGTCTTGCTGAGTACTAATGTACTCAATCTTACATCTGCTGTCTTAGAGGACGAAGCCTGCGAAGTGCCAGACGATTCTTGCTTTGACGCAGGGCACGGGGTATTTGACGATGATTTCCCCTAGATTTGCCAAGTCAGTAGCCTGAGGGTTAGAGGGCAAACCACGAGGCTTTTGGATTTCTTTAACTCCCTTTATTTTCCGCTGTTCAGTCTTTGTAAATATTAAACTCTGTATAATTATTTTCGCTTGTAATGCATACTTATCAGTTTAATATCTCGTGGTTGTGATATGAATGTTGTAAACATGTGAGTGCTAGCCACTGATCATGGGAGTAGCACAGTAAACACGTGGAGGTTCCTGTTTGCAAGAACGGGGTCTCACAAATACCCTATGGATAATTTATAAAAATTCTGACACTCTACATTATCCAGAATTTTCATTTCATACTTTATTTTATTTAACAGTGTAAACCATATTAATTATTTTCAAAAAAATTTCTAAGATTTTAGCTTGGATTAATTATGCCTCTATAAAAATTTCAAGTCAAATTATTGAGTAATTATTTTATAAAAATTCTGACATGATAATTTTATGATTTTCTAAGCCTCTGTTTATGAATTTTTAGAAGGTCTAAACGACATGATAAATTCCTAAAATGTTCACCAGGAGTAGATTCTTCTCTGAGGATGTTATGGTAATTTTTGTGGCTCCAGATAAATTTGTAATATTTTCTAGTAATTTTGGCTTCTACTGATTTTGGTCAAAAGGGATGTCTTTTCAATTATTCTATCACATTCCTGTGCATAAAATTTTATCTGCTGGCTGAATTCATCCACTGCATGCTTAGGGCTACCATGGTAAATTTTTCAAAATTTTACTTTTACCATTGTTCCTTTTTACCATTATCCATTTACTAATTCTATTTGTTGGATTTCCATACAATACAAAAATCCAAGAAAATTCAAATGAGAACTAGTAAAGACAATAAAACTCATAAATAAATATTTTCAAATTTAAAATATTTATTTTTATATTACTTTATTTTTCGGGATGTTACATACACTAGATACACCTAACTACTTGGGCACTTCAATTCACTCCTTATATTCTTACTAATTAAGCGAGTGAGCAGCTCAGGTGCCAGCAAGCGGTACTGCGAAACTGTCACCGAGGGGCTAAGGGGACTCAGCAATGGACTCTGTGGCCGGCGAGAAGCCGCACGCCGTGTGCCTGCCGTACCCGGCGCAGGGCCACGTCACGCCGATGCTCAAGCTGGCGAAGCTGCTCCACGCCCGGGGCTTCCACGTCACCTTCGTCAACACCGAGTTCAACCACCGCCGGCTGCTGCACTCGCGCGGGCCCGACGCGCTCGACGGCATCCCGGGATTCCGTTTCGCCACGATTCCCGATGGGCTCCCGCCATCCGACGCGGACGCCACCCAGGACGTCCCCGCGCTCTGCTACTCCACCATGACCACCTGCCTCCCCCACCTCCTGGCCCTCCTCTCCAAGCTGAATGGCCCCAACTCTGGGGTTCCGGCGGTCACCTGCCTCGTCGTGGACGTAATCATGTCGTTTGGCTACGATGCCGCAAAGGAGATCGGTGTGCCCTGCGCCGCGCTTTGGACGGCCAGCGCCTGCGGGTTCATGGGCTACCGCCACTACAGTCAGCTCATCGAGTGGGGCTTAGTTCCTTTCAAAGGTACGTCCTATATATATGTGCTTGCTGTTACGTGGATCTTGTTTGGCATCCACATTCTAGGGCTTTGCACATGTAGATGAGGCGCAGCTCACGGACAAGGGATACCTTGACACGGTGGTGCACGGCGTGCGTGGTATGTGCGAGGGCATGCGGCTGCGCGACTTCCCGACATTCATGCGCACCACCGACCGCGGCGACATCATGCTCAACTTCTTCATACGCGAGGCCGAGCGCCTCTCCCTCCCCGACGCCGTCATGGTCAACACCTTCGACGACCTCGAGCGCCCGACCCTCGACGCCATGCGCGTCATCCTCCCGCCCATGTACACCGTCGGCCCGCTCCTCCTCCACGCCCGCCACGTAGTCCCCGCGGGCACCCCGCTCGACGGTCTAGGCTCCAACCTCTGGAAGGAGCAGGACGGTCTCCTCGAGTGGCTCGACGGCCACGCCCCCAGCTCCGTCGTGTACGTCAACTACGGCAGCATCACGGTCATGACAAACGAGCAGCACCTGGAGTTCGCGTGGGGGCTGTCCAACAGCGGCTACGCGTTCATATGGAACATCCGGCCGGACCTCGTGAAGGGCGACACTGCCGTGCTGCCTCCCGAGTTCCTGTCCTCCATCAAGGGCCGTGCCATGATGACGACGTGGTGCTCGCAGGAGAAGGTCCTCGCGCACGGCGCGGTGGGGGTGTTCCTGACGCACTCCGGGTGGAACTCCACGCTGGAGAGCATATGCAGCGGCGTACCGATGCTGAGCTGGCCATTCTTCGCCGAGCAGCAGACCAACTGCCGGTACAAGCGCACAGAGTGGGGAAACGGGCTGGAGATCGGTGGCGAGGTGAAGCGGGCGGAGCTGGCCGCGATGATACGGGAGGTGATGACCGGGGGCAAGGGGAAGGAGATGAGGAGGCGCGCGGCGGAGTGGAAGGAGAGCGCCTTCAGAGCGACGCTGCCAGGTGGGTCCGCGGTGGCCAACCTGGACATGGTGGTTCGTGACGTACTCCTTGTCAAGTTCAACGCCCATGACGGGGGAAAATGAGGTTGCCGGGGCTCACCGGTCACATGCAGTGGTTGGTGGGTTTTTATCATAATCAGAATCTATAGTCTTTGCGTCATCGTCAGAACAATGTGCTTAGTTGAAACAGCAAAGTATTTGGATTCAGACCAAAAGTGTTTACTGTGGACTAATAGACTATGGAGTGGATAAGAACGACGCAATAAAAAACATATTTGATCCGTTTCCTAAAATTTTTGACCTAGCATGTAGTTTTCATATCTATAGTTTGCACTTCGTTCCCACGCATGTATAGCAAGGAGGATGGGGATACTGTGTTCCCTGTATGCAGTTTTAGGGTGACGAAAAGAGGAAGAGGAAGGAGAACAAGGATAAAATTGTATATTCCACCGTGACTTAACAGCGAACGCATGGCTATTTAGAGGTGGGCGTCGTGCCGGGCCGGCACGGGCTCATCATGCTTTGGGTCTAACCCGTGCCGGGCCACGACGGCCCGTCGTGCCTGTCGTGCTGTGCCAGGCTGGACCGACTCATTTTCGATGAGCCCAGGCACGACCTATTTGCGCTTCGTGACTACTTCGTGTCTTACCGGCCCAAACCCGGCCCATTTACACTATTGCGATGAGAGGAAAGGACCCGAAGTTGCTTGCAGTAGTGTGTGCATACGGTGCTACGGCATGCAACGAATATATAGCCTAGTTGGCATTGATGTAGGAGATTATGGAAGACATCGATCAGTACACGTTATGAACATATATATAGTCAAAAAAATAAACAATCGATCAGTGCATTCTAAATAGCAATACATGCACATTCGTATGCATGAGTACATTACACATTCACATGTATTGTCCTTGGCTCCCTGCATACTCTCTCTCTCTCTCTTTCTCAATTCCATCAATACATGCACATTCGTATGCATGAGTACATTACACATTCACATGTATTGTCCTTGGCTCCCTGCATACTCTCTCTCTCTCTCTTTCTCAATTCCATCGATCTCAAGAAAGAAACATCAATTGTGTATATTAGTATTGCTAGCAATGGACGGGCGCGGCGGGTGCGACCACACGACTACACGAGCACTACGAGGCTATGGTGGGATGAGCGGGGACGGTGCGGCCATGACGACCACGGCCAGTACGCCGTGGGACGGGCGGGGCCGGTGAGGCCATGTCGTCACCCTCCCCACGCCCTCTGTGAGACCCCGTTCTGATGAACAGGAATCTCCATGTGATTACTGTGCTATTCCCTGGATCAGTAGCTAGCACTCACATGTTTACAACATTCATATCATAACCATACACGCAGACAACAGAAAGACATACATAACAGTATTAATTATACAGAGTTCAGTACAAATTTAAAACATTTAACAGCAGAAACAAAAGAGAGCTGAACAACTCCAAACAGCCTTGCGGTTGCCCACTAAACCCTCAGGCAACTGACTAGGCACCCTAGAAGAGACTATCGTCGAAACCCCCGAGACCTGCCTGGAAAAGAACGTCGTCTCGCAGATCGCAGTCTTCGTTCTCTGAGACAGCAGATGCAAGATTGAGTACATTGGTACTCAGCAAGTCTTATAGTGGTTCACAGATGCAAATAAGTAATTATGCAGGCTGAACAATAGACAGGCTATGGTTATTTTGCAGTTGTATAAAAGCATTAAAAAATGTATAAGCATATTAGATTGCAACATCGCATTTTAATGAAAGCAATTTAAAGACAATATGATAAGCAATTATTCTAGATTTTCAACCCAGTCTACCCAACTGCATAGGTCCCCGGTGTCGATCCTTGGACACAAAAGTTGGTTACAAACGGTTTCCAAAACCACAACCCATTTTTAAAAAAAGCACCAAAAGACTCTAGCATGGAATAATGTCACCAAGTGCCCTTGACCGCGGGCGCGGCTAATCGATTAGATTTACACTCTGCAAAGGTGTACACTTTACCCACAAGGAATGATCAACCTCTTTTGCCAGGCCAGTTAACACACTTCCTTTGGTGTGTCGGCAAGGAGATCATACATAGCTGTTACATTATCTAGACGTGGCTTTACACCAGCCCGGGACGTTAACCCTCGCCCTGAAGACAAAGACACTCACCCAAGCTGTGGATCCACATTTATCGCACACAACACCACGTCTCTGTCTAGGACAAGGCGTACACCGTTACATTGGTACGTAGAAACCCCTACAGATAGACCTGACCATAATGTCTGTGCAATCTCCTGCCTTCCATAAATGCAAAGCCACACCTCAACAACATAATAGGCTAAGACCCGCCCATACAAGCCCTCGTGGTTGTACGAAAAACATGGATTCACCGTCCCATCGCTCGGTCCTTAATCCGACACGGGCAATACTCCACCCTAGCTACGTGCATGTCCTTTTGCACAACCGGCTAGTGCCAATAATCACCCGCGTCAAACCATAGTTTTTTTAGGGTTTTTAGCAAATTATCACCAACCAATTCCCAAAAAGATCATATACTGGTTGAAAAGACTGAAATACCAACGAGAAGCTTAAGCAGGAATATTATGCTAGCGATTATGCCCAACCATGACATTAAGTATGTCTAGTTCAAACTAGGGTTTACAAGGTTCACATGTCCATACAGATTGAGACAAACGATAATTTACAGGATTAACGACAGTTCTAACCCCAAATTAGCACTTCTAGGGAGAATTATCCGGATGCATCATACATAAGCAAAAACAACATAAGGTAGGTGAATTATCGGGCTCAATATGTTCAAGGGGTTGCTTGCCTTGCACCTCACTGTTAGGAATATAATCTGGATCTGCAGAACAGTTGTCTTCTTCTTCTTCGAGGACGTCGGCGTCTACTCGTTGAGAAAACGAAGAACAAAAGAACATTAGTAACTCCAAATGGCAAAAAGAAAACAGACAGACAAACGAATAAACACAAGTTCGAACCAAACAGAGGGTTGCTTTTTTTTACGAACTATTTGAATTCATACATCGAATTATAGATGCTAAAATTATTTAGATTAAGAAGGTTGATCATTAGCTTCTTTGGAAGAAGGCAAGGATGAACAACACTTAAAAGAACAGAGCTCTCTGCCTTCTCATTTCTTTCAAGGAGAGAACACTCAAAAACATGGTTTTTAGGGTTATTCATCTAATGAGATTTATGCACAACATCTAATGAAATTAGGGTTTTAAACTTAAACAAGCTAGAGCATACTTTGGATAACAATTCTAATGGATTCCCTTAATTTTTAGGGTTTAGACAAGGCTTGGAAACTACTGATAAAAAGGCTTAGTTGAAATCTGGACTTAGGCTACAAAATTGGCTAAGGAAGCAGACTAAGCAATATCACTTAAGGTTGTTACCCTTATGAAAATTAAGTGAATCACAGCTCTTAAATAGAATATTTTTCTGGAATCTAGTAGTACAAGCTTCAGTGATCATTTCTACATTATTATTTCTAAAATTCTCACTTGGATGAGCTACTTTACAAGCTGTTGAAAATGCTAAGTATTTTAATTATTCTGAAACTTATATGAGTTAGGCTTATTTCACTAACTTGTTTTGTATACAAACCTTAGCAAAATGTCAATATTTTTCCAGAACCTATTAGTATGTACTATGTAGAGTGTTCCTATACTATTTTTACATTCTTTCTCATTTATATCCTCTATTTTATCAAATGATGAAAAGGGCTATATGAATATAAAAACTGCCTTACAATATTTCAATCTTTCACTTTCATTTGCCACTAAACCACTCATCATCTTTTATTCATTTTCTTCCTGACATCAGGGCATGATCTTAAAAACATTTCAAAACTGAATTTGAACTATTTTGAATCTGTTCATAGTGAGTTACATCTATTTTTGCCATTACAAGTGTTGTTTTCTTTATTGAACAACTATTACTTATACTTTCCCTAAGTATTTCCACATGTGCAAGCTCCTATTGGTCTGTGCCCCTCCAGGATGAACTTTTAAACACTTAAAATTTAACCCTTTCTTTTATTTACATAACTTCATCTTTATGCTTAGTATTCATTTTTGTGTAAACATGATATACAACAAGGTATCATGCAAACATTTTTGTTTATTTGGAATACTTATAACCTAGAGGCTCCATAAAAACTCATCTTATATTAACTAGACCATCCTAAAAAATATTTTATTCACATGGCCTTATTTACACCTAAGCATCTCTTTGAATTTCCTAAAATCACACATTACTCATCTTCAATAAATTTTTGCATATTCTGAAACTAAAGAATTTTATACGAATTTAGAAACTGGTTTCACTATTTTTGGCCAGATGATTCAAAAGTTACAAGCATTTGAATTTTGGTCAATTTAGGAAATCCAACTGAAATCCAAAATACGCTTTCGCAACTGAGAAAACGCCTTCTCCCGCGCGCGCGAAAACACGTTCAAACGCAAGGTCTCACTGACACCCGGGACCCACCGGCAGTGACTCAAAACAGAGCGCCACGGTTTCTTGCTCGCCGTCGACGAAGCAGCCTTGCCGCCGGCGAATGGGTTCCACTAACACCTACAGCACGTCAAGACGAACCTAGGGGTGGCACTACTTCGGCTAGCGGCGGTCGAAAAAGGGGTCGCCCCTGTGAGGATGTGGTGGCGCCATGGCTGAGCTGGAGAGAGCTCACCTAGAGGCCAAGGTTCCAGCGAACTAGGGTTCAGCAAGCAACAGTGAGGCAAGGGGGTTCAAACTTACCAGTCGGCTGGGTCGGGGATGGCCTTGAATGAGCGGTCACCGTTGTAACATCCCGAAAAATACAATAAAATAAAAATAAATATTTTAAATTTGAAAATGTTTATTTCTGAGTTTTATTGGCATTATTGGTTCTTATTTGAATTGTCTTGGATTTTTGTATTGAAGGAAAATCAATCAAAACAGAATTAGAAAAGGGAAATGGTAAACATAAAAAGTTAGAAAAATTTACCATGGAACCCTATACATGCTGGTAAGTCAGAAAAGTCAACATGTAAAAATTTTATGCACACAAAAATAAATAAATGAAAGGAAGGACAATACTTTTTGACTAGAAACAGTAGAAGTCAAGTTACTAGAAAATCTTCAAAAAAAATTCTGGAGCTATAAAAATTACCATGATATCCACAGAGCGTAACCTATCTCTGGTAAAAATTTCAGGAATTTATCATGTGATTTAGACCTTCTAAAAATTCAAAAATAGAGGCTTTGAAAATCTGAGAATTTTCATGTCAGAATTTTTGTAAACTAATTAAGCCGTATTTTGACTTGAAATTTTTATAGAGACATACTTAACCCAATCCAAACGACTAAAAAAAGTTTTAGAAATAAATAATAATATTTTCTCCTTTAATTAAATCAAAATCAAAAATCAAAATTCTGAGCAGTGCACAGTGTCAGAATTTTAATTGATTATCCATACGGTATTTTCGTCTCAAAATTTTACTGGAAGCTAAACACTCCCAGTAGACCATGGTCAAAAAGTTGCGACATTTTCAACTCGGTTGATGGCCATTTTCACATCCAGCATTGAAGCCATTCTGTGTCTTGTGCTTTAGGGACACCTCACCAAGTCTAGAATTTTCCATCACATGGCAGTGTATAAGCCAGCTCTTTTGAGTCATTCTCACAGCAAAAGCCAAGGCCAGACATTTGACTCATTCCTACCAAGGCGCAAAGACAGCCACTCCAAGTCGTGAGCAAGAGCCTTGGGTCTCATCTCCTCCATCACATGAGCAACATGCATCCAACCTCCAAAAATCACCAACCAAATTCCTTCAGTAGAGCAAGTGAAAAGCTCGGCTGCTGCGTCTCCTTGCGAGCCTTCAGGAACCTCACAGCCTGATCATCTCCACCAAAGCGCTACCGAGTTCAGCTTCATTTTCCCTGCCATTGCCGCCGCAAGCAAGAAGTGGGGAGAGGTGGAAGATCAAGCAAATCGGTGAGCCATTCTCGAATTACTCGCAACCGTGGCGTCTCTGAGCATCCCTGAACCCATCTCGCTCATCGATTTCAGCTCTTCCCCGTCGGAACACCGCCGCCGCGTGCGCGCCTTCTTCCCCAAAGCCGGCACTCGGTGGTGGAGCTCCTCGGTAAGTCCCCGAACCATCCGACTGCAAAAATGGAACCCATGCGTGCCACTGATGCTCTCCCAACCGGTCTTCTCTAGGGGCGAGTTCTTCTTCACTGTCCCTGGCGAGCCGCCCTTCCCTCCGCCGCTGGCCCACGGTGGCAGCTCGCTCCGGCCATCGCCGGAGGTAATTGACCCCACCATCAGATGCTCACTGTGCCATCGATTCGGTCGGAGACCCACCGGAGGATCGTCGCGGCGAGCCTTAGTCCTCCCCTATTCTGAGTCGCTGCCTTCGGGTCCCTACTATCAGCCAGAGTAAGCGCCTCCAGTCCAAACCAACGAATGCGCCTCTCGGCTTTGAAAGCGTATTTTCAATTTTTCCTGATTTAGTATATCCGAAATAATTCAATCACTTGTAACTTTTGCATTATAACTCCAAAATTTGTGAAACGAATTTCTATATTCATGTAAAATCAGATACAATCATAATATGCAATAATATTTTGAAAATATTCACTGGGTGAATTCGAAATTCAAATTTGAATAAAATGGCTAAAGATATGCTTTGTATAAAAATTCTACAAACAAACTTAGAATTGAATGAAACCAATTTTAATGGAATCCTAATGCTTCCAGAAGTTCAAATATATAAAAATATTTAAATTTCATTTATGTTTGAACTACTTTCTATTAAAGGGTACATTCAATACATCAAAAACTCAAATATATATAACTTATATAAAAGAAATCGAAAATAAGATGAAATAAGTTTCTAAGTTTGAATTAAGCCATAAGGATTTGGAATATGTAACAGAATTTAGATGATCGCTGCAATTCAAATTATTTCAAGCAAGTTTGTTTAAAGTCCCTGTTATGTAACATATAGTAGCTATGCAAACTATAGCTCCTAAAATCATGAAATTATTCTCACATGTCCCTGAGGTTGTAAATGTCCGATTTCTACAAAAATATTTGGAGTTGAACTCAGTTTGTATTAAAAAGTAAGCATGAGAAGCTTCCCTTGCATAGAGAATTAAATAGTTAAAATATAGATCAAATGAATTCAATTAATCACCAAATCAGTTTTGTTGTACTCCTGACATCACAAGGATCCCAGATGTGTAAAAATATTTAAGGTTTACCATGGAAAATAGTAAATGGTTAGTAGTCAAAGTTTCAATACTTGTATAATCCAAATAGTCATAACTTTCTCAAACTAACTTCAAATTTGACAAAACCAAATCCTATGACCTTGAAAAATAGTTCCCTTGCTGTTTATGGAAAAATATCTTATGTTTGTGCTAATCTGAATTAAGTCCATATTAGATCCTAATGATCACTGATATGGAAAACGTTTCGGATATCAGCCAAATATCGAGAAACCAGTTCAAAACACTCTTAGAGGCATCCCCTAGTTATGTCTAAAAAATGAGTAGATTATCTTATAGGGTGAAATCGCAAACTTAAAATGTAAGCCGAGTTGTTTCGATGTCACCTTTGTGGTTGTTTATACCTTTTCAGCAACATATAAAATAACTCCTCTAAATGAAAAGATTTATGAAAATAGCATAGAAATACTCTACAAAGTGCATGCTTCTATGTTCTGAAGAAAGAATATTATTTCGTTAAGGTTTGTATATAAAAGAGTCTAGTAACATAACCCTAAATGTTATGTTTTCTAAATAAATGAAACGCTTAAGCATTTTCAACACCCCGTAGAATATCTCGTTTAAATGCAAATATTATGAAGATTAGTTTAGAAATGATATTTAGGATATGGACTATCATATTCTGGAAAAATATTTTGTTTATATCTTAATATTCATCTGAATCCAGCTAGTGCAATAACCCTAAGTGATAATTGTTCACTACACTTCTAACCTTATTATGATATAAGCTTTTTCAACAATGAATATAATGTCGTGTCTAAACACTAAGATGCATGAAATCAGCTTAGGATTGCTATCCAAAGTATAGATTACCCTTTTATGAAGAAATAATCTTATTTCACTATGTTTTGCATATAAATCCTAATAGCCAAATAACCCTAAGTTTTATGATTCATGAACTTCATAATATAAATAAACAAATTTTGTAATAATGAAGAAGTTAGTAGTTAAGATGTTTGTATCATCATAATCGTCTTAAAAACTGCAAATATGTGTCCAATAACCTGGCTTATCAGTTATAGCTTGTTCAAAACCCTTCTTATGCAAATCACTTAAGGTTAAGTGCTATTCACATAACCCCTTTAGCTAATGTTTTAATTCTATTAATCTAAATAATTTTAGCATCTATAATTCGAAGTTATAAATACAAAAAATTCAAAATTTTAGCCTCTTGAATTCGTAAAGCAAGTATAGTTAATCTATAAAAGAAACCATGTTTTGCTCTTCATAAAAGCAAGTATATGGATGTGTATTTACCTAAATCTTGAGATCTTGAAAATCATTCAATCCAAACCCTAAAGCATTCCTGTTTTCTGCAATGAATCTTTATTTGATTTCCTGACTATTTTCTTTTTGCCCTTGTTAAAGTTGGTTATTTGCTACATTTTCGGTTGATCGACGTGTAGAATTCAACGTACCTTTCCCCGTCGATGCCTCCGTCAGCCGTGGCCTCGTCTTCGTCGTAAGCAATAAATAAGCAAGGCAAGCACCCTCCTTTGACCATCTTGATCCCAGTATTTAATTCGCATTGTGTTTATTAAAATGTTTCATGCATGCGTTTACTTTCTGTAAATTTGCTATTTTGTGGTACTGGTAGTTATACCTGTTGTCTTATGAAACCTCCTTGATAAGTATGGACATGTGAACCTTGATAACCATAGATTAAGCTTAGACATTATTTAATGTTACCATGGGTATATGCAATTATATTTTATCCATGCTTAGCCATGCTTTAGAATCACTGAGTTTGATGATCAGATCAAAATTTGTTTCCTGAGAAATGGAAAATGTTGCAAAAGAAGCTGTTGGTTATGGGTATTTTCATTAAAAATCCAAAATAAAACTATGGTTTTGATGCGGGCGATTATTGGCAATAGCCGGATGTGCAAAGGGATTTGCACGTAGTGTAGGGTGGAGTATCGCCCGTGTCGGATTAAGGACCAAACTTTGTGTTGTATGATCCAAGATAATCCGTACAACCACAAGTGTTGGTATGGGACATCCTTAAACTAATTAAGTTATCTAGTTTAACTTTGCACATTGGTAGGCTGAAGTAGTACGGGCTCTCCTTTCGAGGTTTGCTCTACGGGGTGCCCACACCGAGGTGTTGGGAACAACACTTACCAATATAACGGTGTGCGCCATGTCTATGGGAAGTTCCAACATTTCTATGCTCTGAGTTCCTCCATCATAGCATGGGTTTTATCGTCCCGATGCTGGTGCAAAGTTAACTTAGATAATGTAAAGGTTTTCGTCATGAACATTCTGGCTACACGCCAAAGGTGCGTGAAACATGCGGCAAAAAGAAAAGGCCATGACTTGTGGGTAAAGTTGTACACCTCTGCAGAGTGTAAATCTAATCGATTAGCCATCCCCTCGGTCATGGGAAACTTGGTGAACTTGCACTAGTTAAATGCTTTGTATTTTCTAAAATGGGTTATGGTTTGAGCTTATTTTAGCAGCTTTTGTTTTATGTCAAAGGATCGACATTGTTGGATTCTATTTCTGGATTATTCGATGCTCACGAAGGGTTGTGAGTATTACTTATGCTTTACTTATTTCATATCAGTCAACTTGCTCTTTTAAATTCCGTTTGCAAATAACTTGATTTTACAGTATCAATTCTGCTTTATGCAAATTAACTGTAATAGCCTCCTTTGAAATAGCCTACATATATTATAGGTTTTGCTCAAGTCTTGTGGAGTACGAAAGTACTCACCCTTGCTTATATGTTGTTTTTAGGTGGATAAGTTAGCGAAGCTTCGAAGTTTCCTCTTTCGTCGCAGGTTGCGGGTTTATCTTTATCGTGTTCTTTCTAGAGTTTATGCATGGTCAGTTTCCTGCGGGTTGGATGGGCACACTACAGGACTTTGCTTCTTTTACTGCTGTAATCTCTGAGTTGTAAGTTTTATTTGTATTATTGCTTCGTTTATTAATTTTGTTGTATGGTTGTGATTCCAATTGTCGTGTATGTGCGTACTAGCTGGTGATCTTGGGACTAGTCCGGAATGCACATTAGATTTCCATTTTTGCATTTATGTAAAAATGGGGGTCGTCACAACCGTGCGCCAGCCGGGAAGAAGAAGGGCGGCGGTGCGGCGCCGCTACAGGCAAAAACAACCCAACCCAGTGGTTGATTAGTAACCTAGTGGCGCTAAGGAAGCTTCGGATGGAACCGATTCAACGAAATGGGGACGAATTGACCCAGCTTACCGATTCTCCCCCCTTTCGGGTTCTTGCGGCAAGGCGAGGAAGAAGACCCCGTGCGGGGCTCTCAGCTTAGTGAAAAGCGAATGGGAGGAGGGGAAATGGACCTGCGATGCGAAGGGGAAGCTTAAGGCTTAAGGTTCGCGACCATACTTGCGTTTGGACTTGGGTTTAGGGCATTGCTTCGGTCGGCTTCTTTTGTGTCGAGCGCAAACAGTGGCGCAACCTCGCCTCTCGAGCGGCTCGACCGGGATCAAGCAAGCACAGGCGAGAGGGGGCTTCGCATGACGTGGAGGGCGATGAGCGTGGCCAGATAGGAGTGGTTGGGCCGGACGGCGAAGTGCAGGTAGTGTCGGCGACTCGCCTCGTCCGGAAGAGGAGGAAGGGGAGAAGAATGCCAAGCACTGAGGCTGACATGCAGGACCAGGGTCCACTGGCAGTGAGACAAGGCTTCGCCTCAACCTCGCCATCGCGTCAAGGATCAACAGGAGCCGGGCCCACACGTCAGTGATAGTGAACGATTAATGTGATGGGACTGGACGGGATTTCTCTAGAATTTGGATTTGTTTAGGCTTCATCCTCAGTTCAACTTTTACCAAAG
Source organism: Otatea glauca (assembly GCA_036346275.1). Taxonomy (NCBI): domain Eukaryota; kingdom Viridiplantae; phylum Streptophyta; class Magnoliopsida; order Poales; family Poaceae; genus Otatea; species Otatea glauca. Next base: position 35,557,663 of record CM070718.1, read on the forward strand.
TTTTTGACCGAAACTTAATAGGAGTCTTACATCTCCTGTAAAAATTTGAGATAAAAAATCTTTTTAGATAATTTACTAAAATTCTGACACTGTACTGCGCCCTAAACCTTGATTTCGGTTTTTGATTTAATTAAAGGTTCATATTCTAGGATTTATTTTTGAAACTTTTTGCAGAAGTTCATATCCTTATATAGAGATCACCCTAAAATTTTAAAGTCAAAACTGTGAGCAATTATTTTATAAAAATTTGAAACTCATTTTCCATACTTTCCAGACTCTCTGTAATTGAATTTTTAAGAGGCTTAACCCAGCTTATTAAATTATAAAAATTTTACCAGTGGTGTGTTATACAGTCAGGGATTTATATAAATTTTCTTGGATTTACTTGACATTTTTTATTTTTTTCATTTTCCTTTTTGATTCACTGTTTCTAGTCAAAAGTAACTACATGTTTTATTTACCTTAATCCAAAGCATGTAAAATTTTATTTACTGATCAAACTGTATTAACAGCTTGAATAGAACCCATGGTAATTTTTTTCTAAATTCTATTTTATTCTTTTTACCTTTTCCTTTGTTTTTCTTTTGTTTAATCTTTTCATATAACACAAAAGTCTAAGGAAATTCCAATTGGATCAAATAACACCAAGAAAACCTAGAAATATTTATATTAAAATTTAAATTGTACATATTTCACTGTTCTGTATTTTCAGGACGTTACACCCTCCCTGTCCCTTCACATAGCCCACGTCTCGCCTCCCTCTATCTCCCTTCCCTACTCCCCTCCCCACACCGGCGGCCCCTCCCCACTGCCCTCCCCATGACGACGCTCCCCTCCCCGCGTTGGACACTGCCGCGTGGCGTGGCTGCTGCTGCTTGGGGTCCGGGGAGTGACGACAGAGGCAAGGTAACGTGCATGGGAGGCTGCCGCAGGCGAGGTAGCCACGGCGCGAGGCGACACGGGACGACGAGAGGCCACGTGTGCCGCACGCGTTGCAGCGGGCTCGACCGCGTGCCGCCGTGGGCCTTGCCGCGTCGCGACGGCCGACGTGTGCGCCGTCGGCCGTCTGCGTGCCCGACACGAATGGGCTCTTTCAGGCCGTGCCGGCCCTAGCACGGCCCAGACTGCCGGGCCAGGCCGCCCACCATGCTCGATTGGCAGGCCCGGCATAGCCCGGACAACCGTACCGGGCCATGAGTCGTGCTGGGCCGGACGTGCTTCGGGCCGGCCCAAAATAGCCCGGCCTAGTGCCCACCTCTAACTATACGATGGGACTGACATGGGGCGGCAGAAATGAGAAACTCAATGGCATATAGGAATCGAATGTTTTTTAGTAGAAAATTAGAGATCAGAACAAATATTTTAACTATCTAAGTAAAGTCGTTGTTTATACGGGTAAATCGTTGACGAGAGTGACGGTAGAATCTGCTGGTTGGCTTGCTACTAGTGGAGTAGTGCGTGATGCGCCATGACTCATGAGTGATGGAGTAATCAGACATGTGACCGGGGGATATTTTGAAATACTGTAACTTTTTTGATGAAAAAGTTTCTTTTTTAAATTTGAGAAACTCTAGCGTTCACTGTAAAAAAAGCACAACAAGACTATAAACATATACACACCAACACACGCACTGCACCTAACCCCTCATGCACGCACGTGTCGGGATGAAGCCTTGAATGTGGGTCAGCGGGAACACGGGCCGACGTCCCCACCAACTGAGATAAGCACAGTTTCGCTTTTAAAATCAACAGTTTCCTTTAATGCAATTAATGTTGTGCATGCATGTCTGCAGGTGTAGAATAGTGGTACGTTAGGTCACAATAGGGATTGTAGTTATTGGGAATCTCGCTATCGAATAGTCCAGAATTCCTAATAATCTATTATATGTGGAGAACAGAAAGACAAGAAAGACAGAATTATGGAGGAACGACGAGAGAACTCTTTATTGCTTTTCAATTGTCTGTATAATGGGGGACCCCCTCCTCCTTATATAGTAGCCGCGTAGTTTTTGGCTAAGGGGCCATCGTGGGCCTTCGTGGGCCACATGGTTTCCCAATATTCCCCCTTGGGCCCTTTGCCGCGAGATGCATGCCTCATTAAAACTCCAGAAAAACCCAGTGGAAAAAATACTTGGAGAAAGAGTACATAGCATACGCTTACTGCGTTGCACGAATTGCCTCATTAAAACCTTATGCAAGAAAACTTCATGAAAAACTTGCTAAGGAAAAAGAGTACAATTCACTCAAACTTCAATTGCTAATCTTCGAGATTCATGTTGTGTACTCAAACCTCATGTTCAATGAAGGACCGAAATGGCGATCAGAGGGGGTGAATGATCCTAAATAAAAAATTTCCCCACTCAAAGTACTCCAAACAATCTCGCAATAAAAATCTGAAACACCCAAAGATTTTCTTTCAAACTAGTATTTCTCAGATTCGCGCACCCTCCAAAACCCGAACAATTAGATAACTATGTGTACCCCTAGCTTAAATGGATGAGAACCATGAATCATGTGTTGGATTTTTTTAATCACAATCCTGGTTGTCAAGTATTCAAATAAAGAGGAATCAATTCAAAGATTACTTTTCTAAAAGAGATAAAGCTAAAACACCAAAGTCTCTTTCTAGAAAAGTAAAAGCAATTTTTTCATGAATTGTCCTCAATTGGAGCAGGTGATTGGTGAGTTTCTATTACTCTAAAATTTTTGAGAATTTTTATCCTTGTGAGCAATTGAGTTGTGAAACAGTCCACCAAAAAATCACCTCAAAATGCCTTGTAGAATAAACATGAAAGATCAAGCATTATAGACAGTCAGGAACTTCGACCAGAAAGTTTAAGGCTCGGTTTTCACTTCATAGCGGTCAAACGGTGCAGCCAGTGAACTTACAAATTTGTTCAGAGATGGATATATGAGTCATGCACCTTATCCAAAAAGAATAACTTAAAAAAGATTTTTCTAGATTTTTGTACTGCGCGAAGAAAAAGTTCTCGACAGTTTTGCAATTCGATAAAAAACTTGATCTCTAGTCTATCCTAGGATGCAAGAAAGATGTAAAACCATATGAAAATTGAGACGAACCGCATTTTTACATAAAAGGAAAAATGAAAATCTAATGTGCATTCCGTACTAGTCCCATGATTAGTAACTAGTACACACATACACGACAATTTGAATCACAACCATACAACAAATTATTAAGCGGAAGCTATTATACAAAGAAAAATTTACAACTCAGAGAATATAGCAACAAAAGAAGCAAAATCTTGTAGTGTGCCCATCCAACCCACAGGAAACTAACAAGGCATAAATCTCTAGATAGAACACGACGAAGATAATCTTGCAACCTGCGACGAAAGAGATATCTTCGAAGCTTCGCTAACTTATTCACCAAAAACAACATATAAGCAAGGGTGAGTACTTTCGTACTCCGCAAGACTTTAGCAAACCTATAATATATGCAGGCCATTTCAAAGGAGGCTACTACAGTTAATTTGCATAAAGCCGAATTGATATTGTAAAACAAGTTATTTGTAAACGGAATTTGTAAGAGCGAGTTGACTGATATGAAATAAGTAAAGCATAAGTAATACTCACAACCCTTCGTGAGCATCGAGAAATCCAGATAATGAAATCCAAACATGCCGACCCTTTGACAATAGCAACAGCTACTAAATAGGTTCCAAACCAAAACCCATTTTTAGAAAATATCAAAATATTTAACTAGTGCAAGTTTACCAAGTTTCCCATGACTGAGGGGACGGCTAATCGATTAGATTTACACTCTGCAGAGGTGTACAACTTTACCCACAAGTCATGACCTTTTCTTTTTATCGCATGTTTCACGCACCTTTGGCGTGTAGCCAGAATGCTCATGACGAAAACCTTTACATTATCTAAGTTAACTTTGCACCAGCACCGGGACGTTAACCCATGCTATGATGGAAGAACTCAGAGCATAGAAATGTTGGAACTTCCCATAGACATGGCGTACACCGTTATATCGGTAAGCGTTGTTCCCAACACCGCAGTGAGGGCACCCCTTCGAGCAAACATGAAAGGAATGCTCGTACTACTTTAGCCTACCAATATGCAAAGTTAAGCTAGATAACTTAATTGGTTTAAGGTTGCCCCAGTTGTACGAATTATCTTGGATCATACAACACTATGTTCGGTCCTTAATCCGACACGGGCGATACTCCACCCTGCACTACGTGCAATTCCCTCTTCACATCCGGCTATTGCCAATAATCGTCTGCATCAAAACCATAGTTTTATTTTGGGTTTTTAATCAAAATACCCATAACCAACAGCGTCATTTCCAACATTATCCATTTCTCAAGAAACAAATTTTGATCTGATCATCAACCACAAGGGTTCTAAAGCATGGCTAAGCATGGATAATTATGAAATCGCATATACCCATGATAACATTAAATAATTTCTAAGCTTAATCTATGGTTATCAAGGTTCACACGTGCATAATCATCAAGGAGATTTCATGAGACAACAGCTATAACTACCAGTACCACAAAATTGCGAATTTACAGAAAGTAAATGTATGCATGAAACATTTTAATAAACACAATGCAAATTAAATAATGGGATCAAGATGATCAACGGAGGGTGCTTGCCTTGCTTATTTATTGCTTACGACGCAGACGAGGCCACAGCTGACGGAGGCGACGACGAAGGAAGGGACATCGGATTCTACACGTCGACCAATCGAAAAATAGCAAATATCCAACTTTAATAAGGGCAAAAAGAAAACAGACAGAAAACCAAATAAAGAATTACTGCAGAAAACATGAATACTTTAGGGTTTGAATTATATGATTAAAAGATCTCATGATATAGATAAGCATACCTTCAAATAGCTAAAGGCTTTTATGAAGAACAAAACATGGCTTCTTTTAGAGATTAACAATTCTTGAATTACGAATTCAAGAGGCTAGAATTATGAATTCTTACATATATTACTTTGAATTCTAGATGCTAAAATTATTTGGATTAATAGAATTTAAACATAAGTTAAAGGGGGCATGCAAAGCACTTAGTCTTAAGTGATTTTGAATGAGTTCGACCTGATAAGTTAGGTTACTGAATTTATTTATAGTTTTTTTTAAAAAGGTTCTGGTGATACAAATACATTAACTATGGATTTCTTCATTATTACAAGGTTTGATTATTCAAGTGATGAAGTTCACAAATCATAATACTTAGAGTTATTTGGCTAAAAGGTTTTATATGCAAAACATGATGAAACAAGATTATTTCTTCTGAATTGGATAGCATATACTTTGAAGAACATTTCTAAGCTGATTTCATACATTTTAGTGTTTAGACGAGACATTCTATTCATTGTTGAAAAAGCTTAGATGACATTATAAGGTCTACGATATGGATTTGGATTAGAAGGGTGTAGTGAACAATTATCACTTAGGGTTGTTACACTAACATATTTTAGACGAAAAGCAAGCTATAAATAAAATATTTTTCTAGAATATGGTAGTACATATCCCAAATATCATTTCTAAACTAATCTGCATAATATTAGCATTTAGATGAGATATTCTACGAGCTGTTGAAAATGCTTAAGTGTTTCTATTATTTAGAAAACATAACATTTAAGGTTATGTTGCTAGTTCATTTTATATGCAAACCATAGTAAAATGAAATACTTTCTTTAGAATACAGCAGCATGCACTTTATAGATTATTTCTATGCTATTTTCATAAATCTTTTCATTTGGACGAGATACTTTACAAGCTTCTAAAAAGGCCTAAGTGATCATAACGATGGCACAATAAGGTTCAGTTTTCGATTTAAGTTTGCAACTACGCCTTATAAGATAATCTACTCATTTTTCAGGCATAAATAGGGGATGACCCTAGAATTGTTTTAAAACTAATTCTGTGATATTTGGCCTTAATCCGATATGTTTTCCATATGAGAGATCATTAGGGCCTAATATGGACTTGGTTCAAATTTGCATAAACACAAGATATTTTTGTACAACCAGCAAGGGTATTATTTTTTTCAAGGTTACTAGGATTTAATTTTGTCAAATTTGAAGTTAGTTCGTGAAAGTTATAACTACTTGGATTATACAAATATTGAAACTCCGACTACTAAACATTTACTGTTCTCTATGGTAAAACTTAAATATTTTTACACATCTAGGATCCCTGTGATGACAGGAGTATAGCAAAACTAAGTTTGCTAATATTCAAGTTCATCTAGCTTATATCCTAACTATTTGATTTTCTATGCATATATATATATTTTGCACTTGGGTTATTTCATATTTTTCAAGAGAACTCAAATCAATTTTATCTTTTAGTCATCTTGGTAAATTCAAGTAGTCTACTATCATACCAGTATTTTTGGATTTCTTTTACATAAGTTATGTATATTTGAGTTTTTAGTGTATTGAATGCATCCTTTAATAGAAAGTAGCCAAAACATAAATGAAATTTAAATAATTTTATATGTTTGAACTTCTGGAAGCATAAGGATTCCATTAAAATTGGTTTCATTCAATTCTAATTTTGTTTGCACAATTTTTATACAAAGCATATCTTTAGGCCTTTTATTCAAATTTGAATTTCAAATTCACCCAGTGATCATTTTCAAAATATTATTGCACATTCTGAAGGTACCTGATTGTACATGAATATAGAAATTCATTTCACTAATTTTGGAGTTATAATGCAAAAGATATGGCTAATTGAATTAACTCAATTTCTGAAAATAACCTAAAAATACAAAATGCGCTTTCTCTGCTGGAAAACGGATTTTACCGATTGAACTGGCTCCATTTGCGCCACTGACGACTGGGGCCTGGGAGGCAGCGAGACAAGGCAGGGGAGCCGGCTAGGGCGCGGCGGCGACGGCGTTCCGGTGGAGCTCCGGCGAAGACGAGGGCAGAGTGAGCTTCAGTGCATCACCCCGCACCTGATGGTGTAGTCAATCACCTCCGACGATGGCCAGAGCGGGCTGCCACCGTGGGCTCAGGGCGGCGCTAATGGCGGTTCAACTGGGAGCAGAAGCTGAGGGGAAGGGCCTCGAATCAGTAGCGAAATTAGCAACACGGAGTAACAAGGGTTCTATTTTTAGGGTTTACCGGGTGAGAGAAGCTCCGAGGAGTCACGCCACCAATGGCCGACCGTGGAGAAGAAGGCGCATGTGGCGGCGGTGCTACGGGTGTTGACTGCTGAAATTGACAGGCTGGATGAGCTCAGGAGGTCACAGTGAAGCTCTAAGTCGAAGGAATTGAAGAAACCTTTACTGAGAGCTCAATCCTTGACGTTTTCCCCTTTCGGGTTTCTTGCGGCCGAACGAAGAAAAGCTTCGGCCTTTTGCTCTTGGTTCAGTGGACGACTAAAGGAATGGGAGAGGGCCTCAAGCGACGCAGCCGGGACGCTTATAGCCTAGGAAGGTCGGTCTCTCCAGTTTGTGGACGCTTGATCAGACTCGCGGCTCGGTTCAGCGCTTGGCGATGAGATGGCGTGTGCTGCTGTTCTCCTCGGTGAGGTGGTGCGGACTTAACTGCAACAGCATGGCGCGGAAAAGCCAAGGACGGTCGTGGCGACGATCGAGCGCTCGGGAAGTGGAGTCGGTGCTGAGACCAGAGACGGCGACAACTCGGGAGCGAGCTAGCTGGGCGAGACACAGAAGAAAGGAAGAAAGGAGAGGGAGGGGAGACTGCCGAGTGGGGTCGGGTCCATCGGTCGGTGACTGAGCGAGTTCTCCGTTGCTTCTAGCGAACGGCTGTAGTCGAGATGATGGGCCCACATGGCAGCGGCAGATAACAAAATCGAGTGACAAGGCTGGCCAGGACAACTAGTACTAGCCTTAAAATGCCCATCAATTCAAGTTGAAAAATTGCGAAACTTTTTACTAGAGTCTCCTGGTTGTTTTTAGCTTCCTCTAAAAGTTTGTGACGAAAATACCGTATAATTAATTTATAACAATTCTGACACTATGCACTGCTCAGAATTTTGATTTCGGATTTTTAATTTATTTATGGGTGAAAATGTTACTATTTATTTTTAAACCTTTTTTAATAGTTTGGCTTGGTTTGAGGATGTCTCTATAAAAATTTCAAGTCAAAATATGGTGTAATTATTTTACAAAAATTCTGACATGATAATTTTCAGATTTTCAAAGTCTCTATTTTTGAATTTTTAGAAGGTCTAAATGACATGATAAATTCATAAAATTTTTACCATAAGTAGATTCTGCTCTGAGAGTGTCATGGTCATTTTTATAGCTACAGAATTTTTTTTGAAGATTTTCTAGTAACTTGACTTCTACTGTTTCTAGTCAAAAGTGTTATCATTCATCTCATTTATTTGCTTTTCTATGCATAAAATTTTTACTTATTGACTTAACTGTTTTACCAGCATGGCTAGGATTCCATGGTAAATTTTTCTAACTTTTTACGTTTACCATTTTACCATTTCCATTCATTATGTCTATTTATTGGATTTTCTATTCGATACAATAATCCAAGAAAATCCAATTAAAAACCAATAATGCCAATAAAACTCAGAAATAAACATATTCAAATTTAAAATATTTATTTTTATTTTATTGCATTTTTCGGGATGTTACAAAAACCCTCAAGACATCTTAGAAGAATAGCATTTAGAAGGAGGGGAGGAAAATCCAAATTGCGAGAAAGTAAATTGCGAGAATGTAAATGCGGGAAAGTAAATGATGAATTTAAATTGCGTAAAGTAAAGACATAATGTAAATGTGCAATTTAAATTCACAATACGGTAAAGAAAATTTTTGTAATTTCTGGATGGAAGGTTTACAAAGCCTCACTTCACGTGGGCAAAGCTCAAAAGAGCAATTCAAACCTTCAAGGGGGAAGGCTACCCCTCCACCCCTATTTATACAACTTTTGGGCCACCTACCACCCTTGGATGAGCCTCTAAACCCTAGAGCATCCATCAAGGGTTAGGATTAACCCACTCAACCAGCCATGCAAGGGTTCACCCAAAACCCACCACACAAATAGGTTTTCTTGCACGGTTTTCAAAGCATACTAACTAGACCCGCAAACCTATCAACTAGACAAAGATCCAATGGTCCTCATTGATCCACGCAGCGTCTAGTTAGCATCTCGTCTGTTCCTTGTCTTCACGGCTTACCACGACTCCGTCTGCGATCATCTTTCGGCGATCCCCGACCGTCTGGACCTCTAACGCTCCTCGCCTAGTCCCGATCATCTTTTGTCTCACTATGATCTAACATCGTCATCCTGCAACCATCAAAAACAAGGAAATACCTCACATAGCAATGTTCAATCATCACAATGCACACAATTAATTAAGTCTCAATCATCAGTCGATTCTACCGCTAGCCACAGGCCAGTACTACCGCAAGAAGCTAACACAACTCAAATTGCTTCCTTTTGAATTCCAATTCAAATCAAACTCAAACCTGAGCACATCTTGCTCAAATAAAGTCAAATACTCATCACAAACATGGATGACCTCCACATGTCCTTCATTCAAGGTTTATGTGGGAGTATGTGAAATATCTCCCCCTGAAATCTGCACTTCTCTAAGTCTCCTCATCCCAATCCCTTTAACGCACCTTTCAAAGGTAGATGCTGGAAGTGATTTAGTGAATAAGTCTGCAAGATTTTCACACGACTTAGTATGCAGTATCTTGATCTCGTTCATCTTATACAATTCATGAGTATAGAAGAACTTGGGGTTGATATGCTTTGTGAGATTTCTCTTCACATAACCCATCTGCACTTGAGCAACACAAGCTGCATTATCTTCATAAATGATCGTGGGAGTTTGCTCAATGTTCAAGCCACATGACTTCTGGATGTGGTGAACCATTCTTCGGAGCTATGCACATTCACGGGAGGCTTCATACAAAACAATGATTTCCGAGTGGTTTGTCGACGTCGAGACAAGAGTCTGTTTAGAGGACTTCCAGGAAACTGCTGTTCCTCCACACAGGAAAACATACCCAGTTTGGGACTTGCCAGAATGCGGGTCTGATAAGTACCCAGAATCGGCGTAGCCAACCAAATTTAGTTCATTGTTTCTTCTGTAGAACAAGCCGAGATCTTTGCTTCCTTGGAGGTAACAGAAGATGTCCTTGATCCCTTTACAATGCCTTTTGGTGGGTTTTGCACTGTATCGGGCTAGCAAATTCATGGCGAACGCAATGTCCAGCCTGGTGCTATTCGTAAGGTAAATGAGCGCTCCAACTGTACTCAGATATTAGAATTCCGCTCCCAGGACTTCCTCCCCCTCTTCTCTTGGCCTGTATGAGTCTAGGTCTGCTTGGAGTGACCTTTCGACCATTGGAGTCTTTGCAGGATATGCCTTTTCAAAACCAAATTTTTCCAACACTTTCTGCATATAAGATGATTGGTGTACCAAGATTCCTCCTTAGACATGCTCAAGCTGCAAGCCTAAACAAAACTTGGTTTTACCCAAGGCCTTCATTTCAAACTCAGACTTCAAGTATGAGCATGCTTCTTCAATTTCTTCATATGTCCCAATGATGTTCAAGTCATCTACATAGACGGAGATTATACAGAATCCATTCGGGGATCGCTGTATAAACACGCATGGACAATCTTCGCATTTCGTGTAGCCTTTCTTGCAGAGAAAGTCATTCAAGCGATTGTACCACATTCTTCATCATTGTTTTAGTCCATACAGTGATTTCTCCAATTTCACACTCTACAGGTTTCTATTTGCTTTGTCTTGGTTTGGGATAGGAATACATTCCTGTACTTTCATGTATATCTCCGAATCCAAGTTTCCATACAAATATGCTATGACAACATCTATTAGCTTCATTTTCAACTTCAAGTTGACTGCCATTGAGATCAAATATCTAAACGTAATTCCTCCCATGACCGGAGAATAGGTTTTTTCATAATCAACCCCAGGACGTTGAGTGAAACCTTGAGCTACAAGCCTCGCCTTGTACCATACAACTTCGTTGTTTTCATTCCTCTTCCGAACAAAGATCCATTTGTGACCTACAGGGTTTATATAGGGAGGTGTACGGCATACGGGCCCAAACACCTCTCTCTTATTCAGAGAGACTAACTCCGCAGTAATTGCCTTCTTCTATTCTTTCCAATCTAGCTTTTTCTTGCACTCTGCGAGAGATGCAGGCTTGGGATCATGATCAATGATTGAGGCAATCTTCTTTGCAAAATATGCATTGACATTGGCTGTTGCTCTATTAAGGGATTCTCCTGTTATTACAAAGTTTATAGCCATTTCATCATGGGGTGCTTCATACACTTCTACTTGCTCTTCGCTGCTATTTCCCATCGCAGGGGAAAGTTCCTTTAGCTTTTCATCACCCATGTATGTGCACACATTATTTTCGACGGCTTCCTGCAGTGGAAGATTCAAGTCTGGAATTGCCTTTTCCGTCGGCTTCTTTCCAGTGTTAGGTCTCAATTGGATCCCCTTCTTTCCTTGGGGCATTTTTGTGATTGTTTGTGGTAAGTCCTCTCGCCCAGTTTTCTCTAGACGTCTCCGGGTACTTTGGGTTTGAAGAGCCAGATTTTCTGTTCTTTTTTTTAAGGCCTCTGAACAGGATGAGGGATACCTTCTGTTTTCTTTGGTATTTCCACCCTCTGTGGTGCATTTCTTGCTGGTACATGCGACTTAACCACGCCCTTCAGATCACAAAAATGATCAGGCAGTTCATTTGCTAAATTCTGCAAATCAATTATCTTCTGGACTTCTTGATTTGCTTCATTAGTGCGGGGATCCCAATGGAATGCCATATGATATCCCGACGTTTTCCATCCAAAGGTTGATTTCCTCCCCTAATGACGGGGAATGATCCTCGTCAAATATGCAATCAGCGAATTGGGCTGTGCTTCTCTAGACTTTTTGATTTGCTTCATTGGTGCGGGATCCCAGTGGAATGCCATATGATATCCCGACATTTTTCATCCAAAGGTTGATTTCCTCCCCTAATATACGTTGGTTATGAGAGTGCAAGTCTCCAGTCATGGGTTCCAAATACCTGATTATGGATGCACTCTCATAACCAACGTATATCCCAGACTTGCGCAGAGGGGCCATTGCGATCCGCTGTGAGGGTGGTATAGGAATATATACCAACCAAATTTTCTGAGATGGGAGATTTTCGGGATGACCCCGTGCACTAGCTGCACAGGGAATAGATGTTATAGACCGAAGGTCTGAAATTTATGAGAGCTGCTGCGTGCAGGACTGCGTGTCCCCAACAAGTGTTGGGCAAGTTACAAATCTGCAAAAGCGGTCTAGCAATGAATTTAATCCTCTTTATTAGTGCTTCAGCTAGTCCATTCTGCGTATGGACATGCGGTACGGAGTGCTCAACTGCTATCCCTGTTGCATGTGAGACCCCGTTCTGATGAACAGGTACCTCCATGTGAATACTGTGCTATTCCCTAGATCAGTAGCTAGCACTCACATGTTTACAACATTTATATCACAACCATACACGCAGACAAACAGAAAGACATACATAACAGTATTAATTATACAGAGTTCAGTAAAATTTAAAACGTTTAACAACGGAAACCAAAAGAAATTTGGACAACTCCAAACAGCCTTGCAGTTGCCCACTTAACCCTCAGGCAACTGACTAGGCAACCTAGAAGAGACTATCGTCGAAACCCCCAAGACCTGCCTGGAAAAGAACGTCGTCTGGCAGATCAAAGTATTCTTCCTCTGAGATAGCAGATGCAAGATTGAGTACATTGGTACTCAGCAAGTCTTATAGTGGTTCACAGATGCAAATAAGCAATTATGCAGGCTGAACAATAGACAGGCCATGGTTATTTTGCAGTTGCATAAAAGTATTGAAAATGTATAAGCATATTAGATTGCAACATCGCATTTTGAATAAAAGAAATTTAAAGACAATATGTTAAGCAATTATTCCAGATTTTCAACCCAGTCTACCCGACTGCATAGATCCCCGGTGTCGATCCTTTGACACAAAAGCTGGTTACAAAATGGTTTCAAAACCAAACCCATTTTTCCAAAAAGACTCAAAAGACTTTAGCATTGGGAGGATTTCCCCAAGTGCCCATTACCGCGGGCACGGCTAATCGATCAGATTTGTCACTCTGCAGAGGTGTACAACTTTACCCATAAGGAATGATCAACATCTTTTGCCAGGCCAGTTAACACACTTCCTTTGGTGTGTCGGCAAGGAGATCATACAAAGCTGTTACATTATCTAGACGTGGCTTTACACCAGCCCGGGACGTTAACCCTCGCCCTGAAGACAGAGACACTCACCCAAGTCGTGGATCCATATTTATCACACACACCACGTCTATGCCCAGGGCAAGGCGTACACCGTTGCATTGGTATGTAAAAACCCCTACAGACAGACCTGACCGAAATGTCTGTGCAGTCTCCCGCCTTCCATAGATGCAAAGCCACATCTAAATAACTTATTAAGCTATGACCCGCCCATACAAGCCCTTGTGGTTGCACGAAAAACATGGATCTACAACATCCCATTTGCTCGGTCCTTAATCCGACACGGGCGATACTCCATCCTATACTACATGCATATCCATTTGCACAACCGGCTATTGCCAATAATCACCCGCGTCAAACCATAGTTTTTTTTAGTGTTTTTAGCAAATTATCACCAACCATTTCCCAAAATGACCATACATTGGTTGAAAAGTCTGAAAACACAACCAAGTAGCTTAAGCAGGAATATTATGCTAGCAGTTATACCCAACATGACATTAAGTATGTCTAGTTCAAACTAGGGTTTACAATGTTCACATGTCCATACAGGTTGAGACAAACCATAATGTACAGGATTAACTACAGTTCTAACCCAAATTAGCACTTCTATGGAGAATTATCTGGATGCATCATACATAAGCAAAAACAACATAAGGTAGGTAAATTATCGGGCTCAATATGTTCAAGGGGTTGCTTGCCTTGCAGCTCACTGTCAGGAATATGATCTAGATCTGCGGAACAGTCATCTTCTTCTTCAAGGACGTCGGTGTCTACTCGTCGAGAAAACGAAGAACAAAAGAACATTAGTAAACTCCAAATGGGCAAAAAGAAAACAGACAGACAAGCAATTAAACCCAAGTTCGAACCAAACAGGGGGTTGCTTTTTACGAAGTATTTGAATTCATACATCGAATTATAGATGCTAAAATTATTTAGATTAAAAGGATTTCGTTCATTAGCATCCCTAGAACAGGACAAGAAAGAGCAGCACTAGAAAAACAAACTCTCTGCCTTCTCAATAATCCAAGAAGTGAAAATTCAAAATCATGACTTTTAGGGTTATTCATCTAATGAGATTTATGTGCAACATCTAATGAAATCAGGGTTTTAATCTTGAACTAGCTAGAGCATACTTTGGTTAACAATTCTAATGGCTTCTCTTAATTTTTAGGGTTTAGACAAGGCTTGGAAACTACTGATAAAAAGGCTTAGTTGAAATCTGGACTTAAGCTATAAAATTGGCCAAGGAAAAACAGACTAAGCAATATCACTTAAGGTTATTACACTTATGAAAACTAAGTGAAGCACAGCTCTTAAACAGAATATTTTTTTGGAATCTAGTAGTATAAACTTTGGTGATCATTTCTACACTATCCTCCCTAAAATTATCACTTGCATGAGCTACTTTACAAGCTGTTGAAAATGCTAAGTATTTCAACTACTCTAAAAACTATATCAGTTAAGCTTATTTCACTAACTTGTTTTGCATGCAAACCTTAGAAAAAGGTCATTATCTTTCCAGAACCTATTAGTATATACTATATGGAGTGTTTCTATACTATTTTTGCATTCTTTCTCATTTATATATTCTATTTTATCCAATGTTGAAAAGGGCTATATGAACACAAAAACTGCCTCTCAACATTTCAATCTTTCACTTTCATTTACTACTAAACCACTCATCATCTTTTATTCACTTTCTTCCTGACATCAGGGAATGATCTTAAAAACATTTTGAAACTGAATTTGAACTATTTTGAACCTATTCATAGTAAGTTACCTCTATTTTTACCATTATAAATGTTGTTTTCCTTTATTAAATAGCCATCACCTATACTTTTTCCTAGGTATCTTCACATGTGCCAGCTCCCAATGGTCTATGCCCCTCCAGGATTAATTTTAAACACTTAGACTTTAATCCTTTCTTTTATTTACATAACCTCTTCTTTATGATTAGTATTCATTTTTGTGTAAACATGATATACAACAAGGTAACATGTAAACATTCTTGTTTATTTGAAACCCTTATAACCCAGAGATTCCATAAAAATTTATCTTACATTAACTGAACTTTTCCAAAAATATTTTATTCACATGGCCTCATATTTACCCATGAGCATTTTAAATTCCTAGAATTTACACATAGCTCTTCTATCATTTATTTTTGGATATTCTTAATCTACAGAATTTTATACGAATTTAGAAACTGGTTTCACAAATTTTGGCCAGATGGTTCAAAAGTTACAAGCGTTTGAATTTTGGCCGGCTATGAAAATCATCTAAAATCGGAAATACGCTTTCACTATTGAGAAACGCCTTCTTCCGCGCGTGCAGAAACGAGTTCAAACGAGCTGACCCTCTGACATGTGGGGTCCACCAGTCAGCGACTCAGAGCAGAGGGCTTTGTTCTCCGACTTGCCGCCGGCGAAGTAGCTCCACTGCAGCGAAATGGGTAGCGGTTCTAGCTTTAGCATGCTAGGGCGCACCTAGGGGTAGCATCTATTCGGCTAGCGGCGGCCGGAAAAGGGGTTGCCCCTGTGAGGCTATGGCGACGCCATGGCCGAGCTGGCGAGAGCTCATCTAGAAGTCAAAGTTCCGACGAGCTAGGGTTCAGCAAGGAACAATGAGGCAAGGGGGTTCGAACTTACCAGTCGGCTGGGTAGGAGAAGGCTTGAACCGAGCTGCCACCGCGCGCCGGCCAGGAAGAAGAAGGGCGGCAGTGGGACGGTGCTATAGGCAAAACGAAGCCAAAATGGTGGTTGATCAGTAACCTGAGGGTGTTGAGGATGCCTCGGATGGAACCGATTCAAAGAAATGGGGACGAATTGACCTGGATCTATGAGTCCCCCCTTTTGGGTTCTTACGGCGAAACGGGAAAGACGACGCCCCGCGAGGCTCTCAGCTCAGCGAAATGGCAAAAGCAAGGTGCAGGAGGGCAATGCGATGCGAGCAAAAGGCCTAAAGCAGACGGAAACGTTCGCGCTTCGCAGTTCGGGTGCACAGCCACGGTCGCACTCTTTTGTGCCTAGCGACAACGACGCGCAGCTCCATCTCGTGAATGGCTCGACCAGGTTCAAGCAAGCATAGGCGAGAGAGGCTCTACACGACGTGGAGGGCAGCCATCGCGCCGGACGGGAGTGGTTGAGGCCGGACGGCGAAGGACGGCTGTCTCGGCGACTCACTTCGGCCAGGGGAGAAGAAAGGAGGAAGATACTCGCGAGCTGAGGCTGACATGCGGGACCGGGGCCCACTGGTAGTGAGACAAAGCTTCGTCTCAGCCTTGCCAGTGTGACAAGCTCAATAGCGGCTGGGCCCACCTATCAGCGAGAGGGCATGTTTAATGCGATGGGACTACACTGAAATTCTCCAGATTTGGCACTAGTTTAAGCTTCAAACTCAGTCAAGATTTTACCCAAATTTTTGACCAAGACTTACTGGGAGTCACACGTCTACTGTAAAAATTTGAGATAAAAACACTTTCTAGATAATTTACTAAAATTTTGAAACAGTGCCCTGCCCTAAATCTTGATTTCGGATTTTGATTTAATTAAAGGTCCATATTTTATTATTTATTTATTAAACTTTTTTTCGAGGTTCAGATCCTTATAAAGAGATCACCCTAAAATTTTAAAGTTAAAATCGTAATTACTTATTTTATAAGAATTCTGACAATTGTTTTTCCTATACTTAGGACTCTCTGTATTCGAATTTTTAAGATGCTTAATCCAGTTTATGAAATTATGAAAATTTTACCAGTGGTGTGTTATACAGTCAGGGATTTATAGAAATTTTCTTGGCTTTACCTTGACATTGGTTATTTTTCATTTTCCTTTTGATTTACTGTTTCTAGTCAAAAAGCAACTACATGATTTGTTTACCTAAGTCCAAAGCATGAAAAACTTTATTTACTGGTTAAGCTGTATTACCAGCTTAAATGGAACCCATGGTAAATTTTTCTAAATTTTATTTCCACCTTTTTCCTTTTCTTATCCTTTGTTTGTCTTTTGTTTAACCTTTTCACACAACACAAAAGTCTAAGGAAATTCCAAGTAGAGCAAATAACACCAAGAGACTTTAGAAATATTTATATTCAAAATTTTAAATTGTACATCTTTTACTGTTCTAAATTTTCGGGATGTTACATTGCAGTGCAATAATCATCAAATGCCTTTGAAGTAAATTCGCCGGCATTATCCATTATAATGGACTTCACGCGATGATCAGGGAAAGCATTCTTATTCTTATGATCTGCGAGATCAGCTTTGCAAGAGTATGGTTTCTTGTTGACAATAAGCATACATGCGACCATTTTGAGGAAGCATCGATGAACACCATGAAGTACCGAAATAGCCCTGACAAGGGCTGAATCGGGCTGCAAATATCCCCCTGGATGCGGTCCAGGAATGCAGCGATTTCACTTTGCACTTTCATGACAGAGGGTCTAGTTATTAATTTCCCGGTGGCACATGCAGGGCACACAAAATCTTCATGATTCGGGAAATTCTTAACATTAATGCCATGACCTTGTGATTTGTTCACTATATTTCTCATCATTCTAAGACTAGGATGACCTAACCTACAATGCCATAAAGAAAATAACTCAGAGCTTCTAAAGACAGTCTTCAAGGAAGTATACACTTTGGGTGCATGTATTTTCGTGTAGTACAACCACGATTCATATGAGGGACATTTTTCTAATACCATTTTTCCACATACCGCGTGCTTCACAATGCACAAGTATTCTTTGCAATTTTCTTCATTGGTTTCTACATGGAAACCATTGGCGCAGATGTCTTTGAAACATAAGAGAGTGCGCGTTGATTCAGGATATAAAAGGGCTTATTCAATTACCAAAGTTATACCCATTATCAATATAATTGTGGCTCTTCTGGAGCCTATTATATTGGAATCGCTTCCTGCGATCGTAGTAATCTTTCCAGCGTTCTTCATGATCGACTGGAAGTGTTTGGACTCCCTTAAGAAGGTATTTGTTGTGCCACTATCAACAATGCATATCTCTTCCATTTGAACGCTACACGATTTCTAGATAAAAGAAATATAATTCCAATTAGACAGTGGCAAAATAATTCAAACATTACTTGCAAATTAAAGAATACTGGAATAAACAATAAATTGCATATTTATTCATAAGAAAAGTATGCTCTTCTAGAGCTTACAATTAATTATTCAAAATAAATTCGCTAATAACCACAATCTAAAAAAATGCAAATAATGCGATTCATGCATTAAACGAAATCTGTAAAATATGCATTAATTTATGCTTCTATATCATTGACAGAAGTTTTCTCTTCATTTGCCATAAACTTGGTTGTAGCATCGATGTCCAGGCTAGTCTGTGAGGATGAGGCAAGTGGGGTATCCACATCCATGGTATTGTTATCACCAATCTTGGCGAAGTGCGCCTCCGCTGGGGCGTTTTCTTTTGCCTTCTTCTTGGCCTGATATGTGTTGATCACTTTCTTGGATTCCCGACATATTTTTGACCAGTGTTTCCAAGTACCACACCTAAAACACATTTGGTTCTACTGTCTATACAGCTTGGCGTCTGTCTTGTCATCCTTCTTCACTGGGGCTTTGGACTTTCCCTTGGTATGGTACTTCTTTTTTCCACCCTGCTTGCCCTACTTACTATGAGTGGGCTTTTTCACCTTATAGCTATTGGCATTGACTTCTGTGCCAATGCCCCTTCCAGGTAGCTCTGAGACGAAGTTCTTGCCTAGAACATCATGTTGTGACTCCGCAACTTGCATGATATCAATCAGTTCGCTATACTCCTTGTATGCGTCCTAACGATAGCTGCGGGCACTCTGGATAACATTTGGGTGAAAAGTGGAGAGAGTCTTCTCAATCTTCTCCTCGTTAGTGATCTTCTTGCCACATAGGGAGAGATTGGTACAAATTACATGCAAAGCGGTGTACTCGCCATCGATCAGTAGTCGCAAACCTCAAAGCGAACCCAATCTTGCTGTGCTTGGGGCAAGATGGTGTACTTGAGCTTCTCGAGTCGCTTCTGAAGTGCAGTCCAAAGCTCAAGTGCACTCTCCTCAGCCATGTATTCATTCTTCAAAGTGGCTGAGAGGTGATGTCTGAGGAAGTGCAAGGCTTGATCGTTCTGCTCGGCGGTAGGTTGCGCGTCCTTCAAGGACCCTAGACCGATCGCAGCACGGAGCTTCTTGCCCCCATGTACGATCTTCATGTCTGATGCCCAAGTGAGGTAATTCCGACCGTGCGGGACCAGTTCTTCAAACTCACGGTTCACGATGCCGGACACCTGCATGATTTCGAAATTCTGTCATTAGATTACTGCGTGTAATCTAATAGAAAAAGGTTGCAAAAATCATAAAATGCAGAAAATAAATTGCTATGCATTTCCAGTATACTAAATAAAGCAATGAATTCAAGATTCATAAAGGATATTCATAAATGCAGAGAATAAGGTTGAAAAAATTGAAAACAGAGCCAAATAATTTTTCTGGATTTTCTGACAATTTTCCGCGTTCTTCTTAACACGCACCGCACCCCGCGACCCTTCTTCTTCCTCGCGCTGCGACACGTCTCCCGGCCTCCCCATCGCTCGGTCTGAGGTGGCAGCACGGTCGACGATACCAGCGGCACAACGGCCGCGGTCATCGTTGCGGGCAATGGCGAGCAGCTAGCATGAAGGGCGCGGTTGTCGCTACGGGCGACGACATGAAGGGCTAGCGGCGCAGCGTTCACGATCGTCTCTGTGGGCGGCGCGTGCTCACCTTGCAACCGCATCCTGGGGCGCTTCAAGTGCTCCATCATGGAGCTGTGCCCGATGGGGTACCAGTGCATGTGCAAAGGCAAGTGCTACCCGATGCCATTTAGTTGAGCCACCGTATGATGATACTAGTATCTAGCAAGTGCTGATGCATATGCATGCAAAGGGCATCATGTGCATGATGTTGCAACTGGTATGGGCACAGGACCGATCAGCGCGGCTACAAGGCCGGGCGACACGATGGTCGGGCGAGCCGCGGACGCATCGGGGGCCAGTGCGCATGCGGTGGTAAGGCCAGGCAGCACAGCGGTCGGGCGAGCCGCGACCTATCGGGGAAAGAAACACCGCTGCCATCAAGTCCAACTACCGCCGGGCAAACGCATCGGGCACTCCGGTCGTCGCCACAGCCGGGGCGAGCGGGCTGAGTTTCCTTAGGCAAGTGCGCACGGCCAAGCTTCAACATGTGGGGCGTGCTGCGGCAGGCGACACATGGTCCGAGACGGCATCATTGCCGGTGATGCAACCGAGTGGCACAACGGTGGAACCGAGACGCGGTAGCACTTCGTGCGCGAAGAAGGTAAGGTGTCAGCGTACGGCGGCGGCGGCTTCGAGCACACGCGTCGGCGGTGAAAAACGCTATGGGCGTAGCACCAAATTTATTTTTCTGTGATGGATGAGCGATGGCGCATGTATTTGTAGCTTCATGCCACGCGATTTAACGGCATCGATCGTAGATTAGATGCATGCATAGAAACCACAAGCGATTTAATCGCCAAAAACCAACATTTCTCACATTTCAATCTATTCACCAGGTAGAGCTTCGTGCTGATAACGTATTGGGAATCTCGCTATCGAATAGTCCGAAATTCCCAATAATCTATTATATGTGGAGAACAGAAAGACAAGAGAGACAGAATTATGGAGGAACGGCGAGAGAACTCTTTATTGCTTTTCAATTGTCTGTACA
Organism: Otatea glauca; assembly: GCA_036346275.1. Lineage (NCBI taxonomy): Eukaryota > Viridiplantae > Streptophyta > Magnoliopsida > Poales > Poaceae > Otatea > Otatea glauca. The sequence continues at coordinate 35,578,670 of CM070718.1, forward strand.
ATAGGGGATCCCCCTCCTCCTTATATAGTAGTCGCCTAGGTTTTGGCTAAAGAGTCATCGTGAGCCTTCGTAGGCCACATGGTTTCTCAACAGTATTAAGAGCAAATTTACTCCGAACATACTGTATAATCTTCATATGGTTGATGAGATGCATACATTGTAGGTTATGATATAGTGCACCTATCTTCACGCAGGCATCTCTTTCTCCATATTGACGAGTAAAGCGGTAGCAAGCACTAGGCATGAAAACGGAAACGGAATTTCCGACCGTTACGAGAAAAGCGAAGCGGAAGCCTTTTTCGAAAGCGGAAGCGAAAAATGTCGCTACTAAGCAGAAGCGAAATTTTTGTCGGAAGCGGAACGGAGAGCCATTTCGTAAAGCGGAAGCGGAATCGGAAATTCCGTATAAGCAAAACCGGAAATTCCGTCGGAAACTTGGCCCATTTGGCCCAAAAAGGAGAAGGGAGAATTTACATTTATTTTCAAAATAAAATAATTTCATAAATACAAATGGCTTTATAGAAAAGACCAAATAGAGTTCAAAAATTCCAAAAAAAATCTCAAAAATACTTTGGAACATTTTGAACCTAGGAAAATTATTTCTAGCATATTTTTAGCTTCATTTTTTATGAATAAATTAATTATATAAATATAAAAATAGTAAAATGGCATTTATAAACTCCAGAAAATCCAGGATAAATCTGAGAAAATCATAAATGAACATTGAACAATAATATGCAAATTTTAGGGCATTACATTTTTATAGTTGGAGGATCAAGAGGATGTCGATGATAATGATATGGAGAAGGATATGATGGTTTGATCTGGGGGACAAATAACGAGCCTTCAACTGACAAACCTGAGAAAAAACTTTCTAGTGATACCGGTGAACATAACATTGTTCTTGTATCCACCTTTATGATGGGATGAGTTACATTGTTTTTGTGTTCATATATATTGTGATCATGTATTACGTTCTTATGGAATTTTCCATTTTCGTTTCCATATCCGCTCCGTTCCGTTCCGCATCCGTTTCGATCATTATTCGTTTTCGTATCCGTTTTCGGGGTTTCCAATTCTGTTTCCGTTACCGGTAAAAGATGTGGAAACGGAAACGGAACAACCATTTACCGACCGTTTCCGTTCCGTTTTCATCCCTAGCAAGCACAGGAACCTCCGGTGTAGAAAATTCTGAGCGACAGTGAACAACATATGAGAATGACGAAGTCACATACTATACACAACGAAAGCACACTACTTACATCACTCCCGACTCCAAAACACTATCACTGCTGGTTATTGGAGCTGGCAGTGATTGGTCGGCAGTGAAATTAGGAATTATCACTGCTGGCTCAGGAACCGACAGTGATAAAGGACTATCCACTACTACGAATCAGTGATCCTTGCTACCATATCACTGCCGGTTCATCAAAAATCGACAGTAATAATATTATCACTACCGGTTTGATGGAAAACCGGTAGTAACAGCTTTTTCTGATGAACCGACAGTGATAAATCCCTTATTACTGCCGGTTTGGACAAAAACCGGTAGTAATACTATCACTGCCAATTTTTTAGAAGAACCGACAGTGCTGATATTTTTGAAAAATCATAACTTTTTCATACGGAGTCGGATACAGATAAAATTTATATGAAAATTGTAGCTTTCGACAAGTTCTACAACTTTGTAGTTACAACTTTTTCATTTGAAGTAATATATATATCCAAATAATGGTATCACTGCCGGTTGGCGGTTCGTATTACCAACCGGCAGTAATAATGGTATCAACCATTTTTCGAAAAGTCATAACTTTTTCATACGGAGTCGGATGGAGATAAAATTTATATAAAAATTGTAGCTCTCGATTAGATCTACAACTTTGTAGTAGACAACTTTTTCATTTGAAGTAAATTAGATATCCAAATAATGGTATCATTGCCGGTTGGCGGTTCGTATTACCAACCGGCAGTAATAATGCTATCAACCATTTTTTGAAAAATCATAACTTTTTCATACAAAGTCAGATGGAGATAAAATTTATATGGAAATTGTAGCTCTTGATGATATCTACAACTTTGTAGTTGACATTCTTTCCATTTGAAGTCATTTAGATATCCAAATAATCATCAAAAGTTTCGGAGACAAAGGATCAAAAGGAAAATATATCCTATATTAGTTGAGGATTGAGTGATGGGTGAGATGGTAATGAACACACTAGTGGAACTCGCCATTTGGATTGACGACCTCATTATGAATGAATCCAGCGATCTGTTCTTGAATTGTTATAATTTCTGTCAGTAATAACTTATTGGTTTCAGCTTGGAGTGTTGTTATTGAAGAAATGAGAAAGTTAATTAATGATTATATATGTTAAATGAAAGAAAAGTAGGCATCAATGTGTAATTATATACTATGGCTTCGTTATAGCCGACACTCTTCGTGACAATTAAATGTATATTTGTACATATATAGTATGCACATAAATTGTTTCCCTGGTCCTGCTTCATGCATGGAAAGTCGGTTATTATTTCAAAACCTTTCTTGTAGGGACGATACCGAACACTTTTCTTGCAATATCGTGCGAATGCCATAAAATGATTTTGAATAGTAATTAAACTTAAATGCAATAGAATGAAATATTATTATAGTAATAACGCAACGATCAAGTTTACCTTTTCAGCATGTCCAAAAACCCTTGATATAGATTAGTTGGTTTTCTCAATGAGTCTGCTAGTATCTAACTCGATGACGAGGAGGACCCAGTGAAACCTGCACATATATGTCAACGTAGTCAATTAGTCCCACATCGTGTTATGCAAAAATAGTAAAACGATATTAGAAGTAGGAAAATACATACTTAAAGTTATAAGGTAAAAGTATGGAGGTTTTGTATTGCAGCTTCAAGAAAGTATTAAATAAATAGTCTTCATTATACTATGGAGAATCCTTTACAAGTTTCTCGTTGGGAAGCCCCGGATCGAGAAATGCTAACTTATCATTGCCATTTCTTCTACATGTATGTATCTCCATTCTACATAAGAAAGAAGTTAGACATGCAATTAAATAGTACAAGAATGTACAATAATATACATAGAGACTTACAAAGTCCACAGTCTGAGTATATTCACGTCCAAGGCATCTTGCTCTACAACATATACAACTCCTCGAAACCCACCCAGAAGATGTTATCCCCATTATGAAAATCCGACTCTATGTATCTGACTGCGAACACCTCCATACCATCATTGGACCGCTGCATGTACCACTGATGGACGCGCCGCAGTTGTGTTGTTACGTGGTCTAAATGAGCTGGTTCAACCAGCGTTTTCCCCATAAAGAACTTCCACCTTAGACTTTGCTCGTGAGCACCATCTCGTTGAGCAGTATCTCCTTGAGCTTCCGACCTCAACCGTTGGCACTAGCTGCCTTCAAGTATTGCTTTCTGGAGATACGCTTGTAGTCTGATATTTCGCAAGGTTCAGAAGCTCGCCCCGTCTTTTTCACTTTTCCCATACTCAAGAAAAACTTCTGCGCAGTATCAACTTTAGTCTTCTCAAGTGATGGCACCTTTTTGAAGTGAGATGTTACGCTAGCGCTTATTTGTTTTTTTTTTCTTCTTCAGTCATCTCAGCTGGTAATTTCTTCTGAGGTTGTGTTGACTTCACAGATGACTTTGATTTCTTAGACGATGATGACGACTTTTGAGATGGTGCTGGTGTTCGATTCTTTTTAGATGTCAGTGGAGGAGTTAGAATTTTTCTGGGTGGTGCCGGCGGAGGAGTTGGACTTTTTCTAAGTGGTGCCGGCGGAGGTGTTGGACTTTTTCTATGTGGTGGCGACAAGGGCGGGAGGTCTCTATGTGGAGGCGACAAGGGCGGGAGGTCTCTATGTGGAGAGTGCGGCTGATCATCATCATCATCTTCGTTGTTCGAGGCAAACTCAATCAAGCGCTTGCGCCACGCGAGGAAGACATGCACGTTTTCTCCTAGTTTGTTGTTTTCTTCCTCACCAAGGATTTCTACCTCCATTTTACGGTATTGGCGGATTACACTGTCCACTTCGACCCTAGTGAATCCCGACGGTATTGGGCGGCAGTGCCAAACCTGCGACTCCTCACATGGCCAAGCCCTTCCCTTAGCCACTTTGATGGTAATGCCATGTACAGACAAATGTAGCATGCACGGTGTCGGTTCTATGATGTCATCCATAGGAAAATAGAGTCCATGCTCTTCGGGAATCCCTGTAGACGCGTAGCTGCTCTTACGAGCACCGGGACTGATGAGCATAGGGCTGTTATCGGGTGGCGGTCGTGAGCTGAAAGCTTTCTGTATTGCTTGCTCCACAGCCTTATCCAATTCCGCTCTCTGTTCCTCTAACGCTCTCGCCACAGCAACTTTTATTTGACAGTCCAGTTGATCTTCTCTTATTCTCTTCGGACGCCTATACAACCATACGTCAGCTGAGAAGCCTTCTTTCCACAGCACCAAACCAACTCCTCGGGTGCGACCAGGGTGCTCCTTATTACCCAGGGCTATGGTTATCTTGTCATTCTCTCTTCGTGGCCTGAAAGAGCCTTGGGAAGACTGCACGTGAGCATATGTGATTTTGCGCTACACGATCTTGGTCTCTATCGCTTCTGAAGTTTAAGCTGCCATCATCCGAGATAGAAGCCCCCTCCCAAGCAACCATTGATTCGATCGTTCGCTCAACTCGGCCATCGTAGGAATGATGCTGTTGTGAGTTAGTTCTTCTTTGCACCTATCCCATGCTGGTATTTTCTTTATGTACCCACCTGTGCCTAGTGTGTGAGAGTAAATATTCTTATCCGTATTTGCCTTGTTCTTTTGACTTACTATCTATACTTCTTTAGACCTCTTGTACACCACAAAGTCCTCCCAAAACTCCCTTAACTTTGGGTACATGTCAAAATTTGGTGTTTTATTCTTCTTCACATAGTTCTTATTCAGTATCGTCTTCCAATTCTTCCACGTTGTGCACATGATGCATAGTGAACGTTTCTTTGCAACTATCTCGGTCCCTTGAGGGAACTGGAACACTTCTTTTAGCTTGTCCCACAGCGAGTTCTTCAGATTATTGGGAACCACCCACTGGTCATCTCAGCGGCCAGTCCATGATCTATAGCTGATGGGCACATAATACCTAGCAGGAACCCAGCATGCTGTCCTGTATGGCCCCAACGATGACTCGGGTATAGCAGGTTCCCCGACTACCGAGAGCTCCACTATTTTATAAAGTCCCTTAGGCATCTTGCTCGAACCATGACCTGCGCACTGCCTCCGTTCATCCGAACTCTAAGGTTGCAATTTGATCTTCTTATTAGTCGTTTGAACCTGCAATGTTTTGGTAACCACAATCTACTAATAATTTACCTCGCCTATGTTAGTGACGTCAGGTTGGTCCATGGTAGTGGCGCCAGGTTGCTCCATGTCAGGATGCTCGAAGTTCAAGTAGTACGTTTGGCTATGGTTCGGGCTACCTGTTCCTTCTTCATCCATATTTAAGGGCCCAACTCCCTCTAGCACTTGTCCCTGGTCAGAGGCCATTCCTAGCAAGTTTATCTAAAATTTCAAATTAACAAAGTCATAAGATGAATGTTGATACAACTTGGATAAAGTAAGATGTAACGAATGAACATACGTAAAAGCATATGAGTCTAAGTATAGCCGCGTTGCTGGCTATACTATTCTTCTACTCGTGATGCCGAACTTATCAATTCAAAGAAATAAAATTAATACACATATTTGAAAGATACATACACATCTTTGAAAGACATGTACACATATATATTTGCTTATCAAAAATAACAAAGCCTCTACTGTGGGAAAAGTCTGTGAAACCCGAAGTTTTTGACACACATCCTCCGCCACTCCAGTTCACCAAATTAAGTGCACAAACACACATACTCCGGCACGGCGTGGGGAGAGGAGGGAGGGACAGAGCTGACGGTTACTACCTATGACGATGAGTTTGGATTTTGGACACCATGCAACACTACATAGTATCATAACTCACTTTTGCATACTTATTCATTCCGTTGCATGATACGTTTAGTACCTATTCATGCCACGCCGGTTACTTACTACAATATATTGTCATACATGTTCCGGCATCCCATTTCTACCTATATTAATTCAAGACTCAAAATTAAACAAACCAATTTATATATGGTTCGAATTCCTTCTACTTACATGCATGTTGGACTGATTTACAATATCTCACTTTACCAACGTACTAGCCCTAAATACACTACTAACAATACACAAATCAAGACCTTATCGACACTACAAATAATTTTGGCTCCAACATCCATGCCTTGCACTTTCCACTACTATGTAAATTTCAAATAGAAGCAAAAGGAAACCACCAATTTGAATGAATTATGCACAAGTTTTGAGTCATTCAACCTACAATGCTGAAGAAACAATATTGCTCCTGATTTCATATAAAAAGAGTGTTACCATTATACATATAAAAAGAAAACTTCTTGGTGTTAAAGATAAGAAAACATGCATCATAATATCATTTTATGTTTAATAGAATTAACAAATCCTCAAAAAGAAATTGTGGCTATTTGGTCAAAGACTTAGAACCGTCCATACAACAATATTAATATGTACCACATAGTCTAATGGACAACATTTTTCTAGAAGCTTATTTTAGCTTATAAAATCATATTTCATGAAAGATGTATTTTTCTTACTATTATCATTTTCTGAAAGTTCCAATCTGTGAATGGATATGATCATGGATAAAAATAAATTCAACAATAACATATTCATATAGATTTTTTATATATTTATTCAAATTTATAACTGGGTAAAGTTTAGTTTGTATTTATTTTTCATGTCAATTAGAATGGATAAAGGAAAATCTAGTGCATTTATTATAAATTTATTACCGGTATAATTGTGTAAGATGATTGAACTAGTGCAAGAAACTCATTTTTAAGTGATTGTTAAAGATAAGAACCGAATTGTGAGGCAACTGCTCCTTGTTCCCACTATTCTAGCATTTCTCGGAACTGTTCGCCTGTTTCTCGTCTAATTCTACAGAAACTTGTTTACTCCTTTTCTTCCATCATCCATTTCTTATCTGTACTTTTATATCTATTTATGCAAATAAGAAAAGATCAATTTCATGGATACAGGTTGCAGGCAGAGGTACAAGGTTACATATTCATGATAAAAAAATCTACAGCAAGCATATTCATGATAAAAAAATCAACAGCAAGCATCATAAAAAATCCTGCCAATCATCCATCCCACACAAATATGGAAATTTCACATAATAGTGTCTACACAAATCTGGAAGTTTCACATAATAGCGTCTACATCCTCCACCACTCTAGTTTACCAAATTGGATTCACTATTTCATCACGGAATGGGGATCACCTAAGCGGAAAATGCGGAGGTCCGAGGCGACGGCTAGGAGGTCCGACGCAATGGCGCGGAGGTACGCGAGGAGGTGGCGGCGGAGAGCAACGGTGCTAGGTTAGAGTGTAACTAAGAGGAGGGGGTGCGACCTTTCGAATTTATAGGGGTGAACTATCACTGCCGGCTCGCCACAACAACCGGAAGTGATAGTCTATCACTGGCGGGCTAGAAAGAGAGCCGACAGTGATAGTGGCCTTATCACTGCCGGCCCACTCCACAAACCGACAGTAATAATGTATTATCACTGCCGGGTGGAACTCCACCCGGTAGTGATAGTGCTTATCACTACCAGTTGAGACTAGAAACCGGCAGTAATAAGCTACATCACTACTGATTTTATAAGGCAACTGGCAGTGATAAGCTAGTCTCCAGCCAATTAAGTGAAACTTTCAATTTATTTCATTTCAAAGGCTGAGTGATTTGAGATTTTTGAAATCCTATCAAATTTGACCCAAAATTTCTGAAAATTTTTGGAGGCATACTGCAGGACATCTACTATTTTATATAAATATTTCCCCTAATTTTGACCATGTTTTAAAATTCTAAAAATCCAGATTACTCACTATTTTAATAGTTTTAATATTTTGAAAATCAAATCATGCTTCAAAAATTCACACAAATGCTATAAATAATTTCACACAAATACAAAAATTCACACAAATGCATTCAAATTCACACAAATTCAAAGGCAGTTAAAGATTTTCACTCAAATCTTGGATCACGCTTTTATTCAAGCTACCAAAGAACATAGAGAATTTGATGAAAGAATAGAGAGAACCAGTCCCGAGCATAACCTCAATTTCCATTACTCCATATAATACATTAATTGTTACATATGAGAAAATGAACATGTCATTTGTATAAAAGAAAGCATATATTTAATTAGTACAACTAAGCTACGATTCGACCTTTGTTATGATCGTGGCGTATGTACGTAGCTTCCTCACTCTCTTCCATGAGACTTAGGTCAACATCCTCTCAGAAAGGAGGAAGCTCATCGAATTGGTTGTACTCTTCCTCGTCGACAATATTCTCAACTCCGACAATCCTTCTTTTTCCTTGAATAACCACGTGGCACTCCTTATTAGTTAGGTCAGTTACAAAGAAGATTTGTGTAACAGAATTAGCAAGTACGAATGGTTCTTCTCTGTATCCGATGAGTTTGAGGTCCACGATAGTGATACCATACTTGTCGATGTTCATGCCCCCTAGAAGTCTGACCCATTGGCACTGAAAGAGAGAGACCTTCAAAGGTCCATAGTCAAGCTCCTAAATCTCTTCTATGAATCCGTAGTAGGTTTGCCTATTTTCATTGTTGTCATAGCATCTATATGAATACCACTATTTTGGTTGGTGCTCTTTTTATCTTGTGATCTTGTATAAAATATAAAACCATTTATGTCGTATCCTTGGAATGTCCAAATTGTAGTTGATGGTCCCTGAGCCAACACTTTCAATTGAGCACACCCTGTCTCTGTATGCATAATGTGTCTACGCAACCAATCGTCGAAGTAATCTCTATGCTCTCTCCCAATCCAAACCTGTGACTTCCCTGAGTTTGTTCTGCATAGCATGCTCTTGTGCATGTTGACATACGAGGTCACCACAACTGATTGTCCCAAAACTGTGAAATGTGCTTGTGTGAATGAAGCTAGATTGCTAGTACGGAGTGATTTCTCGCCTAGTGTCCCTTTCCCCTGTAGCTTCCCCTCATGCCGAGATACAGAAGCACCAATCGGTTTGAGATCCATATAATTGACGCAGAATTCAATGATCTCCTCGGTTCCCCAACCATCGGCAATGCAGCCTTTCGATCGATGTCGGTTACGAACATATTTATTTATAACCCCCATGAACCTCTCCAAAGGGTACATCTGATGTAGAAACACGGGATGAAGAATCCGTATCTCTTTCACAATGTGAACAATGAGATGGACCATAATATCAAAAAAAGATGGAGGGAAACACATCTCAAGCCTGCAGAGTGTGGACCACGTCTTCCTGCAGCTTATCTAGTTTTAATGGATCGATGGCCTTCAATGAAATCGCATTGAAGAATGAACACAAATTTACAATTGGGTCTCAAACTTTCTCTAGCAGAATAACCCTAATTGCAATTGGCAGCATCTGTGTCATCATCACGTGGCAATCGTGAGACTTCATGCCAATTAATTTTAAGTCTTTCATTGAGACTAATCTCTTTATGTTGGCAGAGTAACCAGACGGAACTTTGATTCCGTGCAAGCATTCACACGCTCTAATTTTTCTTTCTTGCTCAGAGTGTAGCAGGTTGCGGGAAGGTACTTTTTGCCTATATCCATGTCTTTATGATGCAACTCCTTCGTGAGTTTCATATCTTCGAGGTCCATCCATGCTTGGAGTGTATTTTTTGTTTTGCCAGGTATATCCAGTAAGATACCAAGTAAGCTGTCACACACGTTCTTCTCTATGTGCATGACGTCGATTGCGCATCGAACTTCCAAGTGCTACCAATAAGGTAAGACCCAAAATAATGATCTCTTTTTCCACAAAGGAGCCTTATCACGGGAACTCGGGATAGATGTACTGTCGGTTCCCTTTCCATGAATAATTTTAAGATTCTTTACGACCGCAAATATCTGTTTCCCATTGTGATTCTTCGGAGCTAAGGCAGTCTCCTTTGTCCCATCAAAAGCTCTCTTATTATTACGGTATGGGTGATCCTTACGGAGGAACCTACAATGCCGGATGTAAGCCATTTTCTGGCAGTTCTTCAGCCACCGGCTAGCTGTATCATCCAAGCACTGGATGCATCCGTTGAAGCCTTTTGTCGTCTGGCCCGATAGGTTACCAAGGGCAGGGTAATCATTGATGGTTACAAACAACAATACATGTAGGATAAAGTTCTCTCTTTTATACTCATCCCATACCCGTACACCATCGTTTCACAATATTAGAAGATCTTCAACCAATGGTTTGAGGTACACATCGATATCCTTGCTAGGTTGCTTGGGCCCTTGGATCAGTAGTGGCATCATAATGTACTTCCGCTTCATACTAAGCCAAGGAGGAAGGTTGTAGATACATAGAGTCACCGGCCAAGTGCTATGATGACTACTCATGTTGTCGAAAGGATTCATCCCATCCGTACTCAACCCAAACCTTATATTCCTCACATCATATGCAAAGTGTTTCTTATATTTTATGTCGATGTTCCTCCATTACACAGAATCAGCAGGGTGTTTGAGCATTCCATCCTTCTTACACTCTTCGACGTGCCATCGTATCAATTAGGCATGCCTTCTGTTCACAAACAATCGCTTCAGACGGGGGGATTATAGAGAAATACCACACCACCTTACGGGGGGATCTTTCTTCTTACACTTCACCCTAACATCATCGTTATTGATATCATCATCGTTGCCATTATACCGCTTTGCTTTCCAAACAGCACTGGCATCAAAGTCTGCAAACTCGTTGCGATACAATTTGCAATCATTTGGGCATGCGTGTATTCTATGTACTTCTAGTCCCAACGGGTAGATAACCTACTTGGCTTGGTACGTAGTTGCAGGCAACACGGTACCCTCTGGAAGCAAGTCCCCTAAGAGACATAACAGCTCAGTAAAGTTCTTATCGGACCAACCATTGCTTGCCTTCAACTGCAGTAGTGTAAGCACGGTATGCAGCTTTTTGTGCTCCTCCTTGCAGCTCAGGTACAATGGTGGTGTAGAGTCCTTTACCATACGCTAGAATTTTGAAACTCTCTTTCACTCATGAAGTCCCCCTCCCTATCACTCAACATTTGATCTAGATCATCTTCGTGGCAATCAACGAACGTATCTTCGACCACCGTTATATCGTTATCTCTGTCATCTTCATCAATGTGTTGTCCTTCATGTACAATCTCATCTTCACCGTGCTCGGTATCTTCATCAATGTGTTGCCCTTCATGTACAATCTTATCTTCACCATACTCGGTCCAATAGGTATAGCCCTGCCTTGAAACCCTTCGAAGCAAGTGTGCACGTATCGACTCTATGGTAGAAAACAGCTTCTAATTTTTGCAATCAACGTATGGACAACACATATAGTACGCCAGCTTCTTCAACTTGTGTGTCGCAGCTACGTTCAGAAAACAAGTCACACCATTAAAGAACTCTGTGCCGTGACGGTCCGTGTCATACATCCACCTTCGGTCCATCTACAATTAATTATATCAAACTAAATTTCAGTAAATCAATAAATGATCACAAAATAATTTATTCTTTACATTAGTCATGCAGTGCTAATTAATTAAATCAATAAACATCAGATAAGCATATAATTGCAAATAACAATATAATTGTAAATGGTTAGATTTAAAAATCCATCTAGCAATTTTGACTATATTAAAATACATCAACCTTTTTTCATTATTTAAATATCCATCTAGCAATTTGTATTATTTAAATGATTTATTCATTTCATTTATTATGTAGTGCTAATAAATTAAATTAATATACTTCAAATAAGCATATAATTGAAAATAAGGATACATTTGTAAATAATTAGATTTAAAAATGTATCTTGCAATTTTCATTATTGGGAAATCCATCTACCATTTTTCATTATTTAAATATTCATCTAGCAATTTTCACTATTTAAAATTCATCTAGCAATTTTCACTATTTAAAATTCCATATAACAATTTTTCATTATTTAAAATAATTATAATTAGATATAATGGTCCATCTAGCAATTTTCATTATTTAAAAATCCACTAAATCACTAAAATGAATAAGAATTGTAATTTATTCACTAAATTAGTTAGATCAATCTAGAGCAATCTATAAAGTAAAATCTAACTACAAATATAATGTAGATCAAGTTACTAACCTTGAAGAGAAATTGCCACCGAGCAAAGACAGAGTTCCTCTCTGTTCTGCTTGGTCGGCGAGAGCTCCTCTCTGTTCTGCTCAGTCAGAGAGGGGAAAACCTATATAAAGTTACTTATCACTGCCGGTTCTGCGTAGAACACGGCAGTGATAAGGTAGGATTGGGCGGGAAAATACTTATCACTATCAGTTTTGGAGTACAATCGGCAGTGAAAATGCTGATATCACTGCCGGATGGTAACCGAATCGATAGTGATGTATCACTGTCGGTTTTGAATATAAACCGGCAGTGATATCTGGTTATCACTGCCGGTTGGTTTCACGAACTGGCAGTGATAAGTGCTCCCCCGGCCAGACTTTTGAACCAGCAGTGATATGCCAGCAAGGATGGCATGTTCTGTAGTAGTGGCAACAAGGAAGGCCTAATACGAATTAGGAACTGGAGGTACTGGGAGTTCAAGTAGCACCATGCTCGGATCATGCGATGTTTGCTTCATTAACTCTACCATCCCAACATTCCATATTGATCCAGACATTTGGTATGTTGCTGGTGCTGCACACTCAGGTGCACTGAAATACAAGGAAATGTTTTGGTTATCTTATTTTTCACTTGTATAATTTAATCTTATTTGAATTGTCTATGATCTATGTGCATTAAAAGTTTATGAGATTAATCAATCATTCCAGGTAGCACAATGACCTAATATCTTTGATGGGTTATGTACGAAGTTTCCATTCCGTCGCTATTTTATTTCTTAGAATTTAAGTCCTATGTGGTTTAATTATGTAAAGTCGACTATAAGGTCATTCAATTGTCTTTTATTTAATAAATAGAGTCTTTTATTATGTTTCTGTTGTGTACGATTGTGATATTTCATCTATGTTGCCACTGTGTGCACTAGCGTGATTCTGAACTAGTGCGGTATATACAAAGGGTCTGAATTTGCATATTTGAGTCACGACATAGGTGGTATCATGTGGCGACCCACATAATTAGCCTAGGGTAACGACAGTGACACCGCCATTACTCTGAGATAATTACACGAATCTTGACATATTAGCTAATCAAAACATCGAGCGCACTCGACGTTTTATTAGTTAATGCACCGTGTTCAGAGTGTTGCAGCAGAACAATAATTAGAGACTAAAATGAAAAATTATTACACTCCATTGCCATGCAGGCTACAGGTCCAGTACCTTAATTATACATTAGTTCAAAGTACAACAAAAATATAATACAAAAGTACTCATTACTCCAAAAGACTAACGGAAGCTAATGCACTGCATAACCATCAACCTAGCCCTCCTGATAGTCCACCTCCTCGTGATTTTGATCCTGTGGATAACCATCACCCCATGCCTCATGGTCCCGTTGGGATCCGTGTCCCAACCATACACTTGTCCACATGAGCATTTCTCTAAGCAAAGGAGGATTTAGCAATAGTGAATACAAAAGTACTCAGCAAGCATTAATAACAAAATACACCATATGAAATTTTACCAACCTCTATTCATACACCTCCACCTCTCAAAATCCATTTTTAAGAAAATAGAATTTTATTAGGAAAATGTCAGTTTTCAATTTTAATTATTGAAATTGTTACTAGCACTCATATATGAGGCAGACTTAGCTTCTGTAGCCTCCAATCCGAGACAGACATGAATTCATGAATTGACCCTGTGCAGGTTTGAACCATTTTACCCATAGTGAACCAAACCTTAGTTGAGAACCCATAATATTTATCATTACTCAGATATTAGATATCCAACCCTAGTAGTTGACGAGCCATGGTGTCCTTCACAATGTTCCTCACCAACTCCCAACCTACCAGTTGTACCATGCTACCGCAGAAACCCTGATACTCAACCCAAGGCTTTATACATATATAGCCTAAAAGAATCAACCGCAGCTGATTTTCGGTGTCACCTCATTGGGCCTTCCAGTGTACCCAGCTTCACACGCGTAGTTATCTACTCTTACCCAATGTGGAGATCATAAAATCGTCATAGGATAACCTTTTCTGGTCGTTTCCACACACTATGGTTGATATGAATTATACGGCTAATGCTCGAGTATAGTTGTTTATTCTTATATCATAGCCTATGTAGAGACCCCTATCGGCGATACCCTTCTCACGGCACCCTCTTCACAGCACATATATAGATACATTCTCCATCACATCGATATCCACTACTACTTCAACAGTTCATCAACAAACCATTCCTCCAACCACCTTTGATTTATGGTTTTCTTAAAAGCATTTTCTCATGCATTGGTGATATCATATATAACCAAAAAAATATGTTGAAAATTATTAAAATGTGATCAAGGAATGCTTGCCTGAATTTGGATTGAAAAAGGCGTCTTCACGTGGATTCTGAAAGAGATCACCAGTCGGATTGGATTGATTTCTTGAAATTACAAAATACCACATCTTAAGTGGTTATTAGATTTTTTGCATGTTTTACATTGTCCAAACCTGCTCTTAAAACTTTATTATTCATCATACGTTATAATGCGTCTTTTTATTTTTGGGGATATTTTAAATTTAATGACTTTTATTTCAAAGTATGATGGTTTAGGTTATTTAATTTATTTGACTTTTAAATAGGCATAATTAATTTGGATGATGTGCTAGGTGGAACAGAAAATTCTCCTTTTCTTTCTTTTTCTCCTCTTTTCTTTTCTCTTCTTTCCATTTTTTCTTATCTTTCTCTTTTTTCCCCTTATTTTCTTTTCCCCATCCGATCGAACTCTCTCTTTTCTTTTCTCTTCTCATCTCATTTCCTATCTTTTTTTCTCTCTGTTCCTCTTAAGCCTTATCCCTTCCCCTCATTCCTCTTCTCTTCCTCCTCTCTCTCCTTCTCCTCTCGATCCAATTGCCCACTCCATCGGTCGGTGCCCCACTGACTACTGCTTGGCCCCGCATCCTCTGGCTCCGCTCGACCCTACCCTCCAGCCCTACTCGGCTCGGCGCTCCTGTCCAACGCTGGCCTCCACTTGTCTTGGCTCGACTCGGTCCCGCATCAGTTGTCGACCATCGTCGCTGCTCTAGGCTGCTCCCCAGCTTTCTCACGCGCGAGCGCTGGTGCCCTAACAGCCTGGCCTTGTGCCGCCCAGGCCTGCGCACCCTTCTGCAAGCTGCTAGCTCGCCAGAGCCACCCTGGCGCCTCCCTACCACCCTGGGCCGTCGCCCCTGCCAGCCCCGGGCTGCCTCCCTATCTACTGCCTCACAGCCAGCCACGCCCCCAAGCTCCTGGCCAACCCCGCTCTGGCTATGGTTTGGTAATCCCCAGCTTTTTCTCCCCTTTTCTTTTCACTCAACTTCACTGTGATTTTGCATATTGGTGTGATGATGACATGAATGAACACCTATATTTTTGCTTTTAGGTCAATGATGATTATGGGGACAGTCGTGGCTTTGGCGGTGTTGTGATGACATCAGGGAGCCTCCTGTACTCCAGGGAGTGTGGTGGTTCCCTGGCATGCGCAACGCCGCCTCTATGGCGGTCTCTATTGAGACTATGGCTCATACGGGATTTAGCTGCTATAAACTTGTTTTTGGTACTAGCATTGCTATGTCTGTGATATGGTTGAAATGGGATTACCTATGATGGGTAAAAGAAAAATGCAGGTGATGCTGGGGTGAGGTTGCTGGTGAAGCTCTTCCTTGCTCCTGCTGGTCTCCTGGGCTTGATGGTTGATTGGGGGCTCTGCTTCTTGGTGGCCTCTTGTGGTTGCTCTTGGCTATTATGTGGTTGTGCTCCTGAAGCTTGGCTAGCTTGTGCTTTTGTGGCTTGGGGCCTTCCTATAAGCTTGCTTGTGTGTGCTTGGCTTGCTTGGAATGGATGGCTTGCTCCCCTAGGAGTTTTGCTTGTGTGGAGGCTTGCTACTAGAGGTTGGTTGTTTTGGGGCTTTGCTCCCAGTGGTGGCTTTACTCTTGTGGCTTGGCCTCCTGGAACCTGGACTCCTAGGAGTTTTGTGTTCGGTGGCTGTGGTGCTCCCTGGTGCCTTTGGCTTGTGGACTTTTGGAAATGAAGGGGGTGCTAGGCTGGCTTGGGGATGGATGATACGGGGAAGTTGTCCTGGAGAAAAATGTCCTGGTTCCATTCTTATCCTTGGTGTTTTACCTTTCTACTAATGGATTTTATCTTTTTACCTTGAGATATTTGGGCACTATTGGGCATGGCTACGGTTATCCGGCAAAACAGGTTTGTATAATACCAAATGATGAACCCTAGTTAGCGAGATGTGCTAACTGGCCTCAGATGGTCTGGGATCTCGATGAGTGAATCCTGAACTAATTGATGCAAAAAGGGTCAGATGGTAATTTATTTTTTAATTCTTTATTTGCTTGTATATGTGTATATGGTTGTATTGGTTGCTATGGTTTCAGGTGATTGAAGCTACAGGTCTCTTGAAGATTTAGCTTGTGGGTCTAGTAATCTTTTTTTTGTACTTCAATTGTTGTAACAACTGTGGTATTTCATTTCGGTGTATAAATTTTGTATTGACATTTTGTATGACAATTCTGGTTAACAAATGAGAATGATGATTAGAATCATTGATTGTTTTAATTATATGCACTATTAATCTGTTGATGATCTCTTTTGCCTGATTTAACTTTTTGGGTTGTTTCACATCAAAGCCATACTGACTGTAGGTCTTGACCCTAGATAGACTGGCCGCTCCTAAGTATTTTCAAAATTATTTTCTAAAGAGAACTTTACCTGAAAGAATTATCAGTTCTTAACTTATCTTATTCTTCCACTCTTTTCCCTTTGCCGAAACATCTGTCTCTTTCCTTGCTGGTTTAAATTGAGATCTTACCCGAAGTTACCTTTGATAGATGCCGATGTTCCACACCTTTAGTGAGCACAACGGTGGATATGCCATAGAGCTTTGGAGGATTTTGCAAGTGCTTGTTGGTTATGAGAGGCTGCTTTATAAGGGAACCTATTGGACCATGAATGGCAAAGATCGTGGAGTGGCATGCCAGATTACTATTTAGGCTAGGGAGAACGCCAAAGCAAGTCGTACCATCCATATCACTGTCAGAAGGCTTACTTTCGAAGTCAGGATCCAAGAATCATCGCGTCTAGCATTACTAAGGATCCGCAACCAAATGCTGGAGAGCTAAAGCACACAGTGTTTTGCCTTCATCCTCGAGGACGTGATGTGCATTGTAAAAGTACTGAAGATGAAGAAGGTGACACGATTGTGCACTTGGCAAGAGTTGACGTTGTCCAAGAAGAAGTGATGGAGGATAGCACTTAGGAACCGAAGAAGGTCTACAAGCGCTAAAGGTCGCAAAGGAGGATCCAGCTGTTCCTAGTCATCGGGATGAGATCACACCGATGCCTGCCCATCCGCTGTCTTATGCCCTAGGAGAGCCTCAACCTAGTTGGCTCGATGAGTGATGGAGTTTAGATTAGTCAGTTAAGACTCATGTATGGGAGTCGCGTCTACTTAAGATTGGAAGTGTTGTCCTTTAGGCATTAGATTTGTGTGCTTAGACTGAGCTTGGAGTTTTGTTTGCTGAGTGTAATATATGTTGCGAGACCCTTAGACTCTTGTAAGAAACCATACCAAGTTATCAATACAGATTGTTTATGTTGTTGGGTTAAACCTGCCCCCCCCCCAGCATTAAATTCTTGTTTTCTTAGCCATGTTGTTCCCTCTTGCCTAATCCTGTGAAGTTTAGCAGATGGTTTAGACTCTTGGAAACAACGGAGCTAGTAGAAGAGTTACCCGACCTAGTGAGAACCCCAATGATGGATCATTTCCTCAGTCGTCACCCCAAGTGTACAAGTGTAGAACTTTAGAGCATTCTTGGTTGCTCAGACTTAGCTGATGCATAACATAATGTAGCAAGTGCAGAATATTACCAATCAAGCTAATGTCAACAATATGTCTCAAGCTGCTACCAATAGACCCCGTCCCAACTCAAGATTGTCAGAATTCATGAGGACTCGCCCGTCGACATTCTGTGGAAATGTCACACCTTTGGAAGCGGATGATTGGAGGAAGTTACACATTACTTAGTGTGAGGGCAATGAGAAGGTTCTTTATGCTTCTCATTAATTGGAAGGAACTGCTACTACTAAATGGTAGGAGAATTATTGTGTTGCCCATGAAGCCCCATAGAATATATCATGGAATGATTTTTCTACTGCTTTTCATCAGTACTATGTACCGAAAGGAATCGTGGACTTGAAGAAATAAGAATTCAAAGCTATAAAGTAAGGCGACCAATCTGTGGCTGATTACCTGAATAAGTTCACTCAACTTACACACTATGCACCTGAAGATGTTGCTACTAACAAGGTAAGGTAGTCTCGTTTTATGAAGGGACTAAACTCTAGATTGCATATTGGATGGATTACCTATACATTCCCAGATTTTCAGGAATTGGTGAATAAGGCTCTCATCCTTGAGGATAAGCGTAAGGAGTTGGATGACAACTGCAAGCACAGAATAGCTCAATAAGGAAGTTGTCTAAATCAGTAGAGGTTGAGAGTTGCTCCTCAAAAGTTTATTAGGTTTCAACATCAAGCTATGTTCAAGACACTGTCCCCAGCACCACGTCCATCTAGTCAAGGTTTCCAAACACCTATTCAGGCGAATGCTACGCTAGGAGGAAATCAATAGGCCTCGCTCAAGCGTTGTTTTAGTTGCTGAGAGCTGGGACGTTTAGCCAATAATTGTCCCCAAAGAGGTGTTACCCCTATACGTTTCAACTTTAGTTCTACACCAGCGAAAGCGCTTGGCCCAGGAGTGAATCGTGGAACAAGTCAAGGTAAAGCTACACTTCAAGCGATGGTAAGAGGTCGAGTTAATCACATCACCACTGATGGAGCTCAGGATATGTCAGATATTGTTCTGGGTAAGATTTTGGTTAACTCAATACACTCAATAGTTTTGTTTGACTCTAGAGCTTCGTATTCTTTTGTTTCTCGAGCTTTTGCTATTGAAAATAGTTTAGATATTTCGAATCTTAAGTGTATATTATAGTCCAATCCCCATATCAAAAACTCAAATCTAATCTAGGTTATTTGGGAGTTAAGCTGGTTATTGATGGGATCGAGTTTTGGGCAAATCTCATCATATTGGATACCTAGACTCTAGATATTATTTTTGGAATGGATTGTTTATCCAAGCATAAGGTTGTTTTGGATTGTGATAAAAGTATCATATTAGTTGAGAGTTCGAAAGATGAAAAAGTTGAATTTCAAGCGACTGTAATTCGTGATAGTCAGTTAATGGTTAACAGTGTTAAAGCTATCAGTTTGGAAGGTGTACCAGTGGTTAGAGAATACCTAGAAGCTTTTCCTGAAGATCTACCTGGTATGCCACCAAATCGAGATATTGAGTTTGCTATTGAGTTAGTGCCTGGTACAGATGCAATAGCAAAGTGACCGTATCGAATACCTACCGATGAGTTGGTGGAAATGAAGAAGCAAATTGAAGAGCTACTAGGAAAAGGTTTTGTGAGACCTAGTTCGTCACCCTAGGGAGCACCAGTTTTGTTTGTCAAAAAGAAAGATAAAATTCTAAGGATGTGCATTGATTATCGCTCGCTTAATGAAGTGACAATAAAGGACAAATATCTGTTGCCTAGGATCGACAACTTGTTTGATCAGATAAGAGGAGCTAGAGTTTTCTCCAAAATTATTCTTCGATCATGATTTCATCAATTGAAGATTCGTGCAAAAGATGTTCGTAAGACTGCATTTTCTACACAGTACAGACATTAAGATTTTACAGTAATGTCTTTTGGATTGACTAATGCCCCTTTCTTATTTCATGAACATGATGAATAAGGTTTTCATGGAAGATTGAGACAAGTTTGTTAACTTGTTCATAGATGACATTCTTGTCTACTCTAAGTCAGAATAAGAGCATGTAGAGCATTTGTGGTCTGTGCTTAAAAAGCTTCAAGATCAACAATTGTATGCTAAATTTAGCAAATGTGACTTCTGGAAAAAGGATGTTAAGTTCCTTGGACATGTGATGACTGCTAAAGGAGTTGCCGTCAACCCAAGCAAAGTTGAAGCTGTATTGCATTGGGAACAACTAAAGTAAGTTACACAAATTAGTAGTTTTCTGGGAATGACAGGATACTATATATCATCGATTTATCGAAAGATTTTCGATAGTTGCTAAGCCGCTTACGTAGTTGTTGAAGAAAGATAAGAAGTTCACTTGGACACCGAGTGTGAGAATTTTTTTAGGAATTGAAGAGGCGTCTGATGATAGCACCAGTGTTAATATTGCCAAATATTTAGAACAGTTTTGATGTTTACTACGATACTTCATGATAAGGGTTTGGATGTGTGTTGATGTAGAAAGGCAAGGTGGTTGCATATGCGTCAATGCAGTTGAGACCGCATAAGAAAAATTGTCCAACTCATGATTGGGAGTTAGTTGCCGTAGTGCATGCTTGGAAGCTGTGAGGTCATTATCTCATTGGAAATTAGATATATACATACCACAAGAGTTTGAAGTATATTTTTGCTCAATCAGATATCAACATGAGACAACAGGGATGGTTGCAATTGATAAAGGATTATGATGTGGGAATCCACTATCATCTTGGAAAAGCTAATGTGGTAGCAGATGATGTGAGTCAAAAAATTACAGTGTCAACATGCTAGTTCAGGAGAATCAGCCCAAATTGTGCAAAGAGTTGAAAAAGCTAAAGTTGGAAGTGATTCCAAAAAGGATTCTTTGCTATCTTGGAGGTAAAGCCGACTTTAGAGGATCAGATTCGTGAAAGTTAGAAAGATTGTTCCAAGATCAAATGAATTAAGTCGAAGATGGAGGAAGTCAAAGCTAAAGATTTTTCTTTAGATGATCAAGGTACTGTGTTGTTCAAGAGTAGAATTTGTTTACCTAATCGAAAGGAGTTGAAGCAGTTGATTCTAGAGGAAGCTTATGATTTGAAGTATTCGATTCATCTATGAAGTGCCAAGATGTATCATGATCATAAAGAGAGGTTTTGGTGGCTTAATTTGAAGCGCGAAGTTGCTAAACATGTTGCTTTGTGTGATGTATGTCAGAGAGTAAAGGCAGTGCATCAGAGGCCAGCTAGTTTATTACAGTCATTGAAAATTCCTGAGTAGACATGGGAGGAAATCGGTATGGATTTTATTATCAGTTTACCTAGAACACAGAGCGGATATGATTCTATATGGGTCATTGTGGATCATTTGACAAAAGTTACTCATTTTATACTAGTTAAGACTACATATACTGGAGACCGCCTGTTAGAATTGTATATGTCAAGAATAGTGTGTTTGCATGGAGTGTCAAAGAAGATAGTTTCATATAGAGGTTCTTAATTTACCTTGAGATTTTGGAATAAGTTTCATGAAGCAATGGGAACTCATTTGAATTTCAGTACAGTGTATCATCCTTACATAGATAGTCAAACTAAAAGAATTAATCAAATTTTGGAGGATATGTTAAGAGCATATGCATTAGCTTATGCTACTACTTGGGATAAAAGTTTGGCGTATGCAAAATTCAGTTACAACAATAATTATCAGGAAAGTTTACAGATGTCACCGTTTAAAGCTTTATATGGTCGTTCCTATCGTACTCCATTGAATTGGAATGAGATTGGAGTGTCTCTTGTCTTTGAACCAAATATTCTAAAGGAAGCAGAAGAATATATTACTATCATTAGACAAAGATTAAAGGTAGCCCAATCAAGGCAGAAGAGCTACACTGATAATTGTCGAAAAGAGTTGAGATTTGAACCAGAGGATTTTGTGAATCTCATAGTTACCCTTGTTAAAGGAGTCAGAAGGTTTTACGCTGAAGGAAAGTTTGCCCCAAGATTTGTTGGTCCATTCAAAAATTTTGCAGCGTAGAGGAGAAGTTTCTTATCAATTAGAGTTGCCTTAGTCATTGGCAGGTGTACATGATGTGTTTGATCTCCCTTAGCTTAAGAAATGTCTTCGAGTGCCAAAATAGCAGACACCGTTAGAGTCGATTTAGTTGCAAAAGGATTTGACTTATAAGGATCAATCGATTAAGATTTTGGATATAGCTGATCATAAGATCAGGAGCAAGTCAGTTCGTTTCTACAGAGTGCAGTGGAATAATGATTCAGAAAGTAAAGACACGTGAGAGCATAAGGAAGATCTGAAGTTAGAATTTCCTAAACTGTTTCAATAGCCAGCCCTCAATCTCAAGGTCGAGATTCTGTTAAGAGGGAGGTCTTTAAGTTATTTTGTGCAATTTATATTTTTTAGGAATTTTTTGGATTTTATTTACAATTTAAATATTATTATGGAATTATCCTTTTAACAAATTTTATCCAAATTAGGTAAAGTTTAAGTGAATATTTGCCAAAAAATGAATTCTAAATGTTTCAAAATATTTTATGGAATTTTTCTAAAATTTTCCAAGTACTTTTGCTATTTGTTGAAGCCATTCAAATTTCTATAATGATTTTAATTAGAAAATCTTTTGAAAATTTAGATTTTAGCTCGGTCCGGTCCATTCCTTTCACATTGTTCGGCCCATTCCTCCCACACCAACCTGCCTGGCTCGCCTCTACACTGTGCTACTGATAGGTTGGGCTTGCCTGTCTAGCCGTCTTCCTCGCGTGTTTGAGCCGGACTCCGCCGCGCACCGTGCCCAGCGTAGACTTCGTCCGTGCTATCCAAGCCAAGGACTCATGATGCTATTTAAGGTACACATTGTGGTCACCTTGATCTCCTGAATTTGAACCCTAGATCTAATTGCCTGGTTGCATCGTCGTCTCGCTAGATTTGAAGCTTTTTCGCAAGAGCCGCTGCAAGGAGGAAGTCATCGATTCGCCGTCTCCGGTGGAGTTCGAAGCTCGAGACCAATCCTATTGTCTTCGTCGTGAGTTTTTCTTCCCATGTGCACCTTTGTTCAACCAGAGCATCGTTGGAACGCCGTGCCATGAAGCCTGAGCCATCCCCTCTTCGAGCTAACCGCTATTGTTCTAGGTCAACGAAGGGAAAACTGACCACGTCACCAGGTGTGCTTCGTCGAGAGCTTCTCGGAGAGGTCCGCATGCCGCGACGAGCCAACGTGGCCTAGATGCGGTCTTGACTTGTGGCGTGGTGATGTTGGCATGATGTCAGCAAGGTCTAACATGTGGGACCCACATGTCAGCCTCTCCGGGGTTTTTCCTTTAAAAAAAATAATTCTGATGGAAATTAAATTAGTTGATGTCGTCAGCAGTGACATCATATTTCAATTTTTCTTTGGAAAAATAATTCCAAAATTTTAGATAATCTTTTATTATTGTTTTTCTTTATTTTCAATCTTCTAAGAGCCTGCTCTCCTTCGTACGAGCTCCGATTGAGGCAATCGAAATTTCTATTTTTCCTAAATTGAAGCCCTTTATATATATAATTTTATTTGATTTTTGGAGTTTATTTTGCCTCTGGCTTGTATTATTTTTGTATTTGCTTCTTGATTCGTATAGACATTGAAGTGCGAGGAGTGTATAAGGGTGAAGAGTTGACTCAAGCTCAAGATCCAGATCAAGATCAAGAGTTGTTTCAAGGCAAGTTGTGCTTTGACCATGTTGAACCCAGTTTTGTAAATGCTATATTGTTTTAATCATTACATGCTATTTTATGCTTAGAACTATTTTAAATTATTTTGGGAATTAGCTATTCAACCTAATTGGATTATACCTACCTTGTCATTTGCTATGCCATGTTTATTTGTCACCCTAGGATGGATAATTATTAGTTGGTTGCTAATAGCTGCCAACATGAGTTGGTTAGATCGTGTGTAGTTGCTTAGCTATGCCACGTATAACTGATAACTTTCGAAAATGCAAATTTAATTTTACTAATGGAATATGGAATATGTTTATAAAAAGGTATGTCAGTGTTGTCACATAATGATTTGAGTAGTTGATGCCATATGTTGCACAATAATCAACTGTGGTGTAAATTATTTACACTGGGTAAGTGGCGAGAGGCTGTGAGCCATGGTGGGCCGATGTGGTATTGGGTTAGTACGATGATATGTGAATGAAAGTGAGAGACAGAGTTGGTGACTATATGTGAGTGATTAGAAGTCTTGCCTCGGTCAATTAAGGACTTAACCTTGGTTGTCTGTTATGGGCCAGACCTAACTAAGTAAGTTAGCAAGTCTTGACATATGAAGTCTCAGGTAGAAAACCAGACTACATGTGCGGTCTGAGGAAGGTGTGTCGCCGTAGCCACACATCTCAAATAAGTATTGTTCCTAGTCCAACAATGAGTCCCTCCTATTCTTCTGCTCTGTGTGAGGGAAGGAATAGCAAATTCAGGCTTATTGGGAGGGTCTATGTTCGGATAAGGTTTTTGAAAGGTTTAGTTGTGATCTTCTTAGCCACACATCGATGTGTACGTGTCATTGCGTAGTATTATGAGATTGATCATATCTTGTTGGTAGAGTGTAAATATATTCGGATAGACGTATGCCTGATTACAATGCTCAGGAATTTCAGTGAAGGGTTATATTTTATAAATTAAAACTTGAGAAAGGAGGCTATGTGGTAATAGAAGTGATGGAAATTGGTAAGGGTTGTGTGCCAGTTTACTTTGAGAAATACTTGAAAGCTTTACCATTATTATTGTTTTTTGTTTTGCTGTTATTTCAATCTAAATATTGTATTCAAATGAAAATGTTTCTTTACTGCAAGATAACCATGATAGCCATTCCTTGGAATAAGCCTCACATATAGATATATTAGACTTAAATTCTTTGCACAACTTATTGAGTACTTTATCTACTCACCCTTACCACAACAAAATCATTAGTTGAAGAGGAGTCTGCACCTGCCTTAGAGGAGGAGTACCAGGAGAGGCAAGTTACTAGGGGTAAACCTTGTCAGTTGAACGTGGCATATTAATGGGTTATCTACGAAGTTTCTATTCCGCTGGTGTTTTATTTCTTATAGTTTAAGCCCTATATGGCTTAATCATGTAAAGTCGACCTTAAGGTTATTAAACTATATTTTACTCAATAAATAGAGTTTTTTATTATGTCTCCGCTGTGTATAATTGTGATATTTCATCTATATTATCATTGTGTGCACTAGCGTGATTCTGGACTAATACGGTATGCACAGAGGGTTCAGATTTACATATTCGGATCCCGACACCTACACTATCTTCTATGACACCCCGCCACTCTTGGTAAGTGCTCTGATTTTTTCCTTCCCCACTGTTGTTGATAGTTGTTCACTTGGTGTTCGATTCATTGCCTCGCTGGTTGGGCTGTCTGGGTTGGTGCTGCACCGGCGAGTGGCCCCAGGAGATTGAGGGTGGTAGTTGTATCTTTGTTAAATTTGTTATTATAAGTTGAGAGGTGTTTCTATGTATTTTTTTAAAAGTTATATAAATATTATAGTATGAATGAAAAGTAGATGATGATTACTTACTTCTTCGTTTGCTTCAAGCTTTATTGGTTTGTTGGATGAGAGATTTTTTTCTCCAGGTTTTTTTGGCAGGCAAGGGAACTGTGGGCGAGAAGCACGAGTCCCGTATGTCTACAGGTATCAGTCATGTGAGGGGAGAGGAAGTGTAACGAAGGATGCACCAACCATCACTACCTTCTTTTTAAGGAGTAAAGATTCTAAGTCTGCAAGCAAAATCCACTTCCATCTGTCTTTGTTAGGAGGAATCTTCTTGAAGATCATATTGTTTCTTTGAAGTCAAATATTCCGACAAGCTAGAGTAATAAGCTCTTTGAAGAACAGCTTCTTTAGGCCAGCCTGTGATTTCGCCAACCTCAGCATGTCAAAAATTTCAATTGAGGTATCCCCGTTGATATTTATCAAGTCCGAACGCTCTTTACTGAACTGCCATTCAAACCATATAGGTGAAACCACCTTCCTTTGCTCTGTCAGAAAGGTCGGCCAGCGTCGGACAAATATATCTCCTAGTTCTATAGTAATCAGCAACCCTCCAATTTTAATCAGCTATACAAGTCCTCCTCCTTCAGTCCAACAACTTGGCATGCTTAGGACATATGACCAGGTTCATCGAATTTATAGTGGCACATTTTGATTGGTGTCATCCATGCATATTCCGTCCTGTTGCAACGTACTCTTTTTGTTTGGGTGCTTGGGAACAAATCCACAGGAAAATGATCCCGATGAGGATTGTAGGTGGCCATTTTCAAACCCTGTGAGAAGCAGTAGAAAATCTCGAACCATTAAAAAAAAATTTAAAAATTGGAGAAAATGAGGAAAACAACACAACATGCACATACCAAGAAATTTCAGAACAATTAATTGCACCCAATCAAATTGAATGCAGAAAAATCAACAAATCACCATCGAAGATCACCGTGTTGTCACGGTAAATGCCTTCCTCTTCACCAAATCCTCGTTCGAATCATTGTTTTATTCGTATGAACCATCATACTTCATACAGAGGGACTTGGCTTCCTTGTATGTTGCCCATGCTCCTCGTCACCATGCAGATTCATAGCAGGCACCGCACCGCCGTCCTCTTCGTCGCTGCGTTCTGGTGTGCGTTTGCGTCGACTCAGTGATGCAGGGGAGGACACCACGACTAGGTCTGACTGGGTAGGCGGAAGAGATGCCTGCGTGAGTAAGCAGGATCGCCAGCATGGAGAGAGCAGCACTGCGAGAGGAACACATAGGATCGAAAGCAGCGGCGGCGTTGCTGCCCGCAAACGAAAGGCCACCTGTCATCCAAACGCGCTTCTGGGCCCAACCGGGGAATTCACCGCAGGCCACGATTCCCATAGGGAACTAGTATAGTATCTTGTCTTTCGGTTTTCTTTTCCCAGCACGTAATATATGGTGTTTTCCTTTTCTAGGATATTTGTTTCCTTTTCCTTAATTCCAGGATATTTGTTTCCTTTTCCTTGAGATGATGCTGGAGGTGAGGGGAGATCTGTTGTTGGCCACAGAGATGAGTTAGACACATTAAACAATGGCCATCGGATGTGAGTGAGTAAAGCTGAGGAAAGATCTGAGAGGTTAATTTTGATGGAGGCAAGTTTCTGGGGACGTTTCGCTGGGTGCACGAAGGTTGAGCTATCTCTAGTGGGGTGCATTATTTGGGGTGGACGTAGAAAAGAATGCTTAGGTGCATTATAAAGGGGTATAGATGGACATGATCCCGATTGGGATTAGGCTTTCCAAACATTGCCTAAAGCTTCTTATGGTTGGTGTTACTTATGTACTGTAAGTTATGTTGCATTGCAATGTACCTTTATCACACAGGCTCAATTATAAATAATATGAAAGTTTTTATCATCCTTAGAACAAATATGCATTGAATTAGTATCAAGAGGTACCAAAAGTTTAAAGACAGAGGTTCCAAGAGGTACAAGAGTTTAAGAGCAGTTTTGTGAAATCATGATACCTTCGTAGGATCTCTTTCTCCCTGTTGACAAGCAGAGCAGCAATACAGTGACCTCACAAAACATTCTTTATAGTATTCCAAGAGCAATAGCCAATGGAGCATGAGAATGGCATGTCACAGGCTGTTTGAGAACGCAACAAGCTCTTGTGGGAAGTGGAGGCAATAGGAATTCAAGCTCCAGTTAAGACCAAACCACGGTGTTTAGGGTGTGTTTGGTAGGGCTCCAGCTCCACCAGATCTGTGGATCTGGTGGAGCTGGGTATTCCTAGCTCCACCAGATCTGTAGAGCTGGATCTGTGAGTATATTAAGAGTGTTTAGATGGATCATCTTTTCAATTTTTAGAATAAAAATATAAACTTAATTCACTTTATTTTAGCCTACAAGTTTCAGATCTCAGGTAAAGCTGGGATTTAGAGCTCTACCAAACAGGCCCTAATTAGCTATATATGCCATCCTCTTTTTGTTTGGATCTCCTGGATGTCCAAGTTTGTCTGGTTGCATTCCTAGCACTGCAATGTAAGATCACATTTTATGTACCTTGCCTTTTCTCTTGCCTAATATAATGATAATTTACTCGGACAGTTTGTAATGGTGCGCTAAGAGCAATGAGGTTATTGAATTTTGATAGTGCAGACTAATCCTCAAATTCGGTAGAAGACTAATAAAAAATGAATCCTCGTAGTTAGAGAGTCTCTACTACATCCTTCAGAAAATTCATATATATTTAACACCTGATATTGGAATGTTTTCGAAATTTAAGCAACTCAAATTGTTGTATTAACATAGTCTCACACGTGATGGCATTCTTGTATGTGCCACATACCTCTAGAGCCTTGTGATTGCACATGTTCGCAGAAGCCATCATAGCGGTTGAACTCAGTGTTTCGAATTTCGGCAAAATTTAAAGTGCATGCCATATATATATCATGGAGATTATATTAGGACAATAGTATTGTGATCATCTAAAAATAGAAAAACAAATTGGGGAGTGGGCCTGGCCAGTTATTTGGAGCGCAGTGGGAGAATTCGGAAACCTATGCCATGCTGATAACGTAAAGATATTTACGTGATTATCTCCTACAATATTTACCTGTTTATATTAGGCATGTAATTATCCTTAACCAAATTGGTTTAGATCTGTTGTAATCCTAGAGATAGCATTAGCTGTAACCTTGTATTTAACTCACTCAATGGAACGCCCCATGGTGTGGCAAGTCTTCCTCCTATGCTAGTTCAAGGTTTGAAATCTCGTTTTCACTTGATATCTCGGAGGTGACTGGAGAACGAAATTTCGCTGAGATCTCGGTATTTCGGACAAATTCCGGATGAAATACAAAAACAAAATTTCAAATATGTTTTTTTCCACCGGAAAATCTGAGATCTCGACCTGTTTTGCCGAGATCTTTGTGAGATTTGCCGGAAACTCGGTCAAATTTCACCAAACGAAATCTGATTCAAACAAAGTCGAACAATTTTGAATTTTTTGTGCATGTTCCTGACACATTAGTAATGTTATCATTAAGATTTCAGATGATTATCAAGCATGTGGAATTTGTAAAAATTCGAACATTGCTACTGTCCTGATAAAACGCTAACCGACAAATTTGAACGCAATGAAAAATAAAATTTTGAAATTTTTTGTGCATGGTTCTGACATATCACTAATATTCTCATAAAATTTTCATGTGATGGTGAAGCTTGAGTAATTTCTAAAAATCCATAAAGTGGAGATGTCCGAATGGAAAATGCTTAAACCACGTCAGGAAATTTTGAAATTTTGTTTGGATGGTCCTGATGCATCATTAATCTTGGCATAAAATTTTTAGATGATTATCAATCCGTGAAGTTAGAAATTTTGGTAGCATTTTTTAGTGTTATAATTGGAAATAATCAATATATATTTGCATCACAATTAATAGGCATGAAATAAAATTGATACATATGATAATTTATGACATGTACACCACAAATATTACCATGCAAAAGTATGTGCAAACTACATGTGAAAGCACGGATGACGCCAAAACCACCTATAAGAGCCATAATTGAAGAATAAGTATGTAGTATGAACATGTATTGCAAGAAGAAGCATAATTAAAGAAGTAGGATCATGCAAGGCACGGACAACAATGCATTTATGTACCTACGAGTAGTAGTATGCCTGTGGTGCATACTCCACCTCCTCGTTATCGATAATGGCCTCATGATACATCCTCTCATGCAGTTGCTTGTATTCTTCCCAGGTCATGTCCTGCGGTAGGTAGGCAGACTTACAATGTTCATAATGAGCCATCCAGCCGTTGTAATCCTCTGACTGGTGAACGTACCTAACAGATGTGTGTTGTGCGTAGGGATCGGCATAGGGATCAATGTAGTCAAACGGATAAGAGATGCTCGATCTGTCGTAACTTTGTCTGGGACCGTATCTACCCTGATCTCATCCATAGGGCATCGAACCGTATGAAGAAAGCTCAATTGGGAAGCCCAAATGGCTAGAAGACTGGCTACTACACCATGAACTCTCATCATCCTGGGGTTGTAATGCCTGTTGCCCACCCCCACCACTCATCGCGCCCTTCCTCGTACTACGGGTCTGCCTCTATGAGCCTCTTCTCGGGGCGCTACCCCGTTGTTGCGATCCTCTCGACGATTGTGGCTATGAACAAGGCCAGAGGTAGTAGCGGCCAAGGTCCATCCCATCGTCGCATGCACAACTATTCAGACGAGAAGAAGTTAGCCATGGCATCATTGGAGTTTGATGGATATGCTCTAATCTGGTGGGAACAAGTTCAGAATCAACGTGAAGAGAATGGGGAGCTTCCAGTGTTACCATGGGTAGAAATGAAAAGAGAAATGAGAGCACGGTTTGTTCCTAAGCATTACAAACGAAACCTTTTTGACAAGCTGCAAAACTTGAGACAAGGAAACCGTTCGGTAGAAGAATACTATAAGGAGATAGAGCAAGCAATGATTAGAGCATGTGTGCATGAAGATGAAGAGCAATCCATGTCACATTTTCTGTTCGGTCTTAATAAGCCAATTAGGCGCGTTGTGGAATTTCAGACCTACAACAATATAGTGGAGCTAGTGCACATAGCACAAAAGGCAGAGAGGCAATTGCAAGACGATGCTAGACCAACAAAGACATCAACATTCACTTTAAGGGTGCCACTAGGATCCTAAAAAATCTCAATATTCAGTTTGGGACGAGGCACCTATTCACCCAGCCCGAGCAGCAATTTTTTTCCTCGATCTGGATCTTTTGCAAAATTAGCACCCTCATCTAGCGAGAATAAGACATCAAAACCAGTATTATTTGCTGCCTCGTCTGTGGGATCTACCTTCAAGAGTAGCTCTATCCAGTGTTTCAAGTGCTTAGGGCGTGGCCATGTTGTCAAGGAATGTCCAAATAATCTTTCAATGCTTGTCACCGAGGAGGGTGAGTATGAATTAGCTAGTGAAGATGAGATTCAGCCTGAAATTAAGAGTGGAAAGTTTGATGGCACTGAAGAGGAGAATGCAGAGGAGTACAAGGCATATCCTTTTGAGGCTGGTCACACCATTGTGGTCACCAAAACACTGAAGGTTCATATCAAAGATGAAGAACATGTGCAACGATTCAACCTATTCCAGACCCAAGCTAAAGTGAATGACAAGCTGATTAAGTTGATAATAGTTGGTGGTAGCTGCCACAACCTTGCTAGCATGGAAATGTGTGAGAAGCTTGAGCTGACCCTGATGAAGCATCCTCATCCCTACCATGTGCAATGGTTTAGCGATTGTGGTGATGTGAAGGTGAAGTACTTGGTGAGAGTTACTTTCAGCATACATGATTACACCGATACTGTTGATTGCGATGTTGTGCCTATGATTGTTTGTCACTTGCTATTGGAGCGGCCATGGCAATTTGATAGAAGTGTTCTACATGAAGGCCGTGACAACACCTATGCTTTCAAGTGGCTTTCAAGTGGCAAGGTAAAGGCATCAAGCTGCTACCCATGACACCAAATCAGATTATAGCAGCAAACATGCAAAGGAAGATTGAACGAAAGAAGATAAGTGAGGATCAACATGAGAAGAAGAAGATGACCGCCATCCACAAATCGGTGAGTGAGGGCCACAAAGCAAGCTTGAATGGAAAGAGGAAGAGTGAGAAGCAGAAGTTAGTTATGATAGCCACTAAATCTGAGATGAAGGAAGTGAGAGATAACCCCAAAATGATGCATTTTGTACTGTTGTACAAGGATGCAATGCTTTCTACTAATGACTTAACTCCTCTTCCTAGTGTTGTTTCTAGTGTGTTGCGGGGCTTTGAAGATGTGTTTCCAGAAGAGATACCCGCTGGTCTACCTCCACTTTGTGGAATTGAACATCAGATCGACCTCATCCCAGGAGTTTCCCTTCCTAACCGACCACCGTACCAGACCGACCCCGAACAAACCAAGGAGATTCAGCACAGGTGCAGGAGCTTCTAGATAAAGGGTATGTGCGAGAAAGCCTTAGCCCTTGTGCTTTCTCTGTTATCCTTGTCCCTAAGAAAGATGGTACATAGAGAATGTGCGTTGACTGTATGGTTATTAACAACATCACTATTCAGTATCGACATCCCATCCCTAGACTTGATGATATGCTGGATGAACTTAGCGGTGCTGTTATATTCTCTAAAGTTGATTTGCGTAGTGGGTACCATCAGATTAGGATGAAAGAAGGGGATGAATGGAAGACGGCCTTTAAAACAAAATCTGGTTTATATGAATGGTTAGTAATGCCCTTTGGTTTGACAAATGCACCTAGCACATTCATGCGCTTAATAAATCATGTTTTGAAAGCTTTCATTGGGAAATTTGTTGTGGTTTATTTTGATGATATTTTGATATATAGCCGCACCATGGAAGAGCATGTAGAGCATATTAAACAAGTGCTGCAAGTACTTAGATCTGAGAGATTGTATGCTAACATGGAGAAGTGCACGTTTTGCACAAACAAGGTTGTGTTTTTGAGCTTTGTTGTTCTGCACAGGGAGTAGAAGTTGATGAATATATAGTTGAGGCTATAAAAAATTGGCCTACGCCTATCCATGCCAGCCAAGTGAGAAGCTTTCATGGTCTTGCTAGTTTCTATCGGTGTTTCGTGAAGAATTTCAACACATCGCTGCTCCTTTAAACGAGCTCACCAAGAAAAATATTGAATTTGTCTGGGGTAAGTCACAAGAAAGTGCTTTTCAAGAACTCAAAAAATGTCTAACTGAAGCACCTTTACTTGTTCTACCTGATTTTAACAAATCATTTGAGATCGAATGTGATGCTAGTGGTTTGGGCATTGGAGGTGTTCTAATGCAAGAAGGAAAACTAGTGGCTTACTTTAGTGAGAAGCTGGGAGGAGCTCAACTGAATTACCCTGTGTATGATAAGGAATTATATGCTCTTGTTCGTGTTCTTGAGACTTGGCAACATTATCTTTGGCCTAAAGAGTTTATCATTCATTCTGATCATGAAGCTTTAAAGTATTTGAAAGGCCAAGCCAAACTGAACCGTAGGCATGTTAAATGGGTAGAATTTATTGAATTCTTTCCATACCTTGTGAAATATAAGAAAGGGAAAGAAAATGTTGTTGCTGATGCTTTATCTTGTAAGGTTATTTTGCTGAACCAATTAGATGTAAAGGTTCCTGGACTAGAAAATTTAAGAGCATTATACCCTTCTGATCATGTTTTTGTTGAACCATACCTAAAATGCCAAAATGGGAAGGGTTGGGAAAAGTTCCATATGCATGCTGGATTCTTATTTCGTGCTAACAAGTTGTGTGTTCCAGACTCGTCCATTCGTTTGCTTTTATTGCGGGAATCCCATATGGGTGGATTGATGGGTCACTTTGGATGAGAGAAGACGTACTCGCTGCTCAGCGACCACTTCTATTGGCCCAAGATGAGACACGATGTTGAGAGGTTTATGCAGCAATGTACAACATGTCACAAGGACAAATCATGACTGAACCCCCACAGTTTGTATACTCCACTTCCTATTCCTAATGCACCTTGGGAGGATATTAGTATGGATTTTGTCTTAGAATTGCCTAGAACTAAGAGGGGGAGGGATTTAGTTTTTGTAGTGGTGGATAGGTTTTCTAAAATGGCACACTTTATTCCCTGTCACAAGAGCGACGATGCGTCGCATGTAGTTGATTTGTTTTTCAGGGAAGTTGTGAGATTGCATGGCATGCCGATGACAATTGTTTCTGACTGAGATGTGAAGTTCATGAGCTATTTTTGGAAGACCTTGTGGGCCAAGCTTGGGACAAAGTTGTTATTTTTCACAACTTGTCACCCACAAACTGATGGACAAACAGAGGTTGTTAATTGCACCCTCTCCATGTTGCTGCGCACAATGATCAAGAAGAACTTGAGGGAGTGGAAAGATTGTTTGCCTCATGTGGAGTTTGCCTACAATAGAGTTGTGCATTCCACCACCAAAATGTGTCCTTTTGAGGTGGTATATGGTTTCAAACCAATCACCCCACTTGATCTACTGCCTCTACCATTGCAAGAGCGAGCTAACATGGCGGCCTCAAAGAGAGCTGATTATGTGAAGAAAATTCACATGAAGACCAAAGAAGATATTGAAAAGAAAGTAAAGTGCTATGCTTCAAAGGCGAATAGGCATCGCAAGAAGTTACTTTTCGAACCAGGAGATTTAGTATGGGTGATCTGAGAAAGGACCGATTTCCTGAGAAGCGCAAGTCCAAGGTAATGCCTCGTGGTGATGGCCCTTTCCGAGTTCTTGAGAAGATTAATGATAATGCTTACAAGATTGAGCTCCCTAGATGACTATGCAGTGAGCACTATCTTCAATGTCACAGATTTATCACCATTCTTTGGCTTGGAAGAAATAGAGTCGAGGATTACTCCTTTTGAAGAGGGGGAGGATGATGAGGACATCCCCAACAGCACTCATTCTCTTGGTCATGGGGCAGACTTGGTTGACGCTACAAGTCACTCCCAAACTATTGATGTCAATACTACACACAAAGGTCCTATGACAAGAGCTCGATTGAAACAAATGCAACAAGAGGTGAATCTGTTCCTTAATGATTACAATCATACTTTTAGTGAGAATTGTTTACTACCTAATGGGAATACATTGCTTGTTCTCAGGTTTGAATCACATATCACATGGGAGAACAAGGTTGAGCTGGACAAGTGTGGTGATGCTACTGTCCAGAATTGCTTGGTTGTGCATTTGATGAGGACATCGCTACCATGGACACGACCATCTCCTCGACCAGTCCGACCACCTCCTTGACCAGTCAGGCCGACCAGTGCTGGTTAGTTCCTTGACAAGTCGGGCTTCACCTTTGACTACTCGGGAACCTGATAAGGCAATACTACTCTAGAAACGACAAGGCAATGCGAGTTGGTCATGCATGACTTCTTTTGGATCACACCATTTTAGTTGGTTTGTATGTTAAGTTTGAAAACAATTAGAGCCTTTTAGCCTATTATGAAGCAAAATCCACAAGGGCCATTGTTTTTATTGATTGGGCCAAGCCCGGCCCATGTAGAACTAAGGGAAGGGGTTGCCCTCACTAGATATACCCACCTGTAACCTCCCTTCTAGGGTTACCACGAATTTGAACCAGCAGCCCCCATTTCTTGTCTCTAAGGTTTGAATGTGCAGCAGCCACCCCCTTGGAGATTGAGAGATTTGCTCGTTCTAGCTGTTGTTCTTGTGTATTCCTTTGGATTTGCAGCTGCAACAGCGTCTACTTCCTGTGGTCAAGTAGACAAAGACCAAATCGTGTGATTGAGCAAAATTCATTTGTCATAGGTTGCTGCTCAAGCAATGGTTGGTGCCATCGGTTCATCAGATTGCACGGGTCAAGTACCCCCCCCCCCTCACAATCCTACGACGAGAAGATCGGACAACACTACCGCATCAAAACCTCTTTTCCAGGACTTGCAGGAATATCCTGTACTGGTCTCCGTGCCCTCGCAAGCACTTGTTGTACTCATTCCGTACAATTGCATACTGCATCATGACATCACTGGTCGTTGGTAACTTGTCTTGATCCGTAAACCTCAACATCTTGTACAAGGGTTCTACTGCCTCCTTCTCCCTCTTCTTCTCCTGACCTCCACGAAGGTACACGAGCATGACCTGCCTAACCACTTTATGCATGCCGGGGCAGGCCTTCACATCGCCGACGTGGCCAGCCAGATGTTTCTTAAGATGGGTCACCCCTCCGCCCTTCATAACATGCCTACAGTAGTTTCACTTTGACCCAGACGGTTCGATGTGATCCCCATGCTCCCATACAGTACCCGCACGATCTGCCATCACAAGAACTGCAACAGAACACAAAAGTTATGCACTGGTACTAGCTAGTTATTGCACATGCTAAATATGAAAAGAGCATACTAGCTAGTTATTGTACATGTATATAACATGCACTAATGAACCGAAGAAAAATATGCATCACCCTTCTACAAATATGCATCCATCGTCATCCAATATATATGTTGTGGATAAGTTCTTTGGTAATTGCCAAAGCTAAATAACTTCATTTCTTGTACTCTACTTACTCTAAGTAAATAAAATTTGGTACATCTTCCAGTACGCAGTAATACACCACATACACCAAATCTAGCCTACAATCAACCAAATCCGGCCAATATACTCAGTAATCCAGCCCAAACTATATACATTTCACTTAAAAGTACCGAGATTTCGCTTCAAATAATCGAGATTTTGTAGCAAAAACAAAATTTCGTTACTAAGAAACGTCATTGAGCCAGCCGAAATATCGCTATCTAAAGCTGAGATCTCGGTGTAGAAGCCTGAGTTTTGCTCCCTGCTGGCTGGAGATGGCTAGATTTTGGCCGGACACGAAAGAGGACAGTGAGGACAACTTCTTTCTTCGGGTGGAGCTGGTGAGCTGTGAGAGAGTAAAGTGAGTATGCAGTGTAGTGAATGATTGAGTTTGCATAAAAACAAGTGTGAATGGTATAGATAAATGGAATAATTCCTCAATGCCCTTACTCAACACTAGCTCTAGCCTAGTAGGTAAAATCCATATCTTGCAAACTCTAGGTCTTGGGTTCGAGTCACAAGAATGGCAATTTTTGTGCAAGTTTTTTGGCATTGTTCTAAGCACGCAAAAAATTTGAAAATTTTTGTGGTTAGTCATGAAGCATCTCAAATGTTCTCATAAATTTTTTACATCATGATCAAACCTAATGAATTTTCAAAAATTGTGACAGTGTTACTTCAGAGTTCTCGGACTTTAGAGTGCATGCTTCTACAATTTACAATTTTTGATTGAGCGAAAAAACAGGTTTAAATTTTTTGAAACTTTTAGAGAAGGATTATAAGGAAATTTATAAGCTCTCCTAAAAATTTTAGATCATGATCACACTCGAGAAAATTTATAAAATTCTAACAATGTTAGTGTCTCAATTATATTCAATCTGTTTTTTATTTTTTAAAGATAACAAATTAAGTTAAAATATTTTAAAAAAATATATGTACGATCCTAGACTTCTTAGGATGGTACCATAAAATTTTCAAAGTATGATAAAGGTTTTAAAATTTTATAAAAATTCAACAGTGTTTCTGCAGTTTTCAAAAAATGTCTCAAAAATTTAGTTTTTCAATAAATTTTCATTCAAGATGACATTATTAAAGGTTATTGACCAATTTCTGGTCAAATCCAGTCATACAAACTCAAAATCCAGGGCACAAACTCGAGATTTCAGCGGTAATTAGCGAGATCTCGTCAAAAAATACTGAGATTTCAGCGGTAATTAGCGAGATCTCAAGATCCTTGACACCTCCTTCTCCTTATTTTTGCATTCCTCGTAAATCCATCCATCCAATTTGAGATCCGTTCACATCACCATGTGCAGGAGGTGTCAAGGATCTTGGAGGATATGGTGCGAGAGTTTCAGGAAGCGTGAGGGAGCAAGAAAGCTATAGGGAATGCAGAGGATCGACATTGTAGATGTTCTCGACGAGACTTCGAGACACAAGAGGTGTGACTTCGGGTTTGGCTTCATCCGCTTATCACTCCGTCTCACGCAGTTAAATGGCAGGAGGAAGGTAGAACGATAAAGGCTAATTAAATTGTTATTTAATTATTATGAATTATTTATCATGTTAATTTTTTAGTATTGTCGTATGTTGTTTTACAGCTGATGATTCGTCTGTGACAATTGGAATGATATAGTATGAGATTGATGATTCCTACTTTGAAATATATATATATCATATGCATCATGAAATAGAGATAGATGGCCTGAGTGACATCTATAGTTACTGTGTATAGACAATCCCACCGGACTGAGAAGAGAAAAGATCTACTGATGTAGCCACTCCACGAGGAGTGGAGATGAGATTCTCGTGTGAAAAAAGAATGATCTTGAAGTCCCCACATGAAAGAGAATGGGCTTGAGTGAACACTAATGGGTGTTGCACTCCGCTATACCGGTATATGCTAAAGAGAGAGATATGTGCATGAGCATTTGTATTTCCATTAAGAAAGTTGAAATTTACATTGAGTAATATGGAGAATGACATAAATGAGTAATGATAATGAAATTATTGTTGTTTACTATTTTATTATGTGATGGGAGTAGGGCTATCACTTCTTAAATGTTTTTATGTGAACAATTAATGAAGGTGACATGTATGGGATGGGAGTAGGGCCATCATTTCACTTGTCACATCATCTACCACAATTATCTAGTATTAGCGATCACTTTTGGATTAACAAAGTATTTATTTGCTTTTGTTGTTGAATTTTAAGAAAATTAGATTGTGATACAAGGTTTTGTATATTTTTTGTTAGATCTAGAGGCCTAGCGGGGGGCGGGAGCGTGGGAGCTTCTCCTAGGACCCTGCGCCCCATTTCTACTGGTAGCGATAGTAGGGGTGGCACCAGTAGCAGAGGTGGGGATGGCATCTTGTGAGGTGAGGGCAGAGGTGGTGGTGACTGATTAGGATTGATATAGTTTGTGGTTATAATAAGGAGTATGGGCAACTAAAATGGTTTGATATAAATTCAATGATAGAATTTTGAACGGCTGATGACTAATCATTATCTTTGTTTTGTTTAAGTAGAGAAGTATTTTTGTACAAAGAAATATTCTTTCTAGTGTTTCTAGCCCCAATTTCCTCGCACCCAAGCTTGGATATTGCGGAAGCACATCATCTCCTTTTGTGGTCTAAAGGCAAACTTTGTCTTTATTCCATCCACGTCGTCCATTCCATATGAGAGGTTAGATCTGTAGACCAACTAACGAGTGATGGCAAGCAACCAAGTAATGATTTCCCATCCTTCATTCCTTCCCATTATGTTTTTCATGTTCATGGTTGGCAAGAGCTCTCTCCTACTTGGCGTTAGTCATCAGACGCCTTCTATTCCCGGCTTGACCATCTTGTTGTTGATCTTTTGCTTAGTTTTTGCCTGCACACACCATAGGCCACTTTCTAGCTGCTGTCTTGAAGACGTTCGAAGCGAGGGGAAGCCACATTGCTCCACAAGATTTGAAATTCACCATTGGAGCTTTGGAGATAGCATGTGCTCTTAATTGATTCTAGCCAACCGGTAGCTTGGGCACATAGTTTCTAGTACTAGTTTATTTCTTTTGATTCCTTTAGATAATAGGGGAATCGATAATGTTTTGTTTTCTATAATACTGGTTCCACATTTTTTTGGTTCAAGATGTGATCATGTTTGTTCCAATGCTTCAATTATAATCTCCTAATGGAACATCTTACATTCAGAGAAGGAAACAATTAGATAGTTCAAGGCAACATGGTGAAGTGGATTTTCTGCCAGTTATGTGCTCTCTTTTTCTTTGAAGATAACATTTCTTTTTTTACGTTAAATGATGATAGTTTGAGGCTTTGAACTACTATGGAGCTCCGACGCTTCGTAGGAGAGGGAGAAGTGGTGGGCGGCCATGATCAGGAAGAATACAAGTTATGACAAATTCTAAAACAGTTGTTCAATTGTGAGGATCCGATTTGGAATGGACAGTGTAGATTGAGTAACTACAAAATTTGCCTTCATTACACAAAGACAGACGATAAGCTCCTGGGCATTGCTTCACCTAGAGAGGGCCAAATGGGCGGCTCGGCACGGCCTAGCCCGTTTATCGGCTGGCACGGCCCATTTAGGCACAGCCCATTTCGGCCCGTCTAATAAACGGGCCGTGCCGTGCCGACACGGGTCCTCGAGGGTCAACGGGCCGGGTTGGCCCGTTAGCGCCAAAAACAAAAAAAAATGTTAGAAAAATTATAAAATAAAAAATGTATAAAAAAATCAAAAAAAATTAGAATAATTTGAAAAACTCAAAGGATGTAGAAAAACTTTTAAAAAATATGTAAATTAAGAAAAAGCTAAAATATGAAATAAATTCTAAAATAAGACAAATAATTAGAATTAAATAATGAGCTTTATTGATAAAGTTGCCTCATTAAAAACTTTGCCAAGTAAAAACTCAACACGAGAAAACCTTGGCAAAGAAAAAAGAGTATAGCCTATAGCTCAGGGATACATGAAAAAAGTGAAGATTATAATAATTCTTCCTGATTATTTAGATAAAGATTTTCAAACGTCTCCGCTAGCTCAACATTTTCTTTAGTGTGTTGAGCTCGTTGATCAGCTAGTTCCCAATCTTTCACAGTGAGAAGTATTTCCACCATCTTACTTGACAAATTTGTTCCTCTCTCCTCGATTATTCTTCCGGATAGACTGAAAGCAGACTCCGAAGAAACCGTGGAGATAGGAACTGTTAACACATCCCGTGCTAATATGAAAAGCACCGGATATGTTATCTTGTACTTGTGCCACCACTATAAAATGTTGAAGTCCTCCTCTTGCTGCTCTTGGTAGTTGACAGTGTCGGTGTTGAGATAGGCAGCTAGCTCCCCACCACTTGTTATGTCCGCACTTGACGTTGTTGTAGTCGAACTCCTTGAGGAAGAGCCACATGCACCCTATCTTTCCCCACACAGTTTTCTTCTTACCTATTGTGGGTGCTGGTGGTCACTGCATACGAACTCCAGCAAACTTCTGATCATACTTATCATAAAGTTGAAATAAGTTAGCACGGACATTTGAAAAATAACTAGAATAATCAGTACCCACCGCATCACTTAGAAGTGAGAGAACATTAGAAAATCCTTGAACTTTAGCTCTAGGATCTAAAATAAATGCAAATGCATATAACATAGGAATTTCTTTCCAATAGTTCAAAAATTTAGTTTTCATAGAATAAATAGATGTATGCAGAATATTATCATTTTCGTGGTTCCTTAAGTGGGTAGCGAATATGATGCACAATTAAAAGAGGTTGATTAATAAACTCCGGATAAAGCAACAGTGGAATCATAAAAAAGTTCCAAAAATAACAGCAAATATTAAACAACATATCAACGTTGCTCTGTGAGTAGCGGTTGACCATCCTGTCTATGATAGTGTGTGTTAATAAAAACATAAAAGTAAGTAGAGTTCCATCTAACAGGCATATCCAAACCAAACTTACGCTGACGCACCTCCATTACAATACAATAAGTCTTATATGCTACTACTCATTGATTACAACTATTTAAGAAAGATATTGCAACGCGAAAAGGTTCAAGGTACTAGTCTAACCTCTTTAAACCAGATTTAACTATAAGATTAATAATATGGCAAGCACAACGCTGATGTAATAAGAAAGATTCGACATACGAATTAAAAAGCGGAGTAAGAATGTTCATGGCAAAAGTATTTGCTGAAGCATTATATAATGTTATTGCAAAAATCTTATAGTAAGGCCAAAATCTTTCACAACTTTTACAATACAATTAGCAATATTTTCACCGGTGTATGCTGCATCAATTAATTCGAATCATATAATTCTCTTCTCTAGTTGCCAATCATTGTTTACATAATGAGCAACTACACTAAGATAATCCTCTTTAGCCCTACCACTCCATATATCCGATGTTAAAGACACAGAAAAAGTACAGGTACTAAATTGCTCTTTTAGCTTATTACGACAATTATTATAGTATTTAATCAAATATCTAGTTGTTGTCTGTCTAGGAACTTCAGAAAACCTAGGATTATGAGCGATTATAATATAGTTTTTAAATGCATATGACTCACCAAAGTTTAAAGCAAGATCTTGAGAAGCGATTAAACAACAAAGAGATTCACGAGCTATCTCGGGATTGTAGTCTCAGTCACGTACCGTACCGTCAAGATTGTACTGCAGCTGCGTCTGTCTCAAAGCCACCCCGCTTTTTTTTACAGCTCTCAACATGTCTCTTCAAGTGCCTCATTCCACCTGTAGATTTCGCAGTTAATTTGTGCTTACAATATTTAAAAATAGCATACCTGCTTTGAACGTTGTCTGATGTCTCAAAAATCTACTCGAAATCTTCCAATACTCCCGATGTACTGTGTCTTGATCTTTTTGTCCCGGTGCTTGCCGACGCAGTAGCACTTGTAGAGCCTGAAAATGGTACAGGTATTGCCGCTTCTTCAGCTTTATATGATGCAAGAAGCTCTTCGGGTGAAATCCCAAAATCAAAAGCCAGGAAAGACAAAAAATCTCCGTGCTCCATAAAGAAAACTGCAATAAATAATTACACTATTAGTACTTTAATATAATTAAAATACTACCAAAATTAAAAATTAAATCACAATTATTACCTTGATTTTTTGACAAAAGCCGGAATCCGAATTTTGAATTTTACCAAATTACCACTAAGAGCAAGAGAATTTTCACAAGAGAATGAAGAGAAGAGATTGCAAGTTTGGTGGTAGAGAAATGAAGGGGGTTGCCACCCTATTTATAGAAAAAAAATTGGGATTTTTTTAAAAAAAAATTGAATTTTTTTTAAGCCTCCAACAGCTAAAAATAGCTATTTTCGAATAAACGGGTCAAACGGGCCGTATGGAGCCTAATCGTGCCGTGTCGAACCCTAAACGGACCTTCTAGGGTGCCAGCCCAAGCACTGCATGGACTCCGGGCCATATCGGCACGACCCGCTTATGACCAGGCTAGGCCAAACCTGAGTCGTGACTACAGTGGCGTGCCTCGGACCGGCCCATTAGGCACGGCCCATTTTGCTGTCTCTAGGGACAAGTGCACACGCATCTTTTAAGCCCTCGCGGCCTCACCTCGCCCTCAACGCCGCCGCCAACGACGTCGCCCGCCTCCCACCGAAGCTCCCATCCTCCCACCCAGCGGGAGAGTGGAGCGGAGCGAAGATCCACCCGAGCTGGACGATTTCGTCTGTAAGCCCTAGCTTTCCTGGATCGATTTCGTGTTGCCCTAATTTCGTTATGTTGTCTTCTTTGCTGTGAGGGACCAAATCCAAATGAAATCCCATTCATTATGCGATGTTCCATCTGAGTCTTGTTGATGCCTCCAATTTCAGGGGTACTAGTGTGGCGGATTTGTTCGCTACTGGAACGCAACCCGTCCATTCGTCGATCCATCTGTGTGGTGGTTCATGAACGAGCGCAAGATCTCGGTGGGTTCCTGCGACACCATGGGGCTCGGGGTGTACCAACCGCTGGATGGGATGGTAGGTCGTACGTAGAAGTGGTTGTAGGCCGAAGTTGCGATATAGGCTGTACGTACAAGCAATCTGTCATCAGCGTCGACTCTGAAGAACGGTGAAGAAGAAGAACAGTGAAGTCGGTTGTGAGCATACCGCTTCAACGACTTCACTTATTGGCTCTGAAGGGTTCATATTAGCTCGGAGTTGTTAGGGTCGAGTATCCAACGGTAGAGGTTGAGTATTGTGTTGTCGTATGAAGAGGAACGCGGTATGCTACGCTAGCACAAAAAAAATTACCGCGTAACCAGAAAGCTACTCGCAAGAAGGGGATCATAGATAAGATTACCACTAGACGCGCAGTTGCGGAATCCTTCGCGCGTCGATGTAGTGGATCGTCCTCGTCGCAGTCGTTACGTCGATGTAGTGGATCATCCTCACCTCGCCGTGGATCGTCCTCCCACGCCGCAGTCGCAGCAGCGTCACCGCAGTAGTCCACACGTCCAGAGATGGAACACCGTGCGTCGGTGTGCAAGCACCTGGTCGCTCGGCAGGGGCAGCGAGAGGAGTAGGCTAGGGTTTCGAGTGAATCACTCCTAAACCGTGGGAAAGCACACATTGCGCCTCCTCCTCCCTCCTTATATAGCCACAAGATGAAACCTAAACTAGGGCCCATCGTGCTAAGCCCACGAGGTTCATTAATTACGGATCCAATCCAAATTAATGCGCCCCACCCATTAAGTGTGTGACCGCAGGTTCACGACGCTTGGACATGGATTCGAAAAACTCCTTTTCAATCCAATAGTTGGTAGCGGCTTCTTGCAAAGTATGCCAACTCCCAAACATACTATGATCAAATCGGACAGAACCTATCAAAAGTACTCATGCAATAATCCCTTTGCCAAGTATATGAAGATTGATCTCAAGGCGAGAAGCATGTCATCCTTTGATGATTCAATCCATCTCTCGTATCCGTGATATATTAATAAGTTGTGATTGACTCCTCAATCATGGCATGGCCATGCACTTCCTTAATCATATCACACGAGTGGCCTTGTCATATATCTCCGTTTCATTGGAGTGGCAAATTCC
Organism: Otatea glauca; assembly: GCA_036346275.1. Lineage (NCBI taxonomy): Eukaryota > Viridiplantae > Streptophyta > Magnoliopsida > Poales > Poaceae > Otatea > Otatea glauca. The sequence continues at coordinate 35,623,022 of CM070718.1, forward strand.
ATCTTGATCGCCACTTCCCTCCGCACGCTTCATAGTAAACATGAAAGCTACCTTTATAACTATCCGGTTAGGAAGTAGTGTTTGATAGCCCCAAGGAAAACTATTACACATGTAGGGAATATGACAATCTCAAGTCTAAGGATCATACATCTACTAGGTATGAGATACACTGATGACACATAAGAATGAAACATTCTCGCAGATGTCCCATTATGGTCTATCTAACCCATGTTCTTCAACATGCGTCCACAATGTATAGATGATATCTACATATCCCATGATCTATGAAGCATGATCATCGATCACTACATGTGCTGATCTATCCATCGTTGTCCTATACGATGAAATCCGATCAGAGATATTTATCGAATTACATCATTAAGTAAAGAGCTTCATAAGCAAGTCACATACTTGTTGATCAATACAATGATATACATTCATTGGACCAATAATCATAATATTATTCTTAAACATAGTCATGTTACAATCATCTAAATGATTGCCTCAAGGGCATAACACTAACAATCTCCCACTTGCACTTGAGTCAATCAATTAAGTATCTAATACCAATAGACCTTGTGTGCGCCTCATGCGTAGGCTGTGGCAGTGGCTTTGTCAACGGATCGGTCACATTGGCTTCCGTATGTACTTTGCATATTCTCACGTCACCTCTATCCACAATCTCGCGAATAAGGTGAAAGCGACGGAGTATGTGTTTAGACTTCTGATGTGATCTAGGCTCTTTTGCTTGTGCAATGGCACCACTATTATCACAATAGATGTCCATTGGACTATGTACTCCGCTTCTGTCGTAGAGTCGGCCACCGTGTTTTGCTTGGAACTCTTCCAGCTTACTGCTCCTCCATTAAGTGTAAACACAAACCCGGATTGCGATCGAAAATCATCTTTGTCAGTTTGGAAGCTTGCATCGGTGTAAACCTTTGCAACCAGATCTTCCTCACCTCCAAAAACAAGGAACATACCCTTAGTTCTTCTCAAGTACTTTAGGATATTTTTTACGGCTATCCAATGACCATCACCAGGATCCGCTTGGTATCTCTTGTGACACTTAGAGCATATGAGACATCTGGGCGTGTACAGATCATAGCATACATAATAGACCCAATAGTTGAAGCATATGGAATCTTGCTCATCCTGTCTCGCTCATCAGATGTCGAAGGACACTGATTCTTGCAGAGACTGATGCCATGTGACATTGGCATGAAACCTCTCTTGGATTCATGCATATTGAACCTTTTCAATATCTTGTCAATGTACGTTTCCTGACTTAATCCAATTAACCTTTTTGATCTATCTCTATAGATTTTTATGCCCAAGATATAGCATGCTTCTTCCAAGTCCTTCATTGAGAAACTCCTTTTCAATGAAGTCTTAACATCTTCAAGCATAGGAATGTCATTCCCGATCAATAATATGTCATCCACATACAAAATCAGAAATACAAGTGCGCTCCCACTAGCCTTCTTGTAAACACAAGGCTCTTCTTCATTTTTGATAAAGTCAAAACCTTTGACTACTTCATCAAAACGAATGTTCCAACTCCGAGATGCTTGCGTTAACTCATAAATGGATCTTTGAAGCTTGCATACCCTTTTAGCATATTTAGGATCAACAAAACCTTCAGGTTGTATCATGTATACATCCTCAGAAAGATTCCCATTAAGGAAGGTTGTTTTGACATCCATCTGCCATATTTCATAATCAAAATGTGCAGCAATAGCTAAAATGATCCGAACAGACTTGAGCATGGCTACCGGTATGAAAGTTTCATCATAGTCAACTCCTTGAACTTGTTTGAAACCCTTTGCCACCAACCGTGCCTTATAGATCTGAATATTTCCATCTACGTCTATCTTTTTCTTGAAAATCCATTTGCACTCAATGGTTTTTACACCATCAGGAGAGTCGACCAAGTTCCAAACTTGATTGTCATGCATGGATTGAATTTCGGATCTCATGGCTTCAAGCCATTTTTCGAGTTTGGGTCCATCATTGCTTCTTCATAAGTCGGGCTCATCATTGTCCAACAATAATATGTCATTCCCATATCTTATAGGTACATGACGTGGCCTCCCGACCTCACGTAATGGAGTCTCTTCCACAAGTTGTACAACACTTTGTACATCTTGTGAAGGTTCGATGGTAGCTTGAACATATTCATGTGATTCTCGAACTTCATCAAGATACACATCACTCCTACTGATTTCTTTTGAAAGAAACTTTTCTCCAAAAGACACCATTTGAACAACAAAACTTTGTTCTCGTTTCTTTTGTAAAAGTAATATCCTTTTGTTCCTTTAGGATACCCCACAAAAAGTATTTTTCGATTTAGGTGCGAGTTTATCCGATTGTAAACGCTTTACATAAGCCTCACATCCCCATATCTTGAGAAATGACAACATGGGTCTTCTCCGATCCATATCTCATATGGCGTCTTCTCAACGAATTTTGATGGGACCCTATTCAAAGTGAACGCAATTGTCTCTAGAGCGAAACCCCGAAGGATAATGGCAGATCTGTTTGGTGATCATTGACCGAACCATATCTAATAAAGTTCGTTACGTCGTTCGGACACGCCATTCCATTGAGGCGTTCTGGCGGAGTAAGTTGCGAACGATTCCACATTGCTTTAGATGATCACCAAACTCTTGACTCAAGTATTCGCCACCACGATCGGATCGTAAGTGTTTTATTGTTTTGCCAAGTTGATTTTGTACTTCGCTCAAACTCTTTGAACCTTTCAAAAGTTTTGATTTATGCCTCATTAAATAGATATATCCATATCTCTGAAGTCATCGGTAAAAGTTACAAAGCATCAAACCCACCCCTAGCAATGAGCTCATTGGTCCACATACATCTGTATGTACTAGGGCCAATAATTCACTTGTTCTCTCACTAAAACCTGTGAAAGGGGCTTTTGTCATCTTGCCAAGTAAACAAGATTCACATGTTTCAAATGATTCAAAATCAAATGAGGTTAGAAGTCCATCACCATGGAGCTTCTTCATGCGCTTCTCATTTATATGGCCTAAGAGACAATGCCACAAAAAGGTAGGGTTCAAATCATTAGGCCGATGCCTTTTTACATTAATATTATAGACAGGTTTTTCTTCGAGTTCAAGGACGTACAACCCATCCACCATGGGGCAACGACCATAATACATATCATTCAAAAATATCGAACAAACAAAGTTCTTTATTTTGAAATCATAACCTTCATGTTCCAAACAAGAAGATGAAATAATGTTTCTACTCAAAGATGGAACAAAATAACAATTATTGAGTTCTCAAACTAATCCTGAAGGCAAATGCAATGGGTATGTGCCAACGGCAAGACCAGCAACTCTTGCTTTATTCCCCACGCGAAGATCCACTTCTCCTTTTGCCAAGTCTCTACTCTTTATCACCTCGCAACGAATTGCAAATGTGAGCAATCGAACCAAGATCATATACCCATGAGCTGAGTGAAGAAGTAGCAAGATTAATTTCTATAACATTAATACAAGTGGAAACCACATTTCCATTCTTCTTATCGCGCTGTACTTTTCGTATTCCGCTTCCAATGCCCCGATTTCTTGCAATAGAAGCATTGGGTATCGTGTTGAGGGCCAACTTTAAGCTTCGAAGCTTAGTTTTGAGGCTTGCGATCTCATCTTGAGCCTTGCCCTTGCCCTTGCTCTTTCCCTGCCCCCACCTTAGCCTTCCTCTTTTGAAAGCGGTTGTTTTTCAACCATCATCACATGATTGGGTTTTTCTTAATGCTTTCTCGACACCTTGAGCATCCCATGTAGCTCTGTTAGGCTTTTCTCCATGCTATTCATATGAAAATTCATAATGAATGGCTCAAAGCTCTGAGGCGTAGACGGAGAATAACATCTGTGGCCAAACCGAGGCTAAGGGAAACTCAAGTTTTTCCAATCTCCCAATGTAACCAATCATCTTGATCACATGAGGATCGACCGATCGCCTTCACCGACTTACAAGCAAATAAAAGTTTTGAGATACCATACCTCTCAGCTCTTGCTTGATTCCCAAACATGCCCTTCAAGCCCACAATCATATTGTAAGCATCCTGGTCCTCATATTGCTTTTGGAGCTCGAGTCCATGGTGACTAGCATGAGACAGTGACCTCTATAGAAGCATTAACATGCTTTTCATATTCAACCTTCAAATTCGAAACATTTTGGTGGTTCATCAGAATTGGATTCTCTAGAACATAGTCCTTCTTTTCATGCTTGAGAACAATTCTCAAAGTTGCGATACCAATCAACAAAATTAGTTCCATTCAGTTTTTCCCTTTCCAAACCGATCTCAAAGCAAAACCAGTGTAGCGGGGAGTAGGAGAAGGTGCCATTGAACTACAACAAAAACATGCAAAGATTCTAAGTACTATGTTTATGTAAAACTTTATTAAACCTTTTAATTAAAGACACTCCTATTTTATGTCCCTTTTATAGACACATAGTGAGTATTCAAGATCCATATTCATCAAACACTAGTGAGCTTTGGCATCACTGCTAGAAATTTAATGACATAGGTAAGCAACACCTTTGCTAATTACATCATATGTAACTCTTGTTTGTTGAGTATGAAAACAAGTAATGAATGCCTCCATCAACTTGACTCACGGCCAGGTCAACCTGCCCTAAGGGCTCACATGAGGGAGGGAGCACTTCCCGTATTCGGGTGCCAATTAAGAAACCTGCCTCATGTGTGTTTTCCTAGACACCACTTGTCTTGTATAAGTTCCTTCATTACTGAAATCAAATCCCAACCACTTATGTCCTCAAGCCCAAAACCGTTTTGATAGCTTGATTAAATCTACCATTGTTATACGTGATGTGTCCAACACATCCCTATCATCTATTGAGATAGCCATTGATATACTACTTTGGTAGTCATATCAATAACAATCTAAATTCTTGATAGGTGCAACAATTGGATGGACAATTTGATTTAAAATTTTTAACTATAGGGAAGAACAAAGATTACTAAGAACATGGCATCACATGCAATGAGCATAAAGAAAATAGCAAGGATTAAACACACATCCACAGGAAATCAAAATAAGCTGTGAAATAGCATGGCCCTTAGCATTAAGATCTCCATCATCATGCTTGTTGGTTCACCTAGCCACCTTGCTTGATTTGTTCACCTAGCCATCTTGCTTGATACCATCGTCTTCATCATTATGGATGCAACTCCTTACAACTTTTGATAATGAATTTTACATGAGGGTTTGAAGCATCACAAGTCGACACGCAGGTCGTTATACAATTTAAATAGTCTTATGGCTTGACACAGCACGCAGGCCATGTGGAAATTACATGCATCACATACACATAGGTCATACTATTTCACATAATTCTCTGCAAAAACGAGTTAAACAAAAGCAACCCTACGACTCCGGGGTCCGAGGGGCGCGCGGGCGGTCCTACCGGCCGTAAGCGGCGGGTCCGAGGGGCCCGCGCAAGGGTCCAAGGCGAGCTCTAGCGGCGGTCTTGGAAAATTTTTAGAGGCATGTCTTCCGACATGGGAAAACACCTCAAAATTTCCACGGATCAACCGATTGACCCAATCCGATCTAACATGATTTGCTTGGTCCCATATGGATACGTTTGAAACCCCGATGGCGGTAACCCGACCGTAAGGGTAACGCCGCATCATGAACGGACTCACCCAAATCAATATTGAATCTGTTTGCGCTTACCATGGATCAACCAGATTAACCCAATCCAACTCAATCGATTGGCTTGGTCCCATATAGATACGCTTTGAAACCCCGATGGCGGTAACCCGACCGGTAAGGGTAACGTCGCATCATGAACGGACTCACCCAAATCAAGATTGAGTCGGTTTGCACTTTCTCAAACCCTAAACCGATCGATCTCATCGATGGTTGCCGTCACCAATTCATCACATGAACTGGTGAACATGTAATAGATCCAATCTACTAACCTTACACATCATATGTGCAACATCCAGATCACAAAACTATACGAGATGGCTCGATACCATCAAGAGGAACGCGGTATGCTACGCTAGCACAAAAAAATTACCGCAGAACCGTAAAGCTACTCGCAAAAAGGGGATCATAGATAAGATTACCACTAGACGCGCAGATTGCGAATCCTTCGCGCCGATATAGTGGATCGTCCTCGCCGCAGATCGTTACGCCGATGTAGTGGATCGCCCTCACCTCGCCGTGGATCGCCCTCCCACGCCGCAGCCGCAGCAGCGCCACCGCAGAGTCCACACGCCAGAGATGGAACACCGCGGCGTCGGTGTGCAAGCACTGTCGCTCGGCAGGCGGCGAGAGGAGTAGGCTAGGGTTTCGAGTGAATCACTCCTAAACCGTGGGAAAGCACACATTGCGCCTCCTCCTCCCTCCTTATATAGCCACAAGATGAAACCTAAACTAGGGCCCATCGTGCTAAGCCCACGAGGTTCATTAATTACGGATCCAATCCAAATTAATGCGCCCCGACCATTAAGTGTGTGACCTGCAGGTTCACGACGTTTGGACATGGATTCAAAACTCCTTTTCAATCCAATAGTTGGTAGCGCTTCTTGCAAAGTATGCCAACTCCCAAACATACTATGATCAAATCGACAAAACCTATCAAAAGTACTCATGCAATAATCCCTTTGCCAAGTATATGAAGATTGATCTCAAGGCGAGAAGCATGTCATCCTTTGATGATTCAATCCATCTCTCGTATCCGTGATATATTAATAAGTTGTGATTGACTCTCAATCACGGCATGGCCATGCACTTCCTTAATCATATCACACGAGTGGCCTTGTCATATATCTCCGTTTCATTGGAGTGGCAAATTCCATCTTGATCGCCACTTCCCTCGCACGTTTCATAGTAAACATGAAAGCTACCTTTATAACTATCCAGGTTAGGAAGTAGTGTTTGATAGCCCCAAGGAAAACTATTACACATGTAGGGAATATGACAATCTCAAGTCTAAGGATCATACATCTACTAGGTATGAGATACACGATGACACATAAGAATGAAACATTCTCGCAGTTGTCCCATTATGGTCTATCTAACCCATGTTCTTCAACATGCGTCCACAATGTATAGATGATATCTACATATCCCATGATCTATGAAGCATGATCATCGATCACTACATGTGCTGGTCTATCCATCGTTGTCCTATACGATGAAATCCGATCAGAGATATTTATCGAATTACATCATTAAGTAAAGAGCTTCATAAGCAAGTCACATACTTGTTGATCAATACAATGATATACATTCATTGGACCAATAATCATAATATTATTCATAAACATAGTCATGTTACAATCATCTAAATGATTGCCTCAAGGGCATAACACTAACATCGTATACTCTGTAGCCGATACGGTAAGAGCTTGGCAAGCTTTGTAAGTGTTAATCGCGATTTGGTTGGGGTAAGCGCCGGAGCACAGCGTGTATATATACCCTTGTAAGAGGCAAATGGGGAGATGACTTTTGATGACTTGAGTAATACGAAATCTCTTTCCCCTCTTCCAAACCTTCTTCCTTTTGTCTCGTGTTCTTCCAGATCGCGTCAAACTCACGCCTTGATCTTCCAGAGGCCACGGGGCTGACAAATGGTATCAGATTTTAGGTTCGATCACGCATAGAGCTGTAAAATCCCAGAAGAAGGTTGGGGAACTGAAAGTGCATCTAGGCACTTATGTTATTTTGGTGATTAATGAATGTTATTTTGGTGATTAATGACAAACACTCATAATGACAATCTATGTAAATTAAGTAAATGCTTAACTTAGTGCTTAGCAAATGACAAACCTCTAATATGATTATATTGCTATGAGACTAACTTGTTATTGCCTAGTTGAGTATCAGTCTCATCTATTTAGAGGAAAATCAAATAGGAAGGTTAAGCAAAGATAAGGTATGCAATTTTGGTATCTATTCTATATTTGTTATTGCATTCCTTTCGTGCAAATGCATAGTGAACTCCAAGTAGCATGTTGATTATATATATGCACATTGGTTCATGTCATATTTATTTGTGTATATATATTCATTTGAGTTCATTATAGTATGCATGTATTAACTAGAGTTAAACTTCATATTGCTATAGATTGACTTGGTGCATGCATGTTTTATTTGTATATCTTCTCATGCAATTCTCTTAGTGAAGTTTATCTAGTGTTGGATCACATATTTACTCTTACTCCAAATATTATTTGCACATGTACAATTCGTGTATATTCTATCATGTGCTTTATTTAAGTAAAGTCTGTGATCCTTGCCATGATTTAATTGATTCATCCTATTGGCAATTATATATCTCTCTAGTGCATATAGATCAATTACATATTCATCATGATGTACTTAGTAGAGAACATTTCTTATGTCAAGTGTTTCCATTTATATTGTGCTTCTTTATATGAAACACTTGTTGTAATCAACTGCTCACAAATATCAACTCTATTCATATCTATTGAGCTTTTGGGACTAATGTCTTTCATGAGTAGTTTGGAAAGAATTAGGTCCCGTTTGTGTATGATGACCAAGGTATCCCGGAGGATGATCATTGTCGAGGTCAACAAGACGGCGGTGTCACCAAGAGTTGAGGACTAAGTCAAGAGCGACTTGGCGTGGAGATCGCCGAGAGGATGATCAAGTCAAGGTTGATAGGACGAGAGTCTCATGAGGTGAATCGAGTCGAGTTGGACAAGGCGAAGATGTCATCAATTATATGGTGAAGGTCTTCATGCATCGACATCAAGAAAGAAGACGGCAAGTGACTAGTTCTAGACTTATATTATCTTTGATTTAATTTGAGTCTAAGGATTGCCGTACTATTAAGAGGGATGCGATGTCGAATGACTTTAGATGTGTCAAGTGCTCAAGTGATCCATCCTTGTGAAATCTTAGAAAGGAGTGGTGTTGGTAGTGCTTAGGAAAGTGAGGGTTGTAGGTCTCTCTTGATTTCTTTGTGAAATCTGTGGTTATCCTTTGATATTTGGGTAGTGAGACCTTGTTATTTGTGTAGCCCTCGTTCTTAGCTTTCGGAGAGTCCAAAATCACTGAAATCGAGTCCGAGTCAAAAGTTATGCTCGTTTTCGTCGGCTGCTCGGTGTAATCCGGAGTATCCGGACTTCAATCCGGACACTCGGGTTGACTCCTCATTGTTGTTCTCAGTGCAATCCGAGTATCCGGTTTCATCCGAGTCTCCGGATTGTGCAGAGTTGTTTCCAACGGCTAGTTTTCTTGGGACCTCTATTTAAAGCCCTCCTCTTCCCCTCTTCAAAGAGGCTGTGTTCCCACTTATTAGAGGTGCTATACCCTTGTTCTTGAGCCCCCAAAACACCTCTTTTACCCTTAGATCTAAGTGATCCCCTTGTGAGAAGGGTTGGGAAGAGTTTGGGGAGTGAGATTTGAGTTGATTGAGCACTTGATTTCATCTCCAAGCTTGTTCTTCGTGAGCATTTGTTACTCTTGGAGGTTGAGGACTCCTAGACGGCTAGGAGGTCGCCTACGAGCCACCGGAGCTTTGTGTGGTTGGCCGTGGGAAGTTTGTGAAGGCCGGTTCCGCCTCCGTAAGGGAAGGAATCAAAGGAGTGAAGACCGGCGAGTGCATTTGTGCAACACCGGAGGAAGAGGGTTGAAAGAGACCCGGCTCAAGTGTGACCGAGCCGCCTCAACGGAGACGAGGATCCTCAAGGATCCGAACCGGGTGAAAAATCATCGTCTCCAAGTTTGCTTCTTTCTCTTGCTTTAGCATTTGTTTTGAATCTTGAAATTGCCCGATCTACTCTTTTGTTGTGTTTGGCTCCAGATCTTCTATGCCCTCAGGTACCTGACATCATTTAGATCTTTTGTATTCAAGTAGATTGTTGAAAAATTGCAAAGATTTAAAATCTCCATTCGAAATCTCCAATCCGGAGTATCCGGACTCCTCAACCCGGACAGTCCGGATAATCCGGAGTATCCGGATTGAATACCCCGGACACTCGGGTTAGGACCCTCGATTGGACTATCCGAGTATCCGGATTGAATACCCGACGATCCGGATAATCCGAGTATCCGGATTGAATAACCGGACACTCGGGTTAGTACCTCGGATCGGACTATCCGAGTATCCGGATTGAATATCCGGACACTCCGGATTGTTCAGGAAACTCGGGAGATTTTATTTAGCTGCAAATTTTTATTCCGCTGCATTTAAGCTATAAAGTTTTTAATCCGCCTATTCACCCCCCCTCTAGGCGACATCCCCTGTCCTTTCAGGAACTCAGATTCGCATCTGAATCTGACGATCCCTATGATTTCAGGATATCTGGTTGGCTCGGCTGTCGATCGGACACAACGGCTCCTCCAAAGCCATCAGTTCAGACGTTGTTCATCCTTGATGCGATGGGGGAGATGTCGAGGCGTGCTGATGAGAAGTTGGATGCGATCAAAGAGAGCTTGGATTTGTTGTTTGCTCAAGTAGGAACAATCGATTCAACCCAGCAATAGCTTTTGGCGAGAACAGATTTAACAGCAAAAGCAGTAGAACATCAGGCCAGAGAACAGCAGCTGTTATCTAAGCAGATTGAGGCTACTGGTCAGGCAATGGCACGTTTGCATGCAGATCGGCTGTTGGAGGGACATGGTCATGGTGAAGGACCAGGATTTACTCAGAGCAAGGCTCTATTTTCCCCTACGGCACCAAGATGTCGAATTAGGACAGAAGTTGAACCTCACTACTCTTCTTCGAGTAGACACACCAACTGCTCGACGGGCGATACTCAGGAAGGAATTGGGGTAAGTTCTCATACTCATAGAGAATTTGGTGGCACGACTAGGAGTCCATTGCCGAAGTTGTCGTTCCCTACATTTGATGGGATGAATGCTCGACTATGGAGAGACAAATGTCAGGATTATTTCAAAATATTCAATATCCCTGAATCTTTATGGGTGATGACAGCCACGTTGCACATGGAAGGTAATGCGGCTAGATGGCTGCTAGTGTATAAGGTTAAGAATGAGTTGGGGGAGTGGGAGCAGTTTGCTGATGCAGTAGAACATAAGTTTGGAACATTTGATTACCGTCAGTTGTTGAACGAACTGTTGGATATCAGACAAACTGGTTCGGTTGGAGAGTATAAAACACAATTTGATGAACCAATGTATGATATATCAATACACAACCCACATTATGATGAAGCGTTATTTGTGTCTCACTTTGTGAATGGATTAAAACCAGAAGTGAGAGACAAGGTACAGGGAATGATCCCAAGTTCAGTAGACCAAGCTGCTCTGCTAGCAAGGGTACAACAAGATATCAAAGAGAAAAATAAACTGTGGAAAACTAAGGGAGCTGGCATGTACAAACCAGACATTGATCACAACAATGTAAAGTTGGGGCAAGGAGAATTATGGAAAGCAAGATAGTTAAGAGAATATCGTAGAATCAATGGTCTTTGTTATCAATGTGGAGAAAAGTATGAGCCTAATCATCAAGTAAATTGTAAGAAGGCTCAAGTTCAGTTGCAAGCACTGACAGTCGAGGATACAGGAGAGGTCTTATCAAATGAAGTTTTGGATTTGTTAGAAACTGCTGATTTGCATAAAGAAGATCTGTTTCAATTGTCTCTCCAGGCATTAGATGGCACTGATAACACTGAAACAATGAAATTGTTAGCATTAGTGCGAAATCAAGTCATGTTGGTATTGGTCGACTCTGGTAGTTCCCATAGCTTTATCAGTTTGGATTTCTTGCGCAGAATTGGAGGGGTACCACAGAAAACAAGAGCAGTCACAGTGAGAGTAGCAAACGGGGACGCGATGGTTTGTGACAGTTGGGTACCTAAATTGACACGGTGGACACAAGGTCATACGTTCCAAACAGATTTAAAAGTATTGGAGTTGTGTGGCTATGATGTGGTACTCGGGATGGATTGGCTGCAAGCATACAGTCCAATGATTTGTAATTGGAATGAGAAGACAATGCAATTTGAACACAAAGGCAAATAAATTGTCTTGCAGGGAGTTCGGAACCTGGAAGTATCAGAAGTAAACACTGTGTCAGCGGATTAGATTGAGAAATGGAGGAAAAGTAGTAATATTTTGGCTTGGGCATTATTGGAACAAAGAACAGAACAAAAGGACGAGTTACTTCCAAGTGAGGTAAGAGCAGTGCTGAAGCAGTATGAAGATATATTCTCAGAACCACACGAACTTCCTCCGAAAAGAATATATGATCATACCATACCCTTATTACCCAGTGCCATTCCAGTGAATGCTCAACCATATAGATATTCTCCACTGCATAAAACTGAAATCGAGCGGCAAGTTTGAGAAATGATTTCTTCAGGTATTATCACACCAAGCGTAAGTCCTTTTGCATCACCGGTATTGTTGGTAAAGAAGAAAGATGGATCTTGGCGATTTTGTGTGGATTATCGCAGGCTTAATGATCAAACTATTAAAAACAAATTTCCAATGCCCGTTATTGATGAACTTTTGGATGAATTAGCTGGTACACAATATTTTTCCAAGTTGGACCTTCGCGCCGGGTACCACCAGATCAGAATGGCTGAACAAGATGAGTTTAAGATAGCTTTCAAAACTCACCATAGGCAGTATCAGTTCTGAGTGATGCCTTTCGACCTGACTAATGCTTCGGTGCATTTCAGTGTGTGATGAATGCTATATTGGCACCATATTTGCGAAAATTTGTACTCGTGTTTATTGACGACATCCTCATTTACAGTTCCGATCTATCTTCACATGTGCAGCATTTAACAGCCGTTTTCAGTACCTTACAGGATCACACATTTTTTGTCAAGAGATCAAAATGCACGTTTGCTCAACAGCAATTGGAATATCTGGGTCATATCATATCTAATAAAGGAGTAGCTACATATCCGAATAAGACTGAAGCAATAACAAATTGGCCTACACCTCGAAATGTGTCAGAATTGCGAGGTTTTTTAGGCCTGACAGGATATTATCGCAAATTTGTAAAAAGCTATGGGATTATTGCCAAACCACTCACCAATCTACTTAAGATCAAGGCATTTAAATGGGATGACTAGGCTGTGGAAGCTTTCATTCAATTAAAGCAAGCAATGGCATCAACTCCGGTGTTAAAATTACCAGATTTTAACCAACCGTTCGAAATTGAAATAGATGCTTGTGATTTTGGAATTGGAGCAGTATTGTTACAACAAGGACATCCAATCGCCTTTTACAGCAAAGCTTTGAGCAAAGTTCATCAAGGTAGGTCTATCTATGGAAAAGAATTCCTCGCAGTAATATTGGTTGTCGATCGTTGGAGATCTTACTTGCAGCGCCAAGAATTTATAATTCGAACGGATCATAAGAGTTTATGTTATTTAGAGGACCAACAATTGCAGTCTGATATGCAAAGAAAAGCCATGACACGTCTCATGGGATTGCAATTCCGCATTGTGTATAGAAAGGGGAAAGAAAATGCTACCGCAGATGCACTATCAAGAGTTGGACAAATGATGGCATTGCAAGCGAAATCAGAGGTCCAACCGTTGTGGATTCAAGAAGTACTTAATTCATATGTGACGGATTGCGCTGCTCAACAGAAGCTCACTCAGTTGGCTTTGAATAGTCCGGATGAAATGGGTTTCAGTTTGCATTAGGGGATTATTCGGCATCATGGTAAAATTTGGGTAGGGAGCAATTCAGCTCTACACACCAAATTGATTGCTATGTTTCATGCTAGTGCACTTGGGGGCCATTCTAGAGTTCAGGCAACACATCAACAAATCCATAAACTTTTTAGCTGGACTGGTATGAAACAAGAGGTTGATGATTTTGTTAAGCAGTGTGCAATTTGTCAGCAAGCCAAACATGAAAGAAACAAACCACCTGGATTATTGCAACCACTCCCAATTCCTTCTTCCGTTTGGCAAGAAGTAATAATGGACTTTATTGAGGGTTTACCGCTGTCCGAGGGGTGTAATGTCATTATGGTGGTGGTGGATCGACTGTCTAAGTACGCTCATTTCATTACTTTACGACACCCCTTCACCGCTCAGAAGGTAGCTATATTGTTTCTTGAGCATATTGTTAAGTTGCACGGGGTACCGATGTCAATTACCACTGACAGGGACAAGATTTTTACTAGCTATTTTTGGAAAGAATTGTTCAAGGCAGTGGGGACTAAATTGCAATTTAGCACGTCATATCATCCCCAAACGGATGGTCAATCCGAACGAGTCAATCAGTGCTTGGAAATGTATTTGAGATGTATTGTGCATCAGACACCAGGGAAATGGAAGAAGCAATTGGCCTCAGCTGAATTTTGGTATAACACAAGTTTTCATACTTCATTGGGATGTTCTCCATTTAAGCTGCTCTATGGCTGTGAGCCCAATTACGGCATTATACCTCCTGTGTTGTCAGACAAACCTGCAGAGGTTAAGGACATGTTGTTGGAAAGGGCACTTTATACCGAACTCATCAAACAACATTTGGCAGCAGCTCAAAACAGGATGAAACTTCAAGCAGACAAGCACAGGACAGATCGACAATTTCAGGTGGGTGAACAAGTTTTGCTTAAATTGCAGCCGTATGCGCAGTCTTCATTGGTCAATCGACCATATCCTAAACTGGCATTCAAATTTTATGGTCCGTTTAGTATTGTGGCAAAGATTGGTAAAGCTGCTTACAAACTGGATCTACCGCCTTATAGTCATATTCACCCAGTGTTCCATGTATCTCAACTGAAAGCTTTCAACTTAAATTACACTCCAGTATTCTCTGAACTGCCCAAGTTGGTGGAATTAGACAGTACTTACCGAGCCAGAGGAGATATTGGACAGGAGATTAGTCAATAAGGGCAATTCGGCAATTGTTCAAGGATTGATCAAATGGACAGGGATTCCGACAGAATCAGCGACGTGGGAAGATCTGGATGCGTTACAGAGCCGGTTTCCTCATGCAGTTGTTTGGGGACAAGCAACCTCTGAAGGGGGAGCCAATGTCATCAGCGTCGACTCTGAAGAACGGTGAAGAAGAAGAACAGTGAAGTCGGTTGTGAGCATACCGCTTTAGTGACTTCACTTATTGGCTCTGAAGGGTTCAGATTAGCTCGGAGTTGTTAGGGGCGAGTATCCAAAGTAGAGTTGAGTATTGTGTTGTCGTATACTCTGTAGCCGATACGGTAAGAGCTTGGCAAGCTTTGTAAGTGTTAATCGTGATTTGGTTGGGGTAAGCACCGGGCGCAACGGGTATATATACCCTTGTAAGAGGCAAATGGGGAGATGACTTTTGATGACTTGAGTAATACGAAATCTCTTTCCCCTCTTCCAAACCTTCTTCCTCCTGTCTCATGTTCTTCAATATCGCATCAAACTCACACCCTGATCTTCCAGAGGCCACAGGGGTGACACAATCGAAGACCGGATTCATGATGTTGGCTGAAAATTTGGGACCTTGTTCCTTAGCCCAGGACGTGATTCTCGAAGCCTTTGAACCTAGGGCTTATAAGCATGATCTTATTTGTTGGGATTTTAGGGGGGTAGATGTTCTGTGAGGGTGGAAGTTTTTCCTGTTTTTATCTGGTGCAAGGAGATGCATGTGAAATTTACGATTTGGCGGCATTGAGCTTGCTGGATTTGGCTCTCTGTATTTATTAGCAATCTTTGGAAATAAGCTGAAAGAACTGTACCAGCTCCATCTAAGTGCCACGTGTAGCTTTTGTTCAGAGTTTGTAAGGTGTGCAGTGTTGTACAATAGCAGTTAGTGGGTGGTTACCAAAAAAATCTGTGTGAAGTATATGGTTCATTTGAAGGAAATATGTAATTACATATTTAACATGTTTTGGCGTTTGTCCAACCTAACTTTTAATTTTGGGTAACCTTTAAATATTCTTATGATTTCAAGCAATATGACTATGGCATTCGAAACACTATTACATGAATTATACATAAAATGTTTGAGTCACTGTCGGTTATATGCGTATTATAAGTATATTCAACTATGGTGCTATTCTAAAAAATCCAAATGTGGATGTTCTCCATGTTACGTTGGTTCATTCATCATTGTTTCAAATTTGAACAGTGGATTGGGGGAAATGTTGAGGTGAAGCATTTTTACCACGAATAGCTTAGAGGCAATATTAGCAGGCATTGCCATATTTTTGGAGATATATTTAAGTGATGAATCAAAGGGTAAGGGTTGTAGTCTATTGATTACTAATCATGCTTAAGACCGCTTAATGTTTCATAGGTGCATGTCTAGGACATTAAGATACAACAACAACAACCAAGCATTGTCTCAAACAAGTTGGGTAGACTAGGAATGAAACCCAATCAAAGTCAAAAGACCGCTAAGCCTTCGATCTTAGGTCATGGAAAGTGTGGAAGTCAATTGTTAATACAAAGAAAATGTGAACCCCACTTTCAGCAAAAGCCATCATATTTGTTGAATTAATCAATAACTGATTTAGCACTTCTGAACAAGTTTGAATTGAATCATGTAGAGGTTGCACCAATTCCTGGTGTTGTATCCAACTCTATACTGTTCATTCAATAGTGAAGCTTTTTCTGCATGCGGTTTAAATATCTGAAAAAACAACTACGCATTGGTCTTTTTCTGATATTTTCGTTTAGAATGAACTTACAACTTTTTATGGCTCACTATTAAACATGGTATTCTTCTGTAAGAACTCTAGTATTAGAAGAAAATTGTGAATTCAGTCTTTTCTGACAAATTACTGATCAAATTTTGTCCAGACATTAATAATGCATAAATTCAGGAACTTGTTACAACAACAACAACCAAGTTTTTTTGTCCCAAACAATTTGGGGTAAACTAGGAATGAAATCCAATCGAAGTAGACCCCTAAACATTCGATCTTAGTTTATGGTCGGTTCGTCAGTCTCGGTTCGAGATTCAAGGCTGACTAGGGAATAGGTTTGGAAATTCTGACTTCAGGTCTTCTTCACGCACCAAGGTTGCCTCATTCTCAGAATAGTTGCTCCACTGAACTCTGCAAAAGCGAACTGACTTGTTCCTGGTATTGCGCTCCACAACATCCAAAATTTTCATCGGTTGCTCCTTGTAGGTTAAATCCTTTTGCAACTCAATCTCTTCCAAAGGTGTCTGCTCCGCTGGCCCCCGAAGACACTTCTTGAGCTGTGACACATGGAACACATCATGCACGTCTGCCAGTGACTGCGGTAATTCCAACTGGTAATTAACCTCCCCTCGACGGCTCAAAATCTTGAACGGTCCAACATATCTTGGGGCAAGCTTTCCTTTAGCGTGAAACCTTTTAACTCCCTTCAAAGGGGTAACTCTAAGATACACGAAATCGTCGAGCTCGAAACTCAAATCACGACGTCGATTATCAGCGTAACTCTTTTGCCTTGACTGCGCGATTTTCAACCTCTCTCTTATCATAGCAACTTGCTCTTCAGCTTCCTTGAGAATATCAGGGCCAAATATCATACGCTCTCTTGTCTCATTCCAATTCAGCGGGGTACGACAGGCACGACCATATAAAGCTTCAAATGGCGACATCTGCAAACTAACCTGGTAACTGTTGTTATAACTGAACTCTGCATACGGTAAACATTTGTCCCATGAAGTAGTGTAGGCTAAAGCGCAAGCTCTTAACATATCTTCCAGAATATGATTTACTCTTTCTATCTGGCCATCGGTCTGTGGATGATATGCTGTGCGGAAGTTCAAGCGTGTTCCCATGCTTCATGCAATTTATCCCAGAATCTCGAGGTGAACTGAGTACCTCTGTCTGACACTATTTTTTTAGGCACACCATGCAAACACACAATTCTGGCCATGTATAATTCTGCTAACCGGTCTCCTGAGTAAGTTGTCTTAACCGGAATGAAGTGAGCAACTTTGGTCAATCGATCCACAATGACCCATATAGAATCATACCCACTTTGAGTTCTTGGCAACCCAGTGATAAAATCCATGCCAATTTTTTTCCATTTCCATTCTGGGATTTTTAATGGCTGTAGTAAACCTGTTGGTCTCTGGTGTATTGCCTTAACTCTCTGGCATATATCACACAAGGCAACATGCTCAGCGACTTCACGCTTCATATTCGGCCACCAAAACCTCTCCCTTAAGTCCTGGTACATCTTGGCGCTTCCCGGATGGATTGAATACTTGGAATCGTGAGCCTCTTCCAAAATCAACTGCTTAAGCTCCGATCTGTGTGGCACACAGATTCTACCCTTGAACCACATGGTACCCCGGTCATCCATAGTAAAATCTGTCGCTAATCCTTCATCCTTTTTAGCTTTGATTCGGTTGATTTTCTCATCATCCTTTTGCCCTTCCCGAATCTGATCCTCAAGCGCCGGTTTTACTTCCAATGCAGCTATGAATCCTTCTGGAACCATTTCCAATTTTAACTTCTGAAACTCAAGCGTCGGTTTTACTTCCAATTGCCGTCAAGGGGAAGTTACTTATCAGTTAGAATTACCTCAGTCGCTGGCAGGCGTGCATAATGTGTTCCATGTGTCTCAGCTCAAGAAGTGTCTACGGGTGCCAGCAGAGCGAACGCCTTTGGAAGAGATTGAGTTGCAGAGGGATTTGACCTACAAGGAGCACCCGATAAAAATTTTGAATGTCATGGATCGTAGGACCAGAAACAAGTCTGTTCGCTTTTGCAGAGTTCAGTGGAGAGTAATCATTCAGAAAATGAAGCAACCTGGGAGCGAGAGGAGGATCTGAAGTCGGAATTCCCAAACCTATTCCTTAGATAACCCTGAATCTCGAGTCGAGATTCTGTTAAGGGGGCAGGGTTTTGTAACACCCCAAAATTTGCAAATAAAATTATTTTATGGCTATTTGTGTTTTTTCTAATTTTCTGGATTTATTTGCATTTTTCTGGATTTATTTAGAATTTCCAAAAAACAATTTATATTGGCTTATTTGTGAAAAGTATTTATTTAAAGCCAAAGTCAAAATAAAGTTTTGCCAAAAATATTTTATTTAAGATCAAAATGCCACAAAGTATTTCTGAGAATTTTCGGGGGATTTTATTGAAATTTTATTGGCCCAAAACAAATTAAAGTAATTTCAGGATTTATTTTATTTCGCAAATCTCTGGAAAATCGGAAGGAATAAGACGGGTCGCAGCCCAAGATCTTGCGCTCGTGGCTCAAAGATAAAGGCGCCCTCACCCGCTCCGTCGCCGTTCCGCGTGGCAACCATTAGATCCAGATCGGACGACCGTTCCCTTCGCGAAACCCTAGCGCAGTCGGCCGTTGGATCATGATCGTGCGATTGAGATCGTGCGGCGTTATTTTGGAAAGATCTGATCGCATCCGTTAATTTTGGAAAGTGCAGATTGGATCGCATCATCCGTGATGCAATCGCGGCCGTTGATCGTGGATCGGACGGTTAGTGGTCGCCGTCCCCGATTCGATTTCTGAGTTCGCCGCCGCGCACCGTCTCCGTCGCGGAGAGCTAGGGTTTCCTTTTTGCGCGCATGCCGAGGCTATAAAAGCCGCAGCCCGTACTCCGATGTTCCTCGTCCCCTTGCGCAGCCAGTAGCACTAGCCTCTTCGCCAGTTTCGCCGCCGTCGTCGCCCAGGAGCTCGCCGTAGTTCTTCGTAGCACCGCCGCGAGTTTTGCGCCGTTCCGCCACCGTCAAGCCTCCTTCCGCCGAACTGGTTCCAGATCCGGAGTCGTCGTTCCAAGACGCGTCGAGGCCGCCACTTCTTCTCGCCGGAGTTGCGCCGAAACGCCGTCCGGGTGGTCGTCGTCCTCCGCTCCGGTGCCAGTCGATGCACCGTCGCCGTGCTGCCATCTTCATCGGGAAGCTTCATCAACCGTTGGATCTTCGTCGGACCGCTATGATCGCACCACGTCTCGGTAAAAGCAGTAAACGGCTCGGGTAAGCGTTGGCCGTTGGATGGGTTTGATCGGTTAAGATTGAGCCGTGTGTGCGTAGGTGGTAGCCGTCAGATCGTCGCGCGGATGCGCGTCGCTTGTCGAGCATCGGCACGGGCGGCGTCGCAGCCAGTCGATGCACGCCGCGTGTCGGGCGCGTGACGCGAGGCGCCGTGGGCCGCGTCCACGATGGACTAGAGGCGGTTTCGTGGGCGGGTGCATGCGCCGAGGTGACGTGTCGGTCACCGATTAGCTCGGTCGGTCAGCCGACGCCAAGATGACGCAATAAAGATCTTTTCCAGTAGAAAAATAATTCGAGAAAATCGGAAATTCTATTTTCTGTATTTTCAGTATTTATTCAAACTACAAAAGGCTATATCTTTTGCATTTTAACTCGGATTTGATTGATTAAAATTTCTAAAAATTTGTAAAATCAAGATCTATTTATTGGTGAATTTTATTTTATTTTTGGAGTTTGTTTGCTCTCTGTTTTGGTGTTTATTTGCTATTTTGGCATCGTTTCGCGTAGACGTTGAACTGCTCGGTGATCCGGAGGAAGATTCGTCGCTTCAAGACCCAAACTCAGAGCAAAACCAGCACCTACTCCAAGGCAAGTTGTGCTTTGACCATGTTGTACCTGATTTCACAAAAACTTCTATTTTGTCTCTTAAATTTATGCATGATATTTTATGTGGATAAATGATTTCAATTAATCTGGGAAATAGATAATATGCCTAATTGAATTAAATCATACCTTGTCAATTGTATGCCATGATCTAATTGTCGCCCTAGGATGTGGAACTATAGTTGGTTAATATTAATAATCAACATGGGACTAGTTAGACCGTCATAGATTGCTTAGCCATGCCACGTCATCACATGTGTCCGAATGTTGATACTTAATCTTGACTAATGGAATATGGAACAATGTTTAAGAATTGGTGTGTCATGTGTTGTCACACAATGATATCAAGTTGTCGTGGCGAGGAGGTCACACAACTAGATGGAAACGTTGGTGGCACGTGGTGCTTGGTAATCAACTGGGGTGGTAATGATTTAGATTGGGGCAAGTGGCAAGGGGCAGTGTGCCAAGGTGTGCCAGGATTGGCAGGGGTATGTGGAAGTCTTGCCTTAATCACTCTAAGGACTTAACCTTGCGAGCCTTTGACCTGAGTCTTTCTTGCAACCACATGTCTAGAATGGGACAGCCTAGCTGAATAATTTGTGAGGCCTAGATTTCGGTACTGTCATGGTGAATAGTGAGTCCCGGATTTACGGTTTAACTCACATGGCGAAGAGGGGGGCCCTGTTGTGGTGGTTTAACCCTTCAGTGTTGAAACCTTAGCGAGCAGTACTGGGTCTAGGTGTAGCATTGTAAAGGCTTTGTTATGATTACTCGCCTTGGTGGTGTTTGGTTGTATCGTGTGGGTAAAGTGCATAACCTCTGCAGAGTGTACAATCTATTCGAATAGCCGTGCTCACGGTATTGGGCAATACTCGGGAATTACAGTTAAGGGTTAGACTTTACTCAAATGAAAACTGGATGGGATGGCAGGATTGCCACAGAGTAAATGGAACTTGACTTAGGATTGGAAATCTGATTTACTTGTAATACTGAATCTAATAATTACTGTTATTTGTTTTACTGTTTTTCAATCTATTTACTATAATCTTGTTAAATATCGCTTTATTGCAAAATAGCCATATTAGCCATTCTTTTGGATTAAGCCAAGCATGTAGAATATTAGACTTGCATTACTGTGCACAACTTGTTGAGTGCTTTATGTACTCACCCCGCAACAATAAACTTCAGAAGAGGAGGAATCCATGGCATTCTTGGAGGAGTACCACGACGCTGAGGCTTAGGGTCCGAACCTTGTCAGTTGCCTGTGGTGAACTGGGGAGCTGCTACGTTTACTTTATTTCCGCTGTTGCTTAATTGCTATTTCTTAGTTAAGCCCTGTGTGGCAATAATCATGTAAGACAACAGTTATTATTAATTATTGAAGTTATGCTATATTCCGTTGTGTATGACTGTGATATCATCTATGTTGAGCCTGTGTGCACTAGCGTGATCCTGGACTAGTGCGATATACACAGAAAGTCCGGATTTGCAAATTCGGGTCCCGACACCCAGGTCCATGGAGATGCTCTCATCCATGATAGATTCAGTGCAACGAGACTGTGGATGGCATATGGGGGATTGGTTGGATCTGGGCAAACAGGCCACGACGAACACCATGGTCAGGTTTCACTGGTGACAACCGATGGCGTGGTCGAAGGCGGCGGAGCAGTGGAGCTCACAACGGTGACAACTATGTGGCGGGTCTACAGGGAAAGCGAAGGGAGCATCACGTGGAACACGATGAGACAAAGCTAGGAGGGTGTACGGTGGTGATGGAAACACACTAGTGGCGATGAAATCAAGCGATGGAGCGATAGTCGGAGGTGTGGATGATGGGCTCAACCTCGAGATCCACGGCTTCTCCACTTCAATTAGTGGAATGGTTCAAACGAGGACGCTCAGGAACACATCATGACGTGAACCAATCTAGAGAAAATGCGATGAAGTGGCGGGGTGGCGAGCTTCTTCCTTCGGCTCCCATGGCGATGGCAAAGCGCGGCTAGGTGTGGAGAAGAAAGTGGCGGAGGGGCATGGTGGGATCTCGGGTGGTGGAAGCTAGGGAAATGGAGGCGTAGGCGACACAAAAGCTGAAAGCAAGGCGGCGGCGACGCTATAGTGGCGCACGCATGGGGATGTGCTGGCGGTGAAAATTCAAAGAAATACCAGCTTCAAAAATTCCAAGAAAATACAGAAAAAATCTTTGCAACACAAAAAACACAGCTAAAACTAGTTTTCATTTAATTGAAGTTTATATTATTCAAATTAAATCATTTTATTTTAGGAAATTTCCAATTAATCTTTAATTAATTCGAGAAAATCCAAATAGTTGTTTTTATTTTGAAAACTTTAAAAAGGCATGAAAATTGGGGTGTCACAGAAGAGCGGCGTTCACTGAAGTTGGAAATCCGAATGTCACGGTTAGATCCTCTGAAACAAGATCATCAATAGTAAACAAGTAGCAAAGGCTAGATGTGATTCCACACACTACAGAGCCGGAAGATCTATTTGGCAACTTTTGTGAGGACGCAGACAAGTCCATATTTTAGTTCATTTGAGATACAGCTGTCCATTAAAATGCTTATCTGCTTTTGTAACGGGTAAAGAACAATCAATAGCGAGGAAAGGGCTGGTGCAGCTTCAAGATACAGCAAAAGTGGAAACATGTTGTACTGTAGCAGCTCGAAGATCACCCAGAGCTTCAAGCCACGCATGGACGAATACAAACCGTACATGACAATCGTCATATCGATGTTCATGAGCACAATTTCAGATAATATGATCTTTGTTTGCGGTATCTTATTTATGCCTTAGTAGATTAATGTATTCATTATTTGATTTGATATCTGCTTATCTCGCTTCAACATATCATGTATCAAGGACAAGTGGTTGACATATTAATTAGCTGGCAACCGTTAGTCCAATACAAGCAGAACATAACTAATCATGCTCCAGTCGAGGAAAAAAATACATCCCGATACAGACAGAGCTAATAGCCTACAAGACCAGCGAAAACTAACAGAATATTCCTGCTGCTATCCATCAGGGCAAATTAGGGAGTGTAACTTTGTCAAAGGAGAGAAAGCTGACCCGTCCATTATCAACATGACAAAATTTTAGAGGAATGCCCTCAAACAAGTTTTCCACGGTTTCTAATTCATCCCTTGAGGGCGGCTGATCCCTGCACCAAATTGAAAAAACAATAGGTTACGATAGAAATGTCAATCAATACAGTATGTGAAACCAACCCTAAACGCTAAAACCTATATCGTTGTCGATTTTATACATTTACGGTGACCTCTTGTGCATCTCCTCATATAATTTTATGACTCCTATGATAGTTTGTTCTCTGCAATTTATGACTTCATGTGTCTCTTTACCTACTATATGCTCAGGATCGGCTATTTCTTTCTTTGGGAAAAGAGTTGGTGCAGAAAATGAAAAGAACATGCGATAAGTCGCAACTGATGGAGACATGATAAGCATATAAATATAAGAAACCGCTATTGATTGTACAATTTGATGGCAAGACAGAGTCCAACTAACTGTAATGTAAATTCATTTAGAAATCACAAAATACACATTAGCTTTGAAACTAAGCATGAATTGACTTCATTCATATAACTCGAACATGGATAACCACTGTGAGTGAATGTACCAGAGCAAGAAAGAAATATATATGCACACAAAGACATATAATAACACGTTATATTTTTGAAAAATATATAATAAGACGTTACAGACACATCCTTCAAACATAATGTGCCAGTGGCACTCACATACATCTTCAAACAAGAAGAGGTTACTAAAATCATATCAAACACACCACCAAAAAATGATGTGCTCATGTCAACAGATAATTAATGCAGTCATTCAAGTACAGCCTGAATTAAGTTGAATCCTGTGATCCTACATTGAAATACTAAAAACCCTGCAGGACATGAACTATTGTAAGACGAAACAGCACTAGTTTATAAGCATGAAAGCGTGACATTACCTTAACAGGCACAGGAGGAAACTAGGGACTCCTGGGGATGACTTCTTAAATTTGCTGTTCGGTAGATACAGCAGAAAGGAGGGATATATCCCGTCTATGTGCATTTCTTTGAACAATTTGGTTATGTCATTGCAGGCGCCATCAGTTCTATTGAAGCTGTGATTACTTTCAACCTTACTCGTGGGGGAGTCAGTGATGTCACAAGTAAGGCTATGCTTCATTGTCCAGGGAACACCATATCGTCCAATAATATAGCCAAGCAACTTCAAGTGCTTGTAAGCTTGGAACGCATCCCAGGAGCACCCATAATTTCCTCCAGCAATCTTTTCATAGATATCCTCCATTCCTATTGGTTTATCCTCGTCGTTGAGAAGAACCAATGCCCCTCTTTCAGCCAAAAACCTGCATGGTTTGATCAGCCAACAAGCCTCAACATGCAAACCGAAGTATTTGAAAAGAAAACCCATCCCATGTGATTCATGCATAATCCATAAGCAATGAATTCAAAACTTCATGTGTGGCATTGTGAAACTAGTGCAAACTGTGGCTAAAAGACAGGTGCAATCAAATATGAGGAATCTGGAGATGCTGCATGGTTACGGCATTCCATCGAACAGGTGGCGTACCCGATCTCCTCGACATTGTAGTACAATTTACCGCCCAAAGTGACACCAGTGGTCAACCAGAGCTTTCCCTTAATATCCACCGCCTGCGCCATGCCGACCTCCTCTACCCACCGCGCGCGTGATGCCACCTTCCTGGCCCACGCCATAGAACCCAATGAACTAGCTAGAATCACACCAACAACACAAACAGACCAGCTGCAAGAAGAGCACGCACTTGACCTGGACTCTCGAAGAGGGGGATGGCACTGCGGCGAGGAAGGGGTTGAGGTGCTGCTCCTCTCCGTCATCTTTCGCGGCGGTGACGACAACCGCGCTCCTCCGACGCCGGTCGCGCGCGGCCACGGGCGCGGCGGCCATGGTTAATTCCTACTTTTACCACTCAATTCGAGTAGGGAGCCGGGGAGGAGGGTAGGGGGACCGAGCAGGAGGGGAAGCAGAGCGCCGTCGCCAGGGAGGATGGCTAGCGGGCTGCTGACGCGGCGCGGAGTCGCTACGGGACCACAGTAGCGAGGTGGACGCCAGCAGAACAGCGGCAGCGGAGGAAGGAGACGGGGTGCGAGCAGAGCAGAGGGCCAGAGGCTGTATGGCGCCGGGGCCACGGTAAGAGCTCGGGAGATCGGGGCGGCGCAGGATGAGGACGCCGGTGAGGAGTCCCGGGGGAAGCGGCGTCAGATATTGGACTCGGATTCAGTTAACCTCTCAAACATTTCAGCTCCCGTACGGTCTTGATGCGTAGATACCGATTTCACTCTTATCTGGCTATTATATTTTTTTTTTTTTACAAATGTAATTCTGTGTGTATTTATAAATTTGATCTCCACCTCACTGCGGAAAACACGGCAGATGACACGCTCGAGATGCACGGGTGGATGCAGGAGGCATTCTACTGCGTCTGGGTAGCGTGGAAGGAGCCCTATAGCAGTGGACCATATCCTGCTCCTGCGATCGGCTGAGCTCCCCTAGGAGCCAGTGGCCTTCCGTGCTCCCCTGGTGCACAGGAGGAAACCGGTGTTGTCTACCATGCCTTCCGCGGTGAGAAAGGAGACCAAATTTGCAAATACATATGTGAGGCTAGATTAAAAAACGTACAAGGAGCTAGATAAACGATGATTTCAGATATTTTTTTGATTAGAGAAAAACTAAGGAACATTCCCTGATTTCTCTGGCTCTCTCACTCCACTGTAGTTCTCGCTCTCTTACTCTCTCTTCTTTCTCTTGTCATGGTCGACGGTAAGAGGGGAGGCGTTGTCGCCACTGCCAATGGGTTCATTGTGCACCCTCCCCCTGCGTGCGGTTGTAAAAGAAAGGCAGTGGTGGCAGTGGCCCGATGAGTGGTTGCGGCGAGCAATGGCTAGGGTGGCAACCAGGGGAGGGGGAGCCAGTAGAGCAGTAGGCAATAGCTGGGGTGGGCGGCGGCGCAGCGAGCTCATTGTTGGCTGTAGGAAAAGCGGGAGCAAGAGAGGTGGAGAAAGCGTGCGGAGCTACAATCGGCGCGACAACAGCGATAGAGGAAGAAGGTAGTGGAGACGAGGGAGAGAGAGGAGGAGGAGAGGGCTATGATGGTATAACGTTTCTTAGTTGCTCTCTTTCGATTAATAGTATCTATCGACACTTTGACAAGATGGGCAAGTTACCCGGTCGGATGGCTACGATTGAAAGAGGACGATTCACTTGTATACGCCCGGGGTTGCATGCAGTCGTCATTGTTTTCCGTTAGCGCGCGCTTTTCCGCTGAGCTCCTGTTTCTTCTGTCGCTGAGCGCAAGGTCGCAAGGATGGCTGCGAAATCCATATAATGTCTCCTGTACATTTTGGATCTATCCTCTGAAATGAAACCCTACTTTCGTGGTCTACTTTTTTTTGAAAGATCACTTTCGTTGTCTACTTCAACTTTGTTATTTTCGCTTGTTTTCCTGCATTATTTGCCTTATCAGTTCCTCCCCAGATCGACCGCAAATAGTTTGGATTTCAGGCCTAATTCACTCGGGTCCTGACATATTTGGGATCAGAGCCACGGATCCTTGGCTAAATGTCGTGGATTGGAAGCCGTCTTGAGCAGAGAGGGTTTGGAGAACAAGTTTCTCCTGTAAAATTCCGGATCTAGCTTGAGGGGTATATGATCTCTGATAGAGGTTGATTCAAGAAACTAGTGGAGAGGGTTTGAGAGGATCTGTGATTTCTCTGAAGAATTCCAGATTCACTAGTGGAGGCGTTGGTAGCAGAAGATGCCGCAGGTAGTAAATAGTGTTGAGAAGGATGATAGGGTTGATGCGGCCTTGGTGGGAGAGGTCGAGGAGATCACAAGCAAGATGGCTGAGATGAACCGGTAGAATATTCAGATGGGAGAAAGCATGAAAAATTGGCAAGCCCAGGTTGTGGAAAGTATCAAGCAGTTGCAGGATAATGCTCTTCATATGCAGAAATAGATGGAGATTTATGAATATGATGGTAGCTATGAATGGACAAGATGGAGTGTTATCTGCTACGACTTGTGAAGGAACGGATAGCAATCTTGGGCTGGAACAAGGTGGAGGTTCAGTGAGCTTGGCGGATCGAAATGCAGGCACACCAGAGAGTGGCTACTTATTTGCACCACTGAATCCATGTTCAGGTATGAATAGTACCCATGCCACACTAGTGATGGTTCCCAGTAATAATCCCATAGCAGTGCCTATGTCCCCTATTGCCACACATGTCAGCATTGTTAGTGTTCCCAAACTCAATTCACTTCCACTTATAGCACCATTCCCACCAATGGGGGTTTCACCACACCACCATTTCCCCCAGGAAGCACCTTTGCACCTTAATGTGTTGCTGCCTCTTCTACTTATGTTTGCCACCTTATGGATATATTCCTTACCCATACTATGGTTATTCTCCTGTCAGACCAGGTCAATGTTGGGGACAAAATGGGATGAGACCACCTGGTATACAATATGGTCTTCAGCCCCCATGGCAGCATAATCAGAATAGAGAAAGGAATCAGTATAGTCAAAACTTCAGTAAGGGCCCAAAGCTGACTTTCCACAGTTTGATGGGGATAATCCCGAAGGTTGAATCAGGAAGGATGAGAAATGTTTTAGATTATCCAAAACCCTAGCTGATCAGTAGGTGTCTGTTGCTGAAATTTATCTCTCGGGGAGGGCTGATCAATGGATTAATAGTAACAACATTGATCCTGGCCTCGGTTCTATAGCATGATTTGCAAGAGATTTGCAGCAGAAAATAAAGTTGATATTGCTGAATTGCTGATACCTTCAAAAGTCTGCAACAAACTGGTACTGTCAATACTTACATTGATAAGTTTGGGGAAATCATGGCATTAGTTAAAAAGGAACAATCCTACCCTAGGATAAGGTTTCTTGGGATTTTTTTTGTCTGAAGGACTATATCAAGATACCCTTGAAATCCCTAGAGCCAAAAACATTAGTAGATACTTATGCTCATGCTAGGAATTATGAGGATATGCCCATGTAATGGAAAACAGTAGGGTGGTCAAATACTGCTAATCAAAAAGGGAGTTACCAGGGGAGCAATACTTCTAAAGAGCAATGCCTCTGTTAACAAGAATATAGTAGAAAAGGTGTGAAGTCGACATGGTTTTTAACTGACATGTGGAATGGTGGTAAATGTTTTTAAGTGTCAAGAGTCTTGGGTGCCTGGACACAAAAATATATGCAAGTTCAAGAGGAGTTACATCTCATTACTATTGAAGATGACAGTGAGGAAGAGGAATAAAATCAAGAAGGAGAATACAGTACCCCACCAACTAGTCCAAAACATAAAAATGAAGAAGGAAATGAGTTGCAAATTTCCATACATGCAATTTCTGGAACTAGCTCTTCACACTCAAGATTAAGATTTGGAAAGTGGATGGTATTGCTTTAGTGGACAATGGAAGCACATCCACATCCATGACCCCTACTATAGCCATGAAGGCTTACTGCAAAATCAACAATCACTTCCCAATCCAGGTAGTAGTGGAAAATGGGGGGATTCTTATGAGTGGATCTCAATTGTCAATGTTATGGCTGTGAGTATACTATCCAAGGAGAATTTTCAGATTGTTAAGTCTCAAGGATATGACATAATATTAGGCAGCGTGTGGATATATGACCAGAGCCCTATCAACATCAACTTAAAGACTAGGGAGTGTGTTATTCTCAAGAATGGATAAAAGGAAGTAAAATTCAGGGATGAGACCACCCCACAGGTTCATCGCGTGATTGGTCCACAGAAGCTACAGAAACTAATGGACAAGGGAGTCATAGGTGAAGTGATTTATGCTAAAACTATCACTGCAACTGAGGACAAAACACAAGAGGTGCCAGCAGACATACAAAAGGTGCTAGGAGAATTCCCTGAAGGTTTTTTGGAGCCACCAGAATTGCCACCTAGCAGGGACTGTGATCATACATTTCTCCTAATACCTGGCGTTGTCATTGTAAAACTCTACAGGCTACCACACTTCAAGAAGATGCCATGGGAGAACTGATTGAACAGCTACTGAAGTCTCAGACTATTAGACCAAGTGTCAGCCCCTATTCATCCCATGCTATTCTAGTAAAGAAGAAGGATGGTTGTTGAAGAATGCGTATTGACTACAGCAACTAAACACCAACACTGTCAAGAACAAGTACCCTATACCCATCATTGAAAATTTATTAGATGAGCTCCATGGTGCAAAATATTTCTCAGAAATAGATATCAGATCTGGATATCACTAGATCAGAATGCACCCAGTTGGTATTTTCAAAACAACCTTCAGTACACATAATGGTCATTATGAATTCATGGTCATGCCATTTGGACTCACTACCTGCTACATTTCAAGCCTTAATGAACAAGATCCTGGCAGCATATATGAGAAAGTTTGTACTAGTTTTCTTTCATGACATTGATATACAGTCAGACTTTTAAGGATCACAAAGTGCACTTGCAACAAGTGTTGGCAGCATTGAAGGAGCACAGGTGATATGCTAGGTTGAGCAAATGCACCTTTGGTCAGATGCAAGTGGAATATTTGGTTCACATCATTGATAGCCAAGGAGTAGCCATTGACCCTTGCAAAATTCAAGCAGTAAGGGATTGGCCAGTTCCAAAGAACATTACTCAGCTTAGGGGATTTCTGATTTGAGAGAATTAAATAGTTCCTAACTAATGCTCCTGTCCAGCAGTCCTAGCTCTTCCTGATTTCAACAAACCATTTACATTGGAGACTGATGCTAGTGGCTATGGTTTGGGTGCAGTGCTAATGCAAGAGGGCAAGCCTGTATCATTCCTCAGTAAATCTATTGGACCAAAATCAGCTGCCATGTCAACATATGACAAGGAAGCAATGGCAATATTGGAAGCCCTTAAAAGGTGGAAACATTATTTGGTGGGAACTACAGTCATAATTAGGACTGATTAGCAAAGTCTTAAATATATTAACGAGCAAAGATTAATTGATGGCATCTCACATAAGCTCTTAATCAAGCTAGTAGGGTACTAATTACAAGGTGGAATACATAAAAGGAAGAGAAAACCGAGCTGCTCATGCTCTCTCAGTATCAGTGACTTTGCCTAATTGGATCTCTGAAGTAACACAGAGCTACATTGGGGATGACAAATGCCAAGAATTGGAAACCAAGCTAAGAGTGGATGCTACATCAGCACCCCCCTTATACCTTGTAAAATGGCATCCTGAGATATAAAGGAAGGATATGCATTGGCAGTAGCACAAAACTCAGAGAGCAATTATTAAGCTCATTTCATGACTCAGCTCTTGGGGGGCATTCTAGAGAAAGAGCGACTTATCAGAGGCTAAAGTTGCTGTTTTATTGACCAGGTATGAACAAAGCAGTAACTAAATTTGTGAAGCAATGTGCAGTTTGTCAGAAGAACAAGTCTGAAATTGTGCCTATCCTAGCCTGTTACAACCATTACCCCAACTAAATATGGCCTGGGCATACATCATTATGGACTTTGTAGAAGTACTTCCCAGATCTAAGGAAAAAAAAGTCATAGTGGTGGTGGTAGAGAAGTTCACCAAATATGCACACTTCATGTCATTAAGGCACCGCTTTACAGTACAACATGTAGTGGATTTGTTCCTGGACAATATCTATAAATTGCATGGCCTGCCAGTGGTGGTAATCTCTGATAGAGACAAAATCTTTATGAGCAATCTTTATGTTCAAGGCTCTAGGAGTGAAACTCAGGCTTAGTAGTGCTTACCATACCTAGACAATGGGCAAACAGAACGAGTAAAAATGTCTGAAAAAATATCTGAGATGCATGGCTTTTGCTAGTCCAAAAAGATAGCATTCATGGTTATCAGAAGCCAAATGGTGGCACAACGCTGCATTCCATACTTCTCTAAATATGACACCCATTGAGGCTTTGTATGGGATGAAACCTCCTCAAGTTACTAAATCTATATTGCCAGATTCAGCAACTGAAGAAACTAGAAGCAGTGGCGGAGCCAGAAAATTTTAGGAGTCCGAACAAATCTAACTACTTGACGGTCTAGAATGAAGACTTACCTAGAAAAGCTCTGTTTTCATGGTGTTTGTGATTGCAAAGCTGCACTGTATCTCCATGGCATGCCTAGGAGGTGGATCTGCCAAAAACTAGAAGCATTTTGTAGACGAAAGAGGTTGCACTAGAAGCTATCAAATCCAATCTGGAAAAGGCTAGCTCCAAGATGAATTTTTTTTGCTGATAAACATAAAACTAAAAGGGCTTTTGAATTTAGGAGATATGGTTTACTTGGAGGTGCAGCCAGATCACTGAAGTTGCATTCTAAGTTCTATGGCCCCTTCAAAGTTTGGAGAAGATTGGCAAGGTTGCTTACAAGTTGTTGTCCTCAAAAGGATGTCAAATCCATTGTAATACCCCGGTCCATTAATGTGAAGGTCCATACGGCCCATGTGAAGTGGTGATGGGATTAGTCCAACGTTGTTTGTCTAAAGTGAGTTGTAGTAGTATATAATGTCTATTAGGTCTAAACATAGTACCTCCAGGTTAACCTCTTTACATAAAGCAAGGACGAAAGTGTAAGTGGGGTGCTATATGTGGTTGGGTTCGCCCCATGGGTGGTGTGGGCTTTGAGTTAAAATTGGGTCAAGGTGTTACAAATGGTATCAGAGCATTAGCCTTCATTACACGGGCGTGTGTGGGATAGGGGTGTGGACTCTGCGCATGGCGCGTGTGGACCTAGAGTGGCCACAAGGCATGGCATATGTGCCGGCATTGGATGCACAGACGTGTACCGAGGGTGATTCTAGGCATCTAGCGTATATACGGTGTGTTGCTGAGGGTGTTACCTTTAAGGAGGGTGATTGTAATACCCTGTCACGTTAATGTGAAGGCCTATACGACCCATGTGGAGTGGTAGTGAGATTAGTCTTACATTGTTTGTCTAAAGTAAGTTGTAGTAGTATATAATGCATGTTAGGTTCAAACATAGCACCTCCGGCTTAACTTATTTACATGAAGGAAGGATGAAAGTGTAAGCAGGGTGCTATGTGTACGTGGGTCCGTCCCATGGGTGGGCTAGGATTTGAGCGAAGTTTGGGACCATGGTGTTACATCCACCTTGTGTTTCATGTTAGTCAATTAAATAATCACATTGGGCCTAAGGTTGTGCCGAGTAAAGAGTTGCCTCTAGTGGATGCTGAAGGAACATACTTGCTGAACCTATTGCTATGCTAGAGAGGAGAATGGCGCCCAGGAACAATCAGCCAATTGTACCTCTCGAAGCTGCATCTTGGGAAGATCCAGATTTTATTACGAAATGGCTTTTGGATCTATCCTATGAAATGAAACCCTAATTTTGTTATTTACTTTACCTTTGTTATTTTTGCTTATTTTCCTTCGTTATTTTCGTTATCAGTTCCTCCCTAAATTTATCACAAATAGTCGAGATTTCAGGCCTAATTCACATGGGTCCTAACACGGCGATGGTGGGGATCCAGGTCATGGTAATGAGAATCTGAATGGAGGTCTCAGGTGGCCATGGGATTCGGGCAAAGGTCGCCAGCTCGTGGGCTGCTGGTGTACCCTAATCGCCACAACCTAGTCGGGTTGGCGAGGGGATCAATTGTGGTCTACGGGTGGTAAGTGCTAGTAATTTTGGCAAAGTTGAGTGGCTAAGAGCTATTTCCTCCCACAAAAGCCATCAAAAGTTGCAACACCTCAGCACACCAAGTGCTCAGAATGTTACCTTATCATACTTTTTCATCATCTTTAACATAATTTTATCAATAATTTCTACAAAACCTTCTCTAAACAATTATCACTGATACTAAACAAGGTTAACAAAAATAGCATAATAATATAAATAGGAATAATAAACTCGAAACCACAAGCCCAAGAACTCCCGAGACCACGCACTCAAGAACGCAAAAGTCCCCACACTTGGAAATGCTTCGGTCCACACGCCCGAGAATGCTCGAATAACAAGCGTCCAGGAGCAAACTTACCTTTTGGCGAAGTCATCGAATGAAGATTAAAGACAAATAAGTAAGCAATCAAACTTGTCGACATATTATATAAATCCAACTAAGTTCACATGACTATTGTTAAGATATAAAGGCCAACAACTAAGTCGAGTGGACTCTTTATTATTCTATGAATGAACTACTAATACTAGATAATTGTGGTGAATGATCATGAGACACGTGAAGTGACTATGCTACTTCCATCCCATGCATGTCGTCTTCAATGTTCACCTAAAAACAACAAATAAGCAAGAGTGTGTCCAAAACCCAACAAATACATAGTAAAACAATAACATAACTAATTATTACATCTATCTCATTAATCATCTTTTATCATTAGTAATGCAATGCAATTATATCTACATGCTCATATGCACATCACATAGCTTATACCAGTATGACTGAGTGCACACCCTCAATGTCGTACCCTCTCATTCCCTCTATCCCATGAAGGCATCTACCGAAGTAGATCTTTCATTCCCACACAAAGTAGGTCATAGAGGCTCAAACTGGTCACCTCTAGGGTTGTAGAAAAAGCTAGAGGCTCATGAGCTACTCGAGCTCGGCTCATTTTAGGCTCGATTTGAGCTCCAAACAAGTCGAACTCGAGCTTGATCCTGAGTTCACGAGCTTCACCGAGTTGAGCTCGAATAGTTCACGAGCCTGGTAAATTTACAAATTACTTCTTAAATATTACTATATGTTAACTCTTACCGAGCTTACTCAAGCTTGAATATTTTTTTATTGTTGAAAAATAGTGTTATCGAATTATTTACTGCTACCGAGCTTACTCGAGCCGAGCTCAAGCCTACTCGAGCTTGGACCGAGCCGAGCTTGAACCTGAGTCCAAGCTCGAACCCTAACTTGAGCACATTCGAGCTCAGCTCAAACTTTTACCGAGCTGCCAGGCTTGCTCGAGCTCCGCTCGTTTACAGGCCTAGTCACCTCTTTACAACATGAATGCATCATATGCAAATAACATGATTTATCAACATTTTACATTTATCATCATCACCATTAAGTTCATCATCATATAATTGCCAGAGTAAATAAAAGTAATCATGTAAAGTAGCATAGTTAATAATTTTCCAATATGAACAACAGGAGTTAACAACCAAGTAATCGTTCTACAATACACTTTCCTTTTTACCCATGAGAGATGGAATGATGTGCAGTTGAAGTCAAACCCAAAGTCACACTTACTATAGTAGGTTATCCTAGCTCAACAACATGCCATAACAGTACATAACATTAAACATAACAATATCGCCCTAACGCACAACCCCAGACCTAATTTTCTCTTCCGTCTAACAACTTCCCCTTTGCTGTCCCAACGGTCAGACAACCATAACTCCTAGCTCGGGAGCTCAAACATAGCAAACTATATGTTCTGAAAATTACCCAAGATTGCCTACAATTTTCTAATTGGCCAAAGGTTTAGATTAATCCATTTAACCCCTCGTTTCTAGCCCCGAAGACTTTTGTCGCTTTACTGGACAGCAGGGTTGAAGGACCGAGATGGCGAATAGAGGGGGGGTGAATGGTCGCAAATAAAATTTCCCCCAAAATACTCCAACAAAAACCTCGACAAGATCGCTCAATGGAAATCGTGAAAAAACTGAAAAACTAGACAACTATGTGTACCCTAAGCTTGCATGGATAAGTACCATAAAATATGTGGGGATTTTTGAGTCACAATACTGGTTGTCTAGTGTCCAAGATAAAGAGGAATCAATTCAAACTCTTGCTTTTAGAAAAGACATCAATTCAAATCACAAAAGTCACTTTCAGAAAAGCAAAAGCAGAATTTCCAGAACTTGTCCTCAATTTGCACAGGAGGTTGGTGGGTTTCTAAAGCTCACAAAATTTTGAGACTTTTTCTCCCTATGAAAATCAGAGTCATGAATAACTCCACCAAATTTCTCCTCAAAAAGCCATACATAAAAAACAGGAAAAATCTAAGAACACAGTCTGGTCAAGAACTTCGAGCAGAAAGTTTGGGGCTCGGTTTTCACCTCATGGCGCCCAAACGGTGAAACAAGTGAACTCCAAAATTTTTTGAAAGTGGATGTCAGAGTTCCGCACATCCTCCAACAATAATCACTTGAAAAAGATTTTTCTACATTTTTATAGAAATCAAATACTGACTGCTGCGCGAAGAACAAGTTCTGAACAAAGTTGGAACTTGAAAGAAAAGATGTTCTCTACTCAATCCAAGAGTGCAAAAGAGATGTAAAACCATATGAACACACTCAAAACATCCAAGATCAGCAGCATTTAGAAGGAGGGGAGGCAAATCCAAATTACATGAAAGTAAATTGCGAGAATGTAATTGCGGGAAAGTAAATGCTGAATTTAAATTGCGTAAAGTAAAGACATAATGTAAATGCGCAAAATAAATTCAGAGGTGGATGGATAAAACTTTCATTTCTGAAAGGAGAGGTTACAAAGCCTCACTTTCATGTGGGCAAAGCTCAAAGGAGCATTCACAAACCTCAAAACCTTCAAAGAGAGGAGGCTACCCCTCCACCCCTATTTATACTACTCTTGGGCCACCTACCACCCTTGGA
The DNA here is from genome assembly GCA_036346275.1 of Otatea glauca. Taxonomy (NCBI): domain Eukaryota; kingdom Viridiplantae; phylum Streptophyta; class Magnoliopsida; order Poales; family Poaceae; genus Otatea; species Otatea glauca. Next base: position 35,659,226 of record CM070718.1, read on the forward strand.
TGAGTCCCTCAACCCTAGAGCACTCATCTAAGGGCTAGGATTAACCCACACACACAGCCATGCAAGGGCTAACCCAAAACCCACATACATACCGGGTTTTCTTGCACGGTTTTCAAAGCATACTACCTAGACCCGCTAACCTATCAACTAGACCTCAATCCGACGACCCTCATTGATCCACGCGGCATCTAGCTAGCATCATCTCCTTTCCTTGTCTTCTTGACTTGCCCGGACTCCGCTCCGATCATCTTCCGGCGATCTCCCAACCGTCTGGACCTCCGACGCTCCTCGCCTAGTCCCGGTCATCCTTCGCCTCACTATGACCTAGCACCGTCGTCCTGCAACCATCAAAAACAAGGAAACTCCTCACATAGCAATGCCCACAATGATGTGCAATAAACCATCCAACTCATCACTACCGCGCCCATACAACTGTAGATCGCCACTCTGGCAGAGACAGCTCAAATTGCTTCATTTTGAAAATCAATCCAAATCAAACTCAAACTTGAGCACACCTTGCTCAAATAAAGTCAAATACTCATCACAAACATGGATGGACCTCCACATGGTCCTTCAAGGGTTAACAATTTCGTATCTATTTTTATACAGCACCAAATATACCAAATCATAGCATCTTTGGAATCTACGGATGATTATCTAGTTTTTTCTAGTTATGACCATAATTTAATTCGGCCAGCATTTAGACCTAATAAGCACATTACCATAGTTGCATCTACGAGCAACGATTTTTTGGATAGCAGCCTTCTAGTGGACATAACTTTATAACCGCTTATCCAAATTCAACGTTCTTATACTCTATTGAAACTTCAAACAGTTATCTACACTTTTCATAATTTGGGTAGGCCATGAAACAAACCGTAGATGCTCCAAAACTAACCCCGAAGTCACATACCACAATTAATTGAACCCCGATCACTACTAAACACCTTTTCGGTGCTATCCAAGTATCCAACTATAACATCTACTAATATTACCATAAGATCGCTCCACTACAGTGCTAATACAATGAACATTATCTTAAGGTTTATACCTGCGTCCCGAAGTTTCACCAAAAACGTTGAAGATGGCGGTCCTCCGTGAACAATGCCCATCTCCTGCTCCTTCACGCTTCTTGAAACTCCCACGTTCCCCAAGATCCTTAACACCTTCTACACATGGTGACGTGAACAGATCTTAGATCGAGTGCACAATTTGATGAGGAACACGAAAAGAAGAAGATGGAAGATGTCGAGTGTGCCCTGGATACGGTCGACATAGCAACAACAAGCGGTGTTGCACCTTCAGTGGTGACATGTCGGTAGATGATGGTGTCAGCATCGGTGAAGCAGCATGGCAGTGCGGCTAGGTCGCGGGCACGACAACGGCATGTCGGTGACACGGCGGCGCAACTATGTCATAGGTGCGACGGCTTGGTGCATGCGCAGGGGTTGCGGCTGGCATAGTAGTGACACGGCATAGGCTGGGCGGTTGCTGGGGTAACGGGCGGCACGGTTGGCTGGCTAGGGAATCGGGAGGTAGCAGCTAGGTGGGCTTCAGTCGCCCCCACCCTCTGCACCCTTGATAGCCGGCCAGATCGAGTCCGGCTCAGCACACATGCCTAGCCCACTCTCTCTCTCTTCATTTTTCTGGGGTATTACATAAGTATCCTCTGACAAAGGATGAAGCTACATTGCTATAATATCGTACATCATCTGATACGCATACGATAAGATACGTACGAACCATCCAATTAAATGAGATAGCATCGTGTGAACTCTCAGCAATCGAAAGATACTCATCGTTCTCCATTGTCTCTATGAATAGGTGACCTTGATGTCCTTCCACGCGCTCATCTCTTCGACCCTCGCCGACCTACGCTTGCATGAATGAAGCCTTGTCTACCTCACTAACCTCCGCACTCATCAATCAAACCTCGTGGTCGACATTGTGTGACTTTGTCGACCCATCATCATCCTTATAATTTAAAAATAAAATAATGGTAACCCTTAGAATGTGAAAACTGAGTAGACAAATAGGAAAAATCCCATCAATACCTACTTCGGTTAGGAAAGCAAACACAAGTTTGGATTGAAACTAATCAGGATTTACATCTCTCTATTGGGAATACAAGTTTCAATCTTAAACTTGATAAGGTATCAATTCAATCCAAATAAAAATTTTAATCCAAACCTTGATAATGTTTCAAGTTTCAATTTAAATGCAGATTTCAATCTAAATGTAGTCAAATTTCGTTATGTTAAGATTTCAATTCTAGTTTCAAGTTTTCAATATGAAGTTTTAGGTTTCAACACGAAGTTTCAAATATTAGTACCAAGTTCGAAAAAAGTTTCAAAATTTTTGTTAGTTTGATACATGTTTGAAAACTAAAAATGGGATAGTTTCAAGCAGGCTTCGGCTCTCAAGCTTCAAAGTTTCAAGCGAGTCTCAAGAGAAAGTTTCTAGTTCCATGAGTGTTTCAAGCAAGTTTCGAGATTCAAACATAGAATGAACCAAGGGTCTCAAAGAAGTTTCAAAAGGGTTTCAGCGAATTTGAAGTAGTTTCACTAGGTTTCAAGTGTTTCATCCTTATTTTCAAAAGTTTCAAAAAACTCGAAGTGTTTAATCCTCATTTCAGCAAGTTTCATCGGGTTTCATAAAAAAGAGATGAAAAACTGTTTACGGAAGTTTCACAAATGTTGCAACATATTGATCAAGTATCATGTCATAGGAGTTTCAAGTTTCAAGCTCTGTTTCAAATAGGTTTCAACAAGTTTTAGGGGGCTTTAGAAAGTTTTAGCGAAGTTTAGATGAGTTTCGGCCAATTTCAAGCAAGTTAAAGACAAAATTTCATAAGTTTCGCCCAAGTTTCATTATGTTTCAACAAAAAAATTTATGTGTGAATATTCATATGAGAAAAGTTTCAAAACTCAATGCAAGTTTCAAGAAAAACAAATCAAGCATTGGCTAGACAACTGACTTGTAGATGGGAAGGATAGTGACAAACGCCAAAATTGATGAGTTGTCTGGTTAGCACCCATTCGTTTACTCTCTGCCCTTGCTATTTCTGCGACCACCTTGTCATCCGCGCACCACCACTAGTGATGATGGCTTTTGAATAGGAGGCATGTGTGCGTGCTCTAGACACGACCATGTGCTGCAGGAGAGATATGTGGGGGAAATCGTACAGAGCAGTGCTTCAATGCTTTATCTCTTAATACAAGTTGTACAAATCTTGAAACAAGCGAAGGGGTAAGTAATCAAGAGTACTGCAAGAGCTTTGTGTTGGTCGTGGGCATATGTGCGTGATAGAATGGAGGGAGACTTATGGACGAAGCGAGATAGAGAGAGGGGGAAAAATCAGGAAGGGGAAAGCATTCAGCTTTTTGTTGGGCGGAGGGATTGAGTAGTGGAGGGCCCATCCAATTTTTGTATCTTGGATCGTACATATGCTGCTTAGGTTTATCGTAAGATTTGTATGGTCGTGGCATGGCCTTGTGGGTGGGAGGTGATCAATGGCTACGACTAAGGCAATCTGATGGTAATGCCTTATCCCGTTGGTTTGGATTCCTACGGTATAGTGTTTTCTAGATTTTTTGGGCTATTTGGAAGAAGCTGGAGCCTATGTTCAAACAACATGACCTTTATTTGGTAGGAAAGATAAGAAATCATGCAAAATCAATTTGTAGATTAAATTTTAGAATATCATGGTTATGTGATAATAGTTGTAGAAACCACTGTGTTTCGTGACCGGTGACATTAAACCCTAGGTTTTATGCTTATATGGTTTCACAAATCCACCTTAACTAAATCATAGCAGATCAATAATGGAGAGGAGATCTGCGATGGATCAACTAATCAGAGAATCGCCAGAGGCGATAGGGAAGGGTGGAGGCAAGGACCAATTTTGGCTAGTGTGTGGTTTTGTGAAACCTGTATGACCATTGAACCTGTAGTTTTATTAAATTTACTCTAATTTGTAACTTGCTAGACATCCAACCATAAGTTACGATGAAGGGTTGAGATTGATTCATAGAAGGAAAAATTCCCTTCCGATTTCCACCCCTCCATGGGTTTTAAATGATGATAGTACTCCAATCCCCATCCCATCTAAATTCGGGTGACCAACAAGTAAACAAAAACTTTATAACCCTAAATTTCCATTCTCTCCAACCATACCAGGCTATGAATGCATTTATGATGAAGATGAGGTCTCTCTTTTTTAGGGATAGAAAAATAGTGTATCAAAGAAAAGAAGAGCTTTATGACAAGAGGACAAAAGGACTACATTTATACTCCATTCTTAATTACTTATGTTTTTGACTTTTTTCGGTCTCCAAGACATAACTTCGACGTTACTTTTTATTACTTGACATCAAGATATATTAATAAAATTATAATATTAGAAAATATTTTAAAGAAAAAACCTAATAATATAATTTTCATATAGCCGATCTAGATAGTTTTAAATCTATTGATGTAAAACTTCAGAAAGGTTGATGTCATATATTCTAGTACGTAAATAAAAACGCACGGAGGGAGTATCATTCTGCAAAGAATTTGACAAAATAGAGGCCTGTTAACGCTTGGAATACTAGATGGATTCCCAGCTAGTTACTTCGGGGAGCCTTAAGAACGGAGAAATGGAACATCTACTGTTTAATTGTCATTACAATCACTAGATAAAAATAGTACATTCACTATGCTGATAAGTACCAGACAATTGGAAGAGGGCAATATTAATTATTGCTAGGAATTAACAACGCAAAAAATGTAGTGTTCTCAAACAACATTTTATCCCTAAAAAAGAACTACAGAAGTATGGCCCCATTGCCCTCTTGCACACAAAATAACATACTTTAATTATTAAGGTAATATGAAATGGACCTAGCTAGCATATCTGAACTTTGCACTAATGCTCACTGAATGTGAATGAGGGTGTTGAGACATTTGAGGAACATCCGTTTTCACATGAAGAAATCCCCTTATGTACACAGAGTTTGTCGGATGTACATTTTTATCAATAGATTCATTAGACGTATACTGTATGCGATATTTATGAAATCATGGTAGCACGAACAGAAGATTTGCGGAAGATAACCCAGGAAAGAGTAATCGTGAAATAAATACAGTTATGAAATGATAGCTAAAAATGATTAGAAACATGTGCATGCATGCGTATAAGCAAAACGTAGGCTTGTAGAGGTTCAGTTTAAACTGAATGATGGACCGATGGCACTGCACACGCTCCTCACCTCTTGCTTGTCCTGCTGCCCATCGTTATGTATCATCTGAAGCTGAAAGCAAAGTCGACACCCCTTCCAAAAACCAAAGAATGAACTCAATTACAAAATTTGAATCAACAGAACAACAATTATTGTTACTTATCTTGTGCCAGATCGCTCCAAAAATGTTCTGGAAACAAAAGGAAGTAAATACTATAGGACATCAAGTTCTTGAGGACATTTCATCGAGCGTCTGGTAGGTTATTTAGAAACATACCCATCCAACACTTCAAGCTTTCATCACCAGTGCTGAAATAAATTTGGATACCAGAATACAATAAATTCCAACATGCATCAAATCCAACGTTCTCCCGTGCATCCTCTCCATGCAAATGCTTATGAAAAAAAATTGAGAACTTTTTTTTAAGATAGGTTTTGATATAATCAAGCATCCGGTAAAAATTCAACTTTTCAAGGAATATTAGCCTTATCTTTATCTTTTTTATTTTTTGATTTCCTTTTAAGAATAATTTGTCCGTTTTTTACGATCAAATTTAGAGTTTATTTTTTTTATAATAGATTGATTTTGTCTCAATGCTATCGATTTTTTTGGAATATTTGATGACCATATACATAATAATAATAGATATATTAAGCCAGGAAGAATTCAGGCAATTCAGGCGCAGAGAGGTGCCACCTCATTTTTTTTGCGAAAAAGCTCTCCAGGAATTCCAAAATCGCGGGTAGGTCATTTCACAGGTTATTTTGCAAAAAGCCTGTGGTTCCACAGATCCGTAGTAAACCGAAATTACGGAGAGGTCCTTCTACCTTTTTTCAAAAAGGACCCGTGGTTCCGTATATTTGCGAACGGGTCCTCCACTGTTTTTTTTTGCAATCGCGGATAGGTGCTTCCACTATTTTTTCCCAAAAAGGACCCTGTTTTCGCAAATTCAAGAACAGATCCACCATTTTTTTCACAAAGGACCCCATGGTTACGCAAATTTGCTGACGGCTCCTAGCGAGGTAGCTTTTTTAAAAAAAGTGGTTACGCAAATTCGCTGATAGCTCGTAGCGAGCCATCTTTTTAAAAAACACGACGACTCTTGGCGAGCCAATTTTTTTAAAAAAACACGAACAAGTCCTCCATTGATTTTTTTGCACAAAGAACCCCTTGATAGCCACCGGTTTTTTTGCACAATGAACCCTGTGGTTACGCAAATTCGCCGACGGCTCCTAGCCAACCAATTTTTAAAATAACACCACCAAGAAAACCGAAAATACTTTTGCAAAAAAAACAAAAAAACTCGAACTAGATTTTTTTCACACAACGCGGCATCGCACGCGATTCTACCTAGTTTATTTTAAGGACGGATGCATGGGAGCATACTAAGTGTGGGATGCACCATATAAATCCTTTATGACTTGAATAAAACTAGAAAAATTGTACCTCCATATTTCGAATGTGGGGTGTATTATCAATTCAATAATACGAGTTTAAAGTTTAATATATTGTTCACAAAGCACTTATATTTAGGCATTTGCCATACCAAGCGTTTAACATTTCAACCAATTCACCGATTTCCTTCAAAAAGTTACGAGAAACTCTACTTCCATCTAGTTAGAAAGGTGAGGAATAGCATTTATATAAGTAATTAAAATTTCTACTATTCATAAATCGCTAGCACCAACCAATTCTCCGGAACAATTAACTCACAGATTCACGACGCGTGAAAGCTTTTGTCTCGTGATGCATGGCATGTTGGATCGCTGTTTTCCACTCAATGCCAGCCTCATCCTATCCTTCCCGAGCTCGCGGCTTCGCGAGGAGTAGCAGCACTTCATTTCCTTCATTCCCATCTTCTCTCCATCCCATGTTTGCTGAAGTGAAGTGATGCCGTGCGCCTAGCTTACTGAAGTGATGTGGCAGTGGCCGGAGGCAAGGGAGACGGGTCGGCCATGGGGGCGATCATGGCGACAGGGCCCGGCCGGTTGCGGGCGCTGATGATGATGAGGTGGGCCGACCTCAAGCGAGGCATCGCCGAGGAGTTGTGGGTGGGGGTCCTCTTTTTTTATTTCAATTTTTTGAATGTCAATTGAAGGTTTCCATTTTGGAAGTTGTTGTGTATCAATTGAAAGTCCCCAATTTGAAAGCTGTGTGTGTCAATTGAATGTTCTGGATTTGAAATTTTTCTGTCTGTTGGACTTGGAAGTTTCCGATTTGAAAATTGTTGGATTTTTTAAAGTTCTGTCGAATCTCAGTGAGCGGAAACGTAGGTGCGGGGGAAGACAGGAAAAGAGGTGCAGAGAGAGTGCGAGTGAATGAGATTAGGTATGGCTATCAAGCTTAACGAGCTTGTTATCGAGTTTTTTCAAAACTGACATAGTTCAATATAAAATCATTTTATTTATCATTTAAATGGTTATTTTAAATTCGAGTTAACGAGCCACTATTAAGCATTAACTTTTTTTCATTCGAAATAGTCTCATTTTAATTTTAAACCTATTAACTACTATAATATAATCGTAGTAATTTTGATTCGAACCCTAACAAACTTATTTTTTGTCAACCATAAATGAGAGAGGGGAGGCCGTCCGTGAGTTGGACACCTTACGGATGCCCTTGAACTAGTAACCCTCGTAAACCTTTGCTGGCAATAAAGAGACTGCAATTCTTTTGCTTATAGTATAGTGCCCTGTCTTCCGGTTTTCTTTTCCCAGCACGTAATATATGGTCTTTTCCTTTTCTAGAACGTTTGTTTCCTTTTCCTTAATTCCAGGATATTTGTTTCCTTTTCCTTGAGATGATCTTTGGAGGTGGGGGAGATCTGTTATGGGCCACAGGATGAGTTAGACACATTAAACAATGGCCATTGGATGTGGGTGAGTAAAGGCGAGAAAAGATCGAGAGGTTAATTTTGATGGAGGCAAGTTTAAGGGACGTTTATTTGGGTGCATGAAGGTTGGGCCATCTCTAGTGGGGTGCATTATTTGGGGTGGACGTAGAAAAGAATACTTAGATGCATTATAAAGGGGTATAGATAAATGACATCACCACTCTCCTGAGTCCTGACTCCCAGTCTGCTAGCCCCATGGTTTTCTAGGTCAAATTGGAACATAAATAGGAGGTGGAGTGTTGGGCACTTTGGGCTGGATCTTGTTGATGAACGGTCAATAGGCAGCACTAGAGAGGGCCAAATGGCCGGTCACAGTCCGATTCAACTGATTAATAAACGGGTTGTGCCGTGCCGATCCACGTGTTGAGGGTGCCGGCCCAAGCACGGCCTTTTGGCCTCACGGGCCGTGCCTGCTCCAACGGGCCGGGTCGGCTCGTTAGCGCTAATTTTTTTTAAAAAAAACAGTAAAATAGAAAAAGTATGAAAAAATTCAGAAAAATCGAGAAAAATTTAGAATAATTAGAAAAACTCAAAGGATGTAGAAATTTTTTTAAAAAAATATATGTAAATTAAGATAAACTAAAATATGAAATAAATTCTAAAAGGAAACAAATAATTAGAATTAAATAATGAGCTTTATTGATGTTTGGCTGCCTCGTTAAAAACTTTGCCAAATAAAAACTCAACACGAGAAAACCTTGGCAAAGAAAAAAGAGTACAACTTATAGCTCAGTGATACAGGAAAAAAGTGAAGATTATAATTATTCTTCCTGATTATCTAGATAAAGATTTTTAAACGTCTGCGCCAGCTCAACATTTTTTGTAGTATGTTGAACTCGTTGATCAACTTATTCCCAATCTTTCACAGTGAGAAGTATTTCCACCATCTCACTTGTCAGATTTATTCTTCTCTTCTCGATTATTCTTCCGGGTAGACTGAAAACAGACTTCGAAGAAACTGTGGAGACAAGAGTTGTTAATATATCACGTGCTAATATGGAAAGCACCGGATATGTTATCTTGTGCTCGTGGCACCACTGTAAAATGATGAAGTCTTCCTCTTGCTGCTCTTGGTAGTTGACATGTTACTGTTGAGATAGACAGCTAGCTCTCAACCACTTGTGTCTGCACTTGACGTTGTAGTCGAACTCCTCGAGGAAGAGCCACCTGCACCCCATATCTTTCCCCACGCAGTTTTCTTTGTACCTGTTGTGGGTGCTGGTAGAGGTCGCTGCATGCGAACTCCAGTAAACTTCTGATCGTACTTAGCATAAACTTGAGATAAGTTAACACGGACATTTAGAAAATAACTAGAATAATAAGTACCCACTGCATCACTTAGAAGTGAGAGAATATTAGAAAATCCTTGAACTTTAGCTCTAGGATCTAAAATAAATGCAAATGCATATAACATAGGAATTTCTTGCCAATATTTCAAAAAATTAGTTTTCATAGCATAAACAAATTCACGCAAAAAAATTATCATTTCCGTGTTTCTTTAAGTGGGTAGTAATTTCTAGAATATGATGCACAATTAAGGAGAGGTTGAGTAATAAACTCCAGATAAAGCAACAGTGGAATCATAAAAAAGTTTCAAAAATGACAGCAAGTATTCAGCACCATACCAATGTTGCTCTGTGAGTAACGGTTGACCATCCCGACTATGATAATGTGTGTTATTAAAAATAGAAAATGTGCTTTTATAGGGTATGAGAGACTTAAGCATCAAGTAAGTAGAGTTCCATCTAACAGGCATATCTAAACCAAACCTATGTGGGATACGGGTCTAATCTCGATTTAACTATACCTCGGTATACAAATTAAAAAGTGGAGTAAGAATGTTCATGAAGTATTGCAATACAATAAGTCTTATATCACTAGTGTGTATTACATCTACAAAATTCACCATTTCTTTGAATTAATTTCACTTAATTGATTAGAATTATTTAAGAAAGATATTGCGCTCACCATCTCGAAACCCTAGCGCGTAGTGGCGTTGGATCGAAAAGGTTCAATATACTGGGTCTAATCTCTTCAAACCAGATTTAACTATAAGATTAATAATATGGCAAGCACAACGTTGATGTAATAAGAAAGATTCGGTATACAAATTAAAAAGTGGAGTAAGAATGTTCACCCGTGCGTGCGTCGGTAGATAGAACCCTAACAATGGTGAAACCTTAGCGGGCGAGGTTAATAGTGGGGTTGTATTTGCTAAAGCATTATCTAATATTATTGCAAAAATCTTATCACTAAGGTTAAAATCTTCCACAACTTTTACAATACAATCATATTATGCCTTCAATTGTTTAGCCTTGCATATAGTTATCATGCATCATATACATTTTTTCTTTCCACTAGAAGTCGACTACGTTTTCTACGCTTGTGGTTATGATGTGTATTACATCTATTAATTTGAATCATAACTGTTTCCTTTGTGTGTGCTAGCTTTTCTCTCTATCTCTGCATAGTTGACAATCATTATTTACATAATGAGCAACTACACTAAAGTAATCATCTTTAACCCTACCACTCCATATGTCCGATGTCAAAGATACAGAAAAAGTACAGGTACTAAATTGCTGTTTTAGCTTACTATGATAATTATTATATTATTTAATCAAATCTCTAGTTATCGTCTGTCTAGAAACTGAAAAAACCTAGGATTATGAGCTATCATAATATAGTTTTCAAATACAAGTAACTCACCAAAGTTTAAAGGAAGATCTTGAGAAGTGATTAAACGACAAAGAGATTCACGAGTTAACTCGGGATTGTAGTCCCAGCTACGTATCGTACCGTCAGGTTGTATTGCAACTGCGTCTGTCTCGAAGCCACCCCCACTTTTCTTTTACAGCTCTCAGCATGTGTCTTCAAGTGCCCATTCCACCTGTAGATTTCGTATTTAATTTGTGCTTACAATATTTACAAATAGCATACCTGCTCTGAACGCCGTCTGATATCTCGAAAATCTGCTCGAAATCTTTCTAGATTCCTGATGTACTATGTCTTGATCTTTTCGTCCTGGTGCTTGCCGACGCAGTAGCACTTGTAGAGCCTGAGGATGGTACAGGTGCTGCAACTTCTTGAGCTTCATAGGATGCAAGAAGCTTCTTAGGTGAAATTCCGAAATCAGAAGCTGGGAAGAAAGGAAAATCCCGTGCTATATAAAGAAAATTGTAAGAAATAATTACGTTATTAGTACTAAAATATGATTTAAAATACTAATAAAATAAAAAATTAAATCAAAATTATTACATTGATTTCTTGACAGAAGGCGGAAGCTGAAATTTCGGATTTTTTTTTTGGTAAAACTATTTTGAATTTTACCAAATTATCACGAAGAGCGAAAGAATTTTCACAAGAGAATAAAGAGAAGAGAATACAATTTTACTGGTGTGGAAATGAGGGGGGGCAGCCACCTATTTATAGGAAAAAAATCAGGATTTTTAGGAATTTTTTGAATTTTTAAAATCTTTAACGATTATAAAACAGTTATTTTTCAAAATAAACAGACCAAACAAATCGTACCGAGCTAGTCAGGCCGTACCGTCCTTGAGCCGTGCCAAACCTAGCCTAGGCCACCGTGCCGATCCAGCCATAAACGGACTAGACCTGTACCGTGCCAACAGTGAGTACATCGGGCCGGTCCGTTTAGCCCGGCCCAGTTGGCCATCTCGCCGCAGCACTAAAGACTTCACCCGTCCATCCCTCCATTTGGTCGGGGGGTCGGACAACGGGACAAGCGCACACGCATCTTTTAAGCCCTCGCTCCCCCGAACCCTTACGGCCTCACCTCACCTCGCCCTCACCGCCGCCGCCAACGACGTCGCCCGCCTCCCACCGAAGCTCCCCTCCTCCCACCCCGCTGGAGAGTGGGGCGGAGCGGAGATCCACCCGAGCTGGACGATTTCGTCGGTAAGCCCTAGCTTTCCTGGATCGATTGCGCGTTGCCCTAATTTCGTCATGTTGTCTTCTTCGCTGTGAGGGACCAAATCCAAATGAAATCCCATTCATTCTGCGATGTTCCATCTGATTCCTGTTGATGCCTCCAATTTCTGGGGTACTGGTGTCGCGGATTTGTTCGCTGCTGGAACGAAACCCGTTCGTCCGTCGATCCATCCGTGTGGTGGTTCTTGAACGCGCGCAAGATTTCTTCGAATTCCTGCGACACCATGGGGCTCGGGGTGTATCAGCCGCTGGATGGGATGGTAGGCCGTACGTAGAAGTGATTGTAGGCCGAAGTTGCTATGTAGGCTGTACGTACAAGCAATCGTAGACCGGATTCGTGATGTTGGCTGAAAATTTGGGACCTTGTTCCTTAGCCCTGGACGTGATTCTCGAAGCCTTGAACCTAGGGCTTATAAGCATGATCTTATTTGTTGGGATTTTAGGGGGGTAGATGTTCTGTGAGGGTGGAAGTTTTTTTCTGTTTTTATCTGGTGCAAGGAGATGCATGTGAAATTTACGATTTGGCGGCATTGAGCTTGCTAGATTTGGTTCACTGTATTTATTAGCAATCTTTGGAAATAAGCTAAAAGAACTGTGCCAGCTCCATCTAAGTGCCACTAGTAGCTTCCGTTCAGAGTTTGTAAGGTGTGCAGTGTTTTTCAATAGCGGTTAGTGAGTGGTTACCAAAAAAATCTGTGTGAAGTATATGGTTCATTTGAAGGAAATATGTAAATACATATTTAACATGTTTTGGCGTTTGTCCAACCTAACTTTTAATTTTGGGTAACCTTTAAATATTCTTATGATTTCAAGCAATATGGCTATGTCATTTGAAACACTATTACATGAATTATACCTAAAATGTTTGAGTCACTGTCGGTTATATGGGTATTATAAGTAGATTCAAATATGGTGCTATTCTAAAAAATCCAAATGTGGATGTTCTCCATGTTACGTTGGTTCATTCATTATTGTTTCAAATTTGAACAGTGGATTGGGGGAAATGTAGAGGTGAAGTATTTTTACCACGAATAGCTTAGAGGCAATATAGCAGGCCTCGCCATATTTTTGGAGATATATTTAAGTGATGAGTCAAAGGGTAAGGGCTGTAGTCTATTGATTACTAATCATGCTTAAGACCGCTTAATGTTTCATAGTTGCATGTCTAGGACATTAAGATACAACAACAACAACCAAGCCTTGTCTCAAACAAGTTGGGTAGGCTAGGAATGAAATCCAATCAAAGTCAAAAGACCTTTAAGCCTTCGATCTTAAGTCATGGTTCCAATTCCAATACGTGAATTGCTGATTACCATGCACTCCTATCCAACGCCAACGCTTTGGGTACATAGCAATCCCTGAAGTCTCTTTAACTACTTTTTCTGATGTCAGTCTAGGACATTAAGATGACTAGATAAAAAAGTAATTAGAAGGCAGAGATAGAATATAGAAGGTCACATGGCATATTTAGTATAACAACTTTATATGTATTAATGGCTTTTGGAGAGTCAAGTGGGAGGTGCAATATATAATTTCCGGAATCCGGATTTTTTTTATTCAATGAAAACTACCTATGAAAGCTGATGTGAAGCTGTATGGAATTTTCCACCACACACTATCCGCTGTAGTGGCTGTTATGGCCTGTTATAGCACCGTAGCTGGCCATAACTCGATTCTCAAATCACAAATATGGCATCGGTGTTGTGTCAGGTGCATGGTTTTGCCAAACACAACAACATTTACTATTTTTCACATCATTGCATTATAACTTGGAAGTGAATACATATTGTGAGAGAAATAGGCTTGTGCCAACATGATCGTTATGGTAACATTAACATACGTGGTTATGTGGTTTGCTCTTTATTTTTTGCAATATTTTATCTCTTCATCATTATAGTTGATCTTATCACTTTGTCTAGGAGACTAGGACCGAATTAGGTAAACCAATGAAAATTCCTGATTTGATCTATAGCACTGGATATCTTGTACTGTTTTCACTTTGAATCTTTGGTACTCTTGATTTATAATGCAATACTCAATAGGATGGCTTCTTTCCATAAAAATATGGCAACATTATCCATGTGAAGAATTTGAAGATCCAAATTTACTTTACTATAGATAATCTTTGACCTCAATTTTGGAATTATGCATCCTTTTATTGTATTTCTTTTTTATAGATAAAATAACTGTTTTGTTCTTTGTTTCATAATCCACATAGCAGTTATCTGTATTGTTTTGTGTTAAGATTTGTAGGAGATATGTGTTTTAAGATTTCAAGAATTCACTATGGAATTATCTGTATTGTTTTGTGTTAAAAGAAATGATCTTCATAACTAATGTGCCATTGTTGTTTAGAGTGTTAACAAGACCAGAATTGCTTCTGTGACAATAGCAAATCTAGAATAATTGAATCAGCTTGCATGCTTTGTTCTCAAGAAAAAAAAAAGTGATAAAGCAGTGACATTCTGTATTATCACTTTGCTTCTTTTTTTTGCGAGGTTTTTTGTCTTGGCTTTCAAATATTTTGCTTATATTCATTGAATTCTCTTTTGTTAGGGTAAACTAGTAACTGTCAAATGATTTCAGTAAAATAACTATGGATCAATAGTTTCTGCAGCTGGCTAGGTTAATGTGAGCTTCTTGGTAAAGATGGCAGATATTGGTAATGCAAAGTCAGGCTCTGGAGCCTATACAATCAATCAAGAGAACTTCAGTAAGCGGCTGAAGGTGTTTTATGAACATTGGAAAGAAAACAAGTCCGATCTTTGGGGTTTGTCCGATGCTATCGCAATTGCTACTCCACCTCCTTCTGAAGACCTTCGATATTTGAAATCCTCAGCTCTGGATATCTGGTTACTTGGGTATGAATTTCCAGAAACAATAATTATGTTCATGCACAAGCAGATACATTTCTTATGCAGCCAGAAGAAAGCAAATCTCATCGGGACCCTCAAGAAGGCTGCAAATGAGGCTGTTGGTGCTGATATTGTCTTGCATGTGAAGGCTAAGAATGGGGATGGCATTGACTTGATGGATGACATATTGCACGCTGTTCGTGCTCAGTCGAAATCTGATACTCAAGTTGTTGGACACATTGCAAAAGAGGCACCTGAGGGTAAGCTCCTTGAAACATGGGTGGACAAGTTATCTGGGTCATCTGTACAACTTACAGATGTAACAAATGGCTTCTCTGAGCTTTTTTCTGTGAAGGATGCCACAGAGATCACATGTGCGAAGAAGGCTGCTTACCTAACTTCATCTGTATTGAAAAATTTTGTGGTTCCGAAGTTGGAGAAGGTTATTGATGAGGAGAGGAAAGTCTCACACTACTCATTGATGGATGAAACAGAGAAGGCTATTCTTGATCCTCTGAAGGTCAAGGTGAAGTTGAAGGCTGAAAATGTTGATATATGCTATCCTCCTGTCTTTCAAAGTGGAGGGAAGTTTGATCTCAAGCCAGGTGCCTCCAGCAATGATGATGATCTCTACTATGATTCGGCAAGTGTTATCATCTGTGCAATTGGGTCCAGGTACGGTAGCTATTGTTCCAATGTCGCCAGAACATATCTGATAGATGCTACCCCTACACAGAGTAAGGCATATGAGACCCTTTTGAAAGCCCAGGAAGCTGCTATAGCAGCATTGAAACCAGGCAATCAGATGAGCGCAGTTTATAAGGCTGCAGTTGGTGTGATTGAGAAGAATGCACCTGAACTACTTCCTAATCTAACAAAGTCAGCTGGAACTGGGATGGGCCTTGAATTCCGGGAATCTGGCTTAAATTTGAATCCCAAGAACGATCGTCTGATAAAAGAGGGGATGATTTTCAATGTCTCCCTTGGTTTGCATAATGTCCAGGCTGAAACCAACAATGAGAAGACAAAGCAGTTCTCTTTGTTATTGGCAGATACAGTTATGGTGAACAAGAGTCCAGAGATCTTAACATCACCTTGCTCCAAGGCTGTTAAGGATGTCGCATACTCGTTTAATGATGATGAGGATGATGCTCCTCGGGCGAAGGTTGAGCTAAATGGCAAGGAGGCAGTCCCATCCAAGGCGACGCTTCGGTCAGACAACCAGGATATGTCCAAGGAAGAGCTCCGGAGACAGCACCAGGCTGAACTTGCTCGTCAAAAGAATGAAGAGACTGCTAGAAGGCTTGCTGGGGGTGGTTCTGGTTCTGGCGAGGGACGCGGTTCTGCAAGGGCTTCAAATGAGCTTATTGCGTACAAGAATGTTAATGATGTTCCATATTCAAGAGAGTTGGTGATACGAGTAGATCAGAAGAACGAAGCTGTCCTCTTACCTATTTATGGCAGTATGGTTCCTTTCCATGTTTCTACTATTAAGAGTGTGGCAAGCCACCAGGACAACCGCACCTGCACTATCCGGGTTTTCTTCAATGTACCTGGCATGCCATTCTCAAATGATAGCAATCTGAAGTCTCAAGGTCAAGGCGCTATCTACTTGAAAGAGATTACATTCCGCTCAAAAGATCCACGACATAGCAGTGAAGTTGTTCAACAGATCAAAACATTGAGGAGGCAAGTTGCTTCAAGGGAGTCAGAGAGAGCTGAAAGGGCCACCCTTGTTACTCAGGAGAAACTCCAGGTAGCAAGCAACAGAATGAAGCCAATGAGACTTAATGATGTGTGGATTCGGCCCGCATTTGGTGGTCGTGGGAGAAAGGTTACAGGAACTCTTGAGGCCCATTTCAATGGTTTCAGGTATCCTGCTTCAAGGGCTGATGAGCATGTGGACATCCTGTACGGGAATATAAAGCATGCCTTCTTCCAGCCAGCAGAAAAAGAAATGATTACCCTCCTCCATTTCCACTTGCACAATCATATCATGGTTGGAAACAAGAAGACAAAGGATGTCCAATTTTATGTTGAAGTGATGGATGTTGTTCAAACTCTTGGTGGCAATAGGAGATCGGCACTTGATCCTGATGAGATTGAAGAAGAGCAGCGTGAGAGGGATCGGAAGAACAGAATAAACATGGAGTTCCAGAACTATGTGAACAAGGTTAATGACCACTGGTCGCAGCCACAGTTCAAGGGGCTTGATCTGGAGTTTGATATCCCTCTTAGAGAGCTTGGGTTCCATGGGGTTCCATATAAAGCTTCTGCTTTCATCATTCCAACTTCAACTTGTTTGGTTGAGCTAATTGAGACTCCCTTCCTGGTGGTGACCCTGAGTGAGATAGAGATTGTTAATCTGGAGAGGGTGGGTTTTGGAACAAAGAACTTTGACATGGCTATCGTGTTTAAGGACTTCAAGAAGGATGTTCTTCGCATTGATTCCATTCCGTCAACGTCGCTTGATGCAATAAAGGAGTGGCTCGACACAACTGACCTCAAGTACTATGAGAGTAGGCTGAACCTGAATTGGCGTCCTATTCTGAAAACTATCATTGATGACCCTCAGAAGTTCATTGATGACGGTGGCTGGGAGTTCTTGAATATGGAGGCAAGTGATTCTGAGACTGAGGAAACAGAGGAATCAGATCAGGGGTACCAGCCTTCTGATGCTGAACCTGAGTCCGAATCAGAAGACGATGATTCCGACAGCGAGTCCTTGGTGGAATCAGATGAGGATGGCGAGGAGGATTCTGAAGACGACTCTGAGGAAGAGAAGGGTAAGACCTGGGAGGAGCTGGAACGGGAGGCAAGCAATGCAGACAGGGAGAATGGTGCGGAGTCGGACAGTGAGGAAGAAAGGAGGCGTCGCAAGGTGAAGACCTTCAGCAAGTCCCGTCCACCACCAGAGCGTAGTAGCTTCAAGGGAGGGCCCTCAAAGAAGCCGAAGTTCAGGTGAATAATACTGCACTGGCCAGGCTTGGTTGCTTCCTAAATTTACCCTTTTGGGAGTCTTGGTATGGTTGGTTGTAGTAGAAGCCTTCTTGGCTATTTTTCTAGATCATCGTTATACTTTCTTTCTGCAGTAGCTTACTCCAGTTAGGTGAAAGGACAGTTGAACTTTGGTGAACTCCATAGTGGATGGAACGAATCTTGATACTTTTGTCACTGGGGAAATTCAAGTTGATTCATTTATTGTATCCTCATTGATGTAATGTTTTCTGGTAGAATGTTGACCTCCAGATTGTATAATATTTACGTTGGCAATGTTGGTGCCAGTAACTTAATTTCGTGTCTGTTCGTCTTGTGTTTATGGCGTTTCTGGGTACAAAAGAAGCGTTGTCTGGTGCCGTTCTGATCTCGTGTGCGCATTGAGCTACCAGGTTTAGCAGAAAAATAAAGCCAGCAGAGGCTCTTGGGTGGAGACAGATTAAAGATGAGAAATGTAAATGGGTGAGCCTATTCAATGGTCCTATATCGTTCATGCCTCCTCCCATGCAAAACTTTTTGTCCTCTTTGCCAGTGCTTTCCTATCATTGAGCTTTTTTGTCACTGATATAGATTCTGGTCTTTCTCTTCGACTGCTTTGGCAAGCAGTACTAACATTGTCTTGTTGTCGAACAGATAAGGTGAGCAACATGATATTTGATCTTATCTCTACCGTCGTCTCGTTCTCAATGAAAACATGGAGCACCTAGCAATGCAATTTCATAGGAGAACCTAACAATGCATTTTCATAGACCAAGAACTACGATATCACTTTTATTCTAGTTAACAGAAGAATTATATCATTCGAGTTTCTTTTTTTCATGCATGTCATTTGAGTTTTTTTTTCCGTGCTTTTTCTGACGGTCTGAAGAAAGCATCAATGATATATGCCCACGACCTAGACTTTATAACCTATCAGTAGCCTTTTTTTTGTTGCATAAAATTTGGATTTTTTAAAGTACAAGATTTTTCCGATGAACAGTCCGTCTATTTTGATCTAAGGGCTCATGCCAGATTAAACACGATGACCTATCTCTTAGGAGTTATTAGGTCACGTAACTACTGGAATTCATGGGACGCATCAGTTCACCGTAGTAGCACTTGATATTGACTTTTAATTATTAAATGAGATCACCGTCTCACTTGACATTGACCTATGATTTTTTTCCTGAAAAAAAAAAAGATCTGACGACTAGGAGTTGGAACAAAAGAATAGCACGACACTGTTCACTTCTGCTATTACAAATGTAAATCACGCTGTTTTGCACAGAAACGAAGTATACATTTCATCCAAATACGCAACACTTTCCGGTGAGTGAAAAAAAGACAGGTTGTCCGCAAAATTGATGACTGTAAGCCGGATCAATTTGCAGTCATCCGAATAAAAGTTAGATCTTTTCTCCAGACAGCCAGTGGTTGTAGAACGCAAGCGTCTCCTTGGGCTTGTACTCAGGAACAGTGTGTCCAGCTCCCTGAAACGTGGTCACTTTGTTAGAAAGCTTCGACCAAATTACAGGAGAAAATGCGCAGTGAAAAGTGGGTAAACTTTTAGCAATTGATGGATGTTGTCGAGATCCTCATTTAGCTAACGAAATTCGAAACTGTATCACCAAATTTTGGTTCAAACATGGCAGGAAAAAATATCTAATATGCTAAACTCTTACTACCGAAGATAGTACTTTTCCGTGGGAGTAGAGGTGGTAGAGCTGGAGTTAGAAACTTGGTCACATACCTTTATGGTGAGGAAAGTGAGATTGTGATCATAACCTTGTGTGTATCTGCAATGGTAGAAAATAGAAATAGCTTCAGTATTGAAAATTAGTCCACAGACATTTTTTCCCCTTGTTTCCTAGTTCCTATTGAAAGTCTGAACTAACTCAAGCCTAGTACTACTATGAGTACAACTCTAGTAGGTACACATGTAAGTTTTTCATCTAGGTACTAAAATATTGCTCTTGAATTCTCACGTGTTTTTAAGTCTTCACAGGTTGTTAGAGAACAGTGGCACGCCAAGTACATAATTGAGCAAAAATAGCATCCATATGTGACGTTAATTCTTGAAGGCATTGGGAAGAAAATATGATTATTCTAAGATGAACAATGATGGAAAAAAATATACCCGGCGACTTGCTCTCCAAAGTACCATGGCCGCCAAGTATCAATCACTCGGTAACCCATGGATCTGACCCATGCTTCCGTTCCCGTGAAAGGAATACAGAGATCATGATCTCCACTAAAAAAACAACACAATCAACAGTAATTATATATCTTTTTTTAAAAGGAAGTGATTAGGTATCTTCTTTTTTAATATGCTGTTTCCTGTGATTGAAGCAAGAATCAATGCGTCAATTTCCATTCATTTTAAAGATGCTGAAAGGACAAGTTCACCCTGAACAACCAATTATTATTGACTAAGGACAATATATATTGTGATGCTAAACTTTGAAGGTATATGGGATCTTGGTCTGGTTCATACCCCTAAACACCTCTTTCATTGCTTCATCTGGCCAAACAAGTGTATCATGAGTTCGTTAGATTCCAAACATCAAAAAATGAAGAATGCAAACCACGAACCAGCCAGTTTCGGGGGGCAGGAAAGTTTCTTGTTTTCGTCCTCACATCCGGTTTCCTAAACCTTACAGTATACGGATACAAGGGTAACTTCGTAGGATTGAATTTTTCAAAGAAAGAAAGTTCTTTCCTATAAATTCATATACGTTATGAACAACTAACCGAATACTATTTTCTAGTAGTCCCAACTGTTATTGACCCATATTTTAATACAACTGGGTAAATTTATTTTGGAACGAATTTAACTTAATAATTTACTCACATTTAAAATTGTAAAATGTTAATGGTTTTTCCCGTACCTGTAAATTAGTACACGATATCCCATAGCTGTGAACTTCTTGTGATACTTCACCATGCTGCCTGTAGCGTCATGGTAGTAGTCTATTCTTGCAGTATACAGTTCCCATGATCCAATTAAGCTTTTCTGATGTGCCATTTCAATCGAGGTAGTTCCCCAGAAAGAAGAGTGTTAGTGGTGCTGATTTTAGGAGTAAATTCAAATGAAACTATTGATTCGTTACCCATCGTACCGGTTTGGCATGAATTGCAGCTCTTACGTCTTCATCATCCAGCCATGTAGTAGCAAGTTCATCACTCTACAAGCACAGTACATGATAAACAGAAGAAATGAGAGGGCCAATCATACTTCTCCAAAGATGTGTCTGGCATTCTGGACATAAACTGAGGACCATAATTCTAGCAAGTCCACAGAAACACGACCAGTTATATTGGTCACCAGAATCTGCATCGATGAAATTTGCGATGAAGGTGATGATATATAAGTAGAAGCGTATTGTTCCAATTTGCATACCGTGCAAGGAAGTGATCTGCCACCAAGTTCAGGCCACATCGGGATGCGTCCACCACTTACAGCAATACGGAGAGGCCAGGAACGCCCTGCCATTCGCTTCCTCACCGGAAATGGCCTCTCTGTCTCACCTAGCTTTCGAAAACTTGATGGCAAGCTGCTGTTCACGAACACTACTTCTTGGATTTCAGGATGATGGTAGCAGGGTGCAAGGATGTTGTACTTATTCAGGTCTTTCAGTTCCTGCAGATGCCAAAAAAATGGAGGCTTTCAGAATTTGCAAGATTGTGCATACACTGTCGGTTTACATGTTCTGGCACAGAGACATTACCCAACGCACTCTGTCTATCTTCTCTTGGCACACATCTTCAACCTTGCCCCAGAATGTACCATGGCAAGCAGCATTGACATCCTGAAACAAAGCAAGTCAGGTCATTTTTAGCTTGCTATCTGTCAACAAATGAAACTGTTTGCAACACTGGTAACTGTGACTGCAGAATTTAGCCATCATGTAGATGATGCTCATAGACACAGATTTTCTTTAAGTGCTATTGGTTGTATGAGCATAAAGAGCTGAGGCACAGACCTCAAATAAGTCAATTGAGATGAGGCCCATCCCATGTGCAAATGGCACAAAGGAATTGAAATCGTAGTCCTCATCAGTTGCTCCATTGCCAATTAGATAGCCCTGGATGAAAGTTTTAACTTTAGATTGTAAAATCGCTGACAACTTTTGCATATAAAATTGCATGACAACACAAAAAAAAAAGTTACTGGAATGACCTTCAGATTGATTCTTGGCTTCAGACCCTTTTCTATCCCTGTCAAGACATAAACATAAAGAGGTAAAAAACCTCAGATGATTTCAATTACGTGATCTACATCTTTGTGAGTCACAAAATCAACCTTTGACAACTTCATCAGTTAGTGTGGGAATGTATATCCCTGCATACGACTCTCCAGAAATGTAGAATGGGTTTGACTGAAATTCGGGGTATAATTTGAACCACTACAACAATGCATCAAATCAGCATCAGATTTCCTAGATGAAGTATGATATGGTATTATATTACAACTGAAGCAGGGAGTACCTTCAAAAGGAAAGTATGCGCATCGGCAGCAGTTTTCAGGTCACCTGTTGTGTAATCCGATTTGTTCAACGAGTATGACATCCCAACACCAGCAGGGGAGTCCAGGTACATGATGTTTGAAACCTAGTTAGTGGCACAATTAGTCACTTGACATGGCAAATTAACTAGTTCAGGAAACAGGTACTGAAAGAAGAGCAACAAGGTATATTAGACATATCGAAATGTAAACAAACATCAGGATATGTAACAACTAATGGCAGACAGGCGCAAGCAAAGATGTGAAAAAATTCAGTTACTTCGTTAGCCACTTCTTTATAATGCCACGCACAAGACGAGGTGCAGCCAATTCGTAGTTTGTTTTGCCATGATACCACCAACAAATTAGGGAGGAGGCTGAATTATAGTGCTCCAAATTTCTCCACAAATATGCAAGAATTGGCTATCTGGATAAAACTAAGGAGCACATCGGAATGCAAGCCTTTCAGATTACCTTGGACCAGCTGTCCGGATTGAGCTGTAGCTTGGGCAGCCCTCCCGGCGTGCTTCCACGCTCAAAATTGAAGGGACCTAATCATGAAAAACGATCGCAAAAATCACAATCTAACTCTGCAATTCTAGCACCAAACATCCTTGTCCATGGGAGCAAGAAGAGCAGGCGATGTCACCATTCTCGTAGACGAACCCGTCGAAGCTGGAGCAGCCTGGGCCGCCGTTGAGCCACAGCACGACGGGGTCGGCTGCCGGGTCGCGCTCCGACAGCACGAGGTAGTAGAACAGGCTCCTCTCATGGCTCTCGTCGACTGTTATGTACCTGCACGCAACGAAAGAGCAACAACGATCAAGAAACAGATATGCTCACTACATCAACAAAAGCAGAGAGAGAGAGAGAGAGAGAGAGTTCTTACCCGGAGTAGTGTTTGGAGGGGAAGGCGCCATGAAAGCCCGGGAGGTGGGTGACGAGGTGGCTCTCGGGAGCCGCGGTGGCGAGTGAGAAGAGAAGGAGCGCAACGAAGAGGAGGAGAAAGGGAGAGGCCATTGGGATCCTAGCTAGCAGCAGCATCAAGTCGGGAAGATGTGAGCCATCGACACAATCGTGGCCAAAAAAGTGGAGTTTGGTGAGGAGGCTGACCAATTGGCGCAGGCGTTACCGACTTACGGTCCTAGGGCAGCAAATGACGACGCGCAGCTGATACTTTTTTTAAGCCCCGGATCATGGATGGCATATGGGGAGTTGGGGACTGGGTTGCATGGCTTAACCGTTGGCTAGTTTCCATCGGCACAATGTTTTTTTTGAAGAGATTTTGTGATCGAGGCAGCATCTTCATGTAGCGCGTGTGGAATTAGTTAGTACGGTAGCGTTGTTCTACTCCTAAGCATAGAATAGCTATTATGTGCTCTGCCCAGAGAAGCGCATGCAAAGCACACCATACTGATCGTTAGCAATCCACTAGTAAATCACGAATACATTTTACTATAGAACAACAGATGCAATTACTAGTGACTCAGTTACGTGGTCAACCCAACTAGTTAATGCGTTTTGTAGTTTATACATGAATTTGTTTATTCTTTATTTTAGCGATATCTTTTAATTGGTAGCTCGGATTTGCAAATGGTTTTCACCGGTAGCTTACTGACGACGAGAGCAACATATTGATATAAGTCTCGCTAATAAAACGTCGCATGAACCCTCTGGCATGATGGTAAACTATGTATACCGATAGTAAAATCTGATTTACTAGCGAGACTTATATCATCATGTTGCTCTCATCGTCAGTAAGCAAGTGGTAAAAACCGTTCGTGAATCGGAGCTATTAATAAAAAGTTATGGCTATATATAAAAAAGGACAAATTCTAATTCAAATAAGGAAACATTACTAGCTTAACGCTGCATGACCGACTAGTAAATGTGTTTCTTGTTTGTACATTAATCTGTTTATCCTTTGTTTTACCCATAACTTTTTATTGACACCTCCGAATCGCGAACAGTTTTCACTAGTAACTTACCGACGATGAGAGCAACATATTTATATAAGTCTCACCAATAAAACGCCGCATAAACCCTTTACTCTGATAGTAAAATATATGTATACCGATAGTAAAATCAATGTATACGGATAGTAAAATCTATGTTTACTATCGAGACTTATATCATTATGTTGCTCTCGTCGTCAGTAAGCAAGTGGTAAAAACTATTCGTGAATCAGAGTTGTCAATAAAAATTTATAGCTATTTCAAAGAAGAATAGATTCATGTTCAAATAAGAAAATATGTTACTAGCTTAACGAAGTATGACCGGCTAGTAAATGCGTTTCTTATTCGTACATAATTCTGTTTATTTTTTTTGTTTTAGCCATAGCTTGTAATTAACAGCTTCGATTCACGAACGGTTTTTACCAGTAGCTTACTGACGACGAGAGCAATATATTGATATGTCTCACAGCATGAATCGGATTTTACTATCCGTATACATAGATTTTACTATCGGTATACATAGTTTTTACTATCATGCTAAAAGAATTAACAGTCTGTGTGGTAGTAAACTCTTAAGATATATTCGGTAAATTAGCAGTAAAATCTCATTTGCACGGTGTTTATTAGTAAGACTTATATCATTTTGTTCCTCTTGTCGTTAGTAAGCTACTAGTGAAAACCTTTTTTGAATTGGAGCTACCAATAAAAAGTTATGGCTAAAAAAAATATATTCATATGCAAACTATGAAACACATTAACTAGTTGATTTGGTAACTAAACTCAGATCGATTAGTGTGTTGCATATATTCGGACTAAGTTAAATGGCCGAGAGATACAAAGGCTATTCATTTGCACGGTGTTTATTACTAAGACTTATATCATTTTACCTTCCTTTCCTTCTTCATTGCCCCACCCTTTCCTTCGTTAGTAAGCTCGGCTCGCCTCTCACCCGAAAACCTATTTTATGGAAAATTGAACATCTCCTTAAAATGAAAGAATTTTATTCATATCTCTTATAAAAAAGTTTCCTCATATATTCTTGGATGGAATGACAAACCATATCCCAAACATAAAAACTATTTCATTGTACTCATTCGGATAGAAATGCAGAGATTAAAAGGCAAGAATTGCATAATCAAATCACATGCCAATCCCGGAGATCACTCTTAAGTAGCTAACAAGTTCGCTTCATACATGTTTTCTCATCAACCAATTTGACTGTTGCTTTGAAAAACTTTTCTTAATAAGGTTTGTGTTTGAGAATTTTCGTAGTAACGCACGAGCACTTAACTAGTTTACAAAATATGCTAAAAACTATGTACTCTCATGAAATTTTTTCGTGTGTTTCATATTAGAGTATCTTATAATTAGTATGTAAGTGTACTTAAAGTGATAAATGAGTATTTCAAATTCGTTTAGATGGTATTTCAGACATGGGAGTAACTACTCCTGGGTTTCATATTAGCGCCGGTGGAGTTTGAATTTTCTGCTATTATAAATATATTTTTCCATTACACATGATTTGGAGACATTGCTGATCATGTTGACTTTTATGCTCATTTTCAATCTCCAGTAAGATACATTACATGGCCCTGGGTAGTTTGTACACCTGCGATCAGGGAGGGTTTCCAAGACCCGAGCCAGCTCTAAAATCGCAAAGCTGTCGGTTGGTCCTGGTTTTTCCACCAGTTTTGCCGGTCCGGTTTTCTTTTTTGCTTCACGAATTCGATATATACTTTTTTTTTCCTTTCAATCATGACGTTTGGATGTTACAAATTAGATCCTAATATACAAAATTCAATAGATGAAGCAATACAATGTGGATGTTAAGGCCATCTCTAATGCAAAAGATGTTTAAATAGGCGCTTACAAAGTGCAAGAGCATGCCACATTCCCACATCCTACCTCAGGCACCTAGACTTGGTGCATTGTAGATGGCCTGCTAAGGAAACCGGTGCCGCTAGTACCATAGATACTGTCATTGCCATAGTTATCTACCAGGGCCAGTGCATTCTTGGTAATTTTTCAAATATATGGTGTATGCAAAACCCTAACAAACAATAATTTTTGGACTGATAGGAAGTTGAAAATTAACTAAATCAAATGAGTTGATACAGGAAACAAAATTTAACATCTACCCTATGTTTCACACTTTCTTAAACATTCAAGTAGCTGGTATGTCAAGACTGCAAAGGAAATGTAATACAAAACTTGGATAAAGTAGGACGAACACAGAACAGAGCCAGCCCAATTTGAAATCCAAAGAATAGTACAAAAAGGAGAGAAACTTTCATGCCATACATGAATCTGGTGACCCGTCAATTGCAACACATCATTATTATGAACAGATATAATAAATCACACACTAAACTGATTGGATACTTTGACAAAAGAATGGAAACTGCAGTCCTACTACTCACACAGGTCTGCAGAATACAGCAAGCGACAACTCCCCAACTCGCCAATAAAAATGGCACCAACCTTACATCAACATGAATCAATGTAAGCGAGCCGATAGCCACGCGACCTCCCAGACCGGACGACGCGCGGAGCAGCACAAACCTTCAGACCTCCTCGCCGGAAAATGGGCACCTCACGGACGACGCGCGACTCAGTCGATAGGAAAGCTCAATTGTTTATGAACTTGATTTTCCATTAAATTGTTAGATTTTGCAACTGAAAAAAGCAGGCTTCGACAAATTTGGCAGAAGTGACAGGCCTTTTGTGAATGTTGGCCTCGAAATCATGTAGTTCATGGACAGACCACTCATCACCTGACATTTACCAATGTTCACCAAATTAACTAAACGAACAACAAGTAACAGGATCGGCACAAACACAGCCTCAATGTGCTAGATTTCAGCAAAGTCAGTTGATAGGAATGAATGCTGCAACTGAAGCAGGCCGACTGTCTTGTTCTAAGTCATCGGCACAAACCCCTGTGCTAGATTTCAGAGTCAAGGAATGCTTACCACTGTCTTGTTCTAAGTCATTTGCCAAATCTTTGGTTCCCAAACTGGAGGATTTATTTGCTGCATCTGTATTCAAGAACAGACAGACAACAGCGCAGTCATCAATTTTTGATGTGGGGAACCGTGTTCTCCAAGCACGATGAGCCGATTCGACAAGGAGTCGGGCTGCTGAGGCCTGTGAGGTGGCTTTGCTGACAATGCTAACAACTTCGACATTGGAAAGTACATCCCACACCTACAGTGATCAAAGAAGCTTGATAATCAAATAGCACAAAAATATTCCTAGCTCATAGAAAATTCCAATTCTGCAAATCTACAGCAACGAAGATGTTCAAGTTAATCTGTGGTCAGTTGCTCACCCCATCAGTTGCCAACACAATAAATTCATCCTTTTCTGTGATGCGGTGGTAGGAAACATCAGGCATAGAAATTAGACCATAATCCTTTAGGCAAAAGTCTCCAAATGCTCTTGCCATGGCCAACCCTGGCGAGTTGTACTTCGGAAGCCAAACACGAACAACATCTGGCTCGTTTGGAAGAGAAAATACTCTGCCCCTTCGTTGCCTGATTCGTTGTGCTTCACCTGCAAACAAATTGCTTTGCTTGATTTAAGGGAGTATCTAGCATCATAACAAATAAAGCATCTCATACAAACAACGTAAAGAAGTAAAAGCAAGAAAAAGGCTGTTCAATGTGCGTTTTTACCATTATTCATGTATGGCATTTTGTAACACACACAAAAGCTATGACTTGCCACATGCTGTAATCGTAAAATCAATATTAGAAGCTTCATGAAAATTATTTAGTACTACGCCTTTACAGCAGGAAAACAAGTGCACTAACAATCTCAGCTAGACAACCAAAAGACCAGAGTCCATCATTACAGGAAAAAGATAATAGTTTTCATCATGATACCAACACATTATTTATAGAAGAGTGCAGTGATTTTGTCTATGCAGACCTGACAACTTCATTTTGGAAATATAAACGTAGTGTCACAAATCTAGTTCATGACGGGGTAAATACCATACAGAGGGCTGGGACGGCACAGCTGAAGGGGAAGTGCTTAGGAGAGGGAGGAGACCATAGACTGGGGAGAAGAACCTTTGGGAGAGGGCTTGCTTCATTCTTGCTTAATGTGCCAAGAGGCTGCCGTATGCTCTTATAGGAGCTGGCCCTAACAAATCAGCTAACCAACTAACTAATTGATAAGATCTTCTTAAACTAAACTAATTGATAACAACTAAGATAATGCCATCCCCTCCTAACATGTTGCTGCTGCCTCCTTGTGCGCATGGATGTCCTGACGTGCTGGCTGGCCGCAGGGCATTAGGGGTGCGGCTGCTGCCTTGCATGGCCGTGGCACCCTTGGGCCCATGCTGATATAACAGCACTTTGTGATAGCAGTTGTTGTAGTTACTAAACAACCTGTGGTCTTCCTTGAGCACTTCTGTTACCTAACTTCGCTAATTTCAAAAGTTTCATCAAAGATAATTAGCAAGACCCGTCATCCTATCTCAATCCAATAGTTTGACCAGGAGCTAATTAAATCCATCATTGAAGCTGAATTTGTCAACAAAGTATACCCAGCTATATTAAGATACCTTTCTACTATTAAGTGGGTGTTGTATATTGCCTTTCTACTAATAGTTTGATCAGGAGCTAATTAAAGCCATGATTGAAGCTGAATTCATCAACAAAGTATACCCAATTATATTAAACTGAATTTTGTCTATATTAAGATGCCTTTCTATGAAATTATATTGCATCATTTGATTCTTTTTCCTTAGCAGGTGCTGTATTCCACTAATAAGCTTGTGAAGTCCTTAAGGGAGTGAGTGCAGGACCTGAGGTTAATCTTATATTGTGAGCTAGTGGAATTTCAAATCTGCCACATGTTTATAAAATGTAGTGCCTATGCTGTTGTAACCAAGCTAGTCCTTTTGGAGCAGATGTGGCAGGTCCAAAATGTTACCATGTGGGTTCAGTTTGGAGTATGGACTATCAAATATCAATGATAGGTTCATGTTTACATTTTTGACCAGTTCCAAGTCAAAGTTTGAATAATTAAGTTATCTCCCAAAAAAAAATCTGTGGATGCACCAAGTTGAGCTTTCACTAAAAAATGTAGATACAGATCTAAAGAAAGCATGTACAATAAACAGTTTTTTTAACTGAAATAATAAATAGTTTATCTTACCAAACAAAAATAAATCACGGTTCAGAAGAAATGACAAATATCAGTATATCCAAGATGTGATAAGACTACCACATGCCACGTACAAAAACTTAATGCACCATATATTACAATCACTTTTGAACAAATAATGCATCATACAGGGTCACATTCTGAAAACTTTTCAGCTATATTAGCAATTTTTTGTGCATGCTTATCTTACAACTTCGTCAGTTTAAGTAATTTACAATTTTTTTGCATACTTATCTTACAACTTCATCAGTTAAGTAATTTACAAATGCATCTACTCTGGTAGCACTGAAACCTACAAGTGGAAAGTGTAACAAATGTAATTCCCAGCATCCTAACCCTTCAAACAAAAGCTAATTTGAACACTGAAAGCACATGAAGGATGACTAAACTTCCTAATCCACCCAACTAAGACACCAAAAAAATGAAAGCTATAAAAAAATTACCAAAGTTGTCTACCTTGGTCAATTTAACAATAAATCCAAGTATCCAACCACATATTTGGAAGAAAAAAATCGCAAATCTCATTCACATGTGCATCTCATAACGTAGTTTCATTAAAAAGCACAGGTGTGTACATCCATTTTAAGAGCTTGACTGACATGCTACACTGTCAGCAACCGCACTTGTTACAGAACCATAAAAAATGATGAAAAGAATGATAGTGCTGCTAGAACTCTGTAACATAGGAAAAAAGCGGTAGCCAAGAATTTCATAGCACTGGAGGAAAAGCAGAAAATAATCAGCATGTTGTAGACTTTTAAAATAACACACTAGAAGCATAAAGATGAAACATACTTGGGATGCTAGGTTTGAGGTCCACTGTCAATTGAAGAGCAACAAGCTGATTATCTTTATCTCTAGTACCCAAGACAGCTCTAGAATCCCCCAAGTTGCCAATTATAAGATCGTACCCCTGTAGAAATAGCAAGTAAGACAGATTAGAATCAGAAATGTCGAGTGAAGCTTGACAGCAAAGAAAAGAAATTATTGAAACAAAAAGGAAGTCGGTTTTGACCCATATGCAGTAGGCTCAGTTTTACCTGCTTGATTACTGTGACTGCAGTGCTTCCACTGAACACACAATCAATATTTTTATGTAACTTCAGATCCCTGTCCATTACATAAAATGCCCTCAAGAATGAAGTTCTCAATGCTGTGAAGATTTCTGGGTACTCTCCATTCTCCTCAGTTCCAAGGGCAGCATCAGTATCTTCATGCACATGTTTGGTTGTACCTCCTTCAGTTGTCCCGCCTGTGACAGCGCTATTCGAAGTTTCTTTGTATTCATCCCTTCCTAAATTTGCACTCAATTTTTTAGGAAGAAGATCTCTGACCCTGTTGGCAACCAAATGGCCGTGTGGTCCATGGCCATCAAAAACACCACAAAATATGGTATCATCTTTTGAACCAAAATTCTGCACTTGAAAAGCAAAAATTACTTGTTAAATTCAACTATATAATGCCTAAAAGGACATCATTGAACAGGGAAATGGAAAGTGCACAATCAGTATATTTACAGTTTACAAGAAGGTAAGAACCACAAAGCTTATATAGTTTATAGCTAAAGGAAAATCTAGGTTATCAGATTGCACATGATTAAAAGAAAGGTACATCAGATGGTATATTCCCATATAGGCGTTGTAAACTTTAATGTACTAAGATGCATATATAAATATTAGTACTCTCAACTTGTTATTTAAATTTATAGAATTTCTCATAGTTTCAACAAGTAAATGGTTTATATTGCTACAAAACTTGGAACAAGCATAGATGCATACCAATGTCCCATGTTTAGAAGTCACACAGGTTTACTTAATTTGTACGTTGTAATCTTGAAAAAAAAATACTTCCTCTGCTACTAAATAGAAGACATTTGAGAATGTGTGTAGTAAAAACTTTTAAATTTTAACCAATAAAAAATACACAAATGTATTTAGATTGATCACACAAAAATTATATTACTCTCACCAGTAAAAAAAAGTTGTTTTAACTCCATGCAGACATGCACATAGATTAGGGAATGAGACATAGTTTTTGACATAGTATTGCCCATATTAATTGTATACTCATCAACACTACTACCAATAAGCAATTAACATTTGGTCGAAAATGTTGCCTTGAAAATCCAAAATGACAAGTATTTGAAAACTAAAACTATCTCTCTGAATTCTAAAGTGACATCTATTTTGGACTGGAGGGAGTGGCAGATAAATATATTTGTCATCAAAAGTAGTTCCCTAATATTATATTGTTAAGATTTTCACTAACATATTAGTAGATAATATTCTTAGTAAAGGATGTATACTGGAGCATGTGTCATTTTCCGAAACAACATCTATTTGGTAATAGAGGGAGTACTTAATTCCATACAAATATGTTCAAACCCTTATTAAATAAATTGGTATTACAACAAATATAATGGTTTAAGAGCAGCACATGCAAATGCTGTTATTTTAACAGCTAGCTCATTACAGTGGTCCCTCCATTATTTTTTAAGTGGCGTTTTAGGATCTGTGTGGTCAAACTTTCTAAAATTTGACCATGAATATATTTAAAACTACCTAGATTGGCCATATGAAAACATCAAATTTGTTGTTCAAAGCACTTTAATAATATTATAATTTATTAATTTATAATAGTACAAAGTATATAAAAGATAAATGGTTAAAGAAGCATCTCGGAGACCGTGAAAAGTTACCAACAATAATGAAGAAGGAACAAAGGGAGTATAGCACATGGTACACAGGGTGTGACAACAACAAAACATGAAATTTTGTAATTCGAATTATAGTGGCCTGTGGAGAAGATTCCTAGGAAATATTTAAATTTAACAAAACCTATAGGAGATAAGAACAATTTGTGTCGCATGCAACAGATAGAGAACCAAATATACTTAATAAAACATAAGGAAATGGCAAGTCCCAAGTGTTCAACTCAAGGATCTGATCGAGCAGATAAGATCATCCAAAAAAGGAAATACCACAGATAAGGATGAGAATCATGTGGAGCCCCTCCTCTGCTTACAAGTTTCTCCATCGGGAGAACAATAATTAAGCCGGATTAAACTACTACCTAAAACATTCTCCACAGGCAATATCCAATGGCAATCCATGTGAAGCAAGGGAAAAGGAGACAAATCAAACTAGTATTCTAATCCAAAAGTAGTTGAATCCAACAGGCATTCTACACCAAGACGCCACATGTACGTCTTAGTTGAAAGTTCAAATCTTTCTTTGTCTGGGACCTCTCAAGCAAACCTAAGAATACATATTAAAAAAACACCCAAAATCAGACAGTTCTGTTTTTTCACGTTAAAGTGACAATTGGCTCAGGTTCAACAAATCATAAACACATTTCTTTTTCATGGTATCAAAATATACTTCTGGAGCATCTGTTAGTACGAGTTTCACATCATACAAAGGAATCAGATGAAAAGGTATCTATGAAATTAACGGGAGAGAAAAATAATAAACAGAACAAGAACAACAATAGTATACCTCCCAGACAACCATGGCGTCCTGGTTGACGCCCTTCTTGCCCTGCAATGTGTACATCGACGCGGCGGCGCAGGTGCCGTTGCCCGTGATGCGCCCGAGCGCGTCCCTCAGCTCGGCGCCCCGCCCCTCGGCGGACGCCCCGCTTGTCGAGGAAGCCCCGCGCCGCCGCCGCCGCATTGGCCGCACGGCCCACCTGAATTGCGCAGGCCCCGCGGTCCCGGCACTCACGCCCAGCGCCCGCATCAGGCACTCGAGGAACTCGAGGCAGCACCGGCTGCCGCCGCTATAAACAGTGGGCTCCGCTGACGCGGGCTTCGCCGCGGCGATGCGCGCGGCGACGGCGACCGCCAGCAGCCGCTGCTGCTGCTCCTGCGGGTTCGGGTGCTGCTGCCGCTGCTGCCCCCCGCCGCCGCATCCCGGCCTCCGGCGGCAGACCGCGGGTCGCTTCCTCGCCACAACCGCCACCATGCGCTCGTGCTCAGCACGATTCCGCCCCCGCCCCCGCCCCCTGGTTTCTTGCAATCTCCTCCGGTCAGGATCTTGGAATAAGCAAAATCTTGGCCGGACTCGGATCTTACAAGGAGAGAAGAGTGGGTGGTTGGATCTTGGATGGATAAAAGGACCACGCGACAGACCGTGTCGCGACGAACGAGCGCAAGAACTCGTCAAGGCAAGGCACCAAGCGCGCGAAGGGGTTAGTCGTGGCGGGTACTAAGACTCGTGTAGTCGTGGGCCTCGTGGCTGATATTATTATACGGCCACCGCGGCTCTAAGGGTGAGCAGAGGGGAGGGGATTCTTGGTTGGCTACTCGAGACGGCGACGGACTGACGGTAAGCCGTTAGACGGCTGCGGCGCGTGTCGCCACCCGAGAACGGAGCAGTCCTCCGGTGCGTGTTCGTGGCTTGTCGCGTGCTACCTTACCAACTTTGGAGTCAAAAGAAGAAAGGAAAGGGTTGATGCGTGTACGGTCTACAAAAAGATTGGACGGCGAGCTGATCCACCGTATTTCTAAAAAATAAATAAATAGCAGAGCAAAATTTGGACAAAATCTCGGTCATTCAATTCGACTCTCAACATGACAAGCGTTTCTTCTGAAAAATTGGGAGAATCTCCCAACTATTCTCATTCAAGTTCTTTTTGCATAATGGCTCTCACGTCTCTGGAGCTAAATTTAGCACGGCACAGCCCGATGGATCGTAGGTCTAGACTGCGTCATACTGTCACGGTTGGACCAGTCAACCGTAGAGCGCCGTGCTAGCTCGACTCGCCTTCGACAAGCTCAGACATGGTCCATGGCATGCCGCGCCGACCTAGATCCGGTCCATTTTGACTATCGCAGAAAAGAGAAAATGATCCAGGGATAAGCAGGGCACCTACCGACGTGGTTGCGAGGATGGAGTGCAGCTCTACCGGAGATAAGGAAGGCACTAGCATCGGAGATGAAGCACGCATGGTGGCTGGGGACAGTGGCAACACGATGCAGGAAGGCTGGATTTGGCAGCAACATGGCTAAAGACCGTTGGATCTGGCACTGTCGCCATTTTCTTCCTCTCCAATCACCGTCGACTTCTTCCTTGGGATGGTCAGCGAAGTTGGTGACGTAGTGCCGCAAAGGCCGTATCCGACAACGGTGTGACTGAAGGACGCTGGATTTGGCACCAAGGCAACGGGGGACGGACAAGGGGGATAGCGGGGGAAGTGGCAGTGTAGGGAAGAAGCAAGGGTGGAGGAGGGCGAGAGGGAAGAGAGAGAGGAGATGACGGAGGCACGGGGAGATGGTGAGTATGTTGAATGGGTCATGGGATGAGACGAAGTGGAGAGGTAGTATTTGATGATGGGCTAGGTCGCTAGGGTAAAGTAATTGATGATGGGCTAGAATGTAAATAGGATATTTTTTACGAAATGCTACTTTCGTTTGGGCCAGCCCAGGCACGGCCTAATCAATTTTGTTTCGATTTATTTGAGATGTTCAGACTTCCGGGCTATTAATTGAAAGCATCATCCATAATGTTGCTACTCTAATAATAAAGCTTATTCGTTTCTTTCTTAGTATTTCATGTATGTGGAATGATATTTCACTGATTTTATCACTATATGCACTAATGTGATTCTAAACTAGTGCAGTATATACAAAAGATTCAGATTTGTATATTCAAGTCTCGACACCATTTGTAGTCCCACATCCTACCTGTGCCCAACCCTAAATCCTAAAAAATCTACCTAATTTATCTGCAATGAGGGGAGGGAATAGAGTAGAATACCTTGTAGGATGATTTCCCACGAGCTTATGGCTTCAAATCATTGCCAAATTGAGGAATTTTGGGAGCTTGGCTGTGGAGAGGAGAGAGGCTACACGGGAGGAAGAAGAAGAAGGAGGCAGGGAAAAAGAAAGAATAGGGGTGGGCTGGCTCGATCGTGTCTTTTAACTTCCCTTGCCACGTCACGCATTGGGGTGTGGTAGTTGCCACAATAGAAAGCTTGGTGTGGCAAATATTGACTATGTCTATGGCAATTTCCACATTGACTGCTGCCTGGCATGTCAGCTTTGGTCACGCCGATCGATATGGTGTGGCAAAGTGCAATTGCCATGACACGGAAAAAGCTTCAAATTTCAAAATAAAGTTAGTAGGGGTTAATAATAAAATATTTTTAAAAGGGATTATTTTATGAAAAAAAATCACATGGAGCTATTCTGTGCAACCTAGCAATTCTTTGGACTTCTACCCTCCTCTTACTTTTTTCTCTGTTCTCGTTTTCTTTTCTTTTCCAATTTTGTTTTGGGCTTTTTTTTTCTTTGGTGAATGTTGTGACTTGAGTTGTGACTCCACCAATTCTTTGGACTTATTTTTTTTTCACTTCTTAGTTTTTACACGACATTATCTTATGTGAGGTGAAAATTTGCCACTGAGTTATCGAAGCAGTCACAGTTCCTTATGCAAATATTTTCATTCTCAAATATTTAATAAATACCATAGTTTTTCATAAAGGGGAAATGTCTCTGGTTAATTCTTGAGAAGCGGCACAACTGACATTCCACTCAAAAATGGCAGAATAGATGAGAGGTGGCAAAATCTGACTATTTTGACTATTTCCATGAACACAGTGGTAAATCCCCAAATCCAATGACGACAAATCCTAAAGTGGCAAAGGAGGGGGTGACAGATTCTCAATTTTTCCTTTCATAAAAACATAGGTACCTCGAGAAAGTGGAAAAGAAACTTCAAATTCAACGTACCATATTTTTAGGGGAACCCCCAAATTACTTGCAGCCATAAATTTCTCACCACAACGATACACTACTCACCCATGGTACAATGTTGTCTTTTCTTTTCATTCATTTCGGTGGTCAAAGAACACAACCTAAAGCCCTAACGTTTCCTCGTTGTAAAAAGAATACAAATTAAATGAAATTTCATTATAGGTTGTGTTGTACATCTGGGTTAGAAAATTAAATAACTGTACACCATTGTGGTTAACAGCACCAGGGACTTTTGCCACTGAAAACTCCATCCAGAGGAGATATTGTGCGCATCAACAGTGTATGTTGCTCCCGTCATGTCATCCTTAATTTTAATGCTAGAGGAGCCTGGAATAGCATAGCAAATCGATGATTAGACAAGCTAGGGATATAGTAGCCAACCTAGACTAGGATTTTGAGAATTTAGAACATGCAATGCGTGCAATATGCAAGCAATCTTCTGTAGTTCTACTGAATAACCTTAGTTAACATGGTTCCAAAAAGTCTTAATTTCCTGATGGAATTTGGACTTGCAATTTATTTTCGAATCAGTCAAGACTCAAGATCATCAGAACCAAGAACGATAGACTAGAGCTGCAAGCTAATTATGGAATGAACTCAAAACGAACGGATTTGAACGAGCTAGCACTTACAGTTGTACTCGGTCCACCCAATGACTTGATTTTCCAAGTCATAGACAACCAATTTATTTGAAAGGACCAGATCTGAAAGAAAACAGGTAGTAGCATGAGAAGCATAACATTTGAAAAAAAAAACATTTGCGAGTGCAGAGAATTACAGACCTCCCAAGAGCACCACGTCTTTCCCATCCTTCGATTGTAATCCACCGTTTTGGAATCCAACGCAATATATGTTATTCTGCACCAAACAAAGAGAACTACAAATCGGAAGTGCCATGGGCAGGTTTCAAAAACCGTTTAGCCCACACATGATGTTATAAGACAAAGGAATAGCATAAGACTTAATGAAACACAATATTATTAGTGTCACCTCAAACCATAGTACTACATTTGAATTCAAATTAACCAAAATAGACTTTGAAATTTAAAAATGGCAAAATTGACTCTGGGACATTCCAAATGTGTGGGGACATATGACGAGGGATACAACTAAGTCCATAAATTAGTTGCGACAAGTGACACTGCACAATCGGTATTGTTTGCAACAACACACAGCCATTGGGAGTGTCCCAAAGCCAATTTTGCCTTCCAACTCTATGGCTGATGAGCTTTAACTACATCTATTGTTATATGCCTTTGTCGGGTAAAAGGCCCAAAAGCCGAGTACAGGGTCCTCACGCTTGACCAGCCGACCAGGAGACTCTTCCCAAATGCTATCGACACAAGGCTGAGACCAGTTGAAGAAGGGTATTAGATTCTTCTATTTATTAATTCTTGCTTAATCTAAACGCAATGCTTCTCTATTTATTGAGGACCTAACAACTTAAATTGAGGGTTTTATTGTCATAACTGCATAAAACCAGTTTTTTTTGGCTAGTGGCACTTAACCACAGGTTTATGGTCATAAGGTTTCATAAAACCCCACCTTAACCAAATTGCAACTCACCATCATTGGGATGCATGTCACCAGGTGGAGTGAATCAACCATGGAGGAGACCTCTACAGCGGATCCGTTTACCGGAGACTCGTCGAAGGCAGCATGAAAGCTTGGAGGCAAGGACAAGTTTGGTTAGGGTGGGGTTTTGTGTGACCTTATGACCACAAAACCTGAGGTTAAGTGCCACTAGCAAATAAAAAAAGGTTTTATGCAATTATGACCATAAAACTCGTGGTTTTTTAAATTTACTCTAAATCTTATCTGTAAGGAAACTAAGAACTTGCCTAATAAGCAAACTACTCAAGTCTATCTATAAGAAAACTAACAACTCAATCTTATCTCTAGACAACTTCGCCCAAGGCAGCCTGTGAGCAGTACCCGTGCTATATTACCGCATGACTAGTTTGCATGATCTCTAACTATTAGACCTATATCATAATGTCAGTATAAGATGTAAAGTATGCAGCTTATTGAACTTAAGTTGACAAATACTCTTAGAATGGAAACTACAAATCTCAAATAGGGGTCATAGGAAAATAGTGAAATTGCTATCGTATCCATTTGAAGAAAAGATCAGAACAAGGAAATTATTCCAAACAAGACAAAGTAAACAATAAACATATAATAAAGAAAATGAACACATATATGAAAACAATTGTTATTTATTGAAATAATAGGTAGGGCATGTACATGTGAACAGCTAATGGCCTAATGCAATATGCAAGTGTGCTACATGTCTTTTTTATTCTCTACAATATGGATGACTTTGGACCTGAAATTTTGTAAGTGTGCATAACATTAAACGTGCTATATCCATTTCTTTGAGATTTATAAAACAGTGCAAATATGCCTCAAAGTGAAACATGTGGCAGCTGTCCATATGTTCACTGAATCCATTTACAATCCAAAATTTGGCTGGGATTTTCCTCTTTATTGAAATAAAAATATTGTGTAGATTATGTAGCAAAAAATGCATAGATGACACGCCTTTCATTGTCTCAAGAGCACAGGAGTGGAACTGCACCAGGGGCTCTCTCATCTTACACTGTTGTCATGGATTCGATGCTTTTCTGCTACAATTTGTTCAAAATGTTCTGCAATTTTTTCAATTGAAACCTTTTCTGGTTCAATCCCTGAGGCACATGCAACCATAGATTGAATTTAAGATTAAATTAGATTCATTTAGGGGTTTGGTTTGGAGCAAACAAGTTATAACACAGAAACATGCAAATACAAAGGATAGCCTAAGCTAGAATTGTAAGTTGTAACATGACAAAGCAATAATAGTAGGTGAAGAAAATTCTAATTCTATCTTTTGTAGAACATAGGGAGTGAAATGTAATGTTACCCCATTTTGGAAAAAGTACTCATGTGGATACACATTCAATGCAAGATCATCCTCAAAATGGAAGGTGATTTTTGGAAATCCGTCATCTACACTGCAAAAAAAAAGAGAGAGAGAGGACAAAATAGTTAGAATCATAACAAGAGAAAATCATCTTTGGGCTTATCATTCACCTTTCTTCCAATTTAATTGAAATCAAAACACACATGCAGTAAGGAGGAGATCCACTCATGAGGTATAAGAGGATATTATCAATATATAAGTATATCATAAATTTAGTTAATTCTACTGTTTTAACATATCAACATAGAAGAAATTGACAGTTGGTGCTTGTCAGTTAGAGATAGATTTAAGTGTTAAAGACTACAGAGTATACCTTCCAAAATATTGAAAACACAGAAAATCCTGAATACTATGGAAAGCTATATCCTGATGCTTGACAAACACCTGCAATTGGTTGAGAAATATAATACATAAATAGAATACATACAATCCTCCATTACAAGGGAAAAACTAGAGCAGGGGTTTCGTCATACCGCAACCATTACTTCCTTGTAAACCACCTCTGGAAGGTATGTCAAGGTTGTACCACTATCAATGATGGTACCTTTTTTCTCACCCGCTTCAAAAATATATGATGGAAGCTGTAGTGGAGTACCACCAACATCAATTGACTTGAGGTTTGCGTTGTAGTGTGGCCTGAGTGATAGAATCATGAGGTGTTAGTATGGTCTAAATAGAATAAAAGAAGTCCAGTTAGTAGAAATAAATAAAATAATACAATATCTGCCAAAAATTCTACATTTTCACCTAAAATTTGTAACAGAACCACGGAAAGAGATTATTACATATTTAAACATAAAAAAAGCATTAAGTAAATGAGGCCAAAGGAAAAAAGATCAGAAAGGGCTACTGGCACAATGGCATCAGTGCACCATATATAGATTTGTATTGTATCATGACATGAACCTGTCACAGAGACAACCAACTTCTCTTCCCCACAGATCTTCTACTTAAATCCATCTTTTCTTTTTACATACATTTTTACCAAGGATTTTTTCCATATCGGAATTCATTTCCTGTCTATGTATTATGTTCACTGTACTAATTTGATGCCATGCAAATTGCTATACCCATGATTATTAAAACTGGATCAATAAATGACCATGTCAAGCTCAGACACGAGTTGGACAAATAGGTCATGTGTTTTAAATTTTTAATCACTCAAAAGGGATATGCGGTGCACACTAATAAGTGAGATTTCTAGTATAATAGTAATGCAACACTTCTCTGTCATTTTGTAGGACAAGTACAACCACAAAAGGCCTTTAGGGTTGGGTTTGTTGCTTTTTTTTCCTTTCTTATTTTTCCTACTACTTTCATTTTTCCACTTGAGGCTCCGCATTCAAATCCTAGGAGACATATCTAATATTTTAACATGCATGTGCTTGAGGTTGGTTGAACCCAATCCGACCTGACCAGTTCCCTCGAACCAGCTGATAGGACCAGTTTTAAATGTTCAGAAAAGGTGACCAGCAAGAATGATGACACAGTATAAACCATAACAGACAAGCCTCCAGTTCAGATTTTCTGAGTCAAATTGCTGCTTCTGTCCGGTTTTAGTAACTATGGTTTGTCCTACCACTCCACACCCACAGCTGGAAGATTTAACACAGAAATGGCTTGAGCATCGTTGCTTTTTCAGCATGTCATTCACCAATTCACAGCATCTAGATCAACTTGATTTAAACTCTTGGAACTGTTTTTCACAAAACTTAAGTTACAACTCAGTAAATTTCCAACAATTTTTCACTTTCTGTCGAGCGATTAGTCGCAAAGTCGGCCTGAGATCATCGACTCGATTATTTGCCGAGTTGAGAAACTTTGATTTCAAGTCAACAATTAGGCATGATTAATCAAGCGACTTGGCATTGCGACTAGGGGTGGAAAAAAAGCTTGAGGCTCGCGAGCCCGCTCAGCTCGATTCCGGCTTGAGTCGGCTCGACTCGGGCTCGTGCTGGACACAAGCCAAGCCGAGACTCCCTCCCAGCTCGGTGAGTTTATGAACCGAGCCCGAGCCAGCTCGTGAGCTCGTTCCTCCTACAAGGCTAGGCCAGCCCAACGCTCAGGCATCAGGCCTACAGCAAGCAACCCAGCGTTCAATCGTAACTTGTAAGTAACCCTAATTCCCTAAAGGAGCACAACCGCACAGGGAATGGCATCAGGGTGTCGACGCCGCCATTCGCCGTCCCCTGCATCGCCAACTCGCCATCCACCGCAGTACTGCACCGTCCTGCATCCGCGTTGCTCATCCACCATCCACCGGTCCGTCTGCTAAACCGTCCGTTCGGCGGCCATTGCGCCATAAGCCGGCCTATTCGCTATCCCCCGGTCCGTCCGCCGCACCGTCCATCCAGCTGCCATTGTGCCGTAAGCCGACCTGTCCACCATCCACCATCCTAAGCTTCTAGTCTTGTTTGTTTGCATTTAGAGTTGTGGCCTTGTGGGAGGTCTCCTCAGTGCATAAGATTTGTCAGCTGACATAGAGGACTGGAGATTCAAAGTATCAGGAAAAGGGTTTTACACTACCCTCCCATGTAGATATTGCAGACAAAGCATAAAAAAAATGCTTCTAACAGTTTTCTCATTTTGTTCTTACTGGTCGCTGTTGGAGTAGCAAATGCCTATTATGAAGGAAATAAATGATATTTTGGTGGATCGATGCTTTAGTTATAGTCAATTTAACCCTTTCATTTGGTATATGACTGTTTGATAGTGTTAGTCACATCCAGATGTTTTGGATCGTTTCTTAGTAAGGCATTTCTTGTGCAAAAGATAATGCATGCTCAAGTGGTTTATGCTGTGTGTTAATGCATCCGCAAGAATGTACTCAACAATTACATTTGGTGCTATGGGAGATAGGAACAAGTATTATCCTAATGAATTGACATCATGTTATTCTTTTTCTGAAAATTATGAAGCTCTGTTTTGCTAATCAACCATTCCATTTTTCCTAAATCTAAGCAAGTTTGCATTTTCTTACTAGATCACTGTTAAATTGTTTCTCTATTAAACTCACTCTCGTTCATGTCGCAGTTTCTACAAATACTTGCTCAAGGTCTGGGTACAAGGTGACAAAACAGAAAGTGTGAAACATTACAGGTTCAACACTGGTACACTACCATCATCCCAGATTCAAACTATTTGTTATCAGTTCTTTGCTGCATTTGTTTTATTCAAACTCTATATATCATTTCTTGTGTACTAGCCTGAGGTTTCAAGCCGAGCCAAGCTTCATTTCTGGCTTGTTTCCTAAACGAGCCAAGCCGAGCCACATTTCAGACCAAGCTTGGGCGAACTTGGCTTCATCAGGTGAACAAAATGTTAATTTAGTAATTAATGCAGGTGAACAAGTATGAACAGTAGCAAAAGCATCATCTTCCACATAGACCAAACCTTCAAGCTAGGGTTGTAAAATACATCATTGCATCAAACGGATTAAGAACCAATCATCCGCATGATATTTATCTCTAAGTATAATTCAGAGTTTTAATTAGGAAAAACAACAGTAGATCTTCATTTTGTTTCATACCATGTGTAGGATTAGATGATGTTGTCCCACCGATTAAAAGATAACATATGATGCAGACAAAAGTATATTGCCATATTTTTGTGTCCTTTTAACACATAAATGTGATGAATCTCATAAAATGTATCATCTTCGTGTCACTTAATACAGAACCGTGATGTTCTATAGCAAATTTAGGAACACATTTCTATATTCAAAACATTTCCAGAAAAAAAATCAGAGTATAAAAAGAAACAGAATAAAATGTATTGGCATGATATGGTTAACATACATATTGGGTACCAACGGTGTTGTTTTTACTTTTGGCTGCACCACATCTCCGATTGCAAAAATTCCACCTCCATTTATGGTATCCAAGCAATGAGCAAATATCTTCTTCACTTTTCCTGCAGCAGCTAACTGTGACAGTATTGATGAATTTGATTGGCCAAACCCAAGAATTCCATCAAGGGCTTGGCTTGAACTGCCTAGCTCCCCACCTTGCTGAGCACCACACCTACAAAGGACAGGAGAGCCATTTATCCACATTGTAAGTCTTCAACACTATCACTATATTGATTGCCAAAAATTTCACACTGTTGAATAATTTAGTCTGTTACTCTCATGTCAATTATTTGACCCTTGATCCATAATCTATTGCAATATTCTTGATAAGGGCACATGATAAATATTGTAAACCAACAGCACAATTCGATTCATTCCTTGATAGCCAACTATTCAATAAAGTAAGTAATGCCACGTATTCAGCCGCAAAGCAATAGAACTATTAGCTATCATTGGCACATGGGTATAACCTTTTCTGAGAAACAATTGCCACCTAAAGGTATTTGCACATGGTGCATTGGAATGGTATTCGGCATTCACATGCAAAGCAGATTATCAAACACCATTTGTAACGACACAATTAGTGTAGTGTGTTGGCTAATGATAGTTCATCCAATGTATGTCATCCAATAAAAGCTCGTACCAAAATCGGTTACAGTATCACGAATTTAAACAACTCACCCAAATGTGACACTGGCGTTGGCATGCCATGTTTGCCCGTCCCCAGACACTTGATTATACTGTAGGAAATCGGTGACGAAGTACCCCGTCGTGGAGCTGCCATCACCATACATGATGCTGTACTCACAGGGCACGCTCATGGCACACCCGGGCAGCATGCCCCCGTAGGTTGCTGAGCAGAACCCCTGGTTGCACAACACCATGTTTGCACTCGACGAGCCCTTGGGGTCATACAGCGTCAGCTCTATCTGCACACACATAAATAGGGCTGGCTTTCGAGCTTAACGAGCTATTATCGAGCTTCTTTCGAAATTGACATAATTTGATTTAAAATCATTTTATGTAACCATTTAAGTGGTTATTTCAAATTCGAGTTAACGAGCCACTATCGATCCGAGCCTCATTTAACTTTTTTCGCTCGAAATTGCCTTATTTTAATTTTGAACCTATTAGCTACTGTAATTGAAGAAATTTTGATTCGAGCCCTAACATGCTTTTTTGCCGGCCCTACACAAACGCCCAGGTACCCAAAATCATCACAATTGGCAGTCTCACATCAGCACGAACTCAAAACTCTACAATTAGAAATGCACTAGAAGGATGGCAGCGAGGGAATTGGGCGCGGCCTTACCCCGAGGCCGCTCTGGCGGGGGCATCGGTCGCAGGAGATGCAGTTAACCCAGAGGATGTCGCTGCCGGTGTCCACCTGCACGTAG
The DNA here is from genome assembly GCA_036346275.1 of Otatea glauca. Classification (NCBI taxonomy): domain Eukaryota; kingdom Viridiplantae; phylum Streptophyta; class Magnoliopsida; order Poales; family Poaceae; genus Otatea; species Otatea glauca. The sequence goes on from CM070718.1 coordinate 35,703,733, forward strand.
TACCGCTTGGACGGCGTCCCGATCCCGATCTCCGTGTAGTACAGCCTGCGCGCGCCCCCATCAGATCCTAATCAACCGACGCACGAGCATGAAATCTCACCGAAAAGGCGGGCAGGATTGGGGGTACCCGCTGTCGGTGGGGAGGCCGAGGCCGCCGAGGGGGAGGTCGGCGGCGGCGAGGAGGCGGCCGCGGCGGTTGCCATCATGGGCGAGGTGCGCGGTTATGCTACCTCCGCCGCCGCCGCCGCCTCCTCCTCCGGCGGGGAACTTGCGGCGCACCTGGAAGACGCCGGTGGCCGCGGCGCCGTGGGCGGAGGCCGCAGCGAGCATCGCGACGAGGAGTAGGGCAGCCCGAGCGGCGCGCGGCGGAGCCATTGCTGCGGGTTGTGATTATTCGGGAGCAAATCGAGACTGTTTCGTGGCTTTTTTGTTCGGGTGCTTCGTGAAGTAAAAAATTATTCGTGTCCTCCTCGTCGACTCCTCCTCCCCGAGGCCGCGGGGGAGCTTGATTGTGGGAGGGGCAAGGCAGCGGAAAACGGGGGAAGGAGGGAAACGAGACGGAAAGGAAGGAGGAAGGGTTGGGGTGGAGGCGGGGTTTTCACGGTCCGACCATGCGAATTAGCCGGCTTTTGTGGTCTAACAATCTACATTTCACTTCTTCTTCGTTGTGTTATTACATGTAATGCCGTTTTAAACCGAGCCTGGTGTCCCTGGTTCCATTTCCTCTCCTCTGTGTTGGAAGCGATTCTTGCGATAAGGTTGCTCGAGACCAGGGTTAACAATACCGATTTAGGATTGAAAATCGAATTCTCGGTAGTACAGTTTACCATGAAAATCGTCTAAAATCGAGTGGTTTGCAAAGTCAAACCTAGTGGTCAAACTGAGCCAAAAAAGCTCAAAGCGGTCGGATTTTTCGGTTTATCGAGCAGTTTTGAGTGAAAATCGATGATAGAATGAAAAATAGAGAGAAAGCAAGAAAAAATAGGAAAAATTATAGCAAATTATGAAAAAAATTGTAAAAAAACCGATAAAGGCTCAAAAATTAAGGAAAAAAGTTAGAAATGTATAAACAATTATTAAAAATTACGATAAAATTTCGGCACGACCTTTCCTACATTTTAAGACAACGTGAAGTTGTAAAGTACATATTTTGCAATAATAGAACAACTATGTAAAAATATGGAAATTTTCAGCATGGCCTTTGCTATATTTTAGACAATCTAAAGTTATAAAGTAGGCATTTAGCAATAATATATCAACAAATAATATTTAATTTCAATACCATTTACAACAATCCAACAAGTCCACATTTCAATAATATTCATTTCAATACCATGGTATATGACATTTGAAATCAATATTTCTCACCGAAAATGAATATTCGCACTTGGCATAGCTTCGTCGTCCCTCCATTGTCGCACATATGTCATGTTGGACCTACATGAACACTATGTTAGTAAAAAATCGAGTTGCAATGAAATTAAACATACAAATAAAACATTACCTTCGGGGCTACGGATAGTATTGTTGGGTGTACACTTGGTTGGCCATATTGTAATCCTCTGTGAAAACTAATCCTCGTATAGCTAGCTACTCCACCTTGTATTCATACCAGCTTTGCTCCGTCCATGGGCTAGTCGTTTCCCAATGTTGGTACAATATGGCATAAAATTCAAGGTCTTGCCACTCGTAGACCCATGTGCTAGTCGTTTTCACTATTGGTATAATATGGTATAAAATTTAGGGTCTTGCCACTCGTAGACCCATTAGGTGGGAGGTTGTGCATGAGCATCCGGGATGGCATAGTCGTATTGGCCATATGAGCCATAACTCCCTTGCGTCTTGGTGACACTGTACGAGCTAAAGCAATCCTACGGTGCATCATGACTATGTTGATGCTCCCTTCCCTTCCCTGAAGTAGTCATCTTCTACGACTGTGGAGCGCTATGGTCTTTGTCCTGTGTAGTATGAGTGTACTGGGACTCCCCTATAAATTCTATGAAACGTTGTTCTGGGGCACCGTCACCGAACTCACCGCCATGGCGATCCTTCTTGGAGCTACTGTCATTAGACTTTTGGTACAGCGGACTCCGACCATCCTCTGGAGTACTATCAGTTGAGTCATCACTCCCTACATGATGCGCCTCCTCTGTGAAAAGATTCCCCTTTCCTTCCCAAGGGAGCTCTCCTTTTTGCTTGCTCCCTCGTCACTATTTTTTGGTGCTTCCTCTTTCCTGAGTAACTGGCACCTACTGTCTTATCTGCCCATTCGGGGATGCTTGCAGCCCCAATATTCTTTCACAATGCAACAGGGTCAATCGAGTCTATCACAAAGTGTGATGGGAGGGGGTGTCACTCTCAGTGTAGTCCTCATCAAGTAAGGGTTCGGCATTGGACCTCCATTTCTCTATCCACTGTCGGATTGGATTTTTATTATCGCACAATGTAAACTCCATAAGATGCTGGAATAAATCGTCTTCATCTGTGGACCTTTGACTTTCTTCTGCTTAAATTTTGAGCCGCAGATTGTAGTTAACATACACCAATTTATGGAACTTCTTGTAGGACAGACGGTTGCGAACTTTAGTATGGATGAAGGCGAACGTGCTCCAATTACGCTCGCATCCGCTAGAAGAAGCGCAATGCGAAATGAGCCGCTGAGCAAACTTCTGTAGCGTGGGTGTGTCCGAACAAAACACACCCCACCAATATGCTACAAGTTAACGAAGAGAATAGTAAGTACGAGGTGAAAATACGAGAGTGGCATTACATTTAAGACAACATAAGAAAAATACTAGGGGTTATTTTGGGATCATGTGTCATCCACTCAGCTAGAGTAGTCACGAACGGTCCAACCTTCCTTTTGTACAGAACAGCCTCGTGAAGAGCGTCCACAGTGCTATCAGTACTATCACTAAGCGCTTGAAAAGCATCCCAGAGAGCTAGCAAAAATGTGTGGGTCGTGTTGTAAGCATAGTGCGTCCGAGAGTTCAAGGCGGGAGCTGCACGAAGTGAAGGAAACATGTTAGGACAAGTATGTAACATGTGTAAGAACAAGATATTATATGCAAGAGAAGTACGTATTACCGGCGTTCATGTAAGTTTCTCGCGTTAGGTCATCCATTCTTGGGTCCATGATGTTCATGTATAAGGCGAATGTAGCTGAAGAGTCATAGAACAAGCTATCATATTTCTGTCGCACTATGTTGTACTGTAGTAGCACCTCGCTCAATGTATGTTTCCTGTCTTGATCGGCAAAACGTAAGAAGGCGTACAACGGTTCTACGGATTTTACAACCGATCGAAGGTTGTTGTAAGGTCGAGGATGCCGACTAGAGGGGGTGAATAGGCGGCTTTTTAAAATTCTCTCGCTAATTTCTACAACGCAATTCACCGCTAATTATCTTAATGCCAAAACCTTAACAAATATAAATGCGGAAGCGATAAACTAAGGTTTTGACAATTAAAGCCTAAATCAACTAGGCTCACTATGTGCACTAACTAATTTAGTCTCTAACAATAATTGCAATTCTAAATACAAGCAATCAATCAATTTAATTCTACGAATATAAATAATGAATACAATGCAATCACAAGAGACACGATACTTTTTACTGTGGTGTTCGGAGACTTACCGGACTCCCCTAGTACACGTTGAGGTTAGCCCAAACGAATTGGACCGGCTCCACGAATTGAGCACCCTCCAACCTTCACAAACTTTGCCGGGGTTTCTCACAACCTCCGTTGAGAAGCTCACCGCGCACGACGCTCTACGCCGTCTAGGAGGCGGCAACCTCCAAAAGTAACAAGTCAAGCTTTCCGCTTGAACCTCACCAAGTGCAACACATGCACAATGGTGATCTCCTAAGTGCAACACATGCACTAGAATCCTCCTCAAGTGCAACACATGCACAAGAGGCTCTCAATCCCTTCTAATTGCAACACATGTAATTAGAGCTCACTCTTAGCTCAAAAACCAAATATGAGTGTGCAACACATACAACACCTCACCCAAAACCTCAATAGAACCAGCAAGCACCAAATACCAGCCCTTTGCATCCTTTTATAGCCCCCCACACGAAAACTAACCGTTGGGGGCAAAATAGGCAAAAACCAGCACGGTCGGCACTATTGCCCAATCGGGGCAGTAGTGCCGACCTCGACCTCAACGATTAAAGCTCACAAAACTAGCGTTGGCTCTAAGTGGCTCAAAGAAGATCGCCTAACCGGGAGTCGAGCGACAAGAACGCCTAATCGGGCTTGCATGCGCGCCGTGCAATACCCCAAACCACACACTCTGGAATATAACTACCGGCTATCTGGGCCGGTACTGCCGCCCATACGGCAGTACCGCACCTACATGGTCGGTAGTGCCGGCCAGAGGAGAAGAACCAAATTTTTCACAAAAAAATTTTCTCCAAACTTTCGAAGATTGATTCTTTAACCCATGTGATGATCAACACATGATCACAACCCTATGCAAAACACATTTGCACATGTTAATCATATATTCCAAAGAATCACTTTAAACTCCAATTTATTTGCAAAACACATTTGCAAATAAACCAAGAACTTATGAGATCAATCCTCTTAGTGATGTGATGATCAACACATGATCAAGTCAAATTTGCAAAACACATTCGCAAACCCTATTCACATGCTCTAGGATTGAAACCCATAATTTCAAGTTTATTTGCAAAACACATTCGCAAATAACAACTCCAACTTATTTGCAAAACACATTCGCAAATAAACCACGAACCCATAAGATCAATCCTCTTAGCCATGTAAGGATCAACACATGATCCCGGCACTTTGCAAAACACATTTGCAAATGCCAACACATGCTCTAGGATCGAAACTCATAACTTCGAGCTTATTTGCAAAACACATTTGCAAATAACAAATCCATTCAATCATTTTACAAAAACACATTTTGCAAACTCAAAACACAAACCAAGCTTAGCCTTGTGATGATCAACACATGATCCCATCACAAGCTAAAACACCAAAGTATGAGCTCTCTATTTGCAACACATGCAAATCTCTAGCTCCATGCAAACCACAATTCAAACTTAAGTGCATGAGCTCTCTATTTGCAACACATGCAAGTCTCTAGCTTCATGCAACCACTTTAAACAAAATTGCTTGAGCTCTCTCCTTTTACAACACATGCAAAACTTAATTAGCTCCAAGCAATAACCACATAAACAACATTGCATAAGCTGTCTCCCTTTTTGCAACACATGCAAATCCATAGCTTCATGCAAAAACCAAATCGATAAGATTCAAATAAGATACAAGCATGAGCACTCTTATTTGCAACACATGCAAATACTTAGTTCATGCAAAATCAAATGCACGAACTTTACCCATTTGCAACACATGCCAAATGGTTAGCTCCATGCAAAATCCAAATAAGAGAGTGAGCTAGAGTGAACCGGATTGAGTTCATCAACATATGATGAAGCTCAAGCTAAAAGACTCAACCCCTCTTAATAGTACGGTACCTAACTAGCAATCCGGTCTCCCATCCAAACACCGAGACCGGTAAAAGACTAGGAACACATTCTTAGCCTTAGCTAGTTATACCTTTACCCCTAGCGATCCACTTGGAGCTTTTATGATATCCAATCATCTTCTCTCCAAGATCACATCTTCTTCATCTTGTTCATCAACACATGATGAACCTTCTAGCTCTTCTCTTCACTTCGGGATTACCTCTTGAAGCTCATCAACACATGATGACTTCTCGTTCCCGATTCTACATTTTCTTGGACTCAACCTACTTCACAACTCATGGAAGATGTTAGTCCAACAAATACGGTTGCCTCAATCATCACCGTACTCCATTAACAAATAATGGATGCCTCCAAGATCGATTGAGCACAACCCAAATCAATTTGAATGATTAATTGTTGTCTTGAGTACTTTGATGCAACTAATGCTTCATTATACTCAAAAACTTTTCGCTTGTCTTTAATCAACAAGGAACACCATCAACACATAATGAAATGTCCTTTTATTGATTGAAAGACAATCGAACTCAATTTAAATTTCATTTAAATTGACATGAGTATATATATAACTACCCAAGTTTCATATACTCAATGTGATGGTTAGTAATGATCCATATATGTTTGAGTGATGGAAATGGGATCAATATATTTAAACTATCAACTATAGAATAAACTTCATTAAGTATGTGCATATAACAAATTGATCATAGAATCAATATGCAAATAATCAATCTTAGATTACATATGAGTTTATTCTATATTTGCATGAGTATACTACAACTACACAAGTTATATATACTCAAATGATTGTTTCAAAGTCTTGATCTTTTATATATTATTTAGCAATAAGACATGGATCAATACTATTGAAACAAGTTAAATTATAAACTCCTCTAGATGTGTGCATTCATGTAATATATGAATTAGGAACATAACGCACATATTTGGACTAAAGCAATGGAAAAGTTCATATTTTAACTTGAATCCTAAGTATGCATTAAGATAATAAAGTGAATACAAGTGCATACCTTAGGTTTTCCATTTTCATCCAAATATGAGACTAATAAAAATATAGCTTAATAAAATATGTTAAGTCTCATAATGATTAGATTTGTCATTAAACAATGATTAAACATTAATATTAAACCAATCACCAAAACTAATGGAGCTTGAACTTACAGTTGTCCCATCAGTCCAAGTTTGAGAGGCAGTAGTACACGAACCTCTCCTCCACGGTATCAACAAAGCGCGATGACAGAAATTCCTTCAATGCCATCCATTGCAAGAACTTGTCCTTGCGATAAAGGAAACTATCCAAAAATATGTAATTTGTACCAAAGCGAGTAGCATTTCACTTGACCAACTCGCGTCTCAATATGCTTCTTCATCATAGCATGAAGCTTTGAATGGTTGTACAGCCATCGAGAGATTCTCCTTGCACTCTCAATGACAGAGGCATGGTCAGGCAACTCCCAATCTGCTTCAGTATCAAGTTAATCATGTGGGCCACACAAGGGTGCCACACAATATTGCAATGCTCCCATGCAATGAGCCTGCATGCTTTCTTGTAGTTCGCACCATTGTCTGTGATAATCTGCACAACATTCAACAGACCTACCTCATCGACCACTAAGGTAATTTCCTACGTCAACAAACAAAATAAAAACCTCTATTACATGATGAATCAACAAACAAAAATGAAAACCCCTACCTCAAATAGCTTTCATAAGAGGACGAATGAAAGCAAGTACCTTGTGCAAGTACGAGAAATCCTGAATTAAGCCCGTCGCATCCAAGGACTTGTGGAAGAATATGGTGCTATTGCAATATATCATGAAGTTGATGACGCTCATGCATGTCGACCCAGTCCAAGAATCACACATTATTGTAACGCCATACATAAGCCATTCCAGCTTGAACCTTGCCATCTTCTCCCGTATGTTCGCTTCGTTGGCGTCTAAATATTTACCATCTATGTCTCTCCCAGTTGGAGACGGGACACTCTCGCCTACAAATAAAACGTAGGATGAAAAATATGAGCTATTAATCGATGTACAACTGGAAAAAGATTGAAAGCCCACTTACCCCATTTTTGAGTTTCCGTGATGGCGCTAACGAAGTAGGGAATGTCTACTTTCCTCCCCGCGACACCAGCCATGTGAAAAAATCTAGCTCAGGCTGAGCCAATCGCCTACTTCGTATTCCTCCCTTTCTGTGTCCAGCTCCTACTGTCAATCCTTATTTGCACAGGGCAATGATCCATACCAAGGTTGTAATCTCTCATGGCCAATCTTTCCTGTTGCGAAGAAATCCGAAACATCCTCGACAACACACCTCCGCCCCCTCCTCTAGCCCCCCTAGAGGTGCCACTGACACCACCGTGCTCATACCTGCCACCTGACCGACTGATAAATTTTACCTCCACCCTAGAGCCAGCCATGGCGTGCTGTAGTTGTTCCTCCTCATCAGTATCACCTGTGTACTCTTTATATGCACTTCTTCTCGACACGGAATGTGCAGCTGTTGCATCATTTCTGAGCCTCTCCTCCCTCGTCCCTTCCTCTTATCCTTCATCCTGTCTAGGTTGCGCTAAAAGTACTCACGAACCTCCTTAGGAACTTGACTACAATGTACTACATTCGTACCGCGCCTTGCCAAGTAGTGCTTCAGTCGGGTTACACCGCCTCTTTTCTTCTCTTGGTGACAATATCGAAATCCAGCCCCCATCTTGTCGCCGTGCTCCCACACAATATCACCCTGGTTTGCCATCTGCTAATAACAGAACAACAAGCAGGTACTAACAACTTATAAAAGGCATTACATCAGTGAATGCTACAAAACATCAAGTTAATGTGACATAGTGTGAATTAATACCACTTTGAAGTTCCTTATAAACATGAAAAAAAATCGTGGCAAAATTTGAAGACCCTTATAGGTGCCATGATTTCTTTCTCTGTAATCTTCTTAGTAGTTTTTCTAGTATAGCTAAACTTAAGTGGTCCAAACAGTAGTCAACAACCTGCTTGCATGAAGAAACTCACCGAAAACTAGCAACCCTAGCAACTCATACAGAGAGTGAGCTTAGAAGTGAGAACCTGCTTGCCTGAACTGAAAATCTCTCTGCTTGCCTCGAAAATGGCTCAATTTGGCTTGAAAATCGATTGGCTTGTCTCGAAAATCGCCTGCCCCAAGAACCAGCACAGACCTTCGATTTTCCTTACGTACTGCTCGATTTTCGTTGCTTCTCACTCGATTATCGAGCTTCTCTGTTGATTTCCAGCTTAGCGGTGACCGGATCTGCACCCTGCTGTGCGAATTGGACCAGAGCATAGAGGGGAAAGACTAACAACACAATAATGAGGTCGAAACAGCCCCCAATTGTGTTATATCCGAAGGAAATTGTTTGTGAGCCGGCCGGGCTATTGAGCTTAGGGACTGTGGGCTGCAGTGGAACTGTTTTTTTTTTGCATTTTCATTTTTCTACATTCGGTTGTGGCGCAAAACTGGCTAAAAAAAATTCAATTTTTCAACTAATTTTTATCCCAGAGGTTAAAACACTATTTGGCGACCTAGACTAGAAGAGAAACAAAGACATTCATCATGATGCTGCTGTGCCAATCAAATCGTATTTGACTGACCATCTTGTTCCATAAAATGATTCGTGCTGCTGCATGTAAAATCCATTACTCATCCAATTTTGGGACTAGGTCACTGAAACTTGACATTTGGTCTCGCTGCCTGATTCCAAATATAGGTCTATCTCGCTATCTGTCAACATTCAAGACAAGATCATGAGAGTAAGGGACTCATTCACACTTACTAGATCGTGCCTTGTAGCACTGAGTATTATGGATGGCGGTGCTAGTTGCAGGGGATATATAGTTTGATCACATCGTGTTGTTTGCAATTCAAAACATGCCTTTTCTAGTTTAAATGTTTGTTTTCTCAATTCTTATGCTTGAAAAGTGCTCTTTTAGGACATTCATTCATAACAGAAATTTGATTCTTTTTCACTTAACTTCGCTAAGCATGATGTAGGTCGGGAAAAGTTTTCTCAATCCTCCCTCTTTTCTAAAAGAGCTAACTGAAATGATCAACCAGGCTAACACTGGACAAAAGAGCATTCAAGATACTTTTCTAAAAGAGCTAATTAAAGGGCTCAGCCAGGTCAGCATTGGGCAAAAGTTCTGTGTTCTTGGGTGAACAGTAAAATTAGGAAGATCTCAAAACCAAGAATCGAGATAACTTTTAATCGGATTATCTAAATCCCGTGAAACTTTGCATGCACCTTTCTATGGATGTCAGGAACCTATTCCAACCTTTAATTGCAAGGATTGATGTCAAAATTCTGACCTTTTTTAGTTTGAAGGAAGGTTGCACTAAGACTGTAATAAACTCACAAACTTCACTCTGAGATTGCTCGTGGGATTTGATGATAAAAAAAATCTTAGATGATCTCACACATGTCACAGGAAGCAAGAACCCCAAAGAAACAACCCCAAATGAGTCAAGAAAAGATCTACCAATTTCTTGAGAAGAATCTGAGATTTTGTTCAAAGCTTGCCTAGATGATAGGGATATAATCTGCAGAAGATTCATCCATCAATCATTCATCCTTAGCAGCACAAGATCAAGAGAGAAAGAAACCAAAGAGAGATTAAAGACTCAAAAAGAGGGGAGACCAAAAACTTGACCAAAGTGAAGTTCTAGTGGATTTTACTGGGCATGTTCTTGATGAACTTCTCAACTTCGTATGCGTTCTAGATCAAGTTGCAATAAAGAACAAAACAAAAATGTAAGAACAGAAATAAATTTCAGAACATAGATAAACTTACATCTTGCATTGCTTAGAGAGGGATGGTTACAAAGCCACACTACCAGATGGGCAAAATTCAACAGTGCATAAAGAAATAAAAAAACCTTTCTCTAAGACTTGGTTCAGACCTTGGTTTTAACTAGGGTGTGGAGACATCCCTCTACCCCAACATTTATAGCACATTGGGAGTAGCCCTTAGATGATCTTCTTGACTCTCAAGAAACCTCATCAAAGGTTGAGATTCACTCCATCACAAATACATGGGCTAATCCTCAACCCAACAACATAACGGGTTTTGACCATACTAACTTAACCGCTGATCCACCTGCGAACACTTGATCCAACGATCCCCCTTCGCTTGAGTAGGGCTCCAGTTAGTATTACATCCATCCACTTGAAGCATCGTTCATGCTTCATCACCATCCATGTGGCCCCAATGGCTTGCCACCAAGCTACTCACACGTCCGAACTCACCCGAAATTTCTTGACCTCTAAGCTCTGATACCATTTGAATGACCGAAAAAAATGACTAGATGGGGGTGAATACGAGCCAAATAAAATTTTCTCCCTCCAAATATTTCAAAGTTCAAATCCTAGCGCCCATCATGTTTATGCATACATGAGTACACTTCAATTGGAACTTTGTAAGGTCAGGGATTTATCCTCAATGTTAGTGAGGGTGTGCTGCATAGGTGCAGTTGCACTATGTGTATATGCATGTGTGTGGTGTGCGTGTGTGTCTTCCTCCTAATAAAAAATGATGTATGGCATCACTCACGTTGAAATGCCAGACAACTGATTTATTTCCTGGCTCGCTTGATGACTCTAACCACACTAATTTTCAATTTTCAAACTAGTTTTTAGATTCATGTATCTGATTTCACCTTGATAATTATAACACTCTGCCTTCGACCAATTTGGTGCAAACTTTAATCATACTTCTCTTCTTACAGGACGGATCTAATTAATCAATTTCATATTGTTACCTATCATCTTTCTCCAAAGCTTTGTTTCTCTACATAATTGAAAGATCGAAAAAGGCGACTAGAGGGGGGGTGAATAGGAGCCAAATAAAAATTTTCGAATAAACTTTCCCCCTAGAATTCAAACCACCAAAAGACCGTAAAGAAATCGACTTTGGTAGGGTATCTCTGGTCGGATGAGCAGTACTTCGACCTACAAAGGTCGGATGAACAGTACTCTCGACCAGCACTAGTCGGATGAACAGTACTCCCGACCCGAAGTGATCGGATGAACAGTACTCGGGTGAATAGTGTTCGGGTGAACAAGATATCCCGCCGGATGAAGCAGGCACCCGACTGCGGAGGTCGGATGAACAATAAAATCAGCACGATCTTAAAAATGTAAATCGATGTAACTTTTGATCGGTGATCCAAAAACAGTGAAACTTGGTGTGCACCTCCTAAGGATGTCAGAACCTATTTCAGTCATCAATCGAAGGAATTGATACCAAGGTTCCGCCCTTTCGATTTAACAAATGCAACACCAAAACAGAGTCACGAACACGGACTTTACTCCCTAACTTGCGGTGGGAGTTGATGGTCGAATATCCTTGGATAACTCTCCACAAATCACAGCAAGTAAGTACACGAAGAAACAACCCTTCAAACAGATAGAAACACTATCTCAAAACTAGGCACAAAATTGGTTTCTTCCAAAACCGAATAGAAGAGGTTGTAGATTGCCTAGATGATTGGGATATGATCTATAGAAGATTCATCCAGCAATCTTTCATCCTTGGCAATAAGAACCGAAGCCAATCAAGACTAACGAATCGCAAGTCACACGCTTACGCACTTTAAGAACACAGATTTACAACTTGCAACAAGAACGTAAGGATTGCCTAAATGATTGAAAGCACCGAATCCAGAGAAGAGTTCATCAATCATGAATTTCAAAAGGACTCAAAAGCATGTAGAAGGAGATGAGGCAAATCCAAATTACGTAAAGTAAATTGCAAGTAAGTAAATGCGAATTTAGATAATGAATTTAAGTGCGTAATGTAAATACGTAAGAGAAATGAAACAAGAATATAAGTGAAGAACATTTCATTTCTGGAAGGGAGGTTTACAAAGCCTCACAACAAAGTGGGCAAAACTCAAACGAGCAGCAAAAACCTCAGAACCTTCACAACCTCCACAGAGGGGAGGCTGCCCCTACCCCTCTATTTATAGTGACCTGGGATCAATTCCAACCTTTGGATGTTCTGCTTCAATCCTAAGCCAACATCCAAGAGCCTGGATTTGATCCTTACACTGTCACTCTCAACAACTATCAACTACTCACGTACACTTTCCTCACTGCCACCCCAAGGAGACACCCTCTCCTTGTATATTTGAAGGTGCTTGGACCACCACCACCCTTGGATGAGCCTCTAAACCCTAGAGCACTCCATCAAGGGCTGAGATTTTACCCACTCACACAGCTGTGCATGGGCTGACCCGAAACCCAACAACACAATGGGTTTTGCACGCTGTTCAAACCATACCAACTTGACTCACTCTATCTTCCCGATCGCGATCCAACTGTCCTCCTCGATCGAGCGGCTCCAAGTTAGCATCTCATCCATTCCTTTGTCTTCTCGGCTTGGCTACTCCCAGCCTCGGTCATCTTTGGCGACACCTTGATCATCCGGACCTCGGCTCTCCCGGCCTAGTCCCGATCTCCTTCGCCTCACCATGACCTAGCTCCAAAGTCCCGCAACCATCATAGACAAGGAACCACATCACATAGCAATGTCCAACAACACATATCCATCTCAACAAAGATATACACTTCACGACCAAAGAAAACCGACCACACATGGTCCGACCACGGGTCTCCATCCGACCACGGACACGACCACCTGGTCTCCATCCCGACCACTCGAGGTCCGACCATCGGTCTTCGTCCCGACCACTCGGGCCTGGACGACCCAACCACTCGGGTCGGACGACCGTCTGCAACACACCAAAGCCCCACCACTGGTCGGACGACCCACCACTGGGTCGAACGACCGTGATGCAACACACCAAAGCCCGACCACTCAGGTCGGACGACCCACCACTCGGGGTCGGACGAGTGGTCTGCAACACAGCCAAAGCCCGACCACTCGGGTCGGACGACCCACCACTGGGTCGGACGACCGGTCGCAACACGCCAAAGCCCGACCACTGTGGTCGGACAACCGGTCTCCGACCAACCAAAGACTGACCACTCGGGGTCGACGACGGGTCTCCGACCACCAAATCCTCAACCACTGGGTCGGGTGGTGGTCTCCGACCAGTGAGAGCCCGACCACTCGGGTCGGACGACCGTCTCGACCAAGAGACCAACACTCAAATTGCTTCAATTCAAATCAATTTAAAACAACACAAGCTCAAAACTCATCAATTACTCATCACACACAAGGATAGACCTCCACATGGTCTTTCAATCTCCCCTTGATGAGTATATTGACAAACACATGAAAAGGCAAAAGTTTTGAGTTTGAATAAGAGAGAAGAAAGCAATTTGAATGCAAAGCCAAACTTGGTCCGAATAAGGAAATAAGATCATGACCAAGTTGGCGTAAAGAATTTAGAGCAAGACCATGAAAAGAGCAAGTTTTCCACAAAAGCTCTAAAAACCAATCATAAGTGCCTTTTAATCAACAAGCCTTCACATTTTTATCTCCCCCTTTTCTACATTTTAAATGATGCCTTTTCTACATATTCTCCCCCTTTTGGCAATATAGGCATCAAGAAATTTTTGTTTTCTCCCCCTTTATATATGTATGCATGAAATGCAACCTAAGTGAGCTTTGAAGATTATCCAATTGATCGCAATGACAAGATATGACACCAAGCTAGTCAATTTAGAAAATGGTGAACTAGGATGTCTCCAAGAACAAATTCATTTTGCTCACAAGCTTGGTTTACAAGATTTTATTTTAGCAAGATTTGAACAAGTGCAAAACTTAGCAAAAGTTTCAAAGCGAGAAGCCAGCACCATTCATAGGATCAAATGGAGAACCTAGAGTTCAACCTACTCAACACTTTGGGGAATCTTGAAGTACATATAGAGTCCTTCGAGCTCATTTTTCAATTCATGCAAATTCTTCTTCTTTGATATTTTAAAAGACATAGCGGGTGCAAATGTTTGACATTATTTGCATTCTTTACCCACTTATGTTTTTGTTATTTGCATTTCTTAATGGTTGACTCAAGCCATGTTCGATCACCCCAAGAGTAACTCTTAAGAGAATGATCTTGGTCATACACTATATATTCCAAGTTCATCCCAAGTGCAATGGGAGGCGTCTCGAGAATATATAGTGTTGAGTTCAATTTTGCACAAAAAGAGTCAAGTTTTTTTAGCACATATGAGCAATTTTGAAGGACTAAAATATGGATCAAGCAAGTTTCACCCAAGTTGCTATAGGGACTCTAGAGAACTCCATAAATTCACAATTCATGGTAAAACCTCTAGAGAAGAAACTTAACAAGAAAAAGCAACATGTTTTTCATTTAAGATTTTCAATTTTGATTTTAACAAGCTTAGTATGATAGATGGACTTGGATAGACCTAAGCTAGTGATTTTCTTCAAAGATGTAGCAAGGTGCATTACATGAAGATTGAATCAATTGCATAATAGACAAAGCTCATAAAACAGAAAATGCAGTCTAAATGCAATGCATGAACATATTCCCAAACTCTCCCTCAACAAATGAATTAATTTTAGGCTCAAATCTTGTTAAAGTTGAGTTATTATCAAGATTAGGCATAAAGAAAACCCGAATGAACTCAATAACAACCAGAAAAATAGAATGAGGAGAAGAAGTCGAGAAACTGCAAGACTGAATGGCTATTGAGCATAGATAAGATAGAAGAGACTCACTACGGCTCGATGGCTCTTATCTTCCACAAGGATGACATAGGAAGTCGACTCTAGATTCCAACTAAGGAGTGCACAGACCTCGTCTACCAGGAGGCCCAAAACTCGCTAGACTTATAAGACTGTGAGGGAACTCAACCTAGAGAGAAGAGAGAAACACTAATCACGCATGATAGCAACCTAAAGCATAAGATAAGAGGTCCATGGAAGACATGCCAAAAGTCTAAGTGAGTGAACTCAACTTAAGAAAACAAGCCCAAAGTCACCCGTAAGAAGAAAGGAAATTTGGAGGAAAAATATAGTACATAGTATACAAACCAGCTCCCCTCAAGATAAGCCGTATGGGCTCACGACTCCAAGCTCACTCCTCAAGGCAACAAACTGGAGCTATCCAAAGGCTTGGTAAAGATATCGGCTAACCGGTGGTCACCATCTATGAATCAAGCACGATATCACCCTTTTCCACATGGTCTCTAAGAAAGTGATATCTAATATCAATGTGCTTGGTCCGGAATGTTGCATGGTTTTTAGCAATGCAAATAGCTGAAGTGTTGTCTGAGAAAAGTGGCACACTCTCTATTTCTAACCCATAGTCCCGCAAGGTCGATCTCATCCAGAGCACTGCTACAAAGAATCGTCTGTGACAACATACTCGGCCTCGGTGGATTGGTATGCAACCCTGCATCGCTTCCTAGATGACCAAGAAACAAGAGAAGTGCCAATGAATTGGCAAGTGCGAAGTGCTCTTCCTATCTATCCTACTGACCCAAACAAAGTCGTCATCGGAAAAGGCTCTAAGAGATAGACAAGAAGAAGAAGAGTACCAAATACCATAATCGGTGGTGGCACGAAGGTACCGAAGATGCGCTTGACCGCTTTGGCGGTGAGAGCGCGAGGAGAAGCTTGAAATCGAGCGCATGCAGACACACAATGAAGTGTATGTCGGCCTCAAGCGATGAGGTACAAGAGGAGCCGATCATACTCAAACTCCTTTTGATCAAGAGGCTCACCATCCTCATCGGGCTCGAGAAGCGATGGTAGCCATAGGAGTCATCACCGGCTTCCCATCGACATTTCAAGCGCCTCGGGAGGTCACGGGTATATTTACCTTGATGCAAGAAAGTACCCTCCGAGTCCGCTTGATTTGGAAGCCAAGAAAGTAGCTCAACTCGCCCATCATACTCATCTCAAACTCAGTACTCATCACATCGTAAAACCGAGAGACAAGAGAATGAGAGGATCCACCAAAAATGATATCGTCCACATAAACCGGACAAGAAGAAAATTAGACTCATGGTGTCGATGAATGAGTTTTGTCTACTATGCCCATTTTAAAGTCATGGTGAGAAGATAAGACTTGAGCCTCTCATACCATGCTCTGGGGGCTGCTTGAGTCCATCTGAGCTTTGGAAAGCTTGAAAACATGACTGAAACTTGGGGTTCTCAAATCACGGAGGTTGTTTGACATAAACCTCTTCCTCAATATAGCCATTGAGAAATGCACTCTTGACATCCATTTGATAGAGCTTGAAGCCCGGGATGCGAGAAAATGCAAGCGGGATCCTAATAGCCTCTAGCCTAGCTACGAGGGCAAAGGTCTCCTCAAAGTCAAGACCCTCAACCTGAGAAAAGCCCCTGCAACTAGCCTAGCCTTGTTGCGAATGACAACCCCATCCTCACTGCTTGTTTTGAACACCCACTTGGTCCCAATGACATTATGACGGATGGGCGCTCTACAAGTTGCGGACTTTGTTCCTCTCAAAGTTCTCAAGTTCCTCATGCATAGCATTAATCCACGACTCATCGGATAATGCATGAGAAATATCCTTCGGCTCAAAGGAGGCAACAAAGGCAAAGTGAAGACAGAAAGAGGACAGACCCGTTCTTGAGCGAGTGACACGCTCGAACAAATCGCCAATCATCTGATCAGAAGGATGACGTCTCTGAATATGACGGGGAGGTCCAGGAGCAGAAGTGGTCTCTACCTCTTGAACAGAAGAGATAGGAACAGAGCCACTCGCTGAAGGAGAGCCAGAAGACAAAGGCTGGTCTCCCTGAGGTGCAGAAATGGAAACAGGAGGCACCTCAGGTGTAGAGGGGACTGGATCAGGTGGAACACCATCATCTCCATCATCCTCATCCTCTACAAAAATGGTCTTGGAGGAAGAAGAAGAGCCTGAAACATCAGGTCTAGCTCCTGGGCTAGCCTCATCAAAGGTCACATCACAGGTCTCTATGATCCTATGCGCATCAACACCTGCACCCTATAGCTACGAGAAGAAGACGAGTAACCTAGAAAGATGCCATCGGAAGAGCGAGACTCAAACTTATCTAGGTTACGGACTTCAAGATAAAACACTTGCAACCAAAGCGAAAATGAGACACACCGGCTTTCGCCCATACCTCAACTCATAAGAAGTGCGATGCAAATGTGCTCTCAAAAACACGCGGTTAGAAACATGGCAAGCAAGAGCTATAGCCTCACCTCAAAACTTCCTAGGAGTATCTTGTACTCATCTAGCATCGTCCCGCCATCTCAACTGTGGTCCTGTTCTTCCTTTCCACTACGCCATTTCTTTGAGGCGTAGGGAGAAGAGAAGCGATGCTCTAAACAGACTCCACACAAAACTCTCAAAGTAGGAATTCTTGAACTCCGTGCCATTATCACCGCGAATAGCTCGTAATGCACCGGGAGCTCAATAGACAACCTCTTGACTGACCCTGAAGTGAGAAAAAGTCTCATCCTTTGAGGCCATGAAAAATACCCAAGAGTATCTAGAAAATCATCAACGATGACAAGAACATACCACTTCCCTCCTGCTGTTGCACTCTATTTGGACCAACGGTGTCCATATGTAAAAGCTGTCTGGTGCATCATCATTACTACGATGATGGAGGATGAGAAGCGATAACCATCTTGCCATGTCGGCAAGGAGAGCAAACTAAGTCTTTGACCATCTTGAGTTTGGGCAAACCCGAATGAGATCGTGGTACGCTAACTCGGGTCAAATGATCAAAACCAATGTGACCAAGTCTCCTATGCCGAAGGAGAGATCACGGGACTCGAAGCAATCAAACATCGAAGAGGGTCTCGAAGAAGCGAAAAATCAGCACGAAAGACTCTCCCAAATCTAGAAATCCATAAACTAACCCTCCGATGAATCAATGATTCTCAGCATTACTCTTGAAGCTTACCTCGAAAGAGTCATCGATAAGCCGAGAAGCAGAGAGCGATTGTATTGCGACTTACTTACTAAGGCAACATCTTTAAGAATGAAATTTTGGTTAATGCAGATGGTACCTTTAGCGATGACTCTACGAAGATGCATCCCCAAAAGTGATTAACTCATCACCGGGGCTCGGACTAGGAAGAGAACCATCGAGAATCTCCGGTCATATGGCGAGAACAACCGAGTCAACAATCCAAACATCTCCTTCCCATCCGACCAACCCGATCAAGACACAAGAGAGAAAGATGACTCGAGATGGGGTAGAGTGAAGACTTGGGAACCCAATCTTGAACCACACGACGCCTCGAGTGCGATCCAGAAGAAGACTGGACTCGAGTGTCTCTCGACGCTTAGACTTAACAAGATCAAGAGCAACTCTAGTAGATGATCTATGAGTGGCCCGGGTTGGCATGCCGTGGTGCAAAAGCGGACCATCCCAAGAAGGTCGCTGGATCTCCTACCGAAAACACCTCACGCCACTGATATCTACCTCGATGGGAAGAACGAGGAATATCAAGAGGACGAGCGGAAAGCCCGACTACGAACAGCTCCAAGACTAAAACTCAAGAACCAAAGATGAAAACCGAGTCACGGACGCTGCCCAAAAGCAGCGACTCTCTAACTGTCTAGAAGCGGTGTGTGTCTTAGGAGCACTCAAAGTCCGGGATGACCACGAATACCCTAAGAGCGACAACACGCCACGCCGAGTGATCTTGGCGCGCTCAAGCGTAAATCTACTAGGTGACCATCCTTCTTACGGAAGGTGCATGTGTACTTCGCCTTGCTAGAGAGAAGCAACAGGGTAACACCCTTCCAGTCAAGTCCTATGGACAACCCCAAGAGACCTAAATACGGTGGTGCTCACTCCGAGAGCTACCACAATCTCACCACTCTGGGAGCGCACAATGGTGGGAGGATGCGCCGGCGTGCTCAAGGGATCAAATCCTAGACCTTGATTGAATCTACTAATCTTGGATTGGTCTAGAATAAGATTGAGCTTCTTCTTGCCTCCTACAAACTTCTCGAGAGTGCTCATAAGATCTGGCAATCTCGAAAGAAAGAGGCACAAGAAGAGCGGGGAAGAACAAGAAGAAGAACCGGAAGGATGAGCTCTCTCGACGTGCATTTTTCTCCCAAAGACGGTGCCTCAATCTTGAGGGCCTCACAAGAAAGCATAAGATGCATTTCTAATTCTATGGGCTTGGTCTTCTAATTTCTTCCTAAGCTCGACATGGATTTTATCCAAGTCCCCCTCAATCACAGAACATCGCAAACAACTTTCTTGTGACTTATCTAGTAAGTCCTTAGCAAGTTTAGCACACTTGACATTTAAAGCATTATTGTCAAGTTTTAGTTGCTTACAACCCTCACATGAGTATTTGGATCCTTAGAAGCATGCAATTCAAGTTCATCATTTCTAGAAGAAAGCTTCTTAAGGTGAGTGCTCATGGCATCAATTTCAGCAAGCAATTTAGGGCAATTAGCACAAGAAGGAGTAGAGTGAGCATGAAGAAAACTAGCCTCAACAGGAATATCATCAATAGAACTAGTGCTAGCATTCTTCCTCCTAAGACCATCAAGTTCAGCAAACACACTATCATGTATGGTCCTTAGGTTCTCCAACTCCACAAGAAACGACATCACAGAGAACACGGTCATCGGTGACTCGGGAGGAGAAGATCTAAGTGAAGCTAACTCCGAGTCAAGGTACCTACTTCCTTTTCTAACTCGAACACCTCGACCTAGCCTTAGCATGAAACTTGCCTAATTTCTGATAAGCATTTAATTCGTCGTAGGTGGGTACCTCGTCCGAGTCACCGCATGCATTTCGAGTCGTTGATGCCGTTGGCGTCGGCCATGAAGCACATCTTAGGAGAAGTCATCGCCGCCCTTCTTCTCTTGCGGATCATCCTCGCGCCGTCGCTCCATGTCTCCGTTTGGAGAGGTTGATGTCGTCAAAGCGGCGAGGACGCGGTGGAAGAGCTTCTTGTTCTTAGAGAAGTTGCGGTACTTCTTTTCACGCTACCGCTCATGAGCTGGAGGCTTCTTGTTGCGGTTCTTATCGGTGTAGTCGTTCTTGCCCGAACCGCTTTGTTCGTTTTGCCCTTCTCGACTTGGGACAGTTTGCTCGAATGTGGTTGGGGCCACCACACTCAAACAGTGATCATCCCACCTCTCTTCCTCTCTCTCACTCTCTTGTATGCATATGAAAATTTGCGAGCAAGAAGAGCAAGCTCATTTTCGAAAATTTTTCCAGTTGGTCATCGCTTAGCTTCTTGCAGGCGGAGAGAGAAACCAACGGAAGAATCGAAAGAGAGGATCCAATGGGATCGGTGACCAAAGCCATCGACTGAGACTTCGTCTTCCGCGAGACGACGTCGATCTCATGAGTCTTGAGGCGGGAATAAAGCCCGTCAAGAGTCAAAGTCGACAGGTCGGTGGTGTCCTTGATGGTGGTCACTTTCATTTCCCAAACACGAAGATCGAGTGCGGTCAAGAAATGTCGAGCATTATCCGAGTCAGGGTATATGCAACCGACTGCTCGGAGGTCGCTCAGAATCTTTGTAAACCGACCAAAGCACTCGTCAAGACTCTCACCAGCGTGCTGTTCAAACTTGTTGAACTCACGCTTGAATTGGTCCTGTCGAACCGTCTTGATTTGGGTAGTGCCCTCATGGTAAGCATCGAGGGTCACCCAAATCTCATGAGCAGAACGAAGGTGAGAAATCCTGTCATACTCACTGCGGCTAAGACCCTGTATGAGGATGTTCCTTGCCTTAGCATTCGCCTCAACGTCAGCCATATTGCCGGCCGTGACGTTCTCATCAGCAGGAACCTCATACGGGAGCTTCACCTTCTGCCATATCAGGAAGCCCTGGGCAGTGATGTACGACTCCATCCGAGATTTCCAAAAGGAAAATCAACTCGGAGAAAATAGGAGGCTTGGTGGAATACTTGTCCATCGCCATGGCTCTTGAGACCGGTCAAGATCTAGAAAGAGCAGAACCGGCTCTGATACCAATTGAAAGATCGAAAAAGCCGACTAGAGGGGGGGTGAATAGGAGCCAAATAAAAATTTTCGAATAAACTTTCCCCCTAGAATTCAAACCACTAAAAGACCAGAAAGAAACTGCACTGGTAGGGTATCTCTGGTCGGATGAACAGTACCCCCGACCTACAAAGGTCGGATGAACAGTACTCCCGACCAGCACTAGTCGGATGAACAGTACTCCCGACCCGAAGTGATCGGATGAACAGTACTCGGGTGAATAGTGTTCGGGTGAACAGTATCCCGACCGGATGAACAGTGCACCCGACCTGCGGAGGTCGGATGAACAGTAAAACCAGCACGATCTTAAAAGCAATCGATGTAACTTTTGATCGGTGATCCAAAAGCAGTGAAACTTGGTGTGCACCTCCTAAGGATGTCAGAACCTATTTGGTCATCAATCGAAGGAATTGATACCAAGGTTCCGTCCCTTTCGATTTAACAAATGCAACACCAAAAGCAGAGTCACGAACACAGACTTTACCCTAACTTGCGGTGGGAGTTGATGGTCGAATATCCTTGGATAACTCTCCACAAATCACAGCAAGTAAGTACACGAAGAAACAACCCTTCAAGCAGATAGAAACACTATCTCAAAACTAGGCACAAAATTGATTTCTTCCAAAGCTGAATAGAAGAGGTTGTAGATTGCCTAGATGATTGGGATATGATCTATAGAAGATTCATCCAGCAATCTTTCATCCTTGGCAATAAGAACCAGAAGCCAATCAAGACTAACGAACTGCAAGTCACACGTTTACGCACTTTAAGAACACAGATTTACAACTTGCAACAAGAACGCAAGGATTGCCTAAATGATTGAAAGCACGAATCCGAGAAGAGTTCATCAATCATGAATTTCAAAAAGGACTCAAAAGCATGTAGAAGGAGATGAGGCAAATCCAAATTACGTAAAGTAAATTGCAAGTAAGTAAATGCGGAATTTAGATAACAGAATTTAAGTGCGTAATGTAAATACGTAAGAGAAATGAAACAAGAATATAAGTGAAGAACATTTCATTTCTGGAAGGGAGGTTTACAAAGCCTCACAACAAAGTGGGCAAAACTCAAACGAGCGGCAAAACCTCGTAACCTTCACAACCTCCACGGAGGGAGGCTGCCCCTACCCCTCTATTTATAGTGACCTGGGATCAATTCCCACCTTTGGATGTTCTGCTTCAATCCTAAGCCAACATCCAAGAGCCTGGATTTGATCCTTACACTGTCACTCTCAACAACTCTCAACTACTCACGTACACTTTCCTCACCTGCTCACCCCCAAGGAGACACCCCTCTCCCTGTATATTTGAAGCAGGCTTGGACCACCACCACCCTTGGATGAGCCTCTAAACCCTAGAGCACTCCATCAAGGGCTGAGATTTTACCCACTCACACAGCTATGCATGGGCTGACCCGAAACCCAACAACACAGCGGGTTTTGCGCTGTTCAAACCATACCAACTTGACCCGCTACTCTATCTTCCCGACCGCGATCCAACGGTCCTCCTCGATCGAGCAGCTCCAAGTTAGCATCTCATCCATTCCTTTGTCTTCTCGGCTTGCGGCTACTCCACAGCCTCGGTCATCTTTGGCGACACCTTGATCATCCGGACCTCGGCTCTCGGCCTAGTCACGATCTCCTTCGCCTCACCATGACCTAGCTCCAAAGTCCCGCAACCATCATAGACAAGGAACCACATCACATAGCAATGCCGAACAACACATATCCATCTCAACAGAAAGATATACACTTCACGACCAAAGAAAACCACGACCACACATGGTCGACCATCGGTCTCCATCCCGACCACGACGACCACCGGTCTCCGTCCCGACCACTCGAGGTCGACCACGGTCTTCGTCCCGACCACTCGAGGTCGACCATCGGTCTTCGTCCCGACCACAAACAACTTTCTTGTGACTTATCTAGTAAGTCCTTAGCAAGTTTAACACACTTGACATTTAAAGCATTATTGTCAAGTTTTAGTTGCTACAACCCTCACATGAGTATTGGATCCTTAGAAGCATGCAATTCAAGTTCATCATTTCTAGAAGAAAGCTTCTTAAGGTGAGTGCTCATGGCATCAATTTCAACAAGCAATTTAGGGCAATTAGCACAAGAAGGAGTAGAGTGAGCATGAAGAAAACTAGCCTCAACAGAATATCATCAATAGAACTAGTGCTAGCATTCTTCCTCCTAAGACCATCAAGTTAAACAAACACACTATCATGTATGGTCCTTAGGTTCTCCAACTCCACAAGAACGACATCACAGAGAACACGGTCATCGGTGACTCGGGAGGAGAAGATCTAAGTGAAGCTAACTCCGAGTCAAGGTACCTACTTCCTTTTCTAACTCGAACACCTCGACCTAGCCTTAGCATGAAACTTGCCTAATTTACGTAAGCGACATTTAATTGTCGTAGGTGGGTACCTCGTCCGAGTCCTTTGTCATACTCGAGTCGTTGATGCCGTTGGCGTCGGCCATGAAGCACATCTGGGAGAAGTCATCGCCGCCCTTCTTCTCTTGCGGATCATCCTCGCCTTTGTCGCTCCATGTCTCCGTTTGGAGAGGTTGATGTCGTCAAGCGGCGAGGACGCGCGTGGAAGAGCTTCTTGTTCTTAGAGAAGTTGCGGTACTTCTTTTCACGCTACCGCTCGCGAACTGGAGGCTTCTTGTTGCGGTTCTTATCGGTGTAGTCGTTCTTGCCCGAACCGCTTTGTTCGTTTTTGCCCTTCTCCAGCTTGGGACAGTTTGCTCGAATGTGGTTGGGGCCACCACACTCGAAACAGGTGATCATCCCACCTCTCTTCCTCTCTCTCACTCTCTTGTATGCATATGAAAATTTGCGAGCAAGAAGAGCAAGCTCATTTTCTGAAAATTTTTCCAGATTGGTCATCGCTTAGCTTCGCGCAGGCGGAGAGAGAAACCAACGGAAGAATCGAAAGAGAGGATCAATGGGATCGGTGACCAAAGCCATCGACCGAGACTTCGTCTTCAGCGAGGAGCGTCGATCTCATGAGTCTTGAGGCGGGAATAAAGCCCGTCAAGAGTCAAAGTCGACAGTCGGTGGTGTCCTTGATGGTGGTCACTTTCATTTCCCAAACACGAAGATCGAGTGCGATCAAGAAATGTCGAGCATTATCCGAGTCGAGGTATATGCAACCGATCGCTTTCGGAGGTCGCCGGAATCTTTGTAAACCGACCAAAGCACCCGTCAAGACTCTCACCAGCGGTTGTTCAAACTTGTTGAACTCACGCTTGAATTGGATCTGTCGAACCGTCTTGATTTGGGTAGTGCCCTCATGGTAAGCATCGAGGGTCACCCAAATCTCATGAGCGAAACGAAGGTGAGAAATCTGTCATACTCACTGCGGCTAAGACCAGTATGAGGATGTTCCTTGCCTTAGCATTCGCCTCAACGTCGGCTATATTGCGGCCGTGGCGTTCTCATCGGCAGGAACCTCATACGGAGCTTCACCTTCGCCATATCGAGGAAGCCCAGGCGAGTGATGTACGACTCCATCCGAGATTTCCAAAAGGAAAATCAACTCAGAGAAAATAGGAGGCTTGGTGGAATACTTGTCCATCGCCATGACTCTTGAGACCGGTCAAGATCTAGAAAGAGCGAACCGGCTCTGATACCAATTGAAAGATCGAAAAAGCCGACTAGAGGGGGGGTGAATAGGAGCCAAATAAAAATTTTCGAATAAACTTTCCCCCTAGAATTCAAACCACTAAAAGACCAGAAAGAAACTGCACTGGTAGGGTATCTCTGGTCGGATGAACAGTACCCCCGACCTACAAAGGTCGGATGAACAGTACTCCCGACCAGCACTAGTCGGATGAAGCAGATACTCCGACCAAGTGATCGGATGAACAGTACTCGGGTGAATAGTGTTCGGGTGAACAGTATCCCGACCGGATGAACAGTGCACCCGACCTGCGGAGGTCGGATGAACAGTAAAACCAACACGATCTTAAAAACAGAAATCGATGTAACTTTTGATCGGCTGATCCAAAAACAGTGAAACTTGGTGTGCACCTCCTAAGGATGTCAGAACCTATTTGGTCATCAATCGAAGGAATTGATACCAAGGTTCCGTCCCTTTCGATTTAACAAATGCAACACCAAAAAGAGTCACGAACACAGATTTTTACCCTAACTTGCTGGTGGGAGTTGATGGTCGAATATCCTTGGATAACTCTCCACAAATCACAGCAAGTAAGTACACGAAGAAACAACCCTTCAAGCAGATAGAAACACTATCGAAAACTAGGCACAAAAATTGGTTTCTTCCAAAGCTGAATAGAAGAGGTTGTAGATTGCCTAGATGATTGGGATATGATCTATAGAAGATTCATCCAGCAATCTTTCATCCTTGGCAATAAGAACGAAGCCAATCAAGACTAACGAACGCAAGTCACACGTTTACGCACTTTAAGAACACAGATTTACAACTTGCAACAAGAACGCAAGGATTGCCTAAATGATTGAAAGCAAGAATCCGAGAAGAGTTCATCAATCATGAATTTCAAAAAGGACTCAAAAGCATGTAGAAGGAGATGAGGCAAATCCAAATTACGTAAAGTAAATTGCAAGTAAGTAAATGCGAATTTAGATAATGAATTTAAGTGCGTAATGTAAATCGTAAGAGAAATGAAACAAGAATATAAGTGAAGAACATTTCATTTCGGAAGGGAGGTTTACAAAGCCTCACAACAAAGTGGGCAAAACTCAAGCGAGCGGCAAAAACCTCGGAACCTTCACAACCTCCACGGAGGAGGCTGCCTACCCTCTATTTATAGTGACACAGGATCAATTCCCACCTTTGGATGTTCTGCTTCAATCCTAAGCCAACATCCAGAGCACTGGATTTGATCCTTACACATCACTCTCAACAACTCTCAACTACTCACGTACACTTTCCTCACTGCTCACCCCAAGGAGACACCCCTCTCCTGTATATTTGAAGCGTGCTTGGACCACCACCACCCTTGGATGAGCCTCTAAACCCTAGAGCACTCCATCAAGGGTGAGATTTTACCCACTCACACAGCTATGCATGGGTGACCGAAACCCAACAACACAACGGGTTTTGCACTGTTCAAACCATACCAACTTGACCCGCTACTCTATCTTCCGACCGCGATCCAACGGTCCTCCTCGTCAGAGCAGCTCCAAGTTAGCATCTCATCCATTCCTTTGTCTTCTCGGCTTGCGGCTACTCCACGGCCTCGGTCATCTTTGGCGACACCTTGATCATCCGGACCTCGGCTCTCGGCCTAGTCACGATCTCCCGCCTCACCATGACCTAGCTCCAAAGTCCGCAACCATCATAGACAAGGAACCACATCACATAGCAATGCCGAACAACACATATCCATCTCAACGAAAGATATACACTTCACGACCAAGAAAACCACGACCACACATGGTCCGACCACCGGTCTCCATCCCGACCACGACACGACCACCGGTCTCCGTCCCGACCACTCGAGGTCTGACCACTGGTCTTCGTCCCGACCACTCGAGGTCGACCATCGGTCTTCGTCCCGACCACTCGGGGTCGGGGACCTGGACGACGACCGACCACTCGGTCGGACGGTGGTCCGCAACACTGCCAAAGCCCGACCACTCGGTCGGACGACCCACCACTCGGGGTCGGACGAGTGGTCTGCAACACAGTCAAAGCCCCGACCACTCAGGTCGGACGACCCGACCACTCGGGGTCGGACGAGTGGTCTGCAACACAGCCAAAGCCCCGACCACTCAGGTCGAACGACCCGACCACTCGGGGTCGGACGACTGGTCTGCAACACAGCCAAAGCCCCGACCACTCAGGGTCGGACAACTGGTCTCCGACCAACCAAAGACCTGACCACTCGGGGTCAGACGACTGGTCTCCGACCAGCCAAATCCTCAACCACTCGGGGTCGGGTGACTGGTCTCCGACCAGCGAGAGCCCCGACCACTCGGGGTCGGACGACTGGTCTCCGACCAGTAGACCAACACTCAAATTGCTTCAATTCAAATCAATTTAAAACAACACAAGCTCAAAACTCATCAATTACTCATCACACACAAGGATAGACCTCCACATGGTCTTTCAATATTGATCTAGGCATCTCCATACTAAAAGCTTATGTTTGTCAAAGAAAAAAAATTCTTCCTTTCCATCAGTAAGTGCCTAATTCTCTGTTTCAGTTCTGCACTGATATCACATATATCTAATTCAAATCTAACAAATAAAACCAGGAATAATTGCTCTTGAATGCTGATAATATATACTGATTAACTG
Organism: Otatea glauca; assembly: GCA_036346275.1. Classification (NCBI taxonomy): domain Eukaryota; kingdom Viridiplantae; phylum Streptophyta; class Magnoliopsida; order Poales; family Poaceae; genus Otatea; species Otatea glauca. The sequence goes on from CM070718.1 coordinate 35,731,526, forward strand.
TTGAGTACTGTGAAACTTAATCCTGATGCAGTGACAGAAAGAAAGAAATTCTTATCTCGTTTCATCGAGAATTATTTCATTTTATTTGCATCAACAGATTATTCCAAGGCCCTGGAAATACATGCAGATATTATTTATACAAGACTTTTTATCACCCTTGCCCAAGTATAAAAATTTACATTCAAGTAGTACCAAAAGGTACGAAAAGTTGGTACCTTCGCCCTTTAATTTTTTTATACATCTTGATACTATCTTCATATAAATTTTAGTACCTCTAAAGAATGATAAAAAATCTCATTATTTATAGGGTATAAAAGGACTACCATGCCAATAATAGGGATATGTACGTAGTAGAGATGCATGAAGTGGTGGATATTGAGGTGGTGCGGTGCAGTGCAAGCGGGCGGGAGGCGGCCTGACGCGACGGCCGGGTGTGGTGAATCAGATGGAGACGCTGTTGGGGATGCCCTTGCCGGTGACACCGGTGTTGGCGTCTGGATCGCCAGAGGCGTAGGGGAAGAGCAGCGTGTAGGGGATGTTGACCGGCCCCGTCCTGTTCTTGAGCCCGGAGTCATTGTTCTTGCTCAGGATGCTCCCCTCGATCTCGATCAGCCGCGTGCGGAACCGGTCGAAGGCGCACGTGGCCTCTCGGTCCGACGTCCACTCCGGCGTGTCACGCTGACCCAGATACACCTCGTCGGGGGAGTGGCTCGACAGCACCTCGATGAGGGAGATGCCGGTGATGCTCGGGCTCTGCTGGGTGATTGTTAGCATGAAGGCCTTCTCCGGGTCCCGCTTCAGCTGCTCGTACTCCTCGGTGCCCGGTTCCGGCATCGATCGTCGGCTCATCGTCGGCCGGTTGGGCATGTAGCCCGCGTAGGGGTACTGGCCGAAGTTGACGGCCGCGTGCAGCGCGGAGGCGATCCAAATGATGGTAGCGCACGATCTGACGAGCTCCGGCACGGTCGTCATCTCCGGCCACCAGGAGCGGTCCTTGAGGTCGCCGTGGCCGACCTGGCGCACCTCCTGCCACCACGCCTGCAGCTCGACATCGCTCTGGAGCACGCCGTCGTACGGGTAGTAGATAGCGCAGTAGTCGGCGACCCACTGCTCGATGGCCGACCAGATGGCCAGCCCGTCCTCCGCGTACGGGTAGTCCTTGATCAGCAGCCTCAGCCCGTGAGGGCTGGTCGGGTCCGGCTCGGCCACGCCCCTCTTGATCAGGTCCACCGGGAGAGCCTGCTCAGTGAAGTTCCAGTTCCTGTACACCTCCGAGGACAAGGTGAGCGCGTACTTGCCGGGGAAGACTGTTTGCTCGAACCCACCGCCGGCGTTGATCAGGATCTCGCGGCCCAGGGCGTTGATGTTGATGGTGTCGCGGAAGTGCGGGTTCAGGAGCTTGTGGACGGGGTGTGTCACGCTGAGCTGCCGGTTGGTGGCGATGATGAAGGGCTCGATCACCGCGTGAGTGTTGAGCCAGTGGCTAACGAGCTGGTGCCACGCCGAGTCGTTGACGGCGGCGTACGCCTTGGCCAGCAGCCAGACGGAGCCTTCGACGCCGGCCGACGCCGGCGTGTAGACCTTGCTGACAGCCGTGATGATGTCGCTGTGGACATCGACGTGGGGCAGGCTTAGCTCGATGGCGAGCGGCCTGAGGGTGCTGCCGTCGCCGCGCAGGAAGAGAAGCGTCCTCGTCGCGTAGATATGGTTGTCCGGCAGGCTGTTGACCTCGAGAAGGTATGGCATGAGGTGGTCGTGGTGGTCAAGGATGAAGAGGCGGCCGCCGCACAGCGCCTCCTGCACGGTGAGGCCGTCGAGGTTGCCCTGGATGTCGTCGGCCGTGATCTTGCTGGTCTGGTCGCCGTACCTCTTCGGGTCAAGCGTGCTCGCCGGGGGGAACTCGGCGAGGCGCCTGATGACGACCGGGTTGACACCAGCGAGCATCTCGCGCGCGAACTCCTCGTCAGACATCCAGGCGCTCTTGTCCTGCCTTGTGACCTGCGGCATGGGGAGCTTGAGGAGGTAGTTGCCGTCGGGGGTGAGGATGTCCTTGACGAACTCGTAGGGCAACTTGCGGATCAGGTCGTCGAGGGCGGGGCAGCTCGGCAACTTGATCCCGCCTTCGTAGAGCCCGATCGCGTCGTCGAAGCTGTCAAGCTCCGTGCGCGTCCAGTGGGTCAGGTCGAATTGCGCAGACAGGTCGGTGAACGTGCCCGCCAGCTTGGACTTGAGGAAGCTCGCCATGAAGTAGCCCTCCTTGCGGGATGCGAAGCGCTCGTCGCGGGGCACGTAGAAATGCTGGAGGATGGGGATGATGTTCCGGCTCTCCGAGTTGGGGTCCGTGTTGGTCGGCTTCCTGCCGGTCCGGCAGCGGCGCGGGTAGGGGTGCTCGTCGGAGCCGCCCAGCACGGGGCGCGGGCGCGGCTTGCCGCTGTCCGGCTCACCGAGGTCGTTGTAGACATCGTAGCGGTACACGCGGTCGTGCTCCTCGTACGGGCCCGGGCGGTCGTCCCCGCGCAGGTACCGCAGCTCGTCCTCACGGTACGGCCTCAGCGCCGCCGGCATCTGGCTGGGCAGGTAGGTGTCGTTGGTGAAGAAGACGCGCTGGTAGTAGTATTTTCCAGCTGGGTAGACCCAGGAGTTGGCGACGAAGACGATGGTGCCGCAGCCGAGGACGTGGTCGAGGGTGATGGTCTTGAGGAAGATCTCCTTCTGGTGCTCGTTCTTGACGATCACCGCCCCGGGGACGCCCTGCTTCTGGATGTCCCAGCTGAAGGTGACGTCGAATGCCACGGGATCGCCGGGCACAATGCTCATCCCCCGCTCTTTCAGGCGCTCCTCCCGCCCAACTACGCCCCTGTTCTCGTTGTCTGCAACATATGCATCCATTTTTGGGTCATTATACATCTCCGGCCTCTGGTTGCTTTCCCTACTGATAACGCAAGTGCCAACCATGTACCTAGAATACCCCTATCACCGTTGTCTGCAATTCTGCATACGCTGATCATATGCTGCATATGTCCCTCAGGTCACAGAGGAGTCACGCGTGTAGTCAAAACGTATTAATTTTAACTACAAATATTGTTTGACTATATATATAAAAATAATATAGTTAGTTTGTCCTAACAATTTCTTTCTTAATATTGTACGTACCTTGATAACTTTTTTTCGAATATATGACATTTAAATTCGGTGATCAAAATTGCGTATTGTTGACTTGAAAGTAAAAAAAAACTGTTCTATGCCTAGATGGATTATATTTTATATATTACCTGATGCAGCTAGTATTGTCGATCTCCTATGATCTATCAATACAAAATTTATATCCAACTTACTGTGGTCGACGACGGTGGCGCTGACGAGCTGGCATGAGACGCCCTTGTTGAACAACCCATCGAAGGCGGAGGACACGTCCAACGGCTGGCGGATCACCACCGCCTTCCCGGAGAGGGTCGGACCCTGCTGCTCTCTCGCCGCCGGCGCAATCGGCCTGGCCGGCATGCTGCTTGCGGCCAGCACCTTCGACATATCTTCGCACTGGTTACTGGTACTAGCTAGCTAGCTAGCTGCCTGCTTGTGTGTTGATTTGTGAAGCTCGATCGACAATGGCAATGCAATGAGCTGCGTGCATGCCTCCATATTTATAGATCCATAGATCGATCAGTCACTCGATCAGCTCCTCAGCTCACTGCTGGACTGGTCGATCAAGGGGAATCGACGTACGTACGTGTTACACGCGCGCGCAGTAGCTTCCAAATACACCGCTACACGGAGCTAGCTAGCTAGCATCCATGCAGCTCAAACGTGTTACACGGCTAGCTACACGAAAACCAAGGCCTATGCATGTCGCAAGATCGCAGATTGATTTCAAGAAAATGATCGGTTTTTGAGCAAGCTAGCTCTCTACTGCCTCCGTTCCTTTTTTTTTGCTTGCCATCTTAGACATCGATGGATATCTGTTTTGGGGTGGGGTGGGGTAGCCAACTTCAACTTCTGAAAAAAAAAAATCAGTAAGTCCCTCCCAAACAGCTTTAAGCGGTTTTTGATGTAAATCAAAAACCGAAAGCTAGGCTGGACCTACTTTTGCAACTTATTGCTGATCAAGGAAATTAGCTATTTATTAAACGGTCTCTTATAAAAAGCTACAGACGTTTTTCAATTCAGAAAGCCAAAAAAGCAGCTTTTCAGAAAAGCTACAGCTCCTCCAAACAGGCCCATAGTCTCTAGCTAATTAATAATAAATATAGTTGACAGTTACATTTTTCTAATTATATGTTAGTATAAGTTACTACAAATATAATGACATGGAGATATTTTTAAAACAAATTTAATAACATTATTTTTACATAACAAGTCCAAATATTTTGTGTAGGTTAACTGTTAAAGTCTAATAATAAATGTGCATTCGTTCTTATACGACATGCTGCTCCATACATGTCACATGCAGCCAGAAAACGACCGGTCATGCACTAGCTACCTTTTGCGTTCTAGCTCTCCATTCAAAAATTTCCTTGTGATGAGTATTTACATCGGCTAGCAATATGAAAATATGTGAGCAGATTTGTTCCGAGAAATACTACTGTCGCATTGTTGTAATTTTATTATTGGGTTTTGACTATACATTTTAATAAAAATTAATTTGTGTTCAAAGTTATATTTCGAAAACTATTTCAATGTCCAAAACAAGTCTTATTCGTGACAGGTGAGGGTAGCAATGTCTAAAACATTTCAATGTCCAAAACAAGTCTTATTCGTGACAGGTGAGGGTAGCATTTTACAAGTCCTGTGTATACACATACAAACAAGCATATAGCTAGCTAGTTGTGTTACACGTGCATGACCGATTCCATACATATGCATAGATGATAAGATCACAGAAATTATTCTACTCTTAATTCATCTGGGGAAATGAGGGGAAATCATAAAACTTTGTTTCCCCCTGGTAGTTCAGATCGAAGTGGTTGGGATAGATCGTTTGAGTGGAATAAATATTACTGGAATAAAACGAGTAGCATCAATATGTTATTGCGGTGCAAATAATCTAGCTAAATTGGTAACGGCGTCACTATATGTCTCACAAAATTAATATCACTTTTGTGGGACCTGAATTACCAAAATTGAAACCCTATGTGTTTAATGTATCAGTCCAAAATCAATAAATTACTGTATCAGTACAAAATCAATAAACAATGATAGCAATGCATATAATAGCTCAAAATATAAATACTTTGCAAATATTAGGTTCAATACTATCAAAGACTAGTTCAGTGTCCGTGCATTGTTACGGAAAACAAAATTGATAACGAAACATACAGGTCAAGCAATAAAAGAAAATGGTCGAGACCACACCCTTGTACGCCGGGGTGGCGAGGATCGTTAGGCTCGTGCCGGAGTCCAGTATCGCGCCGCCCTTCCTCTCGACGTTCCACACTTCGTCGGGGATGTCGAGGGCCTCGCCGGCGATGGAGATGGCCTCCACCGTCAGGGTGTAGAACGGGCTCGTCCGGCCGTCGAGAAGCAGCGGCGTCTGCAATGACGACGCGGCTGCGGAGCTGGAGGCCGTGTCTAGGCCTGGGCCGAAGGTGAGGTAGCTGGTAGTGTTGCGCGGGGCGAGGTGATCGTCAACCAGGTAGTAGGAGAAGCGGCCGCCGAAGTGCGCGGCGGCGCGAGACGCGAAGGAGATGTTGTTGTTGCCGAGGTTGAGCACGCCGTCTGAGGCCTGGAAGCTCTGGCCGTCGTACGAGGTGGTGCACCAGAGCACCACGTCCTGAAGCTTCGCCTTCTTATCTGGCCTGCCGCCGGACAGCGCAACGGTCGCCGAATCGGTGTCGACCAAGCCACGCGCCGACAAGCTGTCTTTGTACCTGCCACGTCCACGATTAGGTGATGTTAGTTTAGTTAGTTAGGATGGGGACGGGCACATGGCGACGTCAACGTCGATGGCCGTGGTGTCGCCTATGGTTCTCGCTCGGCTTGCTCTGTTTCTTGCACGCGCGAGGCGAGGCGGGTGGGGTGGATGGCTATGGTTGCATGCTTATAAGAGCACGGCACGTACGTACGTTTTCTTGATTTGCGCGCTATGATGGCGCCATCACAGATTCACGGCTCAAGGCAAACAAAGTAAAATTTTCTTTTCTTCTATCCAAATTATACGTAATCTTCTACAGAGATATCAATTTCCAATCAATTATTAAATCGTAGTATGATACACTACTACTTTCCTTTTCTTTTGTCCAAATTTTACATGATCTTCTACAGAGATATCAATTTCCAATCAATTATCAAATCATGATATGATACACTACTACTTTCCTTTTCGTCAGGGCGCAGGGGGTGGGAGAACGTACCACCGCCACCAACTGGAAATTAGAAGTAGTAGAGATTATGACTTGCCTTGTACATTATTGCTGCTAGGTCTTGCTCTTTAAATCCTTTGTTCGCTTGGATTAATGTTTAAAGAAAGAGAAGAGCGGAATACACATAAATACTAAACGGACACTCAAATAAACTCCAAATTAAATTAAAAGAATACTAGCAGAAAGAGCTTGATTTTATATTGAATTTAAAAAGAAGAATGGATTGAATTGGAGTTCGTATGAGTGATAAAGGGCTCTCATAAATTCGAACATAGGGAAAAGACAAAGAGGTTACTATTGCTGACACATGGGTCCTATTGATTTTCAGGATTTTTGGAATACAAGAAATTCAGAAATTGCTACCAAAGGCTGATAGGTGGGGGCATGGTCCAAGGACTATGTCAGCGGTTTGCTCTAGTCTACAGGGAACCAGGTACACCGAGGTATAGGGCCTAACTTGAGGATCCCACACGTGAGTGGCTCAAGCTTAGATTTAGGGTTTGGTTTTGGATCTATGCCTCGCTGCTACTAACGAGACAACACAGAGGCTATGCACTCTCTCTTTGACCCGAACTTACATCTTGCCTCGCTAAGCATTATGCACTTCGGTTACCCTCTCCAACTATCTCTGACTCAGCAACAATAGCCTTCTCCTGCGTCACATGGCCGATATCGACTTTCTGAAATGCTTGAGCCAACAACACTAATAACCATCATTTCTCATTCGCTAATCTTACATATGAGCTCCACGATTTTGACCCTTTCAGTTCCACTAACTCTTAGTATGTGTAGTCCCATCTCCGACCTGTGTAAATTCAGATCATGCAACTCACGGTCCCATGAGAATATGTGTTACAACCATCTCGTTACTGTGCCCCATGAACGATTCCTTGCATGTAACAGACCAACCACCACACTTGGAGAATGGTTCAATCTACTCCTTGTGCACCTATATGCGAATCCTCTTCTCCATAGTGTATTTTAAATTGTACTTGTTCATCCATACATGTCAACTATTTCATTAAATTGTTATTACGTGCACAACATAACATCATCTTATCTACTCTACACTACATGAAACAAGTACTACAAACATTCATAAATTTAATTTCGAGACTACTTACTACCGCACATACTTTTCATAATTTTCCATGCCGAATCTGATCAATTCTACACATTTCAAATACCACTACAAATCTTAAAATACTTACATAACTACGCAACTATAGATACTCTATACATCTAAAACAAAAATTATACAAGCGACTTCTTCTTCCTCTCTCCTTCCTTTCCTTCACCTCATTCTCCTTCCCTTCCTCTTCTTCCTCCTCCTCTTCTTACTCCTCCTTCCCCTCTCCTTTCTCCCTTTTTTTTTTCTTTTCTCCTTTCCCTCTTTCTTTCCCTCAACCGGTAGTATGAGTAAAAATGTGGCTGTTCTAACTGACAACCCCTTGCTTGTCCAGATTTTAGTGGCGCCACCTCGCCGAGGATGCCGATTGGTCCCATGGCGATGGTCGCTCCTTCCACTAGGTCGGCCCACATGTAACCAAGGTTCCAAAAACCAACGATATTTCTGAAATCTTGGCTAAGATCTCGGATTTTGGCCACATACGGGATCCAAAATCCCGGACGAATAATTTTTTTTTAAAAATAAATTGCTAGAGTAATCTCAAGAAAAATCTCGACAAATTATCGAGTAATTTGACCAAAATTTGATTTTTTTTATCAGATTTGACCAGATTTGGCACAATAACCTTTAAAAAGGTCATATTCCATGAAAATTTATTGAAAAACTCATTTTTTTTCAGACGTTTTAAAATTTTGGTAGAAACACTGTCAGATTTTTATAAAATTTTACAAGCTTGATAATGCTATGAAAAATTTATGGTAATATATTTAGAAGTGTAGGATAATACATAAAGTTTTTAAAATAATTGAACTTCATTTATTATCTTTAAAAAAATCAAAAATAGAATGAACATAATTGAGACAGTAACTTTGTCAGAATTTTATAAAATTGTTTTGTGTTTGATAATGATTCAAATTTTTTAGGAGAGCTTAAGAATTTCCTAAGAACTTTTCTCTAAAATTTTCAAAAAATTTTAAATTTATTTTGTTTTGTCAATCAAATCTATGGATGTATTGAACTTCATTTGTTATCTTTCAAAAATCAAAAACATGAAGAACACAAATGGTATAGTATCATTGTAAGAATTTTATAAATTTACTGTTGTGCGATCATGATCCAAATTTTTTATGAGACTTAATAATTGCCTCATCACCCTTCTCTAAAAGTTTTAAAAATTCTAACCTTTTTTTGGTTACTCAAGCAAATCTATGTATTTATTATCAGGCTTTTATCAGGACATAGCACTGTCAGAATTTTTGAAAATTCTTGAAGCTTTATAATCATCTGAAAATTTTATAAAAATATTAATGATACATTAGGACCATCCAAATATTTTTTCAAAATTTTCTAATATGGTTTGAACTATTTTTCATTTGGTTGAAGTTTGCCGGTAAGGCTTTTATCAGGATAGTAGCACTGTTCGAATTTTTTAAAATTTTTGAAGCTTGATCATCATCTGAAAATTTTATGAGAACATTAATGATGCATTAGAACCATGCAAAAAAAATTAAAAAGTTTCTAACATGGTTTATTCTATTTTTTATTTAATTCAAATTTACTGGTAAGCATTTTATCAAGACAGTAGCACTCTTCGAATTTTTAAAAATCCTTAGGCTTGATAATCTTCCAAAATTTTTATGAAAATATTACTGATGTGTTAGGATCGTCCAAAAAAACTTCAAAATTTTTCGACGTAATTTGAACCATTTTTCGCTCGGTTCAATTTCACCGAAACCTCGGCAATTTTGGGCAAGATCTTGGGAATTTCGGTGCAAAAAAACCAGATTTGAATTTTTATTTTTATATTTCATCCAAAATTCTGATATCTCGAGGAAATTTCGGATTCCGATCACCTCCAAAATTTCAACAAGATTTCAACAGAAAACGAGATTTGAAAGCTTTGCATGTAACTCCCCGCTCCCCTATCTCTATCTTCTTCCAGTGGCTACCTATGTACAATGATCCCATTCATGCTTAAGGATTTTGATTGAGCGCTTGTTGTATCCTTGTCTGGTCTTAACTTGAGGTGCCGCAGCAGGCAGGGTGCGGCTCGAGCGCCGCGCCCAGCTGGCTTGCTTGCGACGTGCGGGAGCTAGTGCGGTGCGGGGCAGTGGGGACGAAGCCGAGGAGCAGGCAAGCAGCTCGCGGCAGGCCGGCAGTAGCATCTAGCAAGGCAGCACCCAAAGCACACAGCAGCGCTGGCAGCATGTATTGTCCGTCTCTAATGAGATGGGATTGGGAGCACTCAGCGCAGTTCTCATCGTCACCAATAACGGCCCACCTCTGCATTACTTCTGCTAGCACCGAAGCCCGCCGGCTACCACCGCAGTGCCTCTACTGCCACCAAGCCGGATGGCCGCCACATGTTCGATAAAATGTCCCCACAAGGTACGAAATTTCCTCCTGTACGAACACAGTCGCACACGGCACAGGACCAGCTAAAACTAATTAGATATTGTGTGATATTTTCCGGGGAGCAATTTTTGTGTCAAGGTAATCTTCATCCTTTCTGTTATTATTGTTACAACAATATTTCAAGAGAACCTATTTTCTGTTCTAGACTAGTGATGTAAGCAGTGGCGAATCCAGGATAAAAATAGAGGGTAGGCTTAAAAAATTAGGTTAAATTAAAATAAACATGTTAAACAGTCTGTGTTTCATTTTCATCGGTTCGAGTGTTACTACTAATGGTTCATTATTTGAGAAATATTTGTGCAATATTCGCCAGTCAAACTTTTGAAAATCTATAAACAAGTTGACACCAATCAATCAAACAAACCGGCTATTGTCTCTTTTAACCCACTGACATAAAAATCAAATATTAGAAGAGGGGGTTCATATTGTCTATTTGTTATCATAGTCAGTCCACTCAGTCGGTTAGGCACTCGCCAACTCACGTTACACCACCTTCACAATCTGTTCGCCGTCGTTGCAGTGGGTTGTCCGTTGCCACACGCCCGTGCCCTCGCCAGCTCTCCAATATTCACTTGACGTCCTCGCTGTGCCTTCACAATCGCCGGCTCCCGACGACGTGCATCAAGCGCCCCCCTACTTGGTGGGCCAGTTTTGCAGGTAGCAAACGAAGTTACTAATTGCAAAATTAGGTGTTCAATAAGCAACGACCTACGAAGCCACATGGTCTAAAAAGTAGCTCACCATCTAGCAAAGTTTCTTCTTCCTCTAGACATACCTGAGTGTATATACATTCACTGTTGCTACGTCAAAAAATGAACGTCGCTGCTAGAGAGGGTACATAGGATCCAACGGCTAGAGGATGGGCTCGAGCCCAACCGAGCCCACCCTGTTGGATACACCACTGGATGTAAGGCAAGATGGGACGACCGAATTAACATTTTGCACATTGCTCTATCTGGCCAACCTCCATCCGGCTGCCAAGAATTTTATGTCTATGTCTCCATTTCTATAGCTCGTCAACCTCCATCCCTCTGTCCACAATTTCAGGTATGTGTCTCAGACCTTCAGTCTTTTAGTTGCTTCTCAGACCCATTCAAAATAAAAGGATGGTGTATTGGATCAAACTGTTTATACTAAATTTAGATTTTAGATCGGTTGAAATGCCATGGTAGAGGTAGCCACACTTTTAGCTTGATGGTATCCACGTTGGTACTTTTCTGGTTGGATTGGTTGTATCTTGAAGCGTTAAAGTTTAGCTTTTTAATTTGTGTGATTTTTTATAATACGCAACTGAAGAACAAGGGTGGTTCAGGTAGTGTCTCCTGTTGGCACGGATTGAGGTTGTGCATTGGAGTTAAACATTGCATTCGAGAAATATGCACATGCATTGCTAGGATTATGTGCAGAAGTATGTTGCTGAATTCTTAATGAGATTAATTGCATCGCTAATGCTATGTTGTAGAGTTAATAAGGTTGGATGCATTTCTGGGACCATCCTGGTCAGTTTTTGTCTGTTTGTTCAATTTTTGGTGACTATGTTACTGTACTATCATTGAATTGGTGAGCATATAGTACATTGGTTCTTAGTGTTTGGTTATAGGTGATGGAATGCTAAATTGATTTTAGTTGCTAATTTCTATAGGTTCTTGCTGTTGTTGAAGAAAGTTGGATAGATCCGTCTCTTGGCCTCACGCCTTACGATGTCAACAAGCACTATTTTGAAGCATCTTATGATAAGAACTGGAAGGTATGGTGGCCCATCTTATGATAAGCACTACTGATAGAAAAGTTACCAATTTAGAAAATCACAACTGTATAAATGAAAATTTATAGCATGTGGAAATTAGTAATTGTGGAAACAATATTAAACAAGCAGGCTGTTCCCTTTGAATTCCAATTCTTGCGCTGACAGGTCTCTTCTTCTCCTCTCCTTTTTCCTTAGTTTTTTGAGATTTTGATATCTAGATGTTAGTTCCAACACACAAGATGTTTTTTTTTGTGCTCACAAGTTCAGAGTAAATATGTCTTATTAGTTTTGTTTGTTACGGTACGCATTGCCACAGAGATATGTTTTTTTGGGTTCTGTGACATCAAATCCTGCACATATGTATTGAAAGCTTAAGTAATGTTTTATTTACCCTTTTCCATATCCTCATGCTACCATAGATATTCATGTCATAGTAAAAATCAGAAGAGCACATTCAATGATTCAATATCAAATCTTCAGTCCATTATTATCGCTTCAGATGTGGTGACAATGTGACATCATAGGTGTTGGTTGCGTTAGTCTTTTCGTATTGAGAAGTAAACTGACGGCAAGAAAAATGTTTGTGCGTCTATAAGTAGCTGCTCCTTTCAGCATGTAAATGTCCTATAGATAGATATCATCAAACAATGTGTTGAGTAGGTCTGGTGGATCACATCATTCTTTTATTGTCTAATTTTCTTTTGTTCTGTTTCTGGCTGCATATATCCTGTGTGTGCTGCATGTACAACTTATTTCTACGTCTAAGTCATAATGTGTCACAAACCGGAAAATATTTCCACCTCCATATACTGCCAATCATGAAACCTCAATTTTCATTTAAGAGTTTTGTCCATTTTTTATATATCGCACTTAAATTCCACCACTGTACACGTGCATACCCAGAATGGATACTACATTAGATGCTTCATCAAATTACGGAATCTGCATTGGCTAGCTTTGGCTGACATCAAATGCTTTTCTAATTTGGGACATTATTACTTCTGCCATATACCATTTTCTTTAATGCTGCTCAACTACTAAATGGAAATATTGACACAGGTTAATAAGTCACAAGTAATTATCTGTGATATGTATCCAACATTGAATTGTGATGCTTAGACCTAGAAATGACAACAGTGAATCCCGTATGCATTTTTGGATACATACAATGCCATGCGCATTTTGGGATACGGACAAGTAATTATCTGCCATATGGATCCAACAGTGAATTGTAATGCACTTTGACTAGACCTATCACTGAAACAATCTCATATGCATTTTTGGATAATGTCAGCTCTGACAACTAAAAGTTGTTGGGGAGGTAGTGTACATGTGTAAGCATCAGACATCTGATGAAACAAAGTCCTTTCTAATACTCTAAAAGCTTGCTCATTAACTTTTTGTTATGATTAATTGTTCAGTTGGTCATTCTTCCTATAGTCACGTTCAAGAAATATGCCACTGCCACCTTGACAAACAATGTCGTGGCCTGCCTGCGGAACACCATTGCCTCCAAACTTGAATCCTTCTCACCGCGGGTAAGCTGTTTTCTTTCATATGTAAGTACCACTACCTGATTGTGTCAATGGTCTTGAAGGTTTGGTAAAACAGTGACTCCTACCATCGAAGAAATGATAAAGGAGTTTGACACGGTTATGATAATCTAAGCATTTCAGACTTGTTTTATCTGGGTCAAATAGCTTGCATACTCGATTAACTTGTAAGATTTAACAATGTGCATCTTAATTATTATCTAGAAAAACTTTGATTTTGCATGTTTGCTTGCAACATAATTTGTTGAATTTGTCAGAAGCAATTGTGGTTTGCAGTTATTTCAGGGAGGTATAGAACATATATAAGCTAAGTTTCAGACTTTCAGTCTTCACAACACTTTCTCAGAAAAAAAAACAGAGCTCTCGTGATTTTGGAAATTGTGTTTTTGTGCATCCTGTAACCTGGGAAACACAAAGAATGTACAATTATGATGCAGCAAACTGCTAATATTTGTTGGTGCAGAACTGCTAACGAAGCCCAAACTGCTTTCTGTTGCTAAATCTGTAATTTTCAGCATGGTAAGCTCATATGCGCTGCTGGAAAACTAGCCCGTGGGTTCTTTAGATCATAATGGGGTAAACGCCGCTAGCCAAGGAGGCACCAACGGCGCAGAGAATAAGAGAGG